>WOXC01008602.1:0-600000 GCA_011680675.1 Gymnobelideus leadbeateri
GAGAGGGGAAGGGAGGGGAGGAGAGGAGAAGGGACAGGAGAGGAGAGGAGAGGAGGGGAGGGGAGGAGAGAGGAGAGGAGAGGAGGGGAGGGGAGAGGAGAGGAGAGGAGAGGAGAGGAGAGGAGAGGAGAGGAGAGGAGAGGAGAGGAGAGGAGAGGAGAGGAGGAGAGGAGGAGAGGAGGGAGAGGAGAGGAGAGGAGGGGAGGGGGGGAGGGAGGGGGGGAGGGGAGGGGGGGAGAGGGAGAGGAGAGGAGAGGAGAGGAGAGGAGGGGAGGGGAGGGGAGGGGAGGGGAGGGGAGGTGGGGGAAAGAAGGGGAGAGGCAAGGAAAGATAAGAGAGTTCCCCATAAGAAGATCTATTTAAAGAGGCTAGATGATCACTTGTTAGGAATAACATAGTAAGAATTAGACTCCTGAGATTCCATTCATCTCTAAGATTGCATGAGTTGATGATCTTTGGCCAGTTTTTCCCTAATAAAATTTAATTGGTGTTCATTAGAAGAGTACACATAGCTTGTGTTGTTCTCCTTTCATAATCCTCACAGGTTGAGGGAGGAAAGATTCCCACCTGCCTCAGCCACTCTGATGACTTCCAATCTTGCATCTCCAACTGCCTTTCAGATATCTCAAAATGAATAACCAGCAGATATCTTAAACTCAACATGTCCAAAATAGAACTCATTATCTTTCCACCTAAAACCCTCCCAGCCTCCACCTCCTACCTTCCCAATTACTGTAGAGGGCAACCATTCTCCCATTACCTCAGGCTCAAAACCTAGGAATCATCCTGGATTCCTCTCTCTCTCTCTCTCTCTCTCTCTCTCTCTCTCTCTCTCTCTCTCTCTCTCTCTCACACACACACACACACACACACACACACACATATTCAAGCCAATATCAAGACCTATCGATTTTACCTTTGCAACATCTCTTGAATATGTCTCTGTCTTTCCCCTGATACCTATCCTTAATCACTGAATGGACATTGCCTCAGTCAAACTTAGACCTGGGAAAGACTTTAGCTTAAAAAAATGCTGAGATCTCCCACTGCATCAGGCATCCTGATTCATATCTTGCCACAGAGCCCAGATGGCTCCTAAGGAGAGTGTGAGGCTGGTGACTTTGCACAGCCCTCCCTCACTTAAATTCAATTCACTTGCAAGTCATAGAATTTTCTTCCTGATGTCATGGTCCTCTTCCAGAATGAATGACCACAATTAACCAACCAATCCAAACAACCAAACAATCAACTGCCACCACTGTAGTGCAAGCCCTCATCACCTCATGTCTGGATTATTACAATATCCTGCTGGGGTGTCTGCCTGCCTCGAGTCTCTCCTTGGTTCAGCCACCAAAGTTATTTTCCCAAAACTCAGGTCTGATCATGCCACATACCACCCTTTGCCCTTACTCAATAAATTCCAGTGGTTTTCTATTACCTCCAGAAGCAAATATAAAATGCCGTGTTTGGCATTCAAAGCCCTTTATAACTGAGCCTTCTCTTACCTTTCCACTCTTCTTATACCTTATTCCCCAACACAGACTCTGATCCAGTGACACCAGCCTCCTGGCTGTTCCAGGAACAAGATGCACCTTCTCTCTGGCTGTTCCTCATGCTTGGAAGCTCTCCCTCCTCCACTCTATTGACCTTCCTTTAAGTCCCAACTAAAATCCTACCTCCTGCAGGGAGCATTTCCCCACACCTCTTAATTCCAGTGCCTTCCCTCTGTTAATTATTTCCTATTTATCCTGTATATAGCTTGCTTTGTATATATTTGCAAATCGTCTTCCCTAGTAGATTAAAAGCTCCTTAAGGGCAAGGATTGTTTTTGCCTCCTTTTGTATCTCTAGTGCTTAGCACAGTGCCTGGTACCTAGAAAGCACTTAATAAAATGTTGATTGATTGATTGATTAAATAATCAATTAGAGTGGATTCCGCTGATGCCTTCTTGTTGCTTAGTATTCTTTTCATCCATAGTTTGTTGATCATCTGGTGCTGACTCCTGAAGGCCTCAATCCCAATTACCCACTGCCACCAGTCTCTACGGATCTCCAACTTTGAAAAGGCGGTGTTATATGATATGGCTTAAACTTAGGAGAGTTAGGAGAGATCTGGTGTTAAATTCCACCTCTGAAACTAGCTGTGTGACTATGAGGAATGAACTTGTGCTCTCTGTGTTTCTCTGTACAAAAGAGATAATAGTGTCTGGGGCACCCCTCACAGAGCTGTTTGAAGAGGCTGATGAGCTAATTTATACAAAAACAATATATATTTATACAATTTATACAAAAACAAATCGTAATGTATTATATGGGGTGACCCCAAAAGTCTTAATGCAGTCTTAAGCTTTAATAACTTCTGAAATACAAATGCTACAATACAAAGGATGACTTTTGAAATATTAATTTTAAAATAATTTTAAAATCATATTTTAATTAAAATTCAACATAACATCTTGAGTTCTAAATCACTCTAGTTGATTTTTTTTAATTTAAAAAAACTTTCATCATCTGCATCTCAGTGATGAAAAAGATTATATTTGTAGCCCTAGCAATAAGATCACCCAAAGACTGAGGTTTTGATGCAGATTTCCATACATTACAGTTTTAATGTAACCCCATGAGAAAAAAATCTAATGGAGATAGGTCAGATGACTGAGGCTACCAAGCAAGAGGACCACCTCTAGCAATCTACCCATCTGAGAAGTGTCATCCAGAAACTGTCGTATACACAATACATGACGATAAGTGCCCCATCTTGTTAAAATTAAAAATAAAATGTTATTATTCAAAAATCACAAACTAGATATATAAAAGAAATCTACATGGTTAATTTTCAAGTGGTGTTTCTTTTAAGTTGGTAACATTTCTATTTCTGATTTTATTAAAGTTTAAATCTACACTAAGTCCCTCAGGACATCTTGTATAAATGTCAGTTATTACTTTCCTAAAAACACCACCAGCACCACCACCAACACCAACAACAACAACAATATTCCAGGGCACGTTCTTCCTTCTCTTCCCCAGTACACAATACGTTTGAATCTATCTTCATCAATTTTTCATCTTTTACTCCTGTCTCAGAAAAAGCTTTCAAAAGACCTACTCTTCCCACTTTCTCCTGTCTCTACCTACTCCCCCTTTCTTCAATTTTCCCCTATCTTCCTCAAGTTTCTTCAATCTCTCGTTCTCCTCTTCTCCTCTCCCTTCCAACATCCCTGGGTCTCCCTTATCCTGGAAAGAAAAACCTTTACTTCAAATGGCTGGCCCATCAGGCTACTAACTTCTTTCCCTTCTGTCAGGCACCAAATTTTTAGGGAATGGAGGAATTACAGAAAAAAGAAGATGGTTTCACCTTGGAAAAGAAAAGGGATCCATTTTATTTTCTATTATTTTATTTATCATATTTATATAATATTACATATATTAGCCATGATACTATATTGTCTATTATGTTATTTATATTATATTGTTTTCTATTAATTAGTGAATCAATCACTAGCATTTATTGATTCAACTATTTATGCTATACTATGTGCCAAGCACTGTGTTAGGTGCCGGGATACAGATACAAAGAATGAAGCAGTTTATGCTTTCAAAGAGCTGACATTCACCTGATGTATATTATTACTCAATTTGGGTGAGATGAAAGCTAGTCTAAAGTCTTGGTGAAACGATTTCTGATAAACAGACTATTTCTTGAAGTGACTGGACATCTCTTTGTTGCTACATTTCTGTTACTATGACTATCTTGGTTTTTTTGTTTTGTTTTGTTTTGTTTGCTTTTAATTTTATAGCTGCTCTGACCTGACACCCTCATAAATTTCAAATAATTTGACATTTTGTACTTACAAAGTATCCTAGTATCTTAAAATACCTCACAGGTACTAAGTGAACTATCTTCTTATGGTACTTCATAGGACTCTGGGTCACTGGAAGTGATTTTCAACCCAGTCTCTTCATCTTGCTGATAAGAAAACAGATGCCCTTAAATGACTTACCCAAAGTCAAACAGCTAATAAAAAGCAGTGTGAGGATTCGAACCCAAGTCCTCAGATTCCAAACATGGTGCCTTTACCATCCCTTGGCTGTTTCTGTTCATATCAATGCTCAGAGAAATCCTATCCAGACCTGGAGTGGAATATCGACTTTTCCATTCTATTTCTCTTCTTCCAATGTCACCACACCCAGTATTCCTTTCTGTGTTCAACACCTGTACACAGCATTGCTGGTTCCAGATCTGCTGGTTCAGCACTTATGACTATACACAGCCTCAGCGTATCCGTACAAAGAAGGCCACTGCTGCCTTCGTAATTTATTACCCCCACTACCCAAAGGATCAGATTTCTTTTCCAAATACTGAGAGCCCTAGGATCACAACCCAACCCACCCCACCCCCAACTATTCCTTCCTAACCCTTCTCCTACACATCCCCTCTAACCCTCTGGGAGCCTCCTTAAAGTGCACAAATGACTTCTCTAGTTGACAATGGATTCTCTGGATATAAATTATATACAAAATGGGAAAATTATAGGTAAACAGTCTCATATGAACAAGACCCCTCTAGTAATAGAGAAAATTTGTTTCAATACACACTTTGATGTTAGACTCTTTGTCACCAGAGATAGTATTAATGCCAGTCCCATTTCTACAGTGCTTTAAAACTTAAAAAGGAAAAAAAAAGCCCATCAACATATAATATCTTTTCTGGTTTGGGGTTCTAATATTTTAAAATGTGATCTTAATATGAATATTAACAGTTAACATTTCTTTTGAGACTTTGAGGGAAATAAAGCAATTTACGTTGAATTTTAAATGTCTACATTTACATACAGAATGAGCATACTGTTGATGCAGTGAAGGGCCTCTACCTCCGAACTAGCCTGGTTGCTAACTGAGGTGCTAGGAAATGACTAGGGCCAGATGGACCAGCCTTTGGTTCTTCCAAGGGCCAGCATGTCTGGGGCCTCAGCCAGGATGTCAAGACCAATCAACACTTACCCAGCAGGCCCTCTAGAAACCACCTTTGCCATGGAAAGCATTTAGCCAGAACTGCAGACCCCTTCAGATGAGATGGAGTGCAGCCCTTGAGCCCATTCAGACCTGGACCACCTATGGCTATATCTAAGGGAAGGACCAGGACAAGGAATAGGAAAGAGAGAGACAGAAAAAAAGAGGAGGAAGAAGAAGAGAATAAAGAGGGATGGAAAAGTGGGGGTTAAGTGGGAATTTTGCCAGCTCTCTGCTCACTCACCCCTTCTCCCCAACTTATCTGGGGGACAACAGTGAAGCCCCCTTCTCTTTTGTTGAATCCGTTGACCCTATTCCAGAGGAGATAGAACTTCTATTCCTCATATCCTTCTAATCTCATATGGGACCATGCCCCTCTGAATTAATTTATGAAAAAGAAAAGGGTCTATTCTGACCTCATGACTTTATCATTATTGAGAAATCCATATAAGTTAACAGCCTCTACTAATGCATGCTGGATGCTGCTCTCCAACCTGGAATCTTAGAGAGTGGCCCAAGGAATGGAGAGACTGTCCAGCATGTGTCAGAAGCAGGCCCTGTTCTCAGATCTTCCTGACTCCAGGGAAAGCCTTCTATCAACTAAACTACTTGTTTATGAAAATGGGGTGGAGAAAGGAGAAGGTACCATCAACTTCATTCAAATGAACTGAACACCCCAAGAATTTGTTAATAAAGGAACCATTGTATTCTATTCAAAGTCACACAAAGCAGGATGGTGCAGTTTTTTCCCATTATCTTTACTAGTTCTCTCTTCCTTCTCTCCCCAGGCCAAGATCCAGACATTACATTTCTCTCAGGAGGACCCTGGGCACCATGGCCACTCACCTGTTCTAGGTCAAAAATGCCCCCCTCCCAGCCACCTGAATCTTGAAATTTCTCTTAACTGACCCTTCTCTTCTCTAGCACAAATCTTCCAGAAACACTGAGCCAGCCCTGCATTAAAGGTTTCTACTCCCCTTCTGAACTTGCAATTTCTCCAGAAGTTCCAAATTTATTCCAAATTGTTCTTCCCACTCCCAGTGTCACCGTCCAAGATTTATATTCTCCCATCATGTCTTCCAGTGGTACTCTTGTCTTGTCTCGTATCCATATTTAGCATAAACAGTACCATAAGTATTGTGCAGAGCCTTCACACAATTCTCTTTCAATAAATATTTGTTGCATGGAGGTTTCCATCCAGATTACCCCAACCCCAGCCCAACAGTGACTACATTCAATCCATATGTAATTTGGTCAAAAGTGGCACCTTACCCTAGGGTGGCACCAATTAAAAGTTTAGCAGTAACTTTCCCAGAGGTAGAAAGTTTGAAAAGTTTCCAGAAAACCATGTCTTATCTTTAAAACCCCCTATTTCTTTTCTTTTCTTTCTTTTTTTTTTTTTTTGGAGGGCAATTGGGGTTAAGGAACTTGCCCAAGGTCACACAGCTAGGTTTTTGTTTGTGTGTGCATTGTGTCTGAGGTCAGATCCAAACTCAGGTCCTGCTGACTCCAGGGCCGACGCTCTACTCACTGCGCCACCTAGCTGCCCCTAAAACCCCCTATTTCCAAAAGCTTCCTAGGAACCTGGGCAGACTTTCTTTTGCTTCTGGCTTCTAGCATGGAAAATGATGGCACCTAAGAGCTGAAAGGCTTCCCAACTCTCCTTGATCCAGCAGCAAGACTAGATGTTGAATGTCACAGAAGAATCAGTTATTTCCAAGGTCCAAATCACTCCTATTTCCCTCAGAGCCCATGCCTTTTTTATATTCTTTTGCTCCCTTGTTCCACAGAGCACTGCCAATAGACATTGGCTAGTTTCTTTGAATTCAAATCAAATGCTACCTTTCCACCCACTCTCTTTTTCTCCCTCCAAGCTTCATTTTACAGATCTTACACCCATCATTCTCCTCCCAAATCACCACAGCCCCAGTAATTGGAATAGGGATATTAAACCTAGCATTTATAAGGAGAAAACCCATTTAGGGACACTTCCTAGGCCAGGCAGCAATGCTCTCTTATTAACTAAGCAATGGAAAAGTTAGGCACTGCTGGTGCCTGCAACAACAGGAGGTTTTAAATTACTTGGTGGTAATAGCATAATCTCTAGCATCCCATTTTAAATGAGAATCTGATGAGCACTCTCAGTTTCAGGCTCAAGTCTTTCCAGGGAGGTAGAAACATCACTGATGAGTTGATTTCCAAGACTGAGAAAGGGGGGGAAGGGGGAAACATTGGGTGGGGTAGGAAAGAAAGGAAAAACCAGGGGATGCTGATATAACTCCTTTCAGGCAATAGCAAAGATAATTTGCAGAAATGAGCAGTATTAACTATGGAGAATTTTTTAAAGTAGGGAATAATTACAAAAGGATTCAAATGAGAATTAAAAACTTTACTTCTGTAGGGGCTGTTTTTCTTCCTAGGCCTGGCAGAGAGAGAGAGAGAGAGAGAGAGAGAGAGAGAGAGAGAGAGAGAGAGAGAGAGAGAGAGAGAGAGAATAATTGAAAACACATCCACATAGTCACATGGCTTAGCTTCAGTAATTTTATTCAGGTCATTGGAACCAACTATTGTTTCCTAATTGAAGAAAATGTCAGCAGAGCTAGAGAAACACAGCCCAGTGTGAGTCCACTCTCTGGAGAATGGGGCGTTAGCCCTCCAGACCTGGCAAGCCCTTGTGAGACTGGCGTCTATGTTATGCCTCTTTACTTCACTCTGGGCTCCCTGGGCCATTTACTTGATCTCTGTCTTTGCTAAAGTTTTCCTAGATTTGCTCTATCTATGAAGGAAGAGTAAACTGAACTAATGAAAGGCAGAACTTCCTGGGCTGACTGAACAAGGACCTGCGAAGACGAGCCAGATGACTGCAGAAACCAAGGAACTGGAAACCATTTCCTTTTCCTTCTCATGCAGGAAAATGAAAAGGACCTACACTCCCAATGGACAGAGAATACAAGCCAACATGGGCTAGTCCAGTGACTTGCCCTCAGATCCTTTCAGAAACTTCCTTTCCTTTCCAGTTACAGGACTTTCATCACAGGCATGCTCCTGACAGGTGTTGACAATGGCTGGGCTAGGTACTCTGCTGAACCCCAAGGCAAATATGAAGGTAATTGGATAGCAAGGAAAACAAGAACTTACTCATTTCCCAGGGAGTTTAGGAAACTATTCCATATCAACCACTGACAGATGCTATATCAATGGGGAGAATCATTAAACACTTAAGCAAACATATGAGTGCTAGCTCGGAGATAGGAGAAATGGTGTTCAAATCCTAACTCCAACACTTATTGGCTCACCTAAACCTTAGCTTCCTCACCTGTAAAGTGGGCATAATAATAATTCTTGAATGACTGACCTCACATGGTGACTGTGAGACAAATGTTTTATAAAATCTCAAAGCACCAAAGAAATATGACTCACCATCCTCATTATTTTTGTTGTTGTTGGAAAGACAATATTCCCACATAGGAAAATATGCAGCATTGGATTACCCCAACTACTAGATTTTTCTGCCCTTACTCCCTTGAGGTTGGACGCTGCTGGAGGAAGTCACACCATTCTGTGACTGGGTCCATTACAAATTCATGTTATGTAATCCCAACCTGACCCTCACTACAGCACAGCAAAACTTTTCTTTGTCCTTTATTAAATCCCTCTCCCATAACTCTCAATAGCTGTGTTAAATCTTCTCCTTTAATGCAGACTCCAAAGCCTCCCCAACACCCTTGTCTCTCTGTAGGCATCGTTACTCCCTACTTTTCAGAGAAAATGGAGGCCATTCTTCATCAGTTTCCTTCATCTCCCCTACTTCATACTTCAAAAACCCTTTACATCTTCACCCATCCATTCCATTTCTCTTTTATTCTTGTCCCAGAGGAAAAAGTCCTTTTCCTTGGCAAGGCCAACCCTTCTACCTGTGCTCTCAGCTCCATTCCTTTCTGTTCTTCCTAAAATTCTTGCTCTTTCTCAATCTCGGACTCTAATCTTACCTTCTCTTCCTCTCTATCTCTCTCAGTCCCTTCTCTCAATTCCTTCTTATCCACTATCTTCTCCATTGCCTACAAATTCCTAATGGCTGCTTCATCTTTTAAAAAAAGCTTAATCATATCATCCCTTCAAGCTGTCATGCAACATATTTTCTCCCTTTTATTGCAAAATTTCTAGAATCATCTACACTCTCTGTAACCCATCACTTCTTAGTACTGGCCCTTGGCCTTATAACTCCACCACCCAGTCATCTTTTCCCCATGCTCAATCACCTAGAACTCCCTTTGGTTCTTGGTGGCTCTTGAACACTCCCTCCTCTTCCTAGACACTCTCCTTCCTTGGTTTCCATGACATTGTTCCTTCCAGCTTAACTGTCCCTCATTCTCTCAGTCAGTTAATCATTATTTAAGTTCCTACTATGTTCTAGGCCTTGTGATAAGTGCCGGGGATATAAAGAAAGTAACTTAGAGTCTAAGGAGGAAGATAACATGAAAACAGTGATGGACAAACAAGATACATACAGGAGAAAGTGGAGGTGATCAACAGAGGGAAGGGACTAATAGGAAGGAAGGATGGGAAAGCTTCTCTTGGAATGTGGTATTTTACCTGGGATGTGAGGCAAGCCAGGACAGAGTTGAGAAGAGACAGAGTTTACTGAATAGGGGCGGGGAGGTAAGACGAAGGTGATATTGTCGGATTTGCATTTAGGAAGATTAATTTGACAGTTAAGTGGAGGATGGCCTGGCGTAGGGAGAGAATTGAGACAGAAAGACCAAGCAGCAGGCTATTGAAATCGTCCTAGTATAAAGTTATGAGGGCCTGCACCAACAGTTACCATAGTATCAGAGGAGAGAAGGAGTCATGTTTGAACGATGATACGAAGGTAAAATCAATAAAACTACAACAAACTGGATTTGGGGTGGGGGAATGAAAGAGAATTGAGGATAACTCCTAGAGTTCAAGCTGTAGTGACTGGGAGGATGGGAGTTCTCAGACTTCTGTGCTGGATCATCCTTTCCCTCCTGCCCTTAAATACAAGAGTCCTGTAGGGTTCTCTCCTGGACCCTCTTCTGTCTCTTTACCCTGTCTCCTTCAGGGACCACTTCTGTTTTCATGGGCTCAGATTATCTCCACTCAGATGACTCCCAAATGTTGATTATATATGTATATGTATCCTCTCCTCAATTCCAGTCCTATATCTTCAATTGCCTGCTTAGATATCTCCTCCTGTATATCCCATTAGTCTAGCAAGTTCATTATGTCCAAACAAAAATTCTTGTCTTCCCCACTAAGCCTATCCTTCTTCTAAACTCATTATTTCTGTTGCAGACAGCAAAGTTGTCCCAATCACCCAAACCTGTAACTTCTATGCCATCATTAACACTTCCCTCTCCCTCACTCACTTTGAATATCCAATAATTTGCCAAATCTAAAAGATTCTACTTACACAGTCAGTTTAGACATTTTTTTCAGTCGTGTCTGATTCTTTGTGACCCCCTTTGAGATTTTCTTGGCAAAGATAGTGGAATAGTTTATATTTCCTTCTCCAATTCATTTTTACAGATTAAGAAGTGAGACAGTGTTAAAGGTCTCACAGCTAGTAAGTATCTGAGGCCAGGTGAATCTTCCTGACTCTAGGTCCAACTCTCTATCCACTGCACCACCACCTAGCTGCTTCTACCTTCACAACTTCAGTCATAAATCAATCCCTTCTCTTCACTGAAAGAGTCACCATTCTAAATAAAGCCTTCATCACCTCTTGATTGTAATATTTAGTATTTTTCTAAATTTCCCCTTGCTGCCAGTCTCTCCCCTTTCTAAATGTCTTTCACACAACTGCCACAATGTTGTTCTTAAGGCACAGGTCTAACCATATCACTCTTCCATTCATGAATCTTCAATAGCTCCCACTGCCATTTGTATAAAATATAAACTCTGTAGCCTGGACTTGTCAAAGTCTAGTTCCCCTCCACCTTTCTAGCCCTAGGAAATATTTTACTATTCCCATTCCACCATTCAAACTTCCAGTAGAACTGGATGACTAAACTCACGACTCTATACCCTAGATGTGCCTCATAAATTACTCCCCATGCCTGTACTGAGCTCACTCCTCATATTATCTTGGACAGGCAGGATGGAGCATTTCACATCAAGGGGACCTCAGTTAAAATCTGATCTGTGATAGATAGATAGCTTCATGGTCATGGCCAAATCACCTAACCTCACAAAGCCTCAGTCTCTATATCTGCAAAATCCAGGACACTAATTCAGAAGAGAGTATGGGATGATAGAAAGAAGGCCAATACCAGATTTAGGAAGGCCTGGGTATCAGCTCTTCTTCAGGTATATCCACTAGACTCTAATGGCTTAAAACTACACTAAGACTTTGGGAACATTCTGTGCATGTATGTGTATATGTGTGTGTATATATACCTATACACTTATCCCTTCAACATCGTGGCCTTCTCCATAGTGGTTCTAATATATCACAGGTTGGCAAAAAAAATTAAATGGAAATTTTAGGGGAGTTTTGCAGAAGCCACAGACGATACACAAAAACCAACAGATAACGCTAAGCTATGACCAAGCACTTACCTCAAATTTTACAATAAGGTACTGTAAATACCCCATAAAAGAAAAGGAAAAAAATCAGACATCTTCTCTGGTGTGAAAAGAGGGCCAAAATTTTTACATGGATTTTCCACATCTCAGGACCACTGTTCCCCCAGTCTCCACAATGTGGAAGGGATAACTGCATACATAGATAAACAGATAGCTATATATGAAGTAAATATATACACACAAATACATACACATACATATACATACATACACATATACTTATACATACACATACACATACATATATATCTCCAGCCACTAAAGTGATTTTCCTAAAATATAAGTCTGATTATGTCTCAAACACACACACAACACACACACACACACACACACACACACACACACACACACACTCCTACTCAATAAACTCCAGCAGCTTCCTATTGCCTCCAGAAGCAAATATAAAATGCTCTGATATTCAAAACACTTCATAACCTAGCTAGCTCCCACCTACCTCTCCAGACTTCTTACTCCTTATTCCTTGTCATGTACTCTTTAGTCCAAGGATGCTGGCTTTCTGGCTGTCCCATGAGCAAGACGTTCTATCTCTCAGCTCTGGGCATTCTTTCTGACTGTTCCCCATGCCTTGAATGCTCTTCCTCCTCCACCTTGCTTTAAGTCCCAACTAAAATCCCACCTTCTTCAGGAAGCCTCCCCCAAACCATCTTAAGTCCAGTGCTTTCCTTCTGTTAATTATTTCCTATTTAACCTGCATATAACTTGCTTTTTATGTATTTGTTTACATGTGGCCTCTCCCATTAGACTCTAGGGCAGGGACTATTTTTTGCTTCTTTTTGTATCCCCAGCATTTAGTACAGTGCCTGGTACAGAGTAGGTGCTTAATAAGTGTTTGTCAACTTGTATTGAATATACTTATCCACACACATATATATATATACATATATATACTTATAATACACATGTGTATATACATATACTTAGATACATATATAGATAAATGTGCACATAGTTATACATATACAAGCACTTGTACATATATATCTATATATATTCATACACATAAACATATCTTTATAAATATACATATATGCAAATATGTGTTTGTATACATGCATACATGTACATGCATACATACATACATGTATACACATATACATGTACATAAATAGAATATTCCCAAAGTCTTGGTGCAGTTTTTAGGGGTATATACAAATATAGGTTTATACTGAATAAATATATATATATATATATATATATACATACACAAACATACATATACACATACATAGACTAGCACTGTGATCTTGGATAAGTCACTTAACCTTTAAGTGCATCAGGCAACCCTCTAAGACCATAAGTAAGTACTTCTCAATTTTTTGGTGTCAGGACCCCTTCACAATTAAAAGAAAATTTGAGAACCCCAAGGAGCTTTTGTTTCTATGTGTCATATCTATCAATATTTACCATATTCAAAAAGAAAATATCCTATTAGTATCATGAAAATAGTTCCTTGAAAGGATCTTGGGGATACCCAGGGGTCCCCAAAGCACACTTTAAGAATTTCTGTTAATGTAAAAAAATTAGTTTATGTTTATCAGTGGGGCAAGTGTCTATGCAAAAAGTTTGACACATCAGGAAATCATAGGCCCTAGCCAAGAAAAGAAAGTAATTATCTCACCAGGTTGTTGTGCATTTCAGATGAAATACTGAGCTCTTTAGAAACCTAAATGATAATATAAATGTCAGTTATTATTTCTGCCTGTCAGAGTCCTTATCTTCTTTTGAGGTCCAACTGAGATGCCACCTTACCTACTAATCTTTCTTTGGTTCCCTCACTTCTTATTATATTTTTGTTCTTCAATTTTCTCTGCATTTAATCTGTGCACAGATTGTATCCCCCTCTCCCATAGAATGTAAACACCTTCCAGGCAAGAACTGTTTCCCATTTTGTCTTATATGCCCACTTTAAAATAGTACACATTTAGTGAGTATTTACTAAACTGAATTCACCTAAATGTCAAACATATTTTAGCCTCTAGAGTCTTTGAAAGCATATAAAGTTATATATATATATATATATATGCATATATGGGGGGTGGTACTGGACCAGATTATATTCAGATTTCCTGATGTTTTCCCACCAAAGTGTTTGCAACCATCTATAACATCATAGCTACAGCTCACTAGGCAGAATGGAGAAGTATGAAGACACTACCCCCTCCCCAGCTCAAAAATGTAGCCCCATGTTCAGGCAAACAAAGCAACTAGTGACTGCTGATGCTCAGAAAATGCCATCTTTGATCTTGGACTTGATATAACTTGGCCTTAATAACTCCTTCCTTCTGTCTACATTGATATAGTTTGTCTTTCTTTGATATTATTGGCTGCCTTCTTCTACATCTGAGAGACAAGACTATCTCTCATTCCTCTGGCTATTTTGACCTTTGGTTCTACGGACCAATGAATCTATGTTTCTGTTGCCATGTTCCTACTTCATCTTCTCAAAGCCTAGAAACTGACCTTTACCATGGAGAGCAGCCAGGTTCCCTAGTCTTCAATGAACCCAGTGACACAGATGAGACAGGACAGAAAAGTTACATTTAAACATTGAATAGTTTGGGGTCGGGGCAAAGGCAGAAGAGGGATTGGTTTGTCATGTGGAAAGAGGTGAGAATAAATAATAAAATAATAATAAAAAATAACTAAAAAGAATAAAGATGAGAATAAATAGCCACATCTTTGGAAGGAAAAGCATGTATTAGAGAAGGTTGGTGCTAGAATTCTAGAGGTTTGGGGCTAGGATTGGTCTTATTTACTATTTTTAAGTGAGATTAAAGACAACTGTGACAGTGCATAGAGAACTGGCCTCAAGGCCAGAAAGACCTGGGTTCAAGTCTTCCTCTGACATATATTGCCTATGTGACCTTGAGAAAATTACTTAACTACCCCATGCTCTAGACAACTCTCCATAGCTATACGTTGCAGAGAAGATGATTCTAGAGGAAGTTTCCTCATCTTAGAATTCCCAAAACAATGAAATCACAGATGTAGTCCCTCTCCCTGTAAATGATATGGAGGAGTTTGTATAAAAGTTTATATGAGTTTTTCCAATATGATTGGGGTAACTTGTAGAAAGTTTTCATAAAACTGTGGGAACCCAGAGTAATAACCTGTAACTCTACATTTGGGCACTACCTGGTAAAGTTGATAAACCACTAGGCTTGGAATCAGGAGGGCTCATCTTTGTGAGTCCAAGTCTGGTCTCAGACATTATCTGTGTTACCCTGGGCAAGTCATTTAATTCAGTTCATTTCAATTTCCTCATCTGTAAAATGAACTGGAGAAGGAAGTGACAAACCACTCCAGTATCTGCCAAGAAGGTCCCAAATGATGTCATGAAGAGTCAGACACAACTGAACAACAACAAGAAAAGATGTTACATCTCCCATTGCCCTCCTATATCCAATATGAAATTTTGGAGTATAAGTGTATATCTGGAGCCCTTTGGCAGTCTGATGATTACCAAAGGACCCCTTCTCAGCATAATGTTCTTAAGTATTTTAAAAAATGAAATACAAAGTATTGCCAAGGAAACCAGTTCTATTGAAATGGGTACCAATTTTTTTTAAGTTCATTGATGATAAATGGTAAAGAATTCCTGCTTTTAAAGGGCAGAGAATTCACATCCAGCTCATTTGAGTTCACAGGTGCTACTATGACGATGAGTTAACAAAGGAATGTTGAATAAATACTAACCTGATCATTTGAAGGAAAATTAAATAAGAGATAGAAATAGTGGATCCCCAGGATTATTGACCCCCAGGATATTTAGTTAGGATTTCATATTTCCAAAATGTTTCAGAGACATTTTCAACGGACAATTTCAGATTTACATCCATCCACCTCCTAAAGGGCTTGGGATGGTTTACAAGCTAACACACAGCCAAAAGGACAATAAAGAAGCTAGTTTAAAATCCAACAGCCATCCTCTGCAAGGATCAGAAAAACAAAATCAGCACTCTCAAACTCCAGAGCTGAGCAGGCGACAACACAACGCAATAAATTTCACTGCTTTTTGGCTGGCAAGGCAAAAGAGGAAATATGCATCGTTACATAGTGGGGTTTGTTGTGAGTCTGTTTTCTGACAGCATAAAGCAGACAAATATATCTACAGAAACAAAATGTTTCCTGGAACTAAATTCAAGCAGTAATTTATCACTTGGACCCTTTGTAGAAAGGACTCTGAGTGACAGAGTGAACAGTCTTCAAGTGAAGACTTCAGAGCCATTCTCACCACCATAATCCCTTCAGAAATTTGGAGAATGGCACTAGAGATGTAAGCAGTAACATGTCCAATTCAATTAAATTCAACAAGCATTTATTAATAACCAACTATTTGATAGGCACTGGGTATACAAAGAAGAAAGGAAACAACTCTTGATTTCAAGAAGATTGGATTCAACTTGGGGAAGAGGGAAGGAGGGATTGGGAAACAATATGTACACAGGAAACTAAATATAAAATATATACAAACAAAGAGAAAGCAGGTGGGTTTTTTTGGTGGGGAATGAGACCTGAGTAAATAAAAAAAAGGATGCTTTTAAGAGATGACACTTGAGTTGAGCCGTGAGGGGAACAGGGTTCCAAGAAGTTGAAGTGAAGAAGGAGAGCATGCTAGGAAGAGGGGACAGACTGTGCCTAGAGATTGGAAATGAGATGTTCCATTCCACATATCTCCAATAGGTCAGTTAGGCAGTGCCTGGCACAGAAAAGAAACTATATAAATGCTTATCCCCTTCCCGCACCTTCCCCTAGAACAAACTTTTACAATTCCTATGTCCCTTGGCTTTCAGTAAACCTTTCCATACAACATTAAATGAAATAGTCATAGAAGGAAAAATTTTAGAGTTTATGATGCATATATACATAAAAATAATATAAGGAGATCAACATCAGTAGGAAAATATATCTATTTTCCAAATATTTCTCACATTTCCTTGACAAATTTCTCTTAAAGGAACCCCTGGGCAAGACCAAAGACAAGGAGGTGGAAAAAGGTAGGGAAGGAAAGAAAATAATGTATAACCATCCTGGGAAAATAGGTAGGAACAAGATAGTGAAAGGCCTTAAATGTCAAATAGAGGAGTTTATGTTTTAGCCTTGAGGCAATAGACTCTACTGTTCAGAACCACAGAAACATTCAGAGATAAGCAGGATGGGATGAGGCTACCCAAGCCTGCCAGGAAAATTTCTATGATGCCAATACATCTGGCAGAATTTCCAAGGGAACCTTCTGTCCATACTATAAAACTGTGACAGAATAGCTTCTAACACAGGTCAATATACCAAAGCAGAAAGGTGTGTTAATGCCATCTACATTTAAACTAAAATCATCATACTTGGAAGCTTCAAAATAGAAAATATTTTAAAATCCCATACAATAGGACATTGTGTGATAGAACAGCACTTAGGATTTGATTAGGATTTGAGTCTAGTTTCCTAGGTAAAGATGAATAAATTCTTCCCTCTGTACTGGTCCTTGGTGACAAATAAGGTGGTAACTTGAACTGGATATTCTCTAAGATCTCTTCCAGCTCCATTTTATGATTGAAGGTCACTTCATTCAGCCACTTGGAGATACGTTTCACAACCATCTCATCCTATTTTACCCATCAGGTTACAGTTCTACTGAAAATCAAAAGTTCTACAAAGGTCATTCTGAAGGGTACTTTTATGGTCAAGACAGTCAATTGGAAACACCTGCTTTTTTATTCAGGCCAAAATTGTCTATTTCACATTTTATGGTGCAGAACTCTGGGCTCTCCAATGAACATTTGTCCAAATGCTTAAGCATATTCAAAGCTCTTTTGAGGAAAATATTGGCCCTACCCACAGACATCTGGGTGGAAATGGGATGGCGTGTCTGGGCGAGGATACAAATCAGGCTTCCAAACTTTCACAATAGAATGTCAATTCAGCCTCCCGCAGTCTGGTATCTAAAGCACAGGGATCTTTCTTCAGTCAACAACACAGAATGTTGGCACTCCTCAGAAAATTCATCCATGTATTGACTATATTCCAGCATTTATTAAATGTTCACTTAAGCCATCTCATATTTAAAAGAAACAATTTAAATGGCGTGCTAACTTTCCATTCCTTGAGATTCGTAGAGCCCTATCCTTAGAACACCAAAAAACAACATACCTTGTCCATATTCTCTCAGAATCTGACAAAAATACCTTGACTGAGATGTAATTAAATGCTATGATCTCAGCCTTTAGAGAAGCTCAATATAACACATGTTAATTTGAACAATGTTTATTTCATTTTTGTCCCTAAAACTTCTTTTGGGGACTCCACCCCCCCAAAAAAATCTAACAGAGTTGAAATGGATGCTGGGTCAATGAGGTTTCAAATCTCTCATGTTCCTTGATCTGATGAAAGTTAAGCCTTCAACTCTGTGCTCTATTCTTGCATTTATTACTATACCTGTCAGCACATGGTCTTTCTATGTGTGCAAAAACAAGATGCCAACATTGGATTGCCCTTTATATTAAGATTCATATAAAATATCCAACTTGGATTCAATGCAGTTTATTTTTCTTCTGACATAAAAAAGTTATCTTTTTTTTAATCAGACAAGAATTATATAACACATTGTGGCTCCCCCTTCCACCCTCAATATCAGGAAAATAAAAATAGATTTTAGCACCTTTTCCCCCCAAATATCTTATCCTAAGTATATGTTAGAAAGAAGTCAGAGCTTAGAGAGGACTGCCATCAGAGTTAGAAATTAGCTCCTGTGGTTCAGAGACTCAGGAGAATGAGGGACCTGAGGACTTCACCTGGCTCAGCCTAAACAGAGAAACTAATAGAAACAACCAATTTCCTCAATAAATAGAAAGATGTCAAGAGGGCATTATCTTTGACTTGGGGTCAGAACATCATGAACCAAGAGGACAGACATCTCATATAATCCCATAAAGAAAGTCCAAGGCTAGAAACTGCCTGGACTCAGAGACATTCTTATCACCTGTACAATCAGGCAAGGTCCCCCAGTCTCTCTCTCTGGTCCTGGGTTATTTCAGTTGTCAAATAAAAGTATGAGATTGCATGATCTCCCAAGTTTCTTTCACCTCAAAATACTTTGATCCTATAGAGAGAGAATAAAAGGCAATGTGACATATTGGGTGGAAAGCTGGCCTTGCAATGAGTTAAAGCCTAGGTTGAAGTCGCATCTCTAACATACAGTGGCCAGGTGGCCTAGGGCAAATTTCTGTTTAACCTCCCAGTGTCTTCAGGAAACTCTCTAAGACTACAAATTGCAGGGAAGGTACCAATCTATTTTGGGAAAAGAATTCTTCACCAGAAGCTCCCTACACTGATGAAATAACAGGTTAAATTAAATATGCACATACATATATATGTATACTTTTGTGTGTGTTAAATATATGTGTGTACGTGTATGTATGCATATTTAGAGAAAACATGAAAAACCTAAGTAAAATTTTACTCTGAAAATTTCATAGTTCAATGATATTAACACTTTACCTCAAACTACCCATCTCTGCATATTTTATATTCTGAAAGATACTCACAACTGAAATAAGGTTGTTTTCTAGTACTTGGAATAATAAGAGCGCCTTACTACAGATAATGGGGTAGTAAATAGAGGCCAGGTCTGGAGTCTGGAAGATGTCGCTTCAAATCCAACCTCATGCACTTATAACTGTGTGACCCTAGGCAAATCACTTAACCCTGTTTGCCTCAGTTTCCTCATCTGTAAAATGAGCTAGAAAAGGAAATGGCAAAACCACTCCAGCATCTTTGGCAAGAAAACCCTAGAAGATGTCACAAAGAGTTGGACATGACTGAAAATAGCTCAACAACAACTACAGAAGATAAAATGGAAAAAGAACAGACAGAGATTTGTTATGTGTCCAAGGACGAGAAACTAAACTGGCTTCCCCATGTCCTTGGATAGAAGTAGCAAGCCTCGCTGCAATAGCAAGTAACTAGGGGCAGCTAGGTGGCACAATGGAGAGAGCACTGGCCCTGGGGTCAGGAGGACTTGAGTTCAAAGCTGACCTCAGACACTTAGAAACTGTGTGACCTTGGGCAAGTCACTTAACTCTGCCTCCAAAAATTAAAAAATGAAACCAGTATCTAATCCTCTATTTCCCCACTCAACAGTAATTCAAAGGTGAAAAGTAGTTTTAAGTGAACATCTACAACAAAGAAGAAAAATACCTGGGAACCTCACCTATATATTAGTATTTCCAAACATCCCTCAAAATGAAAACTTACCTTGTGCCTTTTGAACTCTTCCAGTATTCAGGGAAAGGCCTTTTGTTTTTTCTTTTCTGAATTTTCATACCATCCCAATGGCAGCAGTAATCGGATAGAACAAGAGCTCAGGAGGGAGTCTATGACCCACTTTTCAAAGCCACAGTAAGGAAGGATCAAAGCAACTTTTCAAAGAGGGAGAACCAATTTCCAATATAATGGCCAAGCTGAAATGATTTGAAAGTGTAGAGTTCAACTACTCTGAGCCTGTCAAAGAGGGTCTCAGCTCTAGTCACCTGCCAAGGACAGATGACTCAGAAGGATAAGTAGGGTCCAAATTGGCAAAGGATATGGATAAAGAGTGACTCCCCAACCAGTTCATCTGGCTTCTCCATAGGAACATGTACCACATGCATACCCTACCCTACATAAGTCCAGAAGGAAGGCTCTGATTCACTGGCAACTCTCCCTTTTGAACACTGCCTTATCTTCATCTTCACAGAAAATGATATCATTTGTCAAGCTGACCTAGAATTTAAAGGACACTGATCTATAATGAAATGAGGAAGGCAGAGGAAAGAAGCTTTCAGGGATGGAGAATGGTTACTGAAGGAGGTCACTGTACCTTACAAGATCCTTTACCTCTCTGAATATTACTTCCTCTACCTAGAGATAATCAAAGCTAAGAAACTGGAGATCATTACTCTCCAACCTACAAAACATTGAGAATTCACATAAAGACAAGGAATACTGGCATTTTCAGCCACTAAGGTAGGAGTTCCCAACTTTTTTGATCCTTGCCTTTCAGTAAACCTTCCTGTACCCCTTATTCAATAGGAAAGAAAACAAATTTTAGAGTTTATTGCACATGTGAGCATAAGTGAAAGAGACATTGATGTGCCATAAATAAGCATTGCTTGCATTCATATAGCACACTAAGGTTTTCAATGTGCTTTACATTCTCTCATTTGATCCTTACAACAATCTTGTAAGATAGGTGGTATTATTATCCCCATTTTATAGATGAAGAAACAGCTGAGTCTTCCTGACTCCAGTTCCAGTACTCTATTCACTGAATTACCTAACTTTATTCACAACAACATAACATTTTTTCACTGATAGTACTAGCTTTGGATTATTTCAAAAGGAAAATAAAGCTGTTTACAAATATTCCCTCAACAAAATTCTTGTGTCCCTTGGGCATCCATGTTCCCCAAGTTAGAAACCCCTATGCTAAGGGTTACAACAAGGAACTGAGATACTCTTGCCCTTAGACACTTCCTCCCTTAAAAACAAAAGACAATGGTACTGCTTTAACTATGGGTGGAATTTCATATGTCCGCTCTATTCTGGACACGCTATAGGCAACAAATTTCAAAGAGATGCTTTTATTAATCATTGGCATTTGTTATGTTGAAAGGCTTTATTTTTTACTTCTTTAGAACATACTGTTTTCACTGGATAAAGAAAAAGGATAATGTTCCACACACTCCCTGGAACAGCAGGGGACTCCCCAACCCTCACAACCAGATGTTTCCAGGCCTCTCTGGGGGCCTAAAAGTAGGTTTTAATGAACGTGTAGGTGAAACATGTAGGAAGCCCTTGAAATTTCATGAAAGGCTGGTGTGTTGCCCAGCACGTGACAGAGAAAGCCGTACTCACAGTCCAGGGTAGATAGAAGGCCAACAATTGTATGGAAGGCATCTCATAAACAGCATGCTTTCAATAAAGCTGCCTTTGTTGGACAATGCCTATTTTCAATTTTACAGTGTGAGCCTTGGACAGGAAAGAGGTTGAGGAATGTTAACATCAAGGGTCTGTGTTTACTAATCCCCTATTCAGGCCCAGGGACCTCTAGTTGTTCCTAAATTCTTCTTTTGAACTGAAGTGTGCCCTTAGTAAGACCCCACCTAGGGGCTCTCTCAAAGAATCAATGCACCTACCTAACCTAAACTTAATTCACTATCATTAAGTGATTTGAAGAGATGATTGGGTTCATTATGTTCTCTGCTTCCTCCACCATGTTGGAAACAGGCAGCAAATGAAAATTTATAGCTAAGCAGAGACAGTTAGGCTTGTGTTCAGACAGAAACATTCAACAGCAGGCCATTGCCCAAAGCAACTAGTGAAAACACCCTCACTTCTTACTTTTAAGACCCTTCATACTCTGACCCTAATCTTCCTAATCCATTCTCCTTTCCCATTGTTACCCAACATGCATCTACTCCTCTCCTCTGGTCAGCCACCCACATAAGCAGTACTCATTCCTTCTCTGTTTAAGATTATATAAAAAGGCATTCTGTTACATAATGGCCCTCTCCCTGAGCTTGGAATGTTTTCCTTCTTCCTTGCCTACTTAAATACCACCCATCCTTCAAAGATTAAGTCAAGGCCCTCTTCTGGGAAGCCTTCATCAACCACCTCCATACCAAGCTCTCCCCTTGTGGATGCCTATGAAAACTCTGAAACACTTATCAATTGCTAAGGCACTTTACCGGGCACTGGAGATACAAAGATAAATAAGACACAATCCCTGCTCTCAAGAAGCGTATAACATGCCGGGTAGAAATGCACGATGACAAATAACTCTGATATAAGAGAGACATGCAAAGGAAGGGGTCAAGCCAAAACTTTCTAGAAATGCAATTTTTAAAACTTGACTTAAGAAGGCAAAGTGTAGCATGGTGGAAAGGGTACTTGCACTGGAGGTAAGAAGACCCAGGTTCTAGTTCAGGCTTAGTAAGTAGCTCTGTGACCTCATCTCACTGGTGACCAAAATGACAGAGTGCTAGGTCCTGAGTCAAAAGATCTGAGTTCAAAGTCAGCCTCAGACACTTACTAGTTGTGTGACCCTAGGCAAGTCATTTAACCTCAGTTTCCTCGTCTATAAAATGGGGATAACACCTTTCTCACAGAGATCACAGGATCAAATGAGAATGTTTATAAAGTAGGTGCTATGTAAATGTTAATTATTATTATAATCATTATTAAAATGACTATTGATAATATAGTCTCTAAAGATTTTTACAGCAACAAGAACATCCTGGAGCATATCACATACCTTAGAAATTTATTCACGACACAGGCACTCTGTACCCCAAGCACAAGAGTAGAGATTAATGGTTAATATCTTTCCTTTCAAGAACATATTTTTTTCAATTTAGCCCTCAGCTTCAGGACCAAACTAAACCCCAGACCTTAGCCTTCTTACCCCCTGCTTTTGCCCCTTCTTTCACTACCCCTATGAACACATTCTAATAATATTTTGATCCATACATAGTTTGTCAGGAACAATTCTAGAATTTTGATTAAAATAGTCCTGTATGTGCCCATGAAAGAGCTTTGGAGAGTGCTGACTAACATGTGCAGGCTGATGGAAATCATTGTGTAGAAGAGTATGCCCACAAGTTCAATTCAAATAGCACCGTTTCCTCATCCCAGGCAATGTAGAAGAATAGGAAGAACTTAGCCATGACTCAGATGACTTAAGGGTTAAATCCCAATTTTGCCACTTACTAAATAGGTGACCTTAGTGAGGCTGCAAATTCTCAGTCTCCTCCTCTGTAAATGGGGATAACGATGCTCGTATTTACATAGGACCTTAAAGCCCTTTCCCACAATGGTCCAACGAGGCAGGTAATTCAACATTCTGTACTCTTAAGAATTAATAGAGAATGATTTTATCCATACAGACTCAGATGTCTCTCAATTTACACCCTCGAACTGTTTCTGAAAAACTAAATGCTAATAACATTTTTTTTTTTGTGAATGAGAATCATAGGATCATAGATGTAGACCTAAGAAGGGCCTCAGAAGCCAATCTAGTCCAACCTCTTCATTTTGCAGAGGAAACTAAGGCCCAGGAGAGATTAAATGATATTCCCAAAGTCACAGGACTTCTTAATGACTCAGTGTGCATTCCCCCATAACATGTTATCTTCTTACATTAAGCATTGTATGTTTTAAATATGTTTTCACATCAATGAAAAGATTTTTATTTTAAAACCTGATGGATAGAAAGAAATAAGGCCAGCAAAGACACTAAGCAGAAGGTGCCTACTTTTTTGTTGTTCAGAATGGTTGGTTTGTTCCTTTCTCATCTGAATTATCCTTCCTTCAGAACTCTCCCTATTTCCTTTGCTATAAAGATGAAATTAAAGATGCATTCCTTAGGCGAGAACAGTTTCATTTTGTTTGCTTGGTTTTTTTTTTTTAATAAATTAAGGAAACTTGGAATTCCCCAAAACCCATGTTGGAATCATTAAATTATAGATTCATGGACTCAGATTTGGAAGCATATTCTGAAACCATGTGGTCCAGCCAAGAGCTCAATTGGAATCTCCTCTACAAAACGCTACCAAATTGTCATCCAGGCTCGACTTTACTTCAAGAAATGGGAGTTCACTACCATCCAAGACATCCTAGTCCCATTTTTGGACATCTGGGGCTGTTTGGGAGTCTTTCCTTGTAGCACTCCAAATTCTGACTCCCTTTAACCTCCATTCATTGATTCCCTGGGACCAAAAAAAAAGTAAGAATTTTGTCTTATATGTGATGGCCCTTCAAACACTTGAAGACAGCTATCATGTATCAATCCAATCTGATAAACATTTATTAAGCACCTATTAGGTGCCAGGAACTATACTAAACCCTGGGAATACAATGAATAAAAAGAAAGACAGTCCCTGCCCTCAAAAAGCTTACAATCTAATGGAAGGGGAGGTACAACACATGAAATGAGATAGGAAAGGATTCGAGGGAAATCAGGGGGTACCCATCTTGCTCCACGGAGTTGAAACCAGGCAGAGCAGCAGATGCAGAGTGGAGGAGCCTTTCTGCTCAGCTATGTAAGATTAAATCTCCTTAATTGAAAACCACCCCTTTTGAAAGGGCAGCACACTCCCCAACTCTATTTTAGGTCTTGTGGAGAGCTTGAAATACAAAAGGCTTGATTTGATGTTGCCTCTAATCTCCAAGGGGTGCTGAGGAACCCGTTTTAGGGACTCTAGGAAAAGGGAAGCTAATTACCTGCAATCTAACTAAACTGGAAGGAGTAGAAAGCGTTTAGTGAAGATCACACCTTTGGAGTTCTTATCTCTTCACCCCCTTCCTTGTGAGCAGAGCAACAGTGGTTGTTTCATTCCTTCATTTCCTACCAAGCTGCCCTTCTCTCGACTTCTTCATCATGCCCCTATATCTGGTACCCTCTCCCCTATCCCCCTTTCCAGCTTCTTATTATTTACTGTCTTTCCATTAGAATGTAAGCTTTGAGGGTAGTGATTGTCTTTCTTTTTGCATATAGTCATATTCCCAGTGATAAGTGTAGTGTCTGCCACACAGTAAGCTCTTAATAAATGTTTTTTCACTGATGGAGTATCCCTGCTCTCATGGATGAAGAAGCAGCAGCTGGTAGCACTGTGATCTGGTGAGCAAGGAAGCACCCAGACCTCCTGCTCTGCCTTCATCTCTCTGCCTCTACTTGGTTTGGAACTAGGAAGCTTGAGTCACTTATTATTAATGAATAACTGCCCAATACCAGGGGAGGAAATTGGATTCTATGTTCTTTGAAGAAATGTTTGTAATGTATGTATCTTTAGAGTTGTTGTGAAGAATTATCTCTTCATTGTATAAAAATCACATTTGATGGATTCATATATTTGTACTGAGCTTGAAATTCCCCCAAAGCCTATGTACTTGCTAGTTTGTCATTAAATCTCTCTCCTGGGTAGCATTGTTTATTCAGTGAAATTGAGCCAACATCCAATTCTTAGCTATGTAAAGAGCCCAAGTTTTTAATGGCTGGGAAGAGGAATCAATGGTACTCCCAAATTATGTAAGCTCAATGCAAAACTCAAATACTCTCTATTATGTTGTTGTTCAGTAGTTTTCAGTCATGTCTGACTCTTCGTGACCCCATTTGGGGTTTTCTTGGCAAAGATACTAGAGTGGCTCTGCCATTTTCTTCTCTAGCTCATTTTAGCAATGAGGAAACTAAGGCAAACAGAGTTAAATAATTTGCCCAGGGTCACACAACTTGTAAGTGTCTAAGACCAGATTTGAACTCAGGAAGATGAGTCTTCCTGACTCCAGGCTTGGTATTCTATGTGTCACCTAGAATGTAGCTACTTAGCTGAATTTTCCATTTTATTAGCATCAAATTTTTAATCCTGACCCTTAGATAATATATCTTTCCTTGCTTCTTGATATTATTTGATCTTGGATCCCTTCTTCTTATCCAGACACTACCTTTTGCTTTTGGCCCCTCAACCAAGCACCCTGGATGAACAGAAGTTACCTCTGCCTCTACATAACTCAGTCAACACTCCTGAATCCTTCTTAGCCATATCCTTTCCTCAGTCCCAGGCTTGGTAGGCTTCAATCAGAACTATGAACCACTCAGCATCAACCTATGCCAGGTCCTGTCCTGAGCAGAGTGGGGTTAGAAAGTGCAGAAGTCTTCTTATCCTCTTCTCATTTTTCTTATCCCTGAAGGCACAGGAGTCCAGCAGCTAGAGTTGAGGAGATCTGACATTGTTTTGGCCTAGTCTGCTGAGTATGACAGCTATTTCTGCTACCAGAAAAAACCTTTCTCGGGGCTTTCTCTCATTATCTTTCATTAGGTTGGTTGGTGGCCTATGCTACCATGACATTCCATGGGCCCAAATGGTTCTACTTTCTGCCTCTTTCTTCCTGACTCTATGCCCCAGGACAGATACCTTGAGATAGTGGCTCATCACATTTGCACAGTCAGCCTGACTGAGGTTGCTGCAGCTGAGGGGGAAGGGGGCCTCGCTCTTCAACATTTGGAGCTGCTAATTTTTCATATGAGCAGTTGGGTTAACATTTGCATGGGGAGAGATTCACATTTGCTCTGATCCTGTTGTGGTGTTCTGTATCTGATGTGCCACTCAAAAGTGAGAGGACGAGTGCTTCAAAGCTTAGAAATGCCAACCATTATGATAACTGCTGACAAATTATATTATCCATCTTTTGATTATTTCTGATATAAGAGCTCCTCATTAATCCCAAGCTTACCTGATAGAATAAAAACCTCTATAGAGCAAACCTAAGAGTACTTAGTCAATAAAAATGATGACCATTGATGACCGCTAAGGCTGTTGAATGGTACACTACCAGTATCTGGATTTAAATACAGTTGGCCAATAGCCAAGGTCTTCCTCTCATTTACCTTCTACAACTCTGCTGTTTCCTTTCCCATTGCTTTTAAGCTACCTCTAATCAAGTCATACCCCTTCTTACCTTGTGTCTTCACTATGTCAGTACCTTTTCCCAGGGTGCTCTACCCATCTGCTTTTTAAAACTTACCCATATTCAAGGCTCAGGTCAAATCTCAATTCCTCCACGAAGCCTTCACTGACTGACTAATCTTCCCCTAAAGCACTAAGAGTCTGAACCAAATATGAATGTAATGGAATACTATTGTGCTATAAGAAATGATGAGCAGGCAGACTTCAGAAAAACCTGGAAAGAGTTATATGAACGAATGCTGAATGAAATCAGCAGGACCAGGAGAACATTATATAACATAACAATCACATTCTGTGATGACTGACTTTGATAGACTCAGTTCTTCTCAGCAATGCAAGGATCTAAGACAAATCCAAAAGACTCACAATGGAAAATGCTATCCACATCCAGAGAAAGAACTTGGGAGTCTGAATGTGGATGGAAGCATATTTTTTCCTCCCCTTTTTTTTGTTCTTTTGTTTTGTTTCTTCTTTCTCACGGGTCCTCCAATTGGTTCTAATTCGTCTTTACAACATAACTAATGTGAAAACATGTTTAATATGAATGCATAAGTTGAGCCTATATCAGATTGCATGCCATCTTGGGGAAAGGGGAGAAAATTTGAAACTCAAAATCTTATGGAAATGAATACTGAAAACTGAAAATATTTTTTCAAAAAGAGTCTGAACCAAACGATATTGAATATGCCCTACATACATCTATGATTCATAGTATGTCCTACACAGACAATGTATTAGGGAGGTTACTGGGTAGCACTATGGAGGATAAAAAAGGAAAAAGAAAGACAAGAAGCAGGATTTCTAAGCTATCATAATAGTCTAGGTGAGAATAGATGAGTGGTTGTGATGGAATAGTTTGTTATATAAAATATTATGCAACTGATGATGTTTCAGGTTAGGACTAGGAAGAGCCAAGGAATATAGTACTACAATGATACACATGTGCTACAACATAGTCTATCTACTAAACACAGGGTATATATGTCCTATTGATAGTACTTGAAGATGCACTTCTAAGAAGAGTACTCATTTCTTTGGAACCTTAGTTCCTTCAAACAAGGTTTAAATTGGCATTGAAATGATCTCAATATTTTTATAGCCAACTCCAGCTCTGCCCTGAAACTAAAGAACTCTCTCATAGTTCTCAGAAGAAGCTATTCTGATAATAGGACTGAGAGCTAGTAGGTACCTTAGATATCCCTACACTGGTGGGGAGGATGAGGAAACTGAGGCCCAGAGAGTTTAAGTGACTTTCCCAAAACCAAGAGGAACAGAAGTTTGAAATCTAAATATCCAGTCCATATCTCTCTCCTGTGCCCCAATTCCAAATTACTGTGTGCTAGAAGTGTCCACCGTGTATCTCATAAGCATCTCAAATTCAGAATGGGATTCACTTAGAATTTTTCTCAGTCTGGCTCCAGCCTGCCTTTCTGTGGTTATTATTCTCCCTCATGCACTTTCTAATCCACCATATTAGCCAACTTAGTGTTCCCTGAACTCTGTGTTTGGTCCTTTGTAGCATCTCTTGCTTTTACCTCCATCTATCCTCTGATTCTGCCACCACCCTGATACAGCCTATCATCACTTCATGCCTGGGCTATTGCAATAGCCTGCTGGATGGTCTGCCTGCCTCACATCTCTCCCCACCCCAGTCTATCTTCCAAAGTGCAGCTCCATATCATCCTCCTACTCAATAAACGCCAATGACTTCCTATTACCTCTAGGAACAAATAGAAAATCCTCTTTGGTATTCAAAGCTCTTCACAGTCAGGAATTTTCCTGCCTTTCCAATCCTCTCATACCTTAAACCCTTCCCTCTCCCCACAGACTCTGAAATCCAGTGATATTGGCTTCCTTGCTCCTTCTCACATAAGATATTCCACATCCAGACTCTTTGCGTTTTCACTGACTACCCCCCTTGTCTGGAATATCATCCCTCCACATATTTATCTCTGGGCTTCCTTGACTTCTTTCAAATCCCAGCTTAAGTCTCATCTTGTATAGGAAGACTTTGCTGACCCCCCCCCCCCTTAATGCTAATGCCTTCTCTCTATGGATTATCTCCAATTCATCATGCCTAGAACTTGTTTGTACATAATTATTTGCACAGTTTCTCCCTCGTTGGACTGCAAGTCCCTTGAGAGCAAGAACTATCTTTTGCCTTTCTTTGCATCCCCAAGAATTAACACAGTGCCTAGTGCATAATATGCTTTTCATAAATGCTAATTTACTTACCAACTGAATTTCCTGTCCTTCATATTTATAATATATTCCCTTATTTTTTCTAAGAGGCATCTAGGTGTCCCTGGAACCTGAATTCAGGAAGATGTGAGGTTAAATCCAGTCTCAGGCACTAGCTGTGTGACCTTGGGACAGTCACTTAACCTCTGTTTGCCTTAATCCACAGGAAAAGGAAATGGCAAACTACTCTCTTTGCCAAGAAAACTCCATTCTGGGTCATGAAGTCAGACTTGACTGAACAGCAACAATGATACTTCTACCCTTTATCTTCCTTCAAGACTCAGGTCATATACATTTTCTTTTATGATACCTCTTCTAACTCACCAGTTACTATTACTTTTCCCACTTAAAATTATCTTGAATTTACTTTGTATACATTTTTAGTTATCTGTGAACATTTCTCCCCACCTCCAATAGATGTTAGTCAACAACCATTTATTAAGCACCTACTATGTATTCTGTGCCAAGCTCATACAGATACAGAAAGAGGCAAAAAAAAAAAAGTTCCTGCCATCAAGGAGCTGACAGTCTAAAAGAGGAGCTCATAATCTTATAGACTGTAAGGTCATTGAGAATAGGAACCGTTTGTTTTGGTCTTTTGTATCTCCAGTGGTTAGTGCATGGTTTGGTACAGAGGAAGTAGTTCACAAATGTTTGGTGCATTCCCTCCACTGCCCAGCAGGACAAAAACCTCATTTCATTTCAGTACCATCCCTGTTTTTCACAATTTGCTAAGACATTATGCAACTTCTCGAACTTGTGTTTTTGACAACAGTCAAATGGATTTATTACAACTGAGAGAAGTTGTTATTCCAGCTGTTATTTCAGCAATGGCAGGCACTGTGGTATAGCAGGAAAAGCACTAGGATGAAAGGCAGGAGATCTGGGTTCTAGTCCTGGCTATGACTAAATAGCTATGTGTAAGGAAGCAAATAAATTCTGAGTTTCAGTTTCCCCCTATACAAAATGAAGGGGAATTAATAATAGCTAATACGGCTTTACAAAATATTTGACATAAATTAACTCATACAGTTTTCATCATGTGCTTGTGAGTCAGGTAATGCAAGTTTATTGTTATCCCTCTTTTACAAAAAAGGAAACTGAAGTTCTGGGCACATAAAGGATTTACCAAGGTTTATGCAGCTAGTAAGTGGAAGAACCACTACTCAGACCTTGGTCCCAGACTGCATAGGTCCATATTTTGGTCCAATATACTATTCCGAGGTTCTTTCTAGTTCCAGGAGCCTAGGGATGTCCAATGCACCTGATTAGATTCTGCATTAGGTAAAACTTGAAAAATATTCCCTTTACCCTCCTTTCCAAGGAACCCAAAACCACAGGTAGTAAAATGGTATGAGTTTGATACTATTAGAGACCAGAATCTTGGGACAATACAGAGCTTCAAGCGACCTTGGTGGTCATTTGTCAAAATGCCTTATTTTACAGATGAAGAAACTGAGTTATATAAAGGTTAAATGAGAGAGTAAGTAGCAAAACAGGGTTTTGAACTGAGATCCAAGTTCAGGTCTTTCCACTGCCTCCTTATTTCTAGAAGTCTAGCTATAGATTAGCATTCCTGCTCATTGATTCTTCTTTTTCTAATGACCAACAAAGAAAAAAAGAAAAGACCTTAAAACTGATCCTGGGAGGATCTAGGTTTGATTTGGGGAATAGCTTCCTAAAAGTCAAATCAGATTATGCAATGATATCTAAACTTTCTATCAGTCTCCTTGACTACCATTCAAAAGAGGAGTTAGGGGATGCCTCTCTGCCCCTTTTATTCATTCAGCCAACATTTGTTAAGTGTACTTACTACATGTAAGACATCATTGGGGTAGGGAAAACAGATTAACAAGGCATTGCGCACATCTGCTTACCTTGTGACAAAAGCTACAAAACTATACTTTGGCGTGTTGAAGACATTAGTGAAAAAATGAATTAGTTTAGTACTTCCTGTCTTTGTGTGGAATTGGAGTCTGAAGACATAGCAGAAAGAATGATTGGTCTCACAGTGGATAGAAAGCTGGGTCTGGAGTCAGGGTCCAGCGAAAAGACTTGGAATTGGAATCAGCAGTTGTTGTTCATTTGTGTTTTACTCTTTGTGACCCCATGGACCATAGCACATTAATATTGTCTATGGGATTTTCTTGGCAAAGATACTGGAGTGGTCTGCCATTTCTTTCTTCAGTGGAGTGACTTGCCTACACAGCAAGTAAGTCTTAGGCCAGATTTGAAATTAGGTCTTCCTGACTCCCCAGCACTCTATCCACTAAGCCACCTAACTGCCTTCAAGGCAAATGGAGGTTAAATGACTTACCCAGGGTCACAAGTGTCTGAAGCCTTATTTGAACTCAGGTCTTCTTGACTCCAGGCCCCACACTTTATCCACTGTAAGACTTACTATCTTTCTGATATGCCTTCAAACATCAGTTCCACACAAAAACAGGAAGAACATTTGGAATGGTGGCTTCATTCATTTGTTTGTTCATTCATTTAATACAAAGTACAAGTCTCCCTTCCCTAATAAATGAAGAAAAGCTTAAACCAATTTCCATTTAAGCCCAAATAAACACAGATAGCCAGAGTTCTGGACTTGGAAAAGACTTCAGCAGTCATGTTCAACCCATAAAATTTAGTTCAAATTTGACCATCTTTGACTGCAGGCATAACCCTGTCATTCATCTGGATGCTACACTTTTAGCCTCACCTCTCACACAGTTGTCTGTATAATTTCTGCTGCTTTAAAAAAAAAATAAAGCCTTTTAAAATCTCTCCTATGTATGAACATAGTGATTTATGCAACCATACACACTGAATTTTTGCTATAGAAAAGCAAACAGGCAGAGAAATTTTACACCTATACTTGGGCACAGAGTCAGGTAAATATACGCTTATGTGACTAAATTTAGATATTTTGCTGAACAATGTACAATGATGTCTCAAAAGTCTTAGTGCCACTTTAAGCTTTAGTTGTTCACCTAGCGTTCCTCATGCCAACAAAATCACATATATGATCATATAGATTATATAGATGTATGTAAATATGAATCTAGATATGCTACCTATAGATTAATGAGAATTGTGGTATAGTGTGGATAGAAAACCTTAAAATCAAGAAGAACTGGTTCAAATCCTGTCTCTGACACTAATTGGCTTAGAACCATGGGCAAGTCACTTAACTCCTCAGTTCCCAAGGTGTCACTATCAGCCTATTAATTTTAAAGCAGTTGCAGATCTATATTGATACATCCCCTTCTATACTATGTCCCCCATACCACAATTCCACACCCCACACATGCATACCCACACACACACACACACACACACACACACACACACACACACACACACACACACACACCCCTTTATCTCTTTGAGGCAACTGGTAGCACAGTAGATCAAGTGTTGGGAATCAAGAGGACTGAGTTCAAATTTAGATATTTTCTAGCTGTGTGAGACCTAGCAAGTCAATTAAGCTCTGTCTACCTCAGTTTCTTCAACTGTAAAATGGGGAAAATCATACCTCAAAGTACTGTTACGAGGATTAAATGACATGACATAATATTTGTAAAAAAAAAAAAAGGTATTAGTACAGTGCTTGGCACAGAGTAAGTTATTCCCTCCCTTTTCTTCTTGATTGCTGCATAGATAGATATACATATACACATATGTGTGCATATATATATGTGTGTGTTTGTACATATGGATGTATATGTGTATGTGTTTGGATATATGTATATACGTGTGTATATATGTTAGTCATTTTTCAGTTGTGTCCAACTCTTTGTGACCCCATTTGGGGTTTTCTTGGCAAAGATGCTTGGAGTGGTTTGTCATTTGCTTCTCCAGATCGTTTCAGAAAATAAAGTAAAATAAAATAAGTGAAATGGGAGTGAATTTGACGGGAAAGGTAGGGAACTTATAAGAGAAATAGAGAATAGCTAAGAAGCTAGAAAAGGATATAGTGGGCAGAAAAAGTTTATATCATATAACTATCACAACTACAATCTGTTGTTTAGTTGTGCTTGACTGTGGTGATGCCATTTGGGGTTTTCTTGGCAAAGATACTAAAGTGGTTTGCCATTTCCTTCTCTAGCACATTTTACAGATGAAGAAACTGAGGCCAACAGGGTGAAGTGACTTGCCCAGGGTCACATAGCTAATAAGTGTCTGAGGCCAGATTTAAATTCAGGAAGATGAGTCTTCCTGACTCCAGGCCCAGTGCTCTCTATTCACTGAGCCACCTAGCTGCCCTAATGTATGTATGTACACACACACACACACACACACACACACACACACACACACACACATATGATAGTATCAATTGAACTTCATCCTGAATCCTGAGGGAGAGAGATACATCCAGCCAAGTTCTCTGGGAACCCAACTCTCACTTTCAGTGTTGAGGATAGAAGAGGATATACACTTACATAGTTGTATATATGTATAGAAGTAGTATTTATATTGTATGTATATACACACATATAATCAGTTCTGCTATAACAGATTTCAAAAACACACATTTTGGAATTTGTTCTAACACAATTGATATATTATGGGACATTTTCAGCATAACATGAATTTTGAGTCTGCTTCTGAACAATTTCTTCCCAAGAAACATTGAAAGACTACATCAAATTGTACCACTTTGCAATAACTGCAACACTTCTGATACCCACTTTAACAAGCAATTTTCACGTCTTTGTCAAAGTAAAATGCCATATTTATTGTATATCTTTTTTCTAATACAGTAGGAGTTGTGATTGAAGGAGGAGGACTGTCCACACCACCCTCCACCCCCTTCTGCTATGGGCCAAGCACTATTGCAGCCACTATATATTCTAGTATTAATGTATTTCTTAACTTTCATGTATATAAAACTGCATAAGTATTTTTATTAGGTTTCTGTCTTTTACTTTATGTGTTACTGATGAAGCTTTTGAGTGTTGTGCCCTCAACTGCATTTTCCCCATAAGCTCTCTGTGGTTTTTATTATAGATTTTTCATAGTACAATATTTTTTGGGAATTCATATGTCCCATGATAACAGAACTGCCTCTGTGTGTTTGTGTGTGAAATACATATAATCTTCACTGAGTCAAAGCCATGCCACCTTATTTTAGCCTGATACCTTAACTAGGTGAGAACATATCTCAATCAAAAGACCATAGACTTAATATGAAAAGTCTTTGGAAGCCTTTGGATGAAGTGAAATATGCCAGACAAGAAATCTGTTCCAATTAGTTATGGAATTTCATTACCATCCCTGGGTCCTAGATAAAATCATTGAGTTAGCTTGGCTGGGAAGCTATTCCAGAAATTGAACCAAGTATGGCTTTCCAACAAATCCTTGAAGAAAAAAACATCCGGGAGGGGAGGAGATACCTTGGCTTCAGCCTTGGTCTGGTTTTATTCTGCCCCTCCTCCACAAACTTTAACCAACGGAGAAAATATCATTTTTGAAGGATCTGAAAAATATTTAACCTTCTGTCTTCCCATTGGTGTCCATACCCCCAGAGACATCAGTGGTCACCATCTTCTTGTCAGTGTTATAACTATATCCCTGGACCAGGTGAAGGCAATGTCTATTTTGAAATCCAAGGAAAGATGGATATAGAATCATCTTGTTTAAGAGAAAACTCCTTGAGCACCCTATGAATGGGAAGAAAAAAAAACTCCCAGTATCTGGAGAACTTAGTAACATGTACTCTCTAAGCTTGGATCAGTTTTTCCCTGGCCTCTCTATGTACCAGTGGGAAAATGTGCCTCAGACTTGAAAGGGAATGTTGTATACCAAATTATTGCTGTTATTTACTTCAGTAAATACCCCTTTCTAAAATCTATTTAAAGTCAGCTGATGAAATTGAGTTTTAACTAATCATCTTGGAGGAAATCACGCTGATGGAAGACTTGAACTGGTGTCACTAAACAAAAACTTCTGGCCCTTCAGGCCTCTCCCAACACTTTTAACCCTAAGGAAGAGAGATAGCCAATTTATCTCTGGGTAGCCAGCTTATTGGTAAGAGTGCGAAATGGGAGAACTCAGAAATTATATGGGTTATACAAGCATATAAACACAAAAATACATGTATGCATACATATGTATACATCTATATGCATTCTGTGCTTTATAATCATAAATGTATACACGTATACTCTTTTTTTTTTTAAAAGCAATTGGGGTTAAGTAACTTGCTCAAGGTTACAGGGCTAGTCATTTGATTTATGCGTGGGTGCTCATTTTCTGAGGCCGGATCTGATCTCGGGTCATCCCAACTCCGAGGCCGGCGCTCTTACTCACTGCGCCACCTAGCCGCCCCTTTAGGGCAATTGGGGTTAAGTAACTGCCCAAGGTTACACGGCTAGGTTTTTGTTTGTGCGGATTAAGTGTCGGAGGCCGGCTCCGAACTCAGGTCCTTCTGATTCCAGGGCCGGCGCTCTATTCACTGCGCCACCTAGCCGCCCCCTACACGTATACTCTTACAGAAATAAAAGTAAACACAGAAACTAGAAATTGTCCCATCCCAACTTTTCAGAGTGCAATTTTACGCTCCTCTAAAGCTACAGAGAGGTGAAGAGTATCTTTTGACTACTACTGTCTTGATGGGAGTTGAATTCTACCACGCCTGGGTATATATGTACAAGACTTCCCCATGCTAACTTAGGTCACTTCAATGACAGCACAACTAACTGTGCAAACAGCATGAATACCTGGAATTAATTTAACCACTTTCGAGGAACTCAAAGAGTTTTCCTGTCTTAGTCTTAGCTTCACAAGACTGCTGGACATTGTAAGGATCAAGGTAGCCTGTTCTCAATCTTCTAGCTAAGGGAACTATGAAAAAAACAGAACCTCTACTTAAAAGAGTTGGAAATAGAACCGAGTTAAGTGAGCAGTAGCTCAGAACCACAAAGATTCTGCATCTGCTCTGTATCCATTTTCTTATCAGTAAAATGGGGTTAATCATAGCAGCTAGATCCTAGGTTTGTTGTGAGGATGAAATGAGATAATATTTGTAAGTCACTTCACAGACCTCAAAGTACTATATGAATGCTAGCTATTACTGATTTCTACAGAGCTTGCTGTCCACCAAGATGTTTTTAGGATGACCTGTTACCTAGATAATCTTCCACCACAATTTTGAACTTACAAAGTTGATTTATTGAACCCAAATATATGGTACTCTTAAACTGTATCTCATATTCAGTTCATCTTTCTAGCCTATTGAGATTTTTTTCTATTTTGACTATTATCCGATGGGTTAATTGTCCAACCGGTCATCCACCAATGTGATAAATATGTCATCAATATCTTTATCCAAGTTATTAGTAAAGCTGTTAAATAGTACAAAGTACTCAATTAGAGACATCCTTAATGATAAAAACTCATATTTATGGGGCAGCTAGGTGGTGCAGTGAGTAGAGCGTCGGCCCTGGAGTCAGATGGACCTGAGTTCGGATCCGGCCTCAGACACTTAATGCACACACAAACAAAAACCTAGCCGTGTGACCTTGGGCAAGTTACTTAACCCCAATTGCCCTCCAAAAAGCAAAAAAAAAAAAAAACCCCTCATATTTATGTAAAGCTTCAATTTTTGCAAAGTACTTCCCTTATGAAAACTCTGTAAAATAGATAATGTAAGTATTAGTAATCCATCTTTAGAGATAAGTAAACTGAGGCTCTAAAGATTTGAGTGTTTTACCCAATATCACAAAACTATTAAGTATCTGATCATGCAGAATCCCAACATTTTAGAGTTGGAAGAGACTCCAGTGGCTATATACTTCAACCTATTTTTCCCTTCAAATATCCACTACAACATGCCTAACAAGTGGTCATCCAACTTTGCTTAAATCTAGTGAGAGTCCATAAATAGGAAATAAACATTTATTAAGTGCCTACTATGTGTCAGACATTGTGCTAAGCACTAGGGAAACAAATAGAAAAATGAAAAATAGTTGTGCCCTCTAGGAGCTCACAATCTGAATTCCAGAAGATAAAACACAAAAGAAAGCTGAAAAGGAAGAGGGAGAGGTGGAGAGATCAGGCACACTGGGACATGGAGGGGAAGTCAAAGAAGTCTAAAATGAGTGCTGTTGTGTGGAGTCCCAGGGAGCCTGAGAAGCCCACTACCTCCTGAGGCAGCCTATTGTACTTTGTATAGCTCTAAGGGCAGCTAGATGGCACAGTGAATAGAGCATTAGGCCTAGAGTCAGGAAGACTCATCTTCTTGAGGTCAAATCTAGCCTCAGACACTTCCTGGCTGTGTGACCCTGGGCAAGTCTTAACTCTGTTTGCCTCAGTTTCCTCATCTATAAAAATGAGCTGGAAAAGGAAATGACAAACTACTCCAGTATCTTTGCTAAGAAAACCCCAAATATAGTCATAAAGAGTCAGACACAACAAAAATTAAGAACTTTTTCTTTATATCAGATTAAAATTTATCTCTTTGTAACTTCCCCTCATCACTTTCAGTTTTGCCATTGGAGCAAGCAGAACAAAACTAATCACTCTGCCCTTATGACAGTCCTTCAAACACTAATCCTATCCTGCTTCCCATTCTGTCTTCCTTCCTGCAGACTAAACAACCTCAGCTCTTCAACAGGCCTATATATGGTAAGGACTCAAGGCCCATCATCACATTGTTTTCCATCCTCTGAACTCTCTAGCTTTTCAATATCCCTCCAAAACAGGGTACCCAGAACTGAAAAAATAAAATGTTTGACATATGGTCGGATGGCATAGCAAAACTATTCTTATTACTGAAAGGCATCCACATCTTAACAAAGTCTGATATTCAGTTGTGTTTTTTTGCGGGGGGGGAGGTTGCTTGTTTGGTTTTGTTTTTTTGCTTTTTGGAGGAGGAAGGTAGGGCAATTGGGGTTAAGTGACTTGCCCAAGGTCAAACAGCTAGTTTTTTGTGTTAAGTGTCTGAGGCCGGGTTTGAACTCAGGTACTCCTGATGCCATGGCCAGTGCTCTATTCCCTGTGCCACCTAGCCACCCCATGGTTTTGTTTTGTTTTTTTTTATTACCAAATAACACAATTTGTATTGAACGTGCAGGCCTCTAAAATCTTTAGATTTTTCTTAAACTTCTTCTTACCCTTACTTTTCCAATGTTGTGCTTCTGAAGAAACCAAGTGTAATATTTACATTTAACTAATAAATTTCATCATATTAGATCTAGCCCAATATTCTAGCTTGTCAAGATCCTTCTGGATCCTATCATCTAGTGTCAGTTTTTTATGACCTGAAAATTTGATAAGTACATTAGCTCTGCCTCTATCTAAGTCGTTAATAAAAATGTTAAGCGACAGAGGGTCAAATCAAAGAGAAATCAAATTGATATTAAAACATTAATGACTATTATTTGGTTTCAAAATTCACTTAATTGTGCTAATATAATATCTAACCCACACACCTACCAGGAATAATATGAGAAACTTTTTCAAGTCTTCTGTAAAACTTAAGTAAACTATTAACCCTGATCAAGAATTTGTTATTATTTGTATTTTTGTATAATTGTATTTGTCAAATAATTTGTATAATTGGGTGGAGCCCAATTTGTATAATTGAGTGGAGCCAAGATAGAAGAGTAGAAACAGGACTTCCACCCAGCTCCAGCTTCCACCTCCTCCAATATATATATAAAATGACTCTAAACAAACTTTAGAGCTACAGAACCCACAAAGTGACAGAGAGAAACACATCTGCTGAAGGAAGCCCAGCAGGCTAGCAGGAAGGGTGAATTACAGTGCCCTGGGAGAGTAGCAAAGTCCCTACTGAGCCACAGTTTTAGCCCCAGGGCAGCCTTAATCAGCAGCAGTAGTTGGAGCAAATTTCACAAGAGTAAATCACCAGCAGTTGTAGCAGTTTCCAGACTTCTGAACCCACAAATGCCAAAGATAAAGTAAAAGGTCAGTGTGGAGCTTTGTTGGGAATAGGGGGAGCACAGTCCAGCTGCTGCTCTCAGAGTGAGAAGCAGAGGAGGTGCAGTGGCTGAGGCCACTGCTTCTAGTGCTCCTGGCCTGCAGATTGTAGGGGGACCAAGTGACCATTCAGAGGGTAATCATTTGACCTGCTTGGAACACTGCTTTTATCACTGCTTTGACCTGGATTCAGAACACTATCTTGCGGGGTGGTCCTGGGGTGTGTGGACCAGTAATCCAGAGGATGTGGGGACTGTAGAGAGGGTGCTCATTTAATAGCTCCAGCAGCTGCAAAAACCCCAGCAATTTGGGACATAGCTCTTACCATTCTGGAAGCAGAGTTCTACCATGGCAAAGAGCTCAAAAGTCAAGTAATTGGCTGCCAATATGAGCAAGTAATGGAAGCACAAACAGACAACAGAATCCTCTTGGGGGGACAAAAAGGATCAAGGCATGGAGTGGGAGGAAGACATCCAAGTCAGAACTCCTGCATCAAAAGCCTCCAAGAAAAATATGAACTGGTTACAGGCCATAGAGGAGCTGAAGAAAGATTTTGAAAATCAAGTAAGAGAAGTGGACGGAAAATTGGGACGAGAAATAAGAATGATATACAAAAATCATGAAAAGTAAGCCAACGGCCTGCTAAAGGAGACCCAAAAATACACTGAAGAAAATAACACCTTAAAAATAGACTAACTCAAATGGCAAAAGAGGCCCAAAAACCCAATGAGGAGAAGAATGCTTTAAAAAGACAAATTTGCCAGATGGAAAAGGAATTTCAAAAAGTCACTGAAGAGAGTAACTCCTTCAAAATTAAATTGGAGCAACTGGAAGCTAATGACTTTATGAGAAATCAAGATACTATAAAACAGATCCAAACAAATGAAAAAATAGAAGGCAATGTGAAATATCTCATTGGACAAACCACTGACCTGGAAAATAGATCCAGGAGAGATAATTTAAAAATTCTTGGACTACCTGAAAGCCATGATCAAAAAAAGAGCCTAGATACCATCTTTCAAGAAATTATCAAGCAAAACTGCCCTAATATTCTAGAACCAAAGGGTAAAATAGAAATTGAAAGCATTTGCCAATCACCTCTTGAAAAAGATCCCAAAAAGAAAACTCCTAGGAATATTAGAGCCAAATTCCAGAGTTCTCATGTCAAGGAGAAAATATTGCAAGCAGTCCAGAAGAAACAATTTGAGTATTACAGAAACACAATCAGGATAACACAAGACCTAGCAGCTTCTACATTAAGGGACTGAAGGGCTTGAGATATGATATTCTAGAAGTCAAAGGAGCGAGGATTAAAACCAAGAATCACCTACCCAACAAAACTGAATATAATGCTACAGGGAAAATATGTTCATTCAATGAAATAGAGGACTTTCAAGCATTCTTGATGAAAAAATCTGAGCTGAATAGAAAATTTGACTTTCAAATACAAGAAGCAAGAGAAACATGAGAAGGTAAACAGGAAAGAGAAATCATAAGGAACTTATTAAAGTTGAACTACCTACTTTCCTACATGGAAAAATGATCATTGTAACTCATAAGACTTTTCTCAGTATTAAGATAGCTGAAGGGAATATATACATACATACATACATACATACATATATATATATATATATATATATATATACACACACACACACACATATTATATACACACACACACACACACACACACATATATATATATATATATATATATATATATATATATATATTATATGTATAGGAGGGTGTATGTGTGTATAAATATATATGTGAGTGTGGGTATTTGTACATTCATGTATACATAGAGAGAGGGCACAGGATGAGTTGAATATGAAGGGATGATATCTAAAAAATAAAATTAAGAAGTGAGAGAGGAATTTATTGGGAGAAGAAGAAAGGGAGTTTTAGATTAGGGTAAATTATCTCATATAAAAGAGGCAAGAGAAAACTGTTACAATGGAGGGGAAGAGCAGGAAGGTAAAAGGGAATGGGTCAACCTTACTCTCATTGAATTTGGCTGAAGGGGGGAATAAAATACATACTCAAATGGGTATTTTAACCTACAGGAAAATAAGGGGGAAGGGGATAAGAAGGGGGATTATAGAAGGGAGGGCAGACTGGGGGAGAGTGTAGTTAGAAGCAAACACTTTTGAAAAGAGACAGAGTCAAAGGAGAAAATAGAATAAGTGTGGGCAGCATAAGATGGAGGGAATTATAGTTAGTCTTTTACAATATAACCATTATGGAAATGTTTTGTGTAACTACATATGTACAACCTATATTGAGTTGCTTATCTTCCCAGTGGGGGGTGGATGAGGAAGGAAGAAGGGGAAAAACCTGGAACTCAAAGTTTTAAAAACAAATATTTAAAAATTTGTTTTTTACATGCAACTGGAAAATAATATATACAGGTACTGGGGTATAGAAATGCATCTTGCCCTTCTAGTTAGGAGGGTGAAAGGGGAGGATATAAGAGAGAACAGATTGGGGGAAGGGGTATTCAGCAGGCTTGCTATTTTGGAGTGAGAGGTAGAGGAAAGATGGGGAAAGAAAAATTGTAACTCAAAATCTTGTGGAAATGAATGTTGAAAACTAAAAACAAATAAATCAAAAATTTGAAAAAAAAAAAAGATACTACAAAGATTTTGTATTATTTCTCCATGGTCTACTAAGTCAAACCTTCAATTCTTATTCTAGCCAATGGGGCCTTCCTTCTTTTGGCAGCATTCTGTCTTTCTAAATTTGTCTTCCACTAATCCCCTATACACACTTTCTTTTCAGACCGTCAGTCTCATTTCCTCAGTGTTCTTCCAAAGCACCAGGACACCTTCAAGCATATGGTGATGTTCTCCCAAGTAGAATATTATATTCTTCCCCCTCTTTGCCCATCCAAATTCTTGAAAGTCTAACTCAAATTTAATAACACCTTCCTTTACAATTCAAGTCCACAAATGATTGAAATTCAGTACTGTTTTCTTTTGCACTTAATTATGTGTTGTTCACCATATTCACCTTTCATATGTTTATTTCATCAAATTTCCAACTAGATTGTATGCTCCTTGAAGATAAGACTCTTCATTACCTCTGCTCTAAGCACAATATTGAGTAAATGATAATCGTTCAATAAATTTTTGTTGAATTGTGTGATGACCAACTTTGATAGATTTAGCTCTTCTCAGCAATACAATGATCTAAGACAATTCCAAAAGACTCAATGGAAAATACTATCCACAGCCAAAGAAAGAACTATGAAGTCTGAATGCAGATTGAAGCATATTATTTTCTCCTTTTTTTTCTTGTGGTTTTTCCCCTTTGTTCAGATTCTTCTTTCACAATATAACTAATGTGGAAATATGTTTAATATGATTGTACATATATAGTCTGTATCAAATTGTTTGCCATCTTGGGGAGAGGAGAAGAGAGGGAAATCCCAAGGAAAAAAATTTGTAACTCAAAGTATTTTAAAAGTGAATGTTGAAAACTATTTTTACATGTAATTAGAAAAAATAAAATAATATTAAGCAGGGAAAAAAGAAAAAGAAACAGATTTAAAATATATTGTTGATTCCTTTTTCCTGTCTTTTATTTAACTCAATTCTAAAAATACTAGCAATAATAATAAATCAAGAAAAAGAAATTAAAGGCCTAGAGGTGAAGAAAGATACTTGTTGCTGACATCATGATTTGCTTAGAAAATCCTAGAGAATTACCAAAGAAATTGAGACTAAACAATAGCTTCACTAAAGTAATAGTTTTAACAAATCAATGGTGTTTTATAATAGCAATAACAAAACTACTAAGTAATAATAAAAAGAGGAGTCTTGGGGTGGAGCCAAGATGGCAGAGTAGAAACAGCATTTCCAATGTGCTCTGCCCCACACAAATTTCAAATAATGTGAAAGAGGACTCCGAACAACTTCTGGAGCCACAGCACCCACAGAATGGCACAGAGAAGCTAACCTCCCGCTGAGGACAGCCCAGCAGCCCTGCAGGGAGTGGCCAGCACAGCGCTCTGAGAGCATGAAGCACAGCACACTGGGAACCAACAGCGCAGCCCGCAGAGCCAAGCACAGGTCCGCGGTTTTAGCCCCAGGGTGGCTGGGCCTTCAGCTGGCTGGAGGGACCCCAGAACACCAGCAATTGTGGCGATTCCAGAATTATCACCACAGATATGCCTAGGACAAAGTGAGAGGTTAGTGCCCTATGGACTTTGGAACCAGTATTTGGGGAACACGTGGCTTCCTTCCCTGGGGGCAAAAAGCTGCTGAAGAAACAGCTGCACAGAAGCCATTTTGCAGCTTCAGTAGTGGCTCTAGCTTCTGGTCTGCGAAATGTAGGGAGATCCAGCAATCAGTCTGGGGGTTAATTGATCTTGCTTTAAACTGCCTGGATCTGGATTGTGGTCTGGGGGGGGAAGTTTGGGGTGGGTATCCAATTTGCCAGAGTGGGTGGAAGCTTTACAGAGGCCACCCAAGTGGCGGAAGTTGTGAAGACCCCACGTTTGGGCGGAAGCTCCCCTGTCTGGTGGCAGAGTCCTACTGTGGCAACAAGCCCCAAAATCAAGTAATTAAGTGGCAACATGCCTAGGCAAATGAAACAAAATAAACAGAAAAGTTCAACATTGGACTCCTATTTTAGGGGCAAAGAGGCTCAAAGCATGGAGGAGGACTGTGAGGTCAGAACTCCTGCACCAAAAGCCCCAAATGAAAATACAAGCTGGCTACAGGCCATAGAGGACCTTAAGAAGCAGATAAGAGAAGTGGGGGAAAATTTGGGAAGAGAAATGAAAAAGATGCAAGAAAAGTATGAAATGACAGTCAACAGCCTGACTGAGGAAAATAACACCTTAAAAAATAGACTAACTCAAATGGCAAAAGAGGCTCAGAAAGATAATGAGGAGAAGAATGCCTTAAAAAGTCAAATTTGCCAGATGGAAAGAGAATCTCAAAAGCTCACTGACGAGATTCATTCCTTCAGAGTTAGACTGGAGCAAATGGAGGCTAGTGACTTTATGAGAAATCAAGATACTATCGGGGCGGCTAGGTGGCGCAGTGAATAGAGCGCTGGCCCTGGAATCAGAAGGACCTGAGTTCGGAGCTGGGCTCAGACACTTAATCCGCACAAACAAAAACCTAGCCGTGTAACCTTGGGCAAGTTACTTAACCCCGATTGCCCTAAAGGGGCGGCTAGGTGGCGCAGTGAGTAAGAGCGCCGGCCTTGGAGTTTGGATGACCCAAGATCAGATCCGGCCTCAGAAAATGAGCACCCACGCATAAATAATGACTAGCCGTGTAACCTTGAGCAAGTTACTTAACCCCAATTGCTTTAAAAAAAAAAAAGATACTATTAAACAGATCCAAACAAATGAAAGAATAGAAGGCAATGTGAAATATCTCATGGGATAAACCATTGACCTGGAAAATAGATCCAGGAGAGATAATTTAAAAATTATTGGACTACCTGAAAGCCACAATCAAAGAAAGAACCTAGAAATCATCCTTAAAGAAATTCTCAAGGAAAATTGCCCTGATATTTTAGACCCAGTGGGGGAAATAAAGGTTGAAAGAATCCACCAATCACCTCCTGAAAAAGATCCCAAAAAGAAAACTCCTAGGAATATTTTAGCCAGGCTCCAGAACTCCCAGATCAAGGAGAAAATACTACAAGCATCCAGGAAGAAACAACTTCAACATTGTGGAAACACAATCAGAATAGCCCAGGACCTGGCAGCTTCTACACTGAGGGATAGAAGGGCATGGAATATGATATTCCAGAGGGCAAAAGAGCTGGGATTGAAGCCAAGGGTCACCTACCCAGCAAAACTGAGTATCTTGTTTCAGGGGAAAATATGGTCATTCAGTGGAATAGAGGACTTTCAAGCATTCTTGATGAAAAAACCAGAGTTGAATAGAAAATTTGACATTCAGACACAAGAAGCAAGAGATGCTTGAGAAGGTAATCAAGAAAAAGAAATCAAAAGGAACTTATCAAAGTTGGACTATTTACATTCCTACATGGAAAAACAATAACTGTGTTTGATGAAACCTTTCTCATTATGAAAATAATTGAAGAAGGGTACATGGCATATGTTCACAGGTATACATGGATAGAGGGCACAGGTTGAATTTGATGGGAAGGGATGATTCTTTTTTTTTTGGAGGGCCATGGGGGTTGGGTGACTTGCCCAGGTTCACGTGGCTGGGTTTTTGTTTGTGTGTTGGGTGTCTGGGGCCGGATCTGAGCTCGGGTCCTTCTGGCTCCGGGGCCGGCGCTCTGCTCGCTGTGCCACATAGCCACCCCAAGGAAGGGATGATTCTTAAGGGGTGAAGTCAAGAGGTAAGAGAGGAAAGTGACAAGAGGAGATGGAGAGAGACAGGGTAGGGTAAACTATCTCATGTAGAAGAGGCAAGGGGAAGTAGTTGCAGGGGAGGGGAAGAACAGGAAGGCAAAAAGGCAAAAGCATATTCTCATTGAAGTTGGCTCAAGGAGAGAATCACATACATACTAAATGGAATATCTTACCCTCACTCACTCTCCTGAATAGGGGAAAGGAGGATGAGAAGGGGGATGATGGAGGGGAGGGCATTCTGGGGGGAGGGGAGGTTGGAAGTACCCACTATCAAAGAGGGACAGGATCAAAGTAGGGAATGGACCAGGTGGGAGGTGAGACAGGTGGGAGGGAAATATAAGCAGTATTTTACAATATATCTACTATGGTAATGTTTTGCATAGCTATACATGTACAACACATAATGAATTGCTTATCTTCTCAGAGGGAGTGGGTGACAAGGGAGGAAGGGAATGGATCTGAAAATCGAAGTTTTAAAATTAAATGTTTCATAAAATGTCCAGGCATTGGGGCTCAGAGATTCACCTTGCCCTAATGGCAAAGTCAAAGGGGATATGGGAGAAGATATGGGAGAGAGCAGATTGGATGAGGGGATATCTATTGGGACTGCTATTCTGGGGTGGTGGGTAGGGAAAAAATGGGGGGAAAATGTAACTCGTAATCTGGTGGAAATGAATGATGTAAACCAGAAGTTAATAAAGCATTTGTTTAATTAAAAAAAAAAGAAAGAGGAGTCTTATTTAAAATAAACTATCTGTTAGGCAATCTAGCAAAGACCACTTACATCTATAAAAACAATTACAAATTACAAAGTGCTCTTTAAATAAAGAAGGTAAGGTAATAAGGGTTTACTAATGTGCTAGGCACTATGCCAAGTAAAGAACAACTTAAATAATTAGAGAGATATTCAGTGCCATGCCAATATAATAAAAAATAATAATCACATTAAAATTAATTACTATGTTTAGTTCCATATACATCAAACTACTAAGTAGATACTTTACATAACAAAATTCATTTGAAGGAAAAACTATCTAGAATATCAAAGGAAAAAAATTTTCAAGTTGTAATGAAAAGGGAATAGCACTTCCTTATCTCATATATACTATAAAGAGGTAGACATACAAATTATTTGGTATTAGTTAAAAATAGGAAAGTAGGGGCGGCTAGGTGGCAGTGAGTAGAGCGTCGGCCCTGGAGTCAGAAGGACCTGAGTTGGGATCTGGCCTCAGACACTTAACGCACACAAAAACAAACAACAACAACAAAAAAAACTTAGCCATGTGACCTTGGGCAAGTTACTTAACCCCAATTGCCCCCCAAAAAGCAAAAAAAAAAAATAGGAAAGTAGACCAATGGAAAAGACTAGACAAGGAAGAATCAGAAATAATGAATTCAATCCAGAACTTAATATATTTAAAATATAAATTACCTAGGAAAAAAATCCTTTTTTTGTCAATAATTGCTAGGACTGGGGGCAGCTAGATGGTGCAGTGAATAAAGCACTGGCCCTGGAGTTAGGAGGACCTGAGTTCAGATTTGGCCTCAGACACTTAGCGCTTACTAGCCTTGGGCAAGTCACTTAATCCCAATTACTCTCAAAAAATTAAAAAAATAATTGCTAGGGCACTTGGAAACTAGAGTTTGGCAGAAATTAAGTTTAGGCTAATTTCTTATACCACATATCACAATAAATTCAAAATAGACATATGAGCTGTATATTAAAGATCATACCATGAAAAAAAATTAATGAGATCAAGTATGTTTCATGGGAACAACTAAAGGATTTTAATTTTAATTTACATGTAAAGGATTTCAATTTAGTTTTGTAAATTTTATTTATTTATTTATTTTTAGTTTTAACATTCATTTCCAAAAGATTATGAGCTCCAAATTTTCTTCCCATCTCTCCTCTTCCCTCCACCCCTTGTCATGCATTCTGATTACCTTTTCCCTAAGGGATATATTCTTTCTTTCTTTCTTTCTTTCTTTCTTTCTTTCTTTCTTTCTTTCTTTCTTTTTGCTATTTTTTGGAGGGCAGTGGAGGCTAAGTGACTTGCCCAAGGTCACACGGCTAGTTTTTTTGTCTTAAGTGTCTGAGGCCAGATTTGATCTCAGGTCCTCCTGACTCCAGGGCTGGTGCTCTATTCACTACTCCACCTAGCCACCCTGGGATATATTCTTAAACAAAGTATAGAAGTGATTACAAAAGATAAAATAGATAAATTTAATTACATGAAATTGTAAAGTAGTTGTAGTAACAAAACTAATACAACAAAGAAAAGAAGGAAAGCAATCAACTGGGGAAAATATTTGTATCAAAATCAGTGATAAGGAATATGTAGGCAACTAATAGAAATATGTAATATGCAAAAACCATTCCTCAATAAATAAATGATCAAAGAACACGAACAAAAAGTTCTCTAAAGAATAATTATGAGGGGTGGCTAGGTGGCTCAGTGAGTAGAGTGTCGGCCCTGGAGTCAGAAGGACCTGAGTTCGGATCCGGCCTCAGACACTTAATGCACACACAAACAAAAACCTAGCCGTGTGACCTTGGGCAAGTTACTTAACCCCAATTGCCCTCCAAAAAGCAAAAAAAAAAAAAAAAAGAATAATTATGAGTCAATACCAATTATAGCAAAGAATGTTCCAGATCACTAATAATAAAAGAAAACCAAAACAACCCTGAGGTTTAACCTCATACCCATAAGACAAAAATAACAAAAAATAGGAATAATTTTCAAGGAGTTGTAGAAAGATAGACATGTCAATGCATTATTTTTTGAGCTATGAATTGATCCAACCAATCTGGAAAGCAATTTAGAATTATTTGAGGCAGGTAACGAAAGTATTACTTTTTGACCCAGAGATTTCACTGTTAGGTATAAATCCCAAAGAAGTCAATAACAACCAAAATAGGCCCTCACCCAACCCTTCACCCACACATACACACAAATTATAGCATTACTTTTTATAGTAGTAAATCAATACTGACATAAAGTAGTTGCCCATTGATTAGAGGACTAAATCTATAGTAGCAATGGAATGTGACATGGTATTGCTGTGGTGTAAGAAGTGATAGGAAGATATGTGTGTAGGAAACCAACATAAACAACGAATACACTAATTTTAGTAGAAAGAAGAACAACAAAAGAATTGAAACTGAATGCTGCAAAATTACAATCTTGGCCCCAAAGGAGGGATACAAAGTACCTCCCCCTGCTTCTTTGCAGAGGTGAAAGAGGAGTAGGGTTATGAGTGTGAAACAAGACATATAATAACAGTATTTTTTGGTATGTTTGTCAGATTAGCCAAACTGTTTTATCACCCTCTTTTCCCTTTGCCTCCAACCATTGTAATTGTTAGTTATAATGGATGGCTCTCTTGTACAGGAAACAAGGGAGAAATAACTTGAGAAATATAAATGATATTTTAAAAATTCAATAAAATTATTTTAAATTTTTTAAACTTGTTGTATTGAATACAACCTTTTTATGCATAGTGTTAGTGCTCCATCCTGCACATAATAAGTGGTATTTTCTACCAGGTTCATATAACAGCTTTTTTTTTTAACGTATAGAGTCATAGCTTTAGAACCAAAAGGAGTATCTACGACCTGTGTGACCTTTCTTGGCCTTGGATTCCTCATCAATAAAATGAAAGGGGGAGATGATTTAATATCCTTCTAGATCCATATCCTGTGACCTTTGATTTAGAGGTCATCCAGCCTAACTTCTTTATTCTACCAATGGGAGAACTAAGGGAAAGGGTACAAATGATTTCCTCAAAATTATAGTATTAGTGACAGAGCTGGGACTATGATAAAACTAAGTTATATTTATATAACACTATAAGGGCTACAAAACACATTTCTATACATCATCTCATTTGCTATTCATGCTTAAGCTGTGAGAAATATAGTCTTTTTCATATTTTTCAAATAAAGAAACTAGGGCTCAGAGACACTATGTGACTTTTCGTGATCACGAAGCTAGTCAAGATTCAAAGCAGTTCAAAGTCCAGCCATCTATCCATGATACTGGGCCCCTTGACTCCTGTTTCTAGGTCCTTCCCACTAATTGTGTAGAGCAGAGGTGTCAGACACAAATCCTTCGGGTATGAGGCAGCCCACAATACTCCCCAATGTCATTTAAACCAGATTAAAATATAATTGGAAAATATTTAACAAAATAAATAAAAATACAGATATTATCACATTTTAAAACTAAGTCAATATGTAGCCTCTGGACATCCTTATATAAAGATGGAGGCCCTGTTTCCATTTGACTTCAACTGCACTAAAGTGAAGGACTAGTGAATGAGGCAAACAAAAATACATATATTAGAATGATGGACTTTGAAAGCTAGAAGGACCCTAGGTATCACCAAAGTAGAACTAGAAGGTACCCTTAGGGGTCATCCTGTCCAATCCCCTTGCTTTGGAGTGAGGAAACTGAGGCCCAGAGAGTTAAGTAATTTGCTGAAGGTACAGCAGAGAATTAGTAGCAATGGTGGAATATGAACTCATTATAACTCCAAAACTGATACTCTTTAGACCTTTGAATAACACCTAACTCAGTCCCCTCATCTCACAACTAAGGAAATTGAGAGGTTATGTGATTTACCTAAGGTCACTCAGCTCACTACTGGACAATCCAGGACTAGAAGCCAGTTCTCCTGATTTCTACTCTCAAGTCACTTGTACCACAGTACTGCCTAATTAATTCAGACAGAGCTAGATGTTCTCAGTGCTTCAACTCCCCCTGCTAGTTATAACCAGGGGCACATTGATTCTATTGGGCCACTTGGGTACCATTAAATGTGTTCACTGACGTCCACAAGCTTTGGATATCAGATAATTCCTGCTCTAAGTCTAATAAGTGGGAGAAGGAGCTTATTAGTCTCTAAATATTTTCTGACTTCAGAGGATGTTTTAATGGAACCAAAGTAAATTAATTCCAGGGTCATAGCCATATCTCCCTGGAGTTAGAAAAATCAAAATGTGCCTTTTCTTCTCCTCATTTTTTTAAAGAAAACCATGTGTTTACTTTCAAATGCCAAAGTTACAACAGAGCTGACATAAAGCCAAGCTCTGTGTTGACTTTAGAAGATGGAAAAAGGGGTTAAAGCCCTTCTTTCTGGTTCTTGTTTTTGTAGGGTTTTGGTCACAAGAAACAGGTTTTTAAAATGAGCTCAATTTCAATACCTTTCCTGCCTGGAGACAGTGGAGGTTCTTTTGAGGTCTAAGAGCTATGACATTTTGATTCTAATTCTCCTCTACCACTCCACACACTCCCTGGCCTTCCAAACTGCCCGATTTGCTTAGAATCATTTCCCTTTTCATCTCCCTGAAATCTGAGCTAGCTGAGACCCTGTCAGTCCACACACTGAGCCCCGCACAGAATTGAAGAAGGGGACTCCAAGAGAAATGCCAGAGGACAGAGCTATAGCCATCAGATGCAAACCTGGTCACTGTGAAAGCCTCTTTGGAGATCAGAGACCCCTGCTCCTCTTCCCCCACCCCACACACGCCCAATCCAAATACTGACCCACTCCTTCAGCCAAACTTTGCCACATTGGATTATAACGTGCTCTAATGAACATAACTAATACAGAAGCATTCCTTTCTCAAATATACCCTTAAATTGTAACAGTTTTCTTAAGTATATTCTTTCTACCCCATAAACATTCCCTCATAATATGAGATTTGAACTAGTCATGCTTTTAGAACTGGGTCCATTCCCAGGCTGAAGTCTCAAGAATAAATGTATAGAAATCATAAAAGAAAGTTATGCTTACCATTGTCACGTCTCAAAAATATCTTCTTTTGCAGGCTCATAACTGTTATTTCATGGATGAAAACAGCTCCCTTCAGGATGTTCAATATATTGTGGACGAGAGATGGCAACTCCTACTTTTTTTTAGTGTTTGAAAGTAACTCTTAAGTGAGCAGACTGCCTTCTTAATATAGCAACTTTTCCTCAGCCGAAAGTTCCTTCCCCCCCTCTTTTTTTTTGCCAACAAATCTTTAATGTTTTAGATTGGGAACTTCCAACTGCCTCCCTCTTAGCTAGGCAGATGTGTATAATAGCAGTATAATTTCACTGAATCCACCACTCAGATCGTAACCCTTTTCCTGTACTACAAACAGAAATGTAAAACCTCAAACTTTCCTTTGGACTCTGTGTCCGTTAGAAGAAGGTAAAACACCCCTTCTCTGGAGGGCTAATGTATGGAAAATGTGCTAAAATCTTTAGAGCGTTTGGGGCTCTGGAATCCCTGCCCCCTCACTGGTTAACTGGCCCTTGGTGCTTTTATGTAATTGCATGGTACAAATACAACACCTCAACTCCTTGCCCAAAATTGAAATGATTCATTTGCTCCTCATTTAAACACACACACACACACACACACACACACACACACACACACACACACACACACACTGTGGTTGTTTAATCCAAGTGAAAACGCCTTTCATAAATTCTCCAAAAGGCTTGGGGAGGACCGCCCCCTAAGTGAATAAAGTCTGTGTCTTGAAAAGTACGAGTTTAACTCAGGGGAAAGGTGGAGGCAGGCATGACCCAAAACAAATAGAGGGAACTGAGACCCTCTTCTGTGTAAGGGGAAGCATAAAGTTGGATAATGGGGGAGAAGGGGAGGGAGGAGAACTTCGACCCTGAACAATTAGCAAGTCTGGCATTATGTCCTGTTTTGTTTATTGTTTTGCTCTCTGGGCTCTGAAGCCACATGTTTCTCCTGACGACTCCCTCGGATTTCATTTGTGGACTTGGAAGCCTCGCAACTATCTTTACAACTGATCTGTGTCTCTGTGCTCCAATCCCAGATCTCCAACTGTCTAAAGGTAGCACTGTCCCTGGGGGGCTGTGAATTGGGGCTACTGGGCAGCTTGCCTTTCGACAGGCAGGGACAGATCATGTAGCACTCCATACTTATGATTACCTCAGAGAAGGTAAGGAGGGTTGGACCCAGAATCAGGGAAACCCAGCCTCACATATTTACCAGCTGTGTGACACTGGCCAAGTACCTTAACCCCTGTCAGTCTCAGTTTCCCCAGCTGTAAAATGGGGATAATAACAGTACCTACCTTCTTGGGTTATTGTGAGGATAAAATGAGATAATATTTGTAGTTAGTTATTATTATTGGCCCTTGGAGTAAAGTGAAAGGTCACAAGTGTCTACTGCTTAGGAGAGGAGAAGATTCGGGTTATCTTTATGTCACCTACAGCACCATACATATAGATGCTACCTAGGTTTTTCAGCTTACTACTTTATTTACCCTAAGCAGAAAAAATGCCTCACCCTAAAGACATCTTTATTTAGGGGACCTCTAACCCTGCCCTTCACCAACAACCCAGACGGATACTGGTACAGATTTTTACGGAGATTCCATGGCATAGTGGAAAGAGTGCACAACCTGAAATCAGGAGAATCCTCAGGTTGCACTCCCAGTTCTAACATCTATTAGCTGTGTGACTCTGGGCAAGTCATTTAATTTCTCTAAGTTTGAGTTTCTCCATCTAGTTTCTTTTTTAAAAAATTTTTTAATTTTTATTTATTTTATTTTTTAACTTAAGGAATAAAGTAAGCTTTTCCATAACATAGTACAACAACAACAAAAAAGATGATTGCACATGAAACTGAAAATCTATTATGTACAACTTGTAATTCCTTTCAAATTTAACAAAGGTCTTGTAAGGAAAATATTTTTCAAACTTTAAGGCTGCATAGAAATGGGAGTTAATATTATTTAACCCTTTGTTTCTTAGCAGGCCTCCCTACTTGATGCCACTGGACATTTTCCTCTGAAGAAGGTGTTAAGACTTCCAAGGAAATGCAACATACGATGTCACCAGGGGCTACAATTTAAAAGTGACCCACTGGCAGTACATCAGAGAAAGGGAGGAGGACTCCAAACTAAAAGATTCTAAGAAAATCTTTGGGCCTCTACACTAAGGCTTAGCTAGAACCCTGTCCTCCCTGAACTTCCTAATATGTATTCAGTATCTCTGACACACAAGATCGATCACTTTGTAAAAGATAAAATCCTGTATGAGCTCAAAGTCAGAGCTAGAGTGGGATAACTAGGGCCTCATCCCAGGGCAATCAATTTAGAAGATACAGAATTTGGAGGATGGTGAGAGTACACGAATACATTTGTATCATAGATGGAGAGAGGTAGAAGGGACCTTGGAGGCCAGCTGCTCCAGCCCCCTCATTTTAGAAATGAGAACCTGAAGGTTATTCAGGTCACAAATATAGCAGCCAGCATCCAAGAAGGGGCCTCTAACTTCAATTTCCATGTGCTTTCCATTGTACCACGGAATTTAAGAGCTTGTTTAGCAAGAAAAATTAAAACAGGAAACTATCAGATATTGTGTAGAGTTAAATTTTTCTATTGGCTCATTTTATTCTTCACACCACCCCTTCCTCCACCCCCACCACTGGGGAGTCTCCCCAACAATGGCCTCAGTGGCCCAGGTTCTCTGTTGCCTCCCCCATAAGGCAATGCTCTTTACCACCCCACTTACCCTGGGAACAGTTTGTGATATTTACTCTGGGCACCAAATCTCCAAGTCATGACTCCAGTGAGTTATTATGATGATAACAGAGCATAAAATTGTTTCCACAGGTGGATAAACCCAAGGATTTGAAGAAGGTTCCATCTCCCTCACTAGGCATCTAGGTCTTAGCACGACATCCACTCTCCACTTTAACCTTTGAATCTGAGCCAAAGGAATGTCTCAGGGCAGTTAATGAGCCAAAACAAACTTCTTTGGCTCAAGGAAATGGTAAAGATCTTTAAGTGAATATAAAAGATGGAAGTGATCAAGAATTCATCTTTTTTCATTCTTTTCAACATAGTAGGCAGAATAGTGGATAGACAGCTAGCCCCAAAGTCAGGAAGATCAGGTTCAAGTCCTCCTTCTGATAAATATCATGTGTGACCCTGGGCATATCATATAAGTTCTCCCTACTCTAGGCAACTCTGAGACATTAGTTGCAGAGAAGATACTAACTTGCATTAGTAGAGAAATTTTTTCATTGAGAAGTTTCTTATGCCAATTAAATCAGGGATCCAGTCTTTCTCCCTGTCTTCATCAACATTAGACCCTCTGGTCTCCCTTTCTCGTGTTTTTTACCACCTTTTAGTAGGCTCTGGTCACCTTATTTTTCTGTCTTTTCACTTATGTTTTTCATTTCTCATTGCCATGAGGAACTCTCTCTTGTTCTCTCTTTAAGGCCTCCAAAAATTTTGACCTTTGTTGCTCTATTATTTGAATATAACATATTGGATATGAATGTATTATAAATAATATTGAATTATGTCTATGTGCTATATTGGATACAAATGCATTCAACATTTTATATTTATTAGAAAATATAATCTAATGATTATAATTGTACTGAATGGTCATAGCACTAGTATGTGTCAGAGGCAAAACTGAAGCTCAGATCTCCTAAGCCTTATGTCTGGCTCTCTATGCACCATGACATGCCACCTCCTAATAAAGCAGTAGAGACAGAGCTTTAGCATCAGCACAGCACAATGGAAAAAGTGCCAGCCTTGGGGTCAAAATGACTCTGATACAGACTGACTGTGTGACTTTAAATAAATCAATTAATTTCTCAGAGCCCTAGGAAACTCTCCAAAATTATAAATTGCAGAGTAGGTACCAATCTGCTTTGGAAGAGGGAGTGAATTCAGAAGTCCAGCCCCCCCCAAAATAGATACATACATAAATGAATAAATGAATGAGGCAGGTAAGTAAATAAATAAATAGATGGATGGGTAGATGAGTGAGTGGATGGATGAATGGATAAATGAATCTCCGTTTTAGGAAATGAGGAAAATGAAACTCAGAGAGTTGGAAGATCTTGCCCATAATTACATAATGAAGGAAGATGCAAAAATAGGAACAATATAATATCATAAAATGTTAAAAAAAAAAACCTGTGGAGGGAAAGATGGCCCTGCAGAAATCTTGGTGTGAGATCTAACTAAACCAGAATATGCTATGTACATTCATAGATAAAATTCAAAGTAGGAGAGCATATAAGCAAAATTGCTAGAGTTCTTCTGGCAATCTATTCTGATTATAATCTCCATACTGCTTCTGCTTTATGAGAAAGTAAAAATGGCATTGAAGAGGATGAAGTTAGGAAGCATTTGAACCTGACCAAGTGCACATAAAAGAAGACGCCTACACTGGAGATGAAACAAGTTTGAAGCCACTAAGGTGTTGATTTCAGAGATAACATCAAGAGGAAAAGATGATAAAGAAATGGGGTTTTTAGGGCAGCCAAAAAGATTTTAGCAACAACCAATATGCCTACTTTCTCATCTCTATAAAATTTTATGAGAATAGTCAATGTTTATATGGAGTGTATCCTTGAAAATGTTGGAAGGAAACAGATAGGCTTTCAAGACCAGGTGGAACAGTGAATAGAGCACTGAGTGGCCCTGGAGTAAGGAGGACCTGAGTTCAAATCCGACCCCAGATACTTAACACTTACTAGTTGTGTGACCTTGGGCAAGTCACTTAACCCCAATTGTCCTGCCTTTCTCCCTGCAAAAAAAAAAAAAAGAATGAATTTCTATAGTAGAGCCCATCCTCACAATCACAGTTAACTGGACAGTGTATAGAATACAAGATCCTGGGGCATTTATTGCTTATTTGAAGAAAATAAAAAAACATTCAGCACAATAGAACAAAATTTGATCATAAAAATTTTCCTTTAATCAGGTGTCTCCCATGAACTTATAAACTAAGATTAAACAAGAGTCCTTAATAGACATAATCAAAGAGATAACTTTGTCAGTGTTCCTTTGAGTGAAGCACAAAATGAAGAAATGTATGCTTGCCAAAGGTGTGCATTTTCTGCCATGGGTGTTGTTCTGTACAAAGTCCAAAAGAAAGAGAGATTCTCTGCAGATGTTACCATCTGCCAATAAAATTTTGCCAATTGCAATTATTAAGGAGTCCCTTCTGTGAGATCTCAGATTACTTAAAAGTAACCAGCCTGGTTATGCACAAAAGAAAAAAAAAGTGCATCCTTCCTAGATGAAATCCAATTAAATGGGTAACTCATTGAGTACACATATTTTGGATGGACACTGGAGAAGGACAAAGAGCTGATTGAACAGAATGAAGAGAGTGGCTAGATTGCATTTCAGACATTTCACAGAATCTTCAATGATCTTATACTTTTCCCTGAAGCAAAATCAATCTTTTTAATGCTATCAGTCTCCTAGTGATTTTATATGACTGGGAGTAGGGAATCATCATGACTGCCAAAAAGTTAAAATTTGAGACACATGATTAGTGCAAGCAGGCTATACTTAGTGCTAAGTAGACTATATACTGCTAATGATGACTCATGAGCAAGAAGTGGAATGTAAATTAGCAAGAAAATGTTTGACTGAAAGAGGAGGTAGTCTTGTCAGGTAGAGAGAATGAGAAGTAACAGATCTATGACCTGACTACTGTACTAGTAATCAAAAAAAGCAAAAGTACCTAGAGGAATTCTTCCAACATATTGGGAAGGGACATCATCTGTTGAAAATTTATGGAAAATTAAAAGAATCACATATCATGAGAAGACATTATGGGTTATGATCTACATGAGCAAAGTGATTATGGATCCACCCTAGTGGAAGAAGGAGAGAAGGAGGAGAAATCAATTTTAAAAGTGCCTTAAGGTTTTCAAAGCATTTTATCTACAACAATACTGTAAGGTAATACTAATTTTAATACACTCATGAGCATGTGTGCAAAGTATTTGGATTTGCCCAAGTACACCATAAAGTATGAAAAAATGGAATTTTTGTTTCTCACTTTTTATGTTTATATTTTTAAAGTTTGGATGTTAATTTTTAAAACTCAGATTAGGTCTTTTATTTTCTTTAGTTTGATGAATAAAAATCATGTTTATTATGATTAAATATTCAATAAATTCTTTCCTCAAGAAATAAAAAATCCTCTAGATGTACATTCTAATAAAATATACAGCTCATGCTTCTGATTATCCATGTTATTCAGATATGAAAAGTGTGACTCTAAGAGTATAAGTGTTTCACACACATAGTAAGTTCACAAGACAAATCTTCTGACACCAAGTCAGAAAAATCAAAGTAAGAAAGCAATCTGAGGGGGGTGGAGCCAAGATGGTGGCATAGAAGCAAGAAAACTCCATATGCCCCCTCCATAACCACCTCAAATACCAATAAAAATGACTCTAAATAAACTTCAGGGCTACAGAACCCACAAAGTGACAGAGAGAAATAAACCTCCCACTGAAGACAGCCCAGCAGACCGATAGAAAGGGTCCATCACCACAGAGCCCAGCCCAGAGTGAGTCCAAAGTTTTAGCCTCAGGGTGGCCTGACCAGCCCTGGCTGGAGGGACTTAGGGAGAGTGGATCACAAGCAGCTATGGTGGTTTCCATGATTATCATCTCATAAAAGCCAAAGACAAAGTAAGAGTTCAGTGTGGACTTTGTGGGAGTACAGTCCAGCCTCTGCCCCCAGAGGGAGAGGTGGCTGAGGAACAGCAGCCACCACCACATGGCTGCTTCAGAGTTCCTGGCCTGCAGATTGTAGGGGGACCAAGCAACCACTATGAGGGGTAATCACTCTTGCTTTAACCTGCTTGAATATGGATTGTTGTCTAGGGTGGAGGTTCTAGGGTATGTGACCAGTGTGCCAAAGGCAGAGGGCACCCAACTAATGACTCTGACAGCTGAGAAAAGCCCAGAAATTTGGGACAAAGCTCTCCTCTCTGGAAGCAGAGTTCTACTGTGGCAAAAAGCCCAAAAGTCAAATAATTGAATGGCAACATGAGCAAGCAAAGGAAGCAAAGAAAGCACAGCACTATGATTTTGGATTCCTTTTTTGGGGACGAAAAGGACCATGCTTGGAACAGCAGGAAGATAATGAAGTCAGAACTCCTTCACAAAAAGCTTTCAAGAAAAATATGAGCTGGTTATAGGCCATGGAGGAGCTTAAGGATTTTGAAAACCAAATAAGAGAAGTGGAGGAAAATTTGGGAAGGGAAATGAGAATGATGAAAGAAAATCATGAAAAGAGAGTCAACAACCTGACTGAAGAAAATAACACCTTAAAAAATAGACTAACTCAAATGGCAAAAGAGGCTCAAAAAGCCAATGAGGAGAATGTCTTAAAAAGCTGAATTTGCCAGATGGAAAAAGAATCTCAAAAGCTCACTGAAGAGAATCATTCCTTCAGAATTAGATTAGAGCAAATGGAAGCTAGTGACTTTATGGGAAATCAAGATACTATTAAAGGGATCCAAACAAATGAAAGAACAAAAGACAATGTGAAATATCTCATTGGAAAAGCCACTGACCTGGAAAATAGATCCAGGAGAGATAATTTTAAAATTATTGGACTACCTGAAAGCCACGATCAAAAAAAGAACCTAGAAATCATCCTTCAAGAAATTCTCAAGGAAAATTGCCCCGATGTTTTAGATCCAGAAGGCAAAATAGAGGTTGAAAGAATCCACCAATCACCTCCTGAAAAAGATCCCAAAAAGAAAACTTCTAGGAATATTATAGCCAGCTTCCTGAGCCCCCAGATCAAGGAGAAAATATTACAAGCATCCAGAAAGAAACAATTTGAATATTGTGGAAACACAATCAGGATAACACAGGATCTGGCAGCTTCTACACTGAGGGAACAAAAGGCTTGGAATATGATATTCTGGAGGTCAAAGGAACTTGGATTAAAACCAAGAATCACCTACTCAGCAAAACCGAGTATCATGTTTCGGGGAAAAATATGGTCGTTCAATGAAATAGAGAATTTTCAAGCATTCCTGATGGAAAAACCAGAGTTGAATAGAAAATATGACATCTAGATAAAAGAAGCCAGAGAAGCATGAGAAGGTAAACAGGGAAAAGAAATCATAAGGAACTTATCAAAGTTGAAGTATTTATATTCCTACATGGAAAAACGATAATTGTAACCTTTGAAACTTTTCTCAGTATGAGAATAGTTGAATGGAATAGAAATGTATATGTATGTGTGTACATACATGTATATGTATGTACACGTGGGCATATGAATATATATGTGAGTGTGTGTATATATGTGTACAGGTATACATAGACAGAGGGCACAGGATGAGTTGAATAGGAAGGGATGATACTTAAAAGGTGAAATTGAGAGGTGAGAGAAGAATATAATGAGAGGATATGGGGAGAGAAAGAATGGGATAAATTATCCCATAAAAGAGGCAAGGGGAAACTGTTACAGTGGGTGGAAAGAACAGGAAGGCAAAAGGAAATGAGTCAACCTTACTCTCATTGAATTTGGCTTAGGGAGGCATTGACATACACACTAAGTAGGGTATCTCACCTTATAGGAGAGTAGAGGGGAAGGGGATGAGAGGGAATGATGGAAGGGAGGGAAGGTTGGTGGGGAGGGAAGTTGGAAGCACACCCTTTTGAAAAGGGACAGGGCCAAAGTAAAGAATAGAACCGGTGGGGGTCAGGATAGGACAGAGGGAAATACAGGCAGTTTTTCACAATATATCCACTATGGAAATGTTTTGCTTAGCTACACATGTACAACCTATATTGAATTGCTTATCTTCCCAGAAAGGGTGGATGACGAGGAGGAAGGGAAAGGATTTGGAATTTAAAGTTTTAAAATCAAATGTTTAAAAAATATTATTATTTTTTACATGCAACTAGGAAGTAAGATATACAGGCACCGGGGTATAGAGATCCATCTTGCCCTACTGGAAAGTCGGGGAGGGGGGGTGTGGGAGGATATAAAAGAGAGCAGATTGGGGGAGGGGGTATACAGTGGGATCACTATTTTGGGGTGGTGGGTAGGGGAAAGACAGGGAGAAAATATGTAACTCAAAATCTTGTGGAAATGAATGATGTAAACTAAAAATAAACATAAAATTTAATTTAAAAAAAAGAAAGTGATATGAATTAATAAATTGCATCACCCTCTCTATATTTCAAATCCAAGATGATATCTGTGCAGTGTTTACTGATCAGAGATCTAGGTGGGTCAAATGTAAATAACTGCCATCAAGGGAATCAATTAGAAGAAATAGTCCAAGTTGTGGTATAAGGATAGAGAACAGGAAAGTACTTCCAAAGGACCAGAAAGACTGACTCAGAGCAAGTAAGTACTTGGTGAATCCTCCAAAAGTTATACTGTAATCAAATATCAGAGAATTATCCATAATCAAGTCCGTCTACAGCTAATCACCATATTTATTGTAATCACAATACACTTGAATACATATGCTACCAGAGAGGCTAAAGAGAGGTTAGAAAGGGAGGGGCAAGGGGAAAGAAAGGGTCTGCATAGTGGTTACTGCCCCCTCTCCCACTCACAATGCTTTGTTTTCCTCTATCTACTGTTTCATAAAAGTTATGTTGATTCAAAGATCCTTTCTTTTTCTTTTTTTCTCACTTAATAGTATTTTTTCCAATTACATGTAAAGATAATTTTCAAAATTCATTTTTATAAGATTTTAAGTTCCAAATTTTTATCCCTTTCTCCCCTCCCTCTTCCCCAAGATGGCAATCAATCTGATATAGATTATATATGCACAGTCATGTTAAGTCTATTTCCACGTTAGTCAATTGTAAATGAATAATCAGAACAAAAGGGGAAAACAATGAGAAAGAAAAAATTTTAAGTGAAAATGATATGCTTCTCTCTACATTCAGACTTCATAGTTCTTTCTCTTGATGTGGATGGCATTTTCCATCATGAGTCTTTTGGAATTGTGCTGGTATTGCTGAGAAGAGCTAAGTCTATCATAGTTGATCATTGCATAATATTGCTGTTACTATGTACAATGTTCTTCTGCTTCTCTTCACTTCACTCAGCATCAGTTCATTTAAGTCTTTCTAGGTTTTTCTGAAATCCACCTGCTCTTGTAGCATGATAGTATTCTATTAATTCATATACCAACTTGTTCAATCATTCCCCAACTGATGGGCATCCCCTCAATTTTCAATTCTTTGCCACCATGAAAAGAGTTGTTATACATATTTTTGTACATATGGGTCCTTTTCCCTTTTTTATGATTTCTTTAGGATATAGACCTAGTAGTGAGAATGCTAGATCAAAGGCTATGCAGCTTTATAGCCCTTTGGGCAGAGTTCCAAACTGTCCTCCAGAATCTTTGGATCAGTTCCCAACTCCACCAAAAATGCTTTGATGTTCTAATTTTCCCACCTTCTCTCCAACATTTGTCATTTTTCTTTTCTGTCATATTAGCAAATCTAATAGGTGGAAGATGGTACCTCAGAGTTGTTTTAATTTGCATTTCTCAAATCAATAGTGATTTAGAGCATTTTTTCATATGCCTATAGATAGCTTTGACTTCTTCATCAGAAAACTGCCTGTTAATATCGTTGGACATTTACCGATTGGAGAATCACGTATTCTTATAAATTTGACTCAGTTCTCATTGAGAAATGAGGCCTTTATCAGAAACACTTGCTCTAAAGGTTGTTTCCCAACTTCCTGCTTTCCTTCTAATTTTGGTTGTGTTGGTTTTGTTTATACAAAAACTTTTTAATTTAATGTAAACAAAATTATGCATTTTGCATTTCATAATGTTCTCTCTCTCTTGTTTGGTTGTAAATTCTTTTCTCCATAGATCTGACAGGTAAACTATTCCTTGCTCTCCTAATTTGCTTATGGCATCACTCTTTATGTCTAACTCATGTACCCTTTTTGGACCTTATCTTGGTGTACAGTGTGAGATGTTTGTCTAAGTCTAGTTTCTGCCATACTGTTTTCCCAGTAGTTTTGTCAAATGCTGAGTTCTTAACCCAGAAGCTGGAGTCTTTGAACTTATCAAACAGTAAATTACTGTAGTTGTTTCCTAACCTAGCTTATTCCACTAATCCACCAGTCTATTTTTTTAGCTAGTACCAAATACTTTCAATGATTGCCACTTTACAATATAGTTTTAGACCTGGTATGGCTAGGCTATATTCCTTTACATTTTTTTCATTAATTTCCTTGATATTCTTAATCTTTTGTTCTTCCACATGAATTTTGTTATTATTTTTCTAGTTCTATAAAACAAATTTTTGGTAATTTGGTAAGACACTGAATAAGTAAATTAATTTAGGTAGAATTGTCATTTTTATTATATTAGTTCTACCTACCCATGAGCAATTGATATTTTTCCTATTGTTTATATCTGACTTTTTTGTGGGAAAAGTGTTTTGTAAATGTATTCAGATAGTTCCTGGGTTTGTCTTGGCAAGTACAAAACCAAATATTTTATTCCATCTACAGTTATTTTAAGTGGAATTTCTCTTTCTATCTCTTACTGCTGGGCTTTGTTGGCAATATATAGAAATGCTGATGATTTATGTGGGTTTATTCTATATCCTGAAACTTTGCTAATATTGTTAATTCTTTCAAGTAGTTTTTAGTTGATTCTCTAGGATTCTCTAAATATACCATGATAGAATCTGCAAAGAGTGATAATTTTGGTTCATTCTATTTTCTAATTCTTTTGATTTCTTTTTCTTCTCATTGCTAAAGCCAACAATTCTAGTACAGTATTGAATAATAATGTTGATAATAGCCATCCTTATTTCACTCTTATTGAGAAGGCTTCTACCTTGTCCCCATTATATATAATGCTTGCTGATGGTTTAAGATAAATACTATCAATCATTTTAAGGAAAACATCTTTTATTCCTATGCCCTCTCATGTTTTTATTAGGGATGGTTGCTGTATTTTGTCAAAAAAAAATTTCTGCATCTTTTGAGATAATCATATGATTTTTGTTAATTTTGTTATTGATATGGTCAATTATGCTGATAATTTCCTAATTCTGAATCAGACCAGCTTCCCTGGTATAAATCCCACCTAGTCATAGTGATAAATTGATAATGATAAATTACTGTAATCTCTTTGCTAATATTTTAGTTTTAAAATTTGCATCAATATTCATTAGAGAAATTTTTTATATACTTTTCTTTCTCTGTTTTGACTCTTCCTGGTTTAGGTATCAGAACTACATTTGTGTCATAGAAGGAATTTGGTAAGATTTCTTCTTTGCCTATTTTTCTTAAATAGTTTGTAAAGTATTGGAATTAATTGTTCTTTAAATGTTTGATAGAATTCACTTGAACATCCATCTGACCTTGGATATTTTTTCTCAGGGAGTTCATTGATAGCTTGTTCATTTTCTTTTTCTAAAATGATGTTATTTAAGTATTTTATTTCCCCTTCTGTTAACCTGGGAGAGTTTTTTTCGTAAATATCCATTTCACTTAGATTTTCAGATTTATTGTCACAAAGTTGGGCAAAATCATTCTTACTTATTGCTTTAATTTCCTCTTCATTGGTGGTGAATTTACCCTTTTCATTTTTGAGACTGATAATTTGGTTTTCCTCTTTCTTTTTTTTTAAATCAAGTTAACCAAGAGGTTTATCTATTTTACCTGTTCTTTTTTTTCCCACAAGATCAGATCTTAGTTTTATTTATTAGTTGAATAGTTTACTTACTTTCAATTTTATTAATTTCTCCGTTCATTTTCAGAATTTCTAATTTGGTATTTAATTGGAGATTTTTAATTTGCTCTTCTAGCTTTTCTAGTTACATGCCAATTTCACTGATCTATTTGATTAATTTAATTAATTTGATTAATGTAAGCATTTAGAGATGTAAAATTTCCTTAACTATTCTGCATCCCATAAATTTTGATAATTTTTCTCATTATTGTCATTCTCTTTAATGAAATTAATGATTTTTTTCTTTGATTGATGTTTTATACCCTCATTCTTTAAGATTAGATTATTTTCTTCAGTCAATTTTTGTCCTTCCTTTTCCAAGCTGTTGATTCTCTTTTTAAAATTATTTTTTTTTCAATTATTTATTTATTTTTAGTTTTCAACATTCATTTCCACAAGATTCTGAGTTACAAATTTTTCTCCCTGACTTTCCCCTAGCCCCCCATAATACTGAACCTACTGAATACCCCTTCCCCTAATCTGTTCTCTCTTATATCTTCCCTTTCCCCACCCCCCACTTTCTAGTAGAGCAAGATGGATTTCTATACCCAAATGCCTGTATATCTTATTTCCCAGTTGCATGTAAAAAAAAATTTTTTTTAAACATTTGTTTTTAAGACTTTGAGTTCCAGATTTTTTCCCTTCTTCCTTCCTCACCCATACCCACTGGGAAGATAAGCAGGTCAATATAGGTTGAATATGTGTAGTTATGCAAAAGATTTCCATAGTAGTTATATTCTGAAAGACTAACTATAATTCCCTCAATCCTATCCCACCCCTCACTTACTCTATTTTCTCCTTTGACCCTGTCCCACTTCAAAAGTGTTTGCTTCTATCTACCCTCTCCCCCAATCTGGCCTCCCTTCTATCATCCCCCCTCTTATCCCTTTCCCCCCTATTTTCCTGTAGGGTAAGATGCCCAATTGAGTGGATATGTTATTCCCTCCTTAAGCCAAATTCAATGAAAGTAAGGTTGACCCATTCCCTTTCACTTTCCTGCTCTTCCCCTCCATTGTAACAGTTTTCTCTTGCCTCTTTTATATGAGATAATTTATCCTAATCTATCACCCCCTTTCTTCTGGCTGCTGCCCCCAGAGCAAGAAGCAGAGGAGGTGCAGTGGCTGCAGCCACTGCCCCATGGTTGCTTCCAGTGATCCTGGCCTGCAGATTGTGGAGGAAGAAAGCAACCATTCAGAGGGTAGTCATTTTTGCTTTGACCTGCTTGGATCTGGATCACTTTCTAGGATGGAGTTCCTGGGGGTATGTGACCATTGAGCTAGAGCATGTGGGAGCTGTAGCAAGGGCACTCATCTAATAGCTCCGGCAGCTACCAAACCCCAGAGATCTGGGACAAGGCTCTCTCCATTCTGGAAGCAGAGTTCTACTTCGGCAAAGAGGTCAAAAGTCAAGTAATCAACTGCCAATATGAACAAGCAGCAGAAGCACAAAAAGATAATAGAATCATTGGGGGGGGAGGGGGACAAAAAGGACCAAGGCATGGAGTGGGAGGAAGACATCAAAGTCAGAACTCCTGCATCAAATGCCTCCAAGAAAAATATGAACTGGTTACAGGTCATGGAGGAGCTCAAGAAGGATTTTGAAAATCAAGAAAATAACACCTTAAAAACAAACTAACTCAAAAGGCAAAAGAGCCCCAAAAACCCAATGAGGAGAAGAATGCTTTAAAAAGACAAATTTGCAGCCTGACAGACAAACAAGAAGGGCCTATCACACCAAGCTTGGAGCCAAGCACAGTCCCAAGTGAGCTATATGGTTCCAGCCCCAGGGTGGCCTTGAACAGCAGCAGCAGCCAGAGCAGACTTCAGGAGAGTGAATCACCAGCAGCTGTGGTGTTTTCTAGACTTCTTAACCCATAAATGCCAAAGAGAAAGTAAAAGGTCAGTGGGGAACTCCATTGGAAGAGGGGGATGAAAGAACACTGTCCAGCCCCTGCCCCCAGGACTAGAAGTAGCAAAGGCATAGCTCTGCAGCTGCTTCTGTGTGGCTGTTTCCAGAACTCCTGGCTTGCAGATTGTAGGGGGACCAAGCAACCATTCAGGGGGTAATTGTTCTTGCTTTGACCTGCTTGGATCTGGATCACAATCTTGGGTGGTCGTCCTGGGGTGTGTGGCCAGTGTGCCAGAGCTTGTGGGGGCTGCAGTGAGGGCACTCTCCTAATAGCTCTGGCAGCTGTGAAAACTCCAGTGATTTGGGACAAAGAGATTTGTTTCTTTCTGTTACTTTGTGGGCTCTGTAGCTCCAAAATTTGTTTAGAGTCATTTTTTTACATGTATGGAACATGGTTGGAGCTGGAACCACATGGAGGTCCTGTTTTTACTCTGCCATCTTGGCTCCTCCTCTTGATTCTCTCTTATTCTCATTTATTTTCCTAATTTTTCTTCTACCTCTTTATTTTATTTTATTTTTAAAATCCTTTTTGAGCTCTTTCAAGGAGCCTTTTTAGTCTTGAGACCACTTCATATTCCTCTTTGAGTCTTCATGTGTAGGCACTTTGATATTGTTGTCCTTTTTTTGAGTTTGTATTCTGATCTTCTATGTTACCATAGTAGCTTTCTACAGTCAGGGTTCTTTTCTGATTTTTTTTCTCATTTTCAGTCTACTTCATGACTTTCAAAGTTGAGCTCTGCTTCTGGGGCATTGGGGACACTGTCTAAGCTCCTTTTGATAGAGTTAGGGCTCTGGTCACTGGCTTTCTGTGCTGTGGCCTTAGGTACTGGCAGCTAATCCACTGTTCTGGGGTGAACTGACCTAGTCATGCCTATTATTCCAGGGTTCCAGGACAGGCACTTCTGCACTAGGGTTGGTGGCCTCACAACTGGCTTGTTATGCCACTGGCCTGTTGATAAGGACTGAATGGCCTCAGTTGCTGATTGTGCTATGGCTAAGAGTTTCCTACTGGCTTACCCAGACACTGTCTGCACTGGGCTATACCCCCTGTTTTAAACAAGTGAGACAGACCTTTCCTGAAGTCTTTCTAGGTTACCTTAAGATGGAAAATCGTTTCATTCCTTTTTTTTTTTTTTTTGTAGATTCTGTTGCTCCAGAATCCATTTAGAGGCTTGATTTAATGATTCTGAGGGAAACTGGGGAGAGTTCAGGCAACTTAGATATTTAACACTTTTTTTGACTAATAGTAATATGCCGATTTCTTTTTTTAATTTTTTTAGGGGGAAAGGCAAGACAATTAGGGTTAAGTGACTTGCCCAAGGTCACACCATTAGTAAGTGGGTCAAGTGTCTGAGGCTGGATTTAAACTCAGGTTCTCCTGACTCCGGAGTCGGTGCTCTATTCGCTTACCACCTTGATGTCCCAATATCCTATTTTCTACCAACGAAGATGATGTTGACTCACTAAAAGGGTGTATGGTTGTTGTTGTTTTTCCAACAATGGATTTTATTGTGTCATCAAGACTGTTGCATTGCTCCATAGTGACCAGCCTAGTACATTTATTAAGTTTTAGGAACCTTTGAAGACAGCAAAATTAACTAGTCACTGACGATTGACTTAAAGTTTTAGCCTAAATGTCTATCATATTATAAAAAAAAAACTTGCTGAACCATAGACCTCACAGATGTGGATGTGTCATTCACAGAAGCCCATAGATTTCATTGGAATTATTATAGGATAGCTAACACAATAAATAATTATCAGTATTCAAGAAGATCTTGATGTTGGGTAAGATCTGATGAGAAGGAATTTAATAGGGATAAATTTAAAATCATACACTTGGATTTTAAAAAATTTACTACCAGAAGTAGAAAATGGGGGAAGAATAACTAAATAGCAGTTCATCTGAAAATTATCTACATTTTTAATAGACTGCAAGCTCAATATTAGTCAACAGTGTCATATAGAGGGAAAGAAGGAAGACAAGCATGCAGGAAGCATTTATTGTCTACTGTGTGTCAAGCACTGTGCTAAGCACTTTATAAATACTATCACATTTGATCCTCCTGAGAACCTTAAAAGGTAAGTGCTGTTATTATCCCCATTTTGTAGTTGAGGAAAGTGAGGCAACAAGTGACTTACTCTGGGTCCTACGGTAAGCCTCTAAGACTGGATTTGATCTTAAGTTTTTCTTATTTCAAACTCAGTGCTCTATCCATGGTGCTACTTAGTAGTCCAAAAAAGCTTCTAGAACCTTAGGTTATATAGTGTATAGGCCAAGGGTTAAATTCTGGATGTCATATCTTTGAACAAGCGTTGATAAGCTAAAGAGAGTCTAGAGGAGGGCAACTTGAATGCACAAGGGTCTTAAGAGCATTTTATAAGCAGATAGGTTGAAAGAATTGAGATTGAAGAAGAGAAGATGAGGTTGTCAGGGAGATGATAGTTTTCTTCAAGTATCTGAAAAGCTGTCACATAGAAAAGGAATAGATTAGTTCTACTACAACATTGAAATGTGAAGGATAGATGGAAGTTGTGAAGAGGCAAATTCAAGTTTTATATGAGGAAAAACTTCCTAAAAATCCAAGTTCTCCAAAAGTGAAATGGGCTGTCTTGGGAGGTGGTAGGTTCCTCCTCATCAGAGGTATTTAGGCAAAGGCTGGATGGCCACTTGATAGAGATGTTGTTGGGAAATTTTTATCTAGATGTCCTTAAGGTCCCTTTTCAAATCATAGATTCTTATGATTCTGAATGTTATTTATTTTCTTTTTGCTGTTGTTCAGTTATACAATCATGTCTGATTCTTAGTGACCCCATGAACCAAGACCCTTCTATCCTCCACTATCTCCTGAAGTCTGTCCAACTTCATGTTTATTATTCCTGTGAGTCTATCTATCCATCACATCCTCTACTATCCCTTTTTCCTTTTGCCATCAATCTTTTCCAACATCAAGGTCTTTTCCACTGAGTTCCATCTTTTCATTATGTCACTAAAGTATTTAACCTTGAGATTCAGTGTTTGACCTTCCAGTGAATAGCCTGAATTAATTTCTTTAAGTATTGACTGATTTGATCTCCTTACTGTCCAAGGAACTTTCAAAAGTCTTCTCCAGCACCACAATTCAAAATTGTAGATGCTATGGAAGTCAGCTTTCTCTATAGTCCAATCTTCACAGCCACTCTTATTTTCTTAGCACCTCTAAAAGAATTAAGACTACGAGCTGAACATTATCCCTGTGCTTAGTATTTTCTTAAAGTAGAAAACTGTGAGATTGTAAGAGATATGAGAAGGGGGGAGCTGGAAAAAGAAATGAATCCCTGTTCTGAGCAGCTGAAGGGCTTGTGCTATCTTCTAAATTTTATAACAAAAATAATAATCCTTAGCAAGAAATAACATTGCCTTTAAAAAGCCACACCCATTCATAGTGAGGCAGATGGTTTTCTCATTTGACTCACTTTTGCTCATACTAGAAGGCACTAAATTCGAAATGCTGGCTGTTATTTATAGCCTTTTGATGACAGCCAAACAGGAGGTGGGTGGAGAGGTCTCAGTTTGAAGCCACTGAATGATGTCTCAGTCTGCTGTGGTTAATTATCAGCACTGACACCTCTGACCCTGGTAAGCAGCTAATCCACCTGAATTTCACTGTTCTCATGTAATGGCATTGGAGCATTTCTCAGCTTTAATCACTTAATGTTTGTCCTAAGAAGGAAAATCAAGGAGATGGTCTCATTCATATCTCATAGTGGATTAAAAACGTTTCCAGGAAATTATGATGTTTTTTTGTAAATTCTTATTTGAAAGTCATTCTGATCTCTGACCAAATGAGATGTGAATCACATCAGCAAATTAATTGTGGGGGTGGAGGTAGAGGGAGGTAATTTATGGGATCAGGACCTTAGTCCCCAATATCAAAGAGGAACTCTCCCATTAGCCCAGTAGATCTATCTGGGTCAGTTTTAGAATCCTGAGGCTTTCTTCAAGTATAAATTTCTTTATCAATAAACTGAGGGGGTTGGATAAGATGATTTCAATGTTTTCTTTCTAATACCAACATTCTGAATCTATTGATCTCTTGAGCTGAGTATTAATCAGCTTTCATTCAAAGTTAAATAAAGTCAAGTACCGACCAAGTAGTACTTAAATTCAGGCAGCCCTGGATTTTTATCCCATCTCTGATATCTACTAGTTTTGTAATTATGATCAAGCCTTAGTTACTTCATCTGTAAAATGGAGGTAATAATACTCTTATTACCTACCTCACAGAATTACCATGGGGGTAAATACCTAGGGCATTATCCATTTAGTGATCTGCAAAACATAAAGCACTATATAAGTGTCAGTTATTACTAATATTATTACAGTCTTTATTTGATGGAGTCTAGATATCAAACAACATGAGATGATAAGAATGATAAGTACTTCATCCTCTTCCCAAGTGATTTTTATTTCTTCAGCCAGGTCTTTACATATTAAAAGTTTTCCATTCTATGAAACTCGGATATTATGAGTCTTTGGTATTTTTTTAAAATGACATCATTAAGGTTTCATAAATCTATGTTATACCTGGATCATTTTAAGCAAGAATTCTGACTGCCATAATGTACTAGCATTCTCAAGGATATTTGGAAAGTGAATATTTGTCGTATATTGGTCAGACAAATAAATAAATGTTTGTTAAGTGCCTACTATGAGGAAGGCCTGGTGCTAAGCACTGGGAAATAGGAAATTTCAGATATGGAATTCTAGCCATAGTTGTGTCTTATTCAATTTTTGTAGGTGATCATTTTTTGCAGCTTACATCTACTTGCAAAGATATTTGTTTATTTGTTTTGGCCATTTCTGTGCATAATCTACATTCATCTATAAATCTGAACTCCTTGCAGATAACTCTCTCTGTCATTTCTGGTGACAATATACTGCCATCATAAACTTTTACTTCCACTAAAAAAAAAATCCATGACTGAATCATTTATTTGAAACTCTTGTCTATATATTATTGGCAAAGTTCATGTGGGTATTGCCCATGGAGGGCCTTTCGATTCCATTCTTTTAATTAAATTCAACAAATAAAATAATGTATACCTTTTGTCAGCTGTTAGGTGAAGTTATATCTGCTTGTTTCAAAAGTACTTCTACAAGTTTTTTTTTACCTGTTTATCTATGACATATTCTAAGAATATCTATCAATACTCTTCCTCCTTTTCAATGAGTGTTAATCTCACTCTAGTTGCCTTAGTCTGGTTGGTCCTGTGATTTGGTAATACTAATTAACAAATAACCTGTTAATACAAGTTTTTGTTGGGATACTTCAGAAATCTGTTATGGTAGATTTCACAGTTCCAAAGGTGAACATTAAACTTGCCATTGCATAGGCATTAATTGCTTTAAATGTTTTCTTTCTTGGATGTCAGGATGCCATTAAGTCTCAACATTGTTATACACATAGCTTTCTCCTTGACATCTTTATCTCAAAGACATTCAAAGTGTCTTTCTGGAAGAGAGTATTTCTCTTTTTTGTAATTTAATTCATTATTTTTATTTACTAAATAAAATTACAGGAAGATGTACAAGCACATCCATGTTATAAATAAAAATAATAGATGATCAGTTATGAGATTATGAATTGATTACTTGGAGATGTCTATAACATTTTTATAGTGTAGTGTTTTCTCTTTGAAAAGTACATGGAAATAATTCTGTCTTAGATCCAAGATTGGGAATTGTGTTGGAGAACTAGTTTAGACACCACAAGGGTCATTTAAATTCCTACAGTGATACTATCTTTTAGGATACTTTCAAATTTAATCACCATACTTTATTCCCACCATTATGTATACTTCTGCTTAATCTTCATCCTATTTAAATAAGTACTTCTTTTTAATTTCTAGTTTTGCTATCACACTTCAAGATGAATTTCCAAAAGATTTTAAATTTAGAGAAGACTTTGTCTTCAGCTCTCCACAAAGCTTGCTTAGTAATTGCTTCTCTAATGAAAACAACCACGTGCACAACAGCAAGAGAGTATTTCTAAGCATCACTTTTATCCACTGATTCAATTTGGTCTCCAGATTCAAGTTCTAAGTATTCACCCTCTATCTTGATAAGAATTTTATATTTATTGAGTCCACATTTTGATATAATTGGAAAAACATTCTACAAAATTAAGGGTTTCAGGGGACCCATATAGTTTGACATCATCCATGAATATCAAATGATTAATAAGATGTTTTGAACTGACACTCTTTAAATTGGAGACTATAATTAGTTATATTTAGCAAAGATAATCATGGATTTAAGACTAGACAGAACCTTAATAGGTTTAAATCATCTTCCTGAAAAATGCCATGTTTAATTAACATCAATTGCTATCGATGTTATTGAATTTGGGATATGTTTTAAATAGGAAACAGTTTCTCCTGTTGACATCAGATATTCCAGCATTTTCAAGATACCCAAGTCTATTTTATATACTTGGCAACATATGAGCAAGCTATAGAAATCAAAGGTTTTGTATAAGACAATAAGGCAGAAACTTCCTGCCAAGATTAGATTCCTGAATAGGAGGCAGGTTACCTATCTCCCATATATCTATTCCAAGAAAAACCCTAAAGTTCATACTAGACCATATAATGATCAAGAAATCCAATTAGAAAATACATTAAATGACTCATTCTACCCCCATAAACTGCACAGAAAGATAGCCAGCATCCCAAGGGCAATAGGAAAGGGGGCCCCTTCAGAAAAGTGAGTGCTGATGTGACCAGAAGTGGAGCACTTACAGCCTGTAAGCCTCTTTGTCCAGCAGCAGAGGGGTCACTTTAAAAATCTCTAGGGTAGGGATCTTGTAAGCCACAGGGAGAGGGACAGCAGCCAGTTTGGTTCCAATCTGTACGGTGCCATTCTATCCTAAGCCACCCCAGAAGAGTCTAAAGATAAAGCACTCTAGACTTCAGTAATCCAAAGCTGCTAAATCCTACAAGGTGGAGTTCAGCCCAAGAAACTAGAAAACTGAAGGTGAGACCAACAGGGCCCCTCACCCCTACCCAAAAACAGGGCACAGGCTATTGCATGGTTCTGACACAAAGTCCCAATTCTGGAACTAAATAAAACTAGATAAATGAGTATTTTTAAACAGTGTAAAAATTACTGCAAATCTAACTCTATAACAGTTGTAAGCAGAGACTAAAAGAAAAAACAGATTTTCCATAAGAACTGTACTACATAAGTTCCTAGAGGGAAAAAAATTGACAGAGATAAAAATGAAATAAAAGCTCCACAGGAAAGAATAAAATAAGCATTTACATTTATTAAGCCCTATTATGTGCCAGATACTGTACTAAGCACTTTAGAAATGTTATCTCATTTAATTCCTCAATAATCCTGACAGATAAGTACCTCTGAGAGGCAGGATAAAGGAGAATAATTTAGAAGAAAAAATGATAAACCTTGTTTAAGTAATGGATTCCCTAAAAACTAGGATAAAAAAGAAGTCAATAACTTCAAGAGATAGCAAAAAATATTAGAACAAAGGTAAAAGTTAAAAAAAATAAAACCACATAAAAAGCTAAACACCTGACACAAAGAATAACTGACCTAAAAGACAGATCATGGAGAAATCATTCAAGAATCAACATATTCACTGAATGCCTTTTTTAAAAAGTCTTGGACATTCTACATCCAGATATAATAAATGCTTAGTAGTAGCTTCTATAATGAAAATAACCACATGCACAATAGCCAAGAGAGTATTTCTAAATATCACTTTTATCTAATGATTCATTTTGATCTCCAGGTTCAAGCTCCAAGTATTCAAAAGCTTGAGGGAGATAAAAATGAAATAAAAACTCCAGAGAAAAGAATTAAAAAGAAGAATAAAACAAGCAAGTTAATATATGTTTGTATACACATGTATATGCATATATGTGTATATACATATGTGTATGTATGTGTATATACATATCATAGCCAAAATCCTAAACTTCCACATCAGAGAAAAAAATATTTCCGTCATACAGAAAGAATTATACCTGCTCTCCAAAAAAAAAAAAAAGTCATTATAACATTTTGAAAAATCACAGAACAGAAGCACAGAGAAGCAGGATAGTTCTACAATCACCACGTAGAATTTATTACATACTTTTTTTAAGCAAACAACAAAAAGTGAAAAGACATGACTTTATGTAGAATCCTCTTTGCATTTTGTTTTGTGTAAGGAAATGCTCTTTTTGATCTTTAAATTTGAAATGGAAAAATAAAGTTAAATAATTAAATAATCAATAAAGACAGTTTATTTAAAATTCACTAGATTGATAATAAATTTCATTTTATGCCTGGACCTTTGGGGCACACACTTTTTGTTCTTCCACCAATACTTTTCTGTTTGTAAAATTTTTGTTAGCAGTCCTTATTACTTATGGATCAATCCACAAACATTTATTATGTAACAGGCAATAGGGATAGAGAAGTGTCCTACATGTCCACAGACAGACTTGGGTAGAAAATAAGCCTTTATAAACTATAATGGGAGGCAGTTGGGTGGCTCATTGGTGTAGCTAGGTGGTTCAATGGATGGAATGCCAGGCCTAGAGTTAGGAAAAGCTATGTTCAAACCTTACCTCAAACATTTACTAACTGTATGACCCCAAGCAAGTGACTTAGCCCTTTTTACCTCAGTTTCTCATCTGTAAAATAAGCTACATAAGGAAATAGCAAACCAGTCCAATATCTTTGCCAAGAAAACACCAAATGGGGACATGAAAAATCAGAAACAACTGAAAAACTATTAAACAGCAACAGGTACCTCATTGGATAGAGAAGTGGGCCTGGAGTTTAAGGAGACCTGTGTTGAAATTCAGTCTCAGACACTTACTAGCTGTATAACTCTGGGCAAATAACATCAAACTTCTGTTTGATTAAATCCACTGGAGAAAAAAATGGCAAACCACTCCAGTATTTTTGACAAGAAAACCCCATGGACAGTATGGACCATGGGGTCACAAAGAGTTGGACATGACTAAACAACAACAAAACTACAATAGGGTTAGATGTAAGTTATTTGCCTTAGAATTTAGCCTTCATTTGTTTTGCTCACTATACAATTCAAAACAAAGCTATTCTTGAACTAATACAATAAAAGGAGAGAAAAGGAAAAAAAGATATTTTGAGAGTTGGAAAATATCTTAATGGCAATCTAATTCAATTCTCTGTTCACTGAGAATTCCCCCTATAATATCTTTGATCCAGGAGTCCCCCAGCTTCTGCTTGTAAACATATCATTACAGGACCAGATTGTAATGTATGATCGCCATTCCATCATTGGAACATTCTTATTCCTAGCTTTAAGGCAACTATAAGGCACAATAGATAGAGCATCAGATCTAGAGTTAATCAGACTTACATACTTACTTGACCCTGGACAAATCATTTGATTTCTGTCTGCCACTATTTCCTCATCTGCAAAATGAGGATAATCATACTACCTTGCAAGGTTGTTGTGAGGACCAAATGAGGTGAAGTTTTTAAGTGGTTTTGCAAACCTTAAAGCACAATATCAATGATATAGCTCTTATTATTAAAGACCTTGTAGTAGGGTCCCAGTCAAAGCCTCATTTGGTCATTTTTTGGACTCTGATGGCTCAAAGTGAGTATAAATAGCAATTATTTTTGTGTTAGCCAGAAACTCTGAGGGTTTTCCCCTCCCAGATAGATTTTTTTTGACTAGGCAAGAAAGGTTATTCTTTGCCTCATTTCTTAACTAGCCTTCATCACTAAATAAGCAATGCCTCAAACAGAGACTTGGGGAAAACCGTCACTTAAAAAGACCAAGGTCTCCCACTGCATCCAGGGCCATCTCCCATCATCTTGATCTATATTTTGTCACTGGACTCAGATGGCTCCAGAGGACAGTGTGAGGCTCTCCCTCTCTTAAATACAATTCATTAGCAAGTCATAACATCAGTTTCCTGATGTCATGATAGTCTTCAAAAAGGAAGGGTGAAAAATAATCACAGATGAAGAAAGAGAGTCTCTAGGGAAGTTCAATTACTTCCTCCAAGATCACACTGGTAGAAAGTAGTTTCAAGGATTCAAAACTCAGATCCCTATTTCTTAGACTCCAAATCCATTGTTCTTTCCACAGTATCATGGTAGCTTTCATGTTGTCAGAAAGTTATTTGTATTCATCTGACTTATAAGCTCCTAAAACTTCTACCTACTATTCATATGTGGGACAGGTAAGAGCCAGATCTCAATGAAGACCTTGAATGCCAAACTAATCATTTGAGCTTTATCTGCTAGGCAGGCAGTGGAAAGTCACTGTAAGTCCCTAAGCTTATTTGGACTGGTGTTTTTCTGCTATTTCCAGAACTCTAAGAATAGTACAATATCCAATCTATATTAAAAGACAATAATACCATATATATCTCACTATATACTTTTCAAAGCATTTTCATAAATCTCTATTAAACCACTCACAAACATCTAGGCATTCACCTAAGTTTCTTAAAAATATAACACACTCACATTTTCCTCGATCTTCCTAGTCTTTATTTCCCCTTCTCCATAATGTGTTTTCTCTTTTGGCCAGTTCTAATACTGACTCATATCCATTTACAGCTCAAGTCTTCCTGTTATCCTAAAATCTTTATCCCCAAGATCATAGTTATTTGTTCTTCCTGTTTCCCCTTTCCTTTTATTGTCCCCATAAATTGTTTCTTTGTTGCTTACCGATACTTTTCTCCTCTATAAAATTGACTGGCTCCAAAACCTTTTTTTGCTGATACATCCAAGAGACCAGGTGCTATTCTAGCTTGTCTTCAAAATCTTCTCTTAAGCAGGTGCTATTTGTCTTTCTCAAAAAAAAAAAAAACTTTCTAGTCGTCTTAACTAGCAATTTGTTAGATTGAACATTCCAGAGGACGTCTGGTTACCCTACTTATTCAATTTCCTGCAGTCTCTTAAAGATCTTTATAATGTCTTCATACTTTAATCCAATTTACTTTATGGGTAGAGCTCTCCTTTGATTTTTTTAATATAACTTGCCCAGGTTTTACTCTTAAAAGTTTTTCATCTTTATCCTCCATTCCACTATACATTTTGTCATGTCTACTCAAAAGTTTCTTTCCATTTTCAAATACTAAATACCTTTTCCCCTTCCTGGAGCAATCCTTTTCCAGCAGACTTTCAACACAAGTCATTGGCACTGGAAGTCTTATTTCCTTCTTACCTCACTTACACCCGGTCATCTCAGTTACTGTCATCTTTTGCCCTAATATTGGAACATAAATACCTTGAATTATAGAATTATTCTGAAGGGTATAATGGCTCTGAAACCTTGATTACTTCCCTTATCACTTGAGTCTCTTTAAATCTTTGGTTTCCTTCAAGACTCAACTCAAGCATCACCTTCTTAGTAGGCCTTTTTTTATTCCTCCAACTTCTAGTACCTTCCCTTACCTTGTTTCTTCTGTCTTGTACAGTTCTTGAACTACCTATGTGTGTACAGATTGTCTCTCTTGGAATCCCCAGTGATTAATGCCTTACTGTGCCATATAAAACATGTCAATAAAGTTTTTTTTTTAGTTTAAAGGTAGATGGATTTAGAATTTGTTGGATTTAGCCAAAGAGTAGATACTAAAAGCTGATGTTAATTTGAAGGATGTCAAAAGTTGAATTTCCAATGGATCTGTTCTTGACCCTTTGCTTTTAATTTTTTTATTACTGACTTGAAATAGAAATGAATTGCTGGTCAAATTTGAAAATGATTAAAACTTTGCAAGAAAAACTAGTTAACATATTGAATGACAAAACTTTGGTTCAAAAATATTTCAGGGATCCAGAAGGATAGGCTGAATCTAAGAATCTGAATCTAAGATTAAATTTATTTGGAATTAATCTTAAATTCTATATCTGAGTCCAAAAATCAACTTTATCAATGCAAAATGAGGGATGCATAAGCAGACAATAGTTCTTGTGGGGGAAAACCGTGCCCAGGAGATCTGTTGTTGGTGCTATGCTATTTTTAAAATTACTGATTTGAAGTATGCATAGACATCTGAAGGTTTTAGTGAATCTTGAGCTCAATGAGTCAAAACTCCAAAATAGCAGCCTGAAAAAAGCTAATGCCGATATCTCCTGAGCTGCATTGAGAGGCTAGGATCCAGAACTAAGGTGATATGTGTTGGGCTATATTCCTCTCTGAAGAAGCCACTTCTAGAAAAGCCAGGCAGTAAGAAGAGGGATGGAAGGAGAGAAGTGAGGGAAAAAGAATATTCTCCCTCCCACAACTTATCCCTCTCTTGGCCACAGATGTGCAAGAACCCATCTGGGAAATCTCTTCACCATTGGGGTTATCCTTCCTATTTTCCTTACCTTTTTTCCTGGACTGCTTGACTGCTAACCAGGCTTAGAAGAGATAAAAGTCAATGATTATTATTTCCTTTGAAATGGAGGACCACTGGTTTTATCATCTTCCCTGTTTCCACACCCTACACTATCTGTCATCTAAACTAGTTAAGTAACCTAAAGACTTCGGAGTCTTTCCACCCACTCTGATGCTGAAACTTTGGACCTCCAGTCCTTATTATCTATCCTTTAGATAAACTTTTTTTATTGTCTCTCCCCACCTCCTCCTTGAGAGAAGGAACTGTTTGGCTTTTTCCTTTTGCCTTTCTAGGGCTAAGCCCAATTCTTTGCACATAGTAAGTTATTAATAAATACTTTCTTATTCATTCATTTCATTCATGTTATGCTCTATTTTAGAAAAGATATAAACAAGCTGAAGCATGTGTGGGGAAAGGATGGGGAACTGACTAGAGCACTGATAAGGATCATTTGAAGGAACTAGGAATATTTTAGGATAGAAAAAAAGTAGATAAAGCAATCATGATAGCTATGTTCCAGGATATAAAGAGATATTATTTAGAAGAGGGATTATACTGGTTCTTCTTGGCCACACAGAACAGAGTAGGAGCACTGGGTAGAAGTTGTAAGGAGACAAATTCAGAAAATGCAAAGAAAAAGTTCTAAAAATTAGAGCCAAAAGTGGAGTGAGTTTTCTCTGGAGGTAAGGAATTCTTTAATGGCCCTCAGTGCCAGACAACCATATGTTAGGGGTGTTTTAAAAGAAATTTTTGTCTCTGAGATCTATTCCAGCAATGACATTCAATAATTCAGTAATATGTGCATCCTTAGACCAACATTTCATCTCTCTAGGACTCCATTTTTTCATTAGCAAAATGAGGGAGTTAAATTGTATGATCTCTAATGTCCCTCGGCTCTAAATTCCATAGTCTTAAGATTTCCTACAAACGATATAACTAGGGATTTTTTTTTTTAATTATAGGTGTCTTCTGCTAGTTTCACCAGTAATGTTAGCAGAATTCTGGACAAAATGCTGTGATGATGATGGTGATGATGACGATGATGATGATATATCAATGGTTTCCAAATTTTCATATGCATTTCTATTTACTTCTCTCTATCTCTTCTCTGCATCTGCTGCTTTGCCTGGTTTCAACTCCACAAAATAACTCCTCAGTGTCCCTTCCTCCACCCTAATCCCCCTGCTTTTCTGCCTCCTTTTGTGTGTTGTCTCCCCCTGTTGGATCATAAACTCCTTGAGGACAGGCACTATGTTTTTATTAATTCTATCCCCAGTACTTATTTGTGCTTGGCACATAGTAGGTGAATAATTTTCCAGAGGAAATTTTCCCACATTCTCTCCAATATGTATTGTTTTCCTTTTTTGTCATCTTAGCCAATCTGATAAGTGTGAGGTGGTATCTCAGAGTTGTTTTAATATGCATTTTTCAAATCAAATGTGATTTAGAGAACTTCATATGCTTATAGATAGCTTTGATTTCTTCATCAGAAAACTGCCTGTTCATATCCTTTGACCATCTATCAACTGGGGAATGACTTATATTCTTATAAATTTGACTCAGCTCTCCATTTCTCCATTTGAGAAATGAGGCTTTTATCAGAGGCATATGCTGTAAAGATTATTTCCCAGCTTTCTACTTTCCATCTAATCTCGGTTGCATTGTTATGTTTCTACAAGAGCTTTTCAATTTACTATAATAAAAATTATCTATTTTACATTTCATAATGCTCTCTATCTCTTGGTCATGGCTTCTTCCCCTCCTCATAGATATTACAGGTAAACTATTCCTTGCTCTATTTCTTTTCTATTCCCATTCAATTTATTCCAAAAGTCTATTTGTCATATCTAACTTTTCTAATATTCTCTTTACCTCCTTAGTTTCTTTCTTGTTTATATTTTGGTTGGACTTATCAAGCTCTGAAAGAGGACAGTTGAGGTCCCCCACTAGTATAGTTTTGCTGTCTATTTTTTCCTGTAACTCATTTAACTTACCCTTTAAGAATTTGGATGCTATGCCACTTGGTACATATATGTTTAGTATTAGTATCTATGGTACCTTTTAGCAAGGTATAGTTTCCTTCCTCATATCTTTTAATTAGGTCTATTTTTGCTTTTTGTCTGACATTAGGACTGCTACCACTGCTTTTTTTTTTTTAACTTCAGTGACTCTGTTCCAGCCTCTTAACTTTACTCTGTGTGTATCTCTTCAAATGTGCTTCAAGTGTGTTTCTCATAAAGAACATATTGTAGGATTCTAGTTTTTGGTTCACTCTGTTATCCACTTCTGTTTTAGGGGAGAGTTCATCCCATTCACATTCACAATTGTGATTGCTACCTGTGTATTTCTTTCTATCTTATTCTTACACTTGTTTGTCCTCTCTCTCCTTTCACCCTTTCCCTCCTCTCCAGTGTTTTGCTTCTATCTATCACCTCCCTTGATATGTCCTCCCTTCTGTCAGTCCCCACCTCCACCCTTTTAATTGATCTCCTCCCCTCTTACTGCTCTGTTGGGTGAGAGAGATTTCTATATTTAACTTATTGTGTATTTTATCCCTTTGAGTCAATACTGATGAGAATAAGGTTCAAGCAATGCTCATCTCCCATCCTCCCATCTTTCCCTCCACTATAATAGGTATTTTGTGCCTCTTTATGTGAAATAATTTATACCCATACACACTGTCCATGTATATATTCCTTCTAGTTGTACTATTAGTGATATAATTTTTTTACAAGTATCATCTTCCCATTTAAGGATATAAATAGTTTAGTTCTATTGAATACCTTGTTTTTCCCTCCACTATAATAGGTATTCTGTGCCTCTTTATGTGAAATAATTTATCTATTCTGCCTCTCCCTTTCCTCTGTACTCACTGTACTCCTTTTTCTCATCCTTTAATTTTTTTATGTCATTCCCTCAAATCCCCATATACCCATACCCTCTGTCCATGTATATTCCTTCTAGTTGTACTATTAGTGATATAATGTTTTTTTAATTACAAGTATCATCTTCCCATGGAAGGATATAAATAGTTTCATTCTATTGAATACCTTGTTTTTCTTGTTCCCTTTTTACCTGTTTATGCATCTCTTGGGTCTTGGTATTAGAGGTCAGATTTTTTATTTAATTCTAGTTATCTCCTTATGAAGGCTTTAAATCTATTTAAATGAATGCCCATTTTTTTCTCTTGATGTATTATGCTTAATTTTGCTGGATAAGTGATTCTTGGTTGTGGTCCTAGCTCCTTTGCTTTCTGGAATGTCATATTCCATGACTTCTAGTCCTTTAATGTTGCAGTTGCAAAGTCCTGTTAATCCTGATTGTGACTCCCCAACAATTGAATTGCTTCTTTCTGGCCACTTGTAGTAGGTTTTCCTTGACCTTATAGTTCTGAAATTTGTCTGTAATTTTCCTTGGAGTTTTTATTTTGGAATCTCTTTCCTGAGATGATCAATAGAGTCTTTCAATGCCTATTTTGCCCTCCTATTCCAGGACATAATGGCAGTTTTCCTTAATAATTTTTTAAAAGATGCTGTCCAGGTCCACTTTTTGATTGTGGCTTCCAGCTATTCCAATTATTCTGATATTGTCTCTCCTGGATCTATTTTCCAGGTCAGTTATTTTTCCAATGAAGTAGTTTACATTTTCTTCCCTTTTTTCATTCTTTTGAATTTGTTTGATTAATTCTTGATGTCTTGTAGAGCCATTAGCTTCCACTTGCCCAATTCTAGCTTTTAAGGTGTTGTTTTCACCAATTAGCCTTTGTTCTCTCTTTTCCATTTGATCAATCTGCTTTTTAAGCAGTTTTCCTAGCTGTTGACTCTTTTCTTCATAATTCTCTTGCATCACTCATTTCTTTTCCAATTTTTCTTCTACCTCTCATATGATTTTTAAACTCCTTTTTGAGCTCTTCCACAAATTCTTCCTGTGCTTGAGACCACTTCCCATTTTTCTTTGGGGTTTTGTTCATAGAGTTTTGATACTGTTGTCCTCTTCTCTGTTTTGTGCCTTAGTCTTCCCCATCACCATAATAGCTTTCTATGGTCAGAGTTTTTTGTGGTTGTTTGTTCATTTTTTTAACCTTTTTTCTTTCCTTTAAATTTGAGCTCTGCTTCTGGGGTAGAAGGGGCATTGTGTCTGGTTTCTTGTGCCAGTGGCTGCAGGCTCTGACTGTTTATGTGGTGCTGTGCTGATGTTACCCTGAGGCGCACAGGGGATGCTCACATCTAGTGGTACACTGAGGGGGTGGGGTGAGGCTGATACTGCTGGAGGCTTCAGTGCAGCTTACCTGGGGAAGAGTGGGGTCCTTGTGGTGGTGTCTGGTGTGTGCTGAGACCTGACGGGGTGTTCTGCAGAAGCACATGGAGGTCTGGATGCTGGAGGACACCAGTTTGCCTGGGGCTACACTGAAGCATGCTGAGGTGGTTCTTGGAGCTGGAGTCTGCCAATTCCCCTAGCTATGCTAATGCATGTGATGGGTCCTGGTGTTGGCATTTACCAGCTTCACCACACTGGGGCTCAGGATCTCCCACTGGTTTGCTGCTGGCTTGCTAGAACGCTTCCTGCCTTGGAATGCATTCCCTTTTTACCTGAGATGGACCTTTATTGCTGATCTACCAAGTTTCTTGGGCTGAAAGATTGCTTCACCCTGTATTTTTGCTTGTTCTGCTGTTCCAGGATTTGTTTTTGGGGTGCTGTTTTATGGTTGTTTGGAGATGAACATGGGAGAGTTACGATGATTTACTGCTTACTCCACCATCTTAGCTCCTGGAAGACAAGTCATGCCTCTAGTCTTGACATTCTATTTCTTTTCTGATCACCCTGACCCTGTCTTTGCAGATCTTGCTCATGTCATTTCTAAATTTTATTATTTCAGCTCAAATATTTGCATTTTTAAGAATTTTTGCAGTCCATTTAATTTTTATTCCAATTACTGTGTCAGAAAAAAATGGTTTTTGCCTTTTTCTGTAACATTTTAGGGTTTATTCCTGCTGAAAAAAAAAATTTCATAACCTCCTACTTCTGACTTGTTTCTCTCAAGTCTCTCCCTACTTCAACGCTTCGTCCACACGGATGCCAAAGTGGTTTTCCTAAAGCACAGGTCTATGTTCCCTCCCTTACTTGATAAACCCTAGGGGCTCCCTTTACTTCCAGCATCAAATATAAAATCATCACTTTGACCTTTAAAGCCCTTCAGAGCCTGGTCCCTTCCTACCTCTCCAGTCTTCTTAGATTTTACTTCTCTCCACATGCTCTCTAATCCAGCAACACTGGCCATTTTGCTCTTCATCACACAAGATCCTCCATCTCCTGCCTATGCTTTTCCAACAACTGTTCCCCATGTTTGGAATACTTTCCTCTCATGTCTATCTCCTAGCTTCCCTGGTTTCTTAAAGACTCAGAGCTCCAATACAACATTCTCTAGGAAGCTTTTCTCAGTCCATCTCCTCATCCCACTCCCACCAGTCCTTCTCTCTAAGACTGCCTTCCTTCCATCTATTCTGTGTGCATGTTGGATGTATGCAGTTGTATTCCTGTGATCTCCCCTCATTAAAATGTGAGCTCTTTGGGGGAAGAAACTGTTTTTGCCTTTCTTTGTGCCATCAATGCTTAGCATGGTACCTAAATCTTTGGTAGTGTTTAAATAAATGCTTGGTGACTTAGAATTTTCTAAAAGAAAAACAAGACTCCTTTCCCCTTTGATCATCTTTCTTGTTATTGTGCAGTTCTTTCAGTCATATCTGACTCTTTAGGACCCCATTTGAAGTTTTCTTGGCAAAGATACTGGAGTGGTTTGCCATTTCCTTCTCCAGCTCATTTTATAGATGAGGAAACTGAGGCAAACAGGGTGAAGTGACTTTTCCAGGGTCACACAGCTAATAAATGTCTGCAGTCAGATTTGAACTCCAGAAAAGGAGTCTTTCTGACTCCAGGCCCAGCACTCTATCTCCATGGTACCACCTGTCTGCCCCCTGCACTCCTTTGGGGAAGAATGATTTTCTTGGCAGGTCAATCAATATAGGCATGGTAAGGATTAACAGGCAGCCCTACAGTACATTGGGGTAGGAGGGAAGCCCAGCAGTCCACAAATAGGAGCTGGGACTCAATATCATTGGGTCAAAAACAAAAGTTAAATAAATAATCACACCATGGAAGATAAGGGTTAGGAAGTAGAAAATTTGGTACAAGATACAGGTTGAAGGACGAAATAATCAATATAATCTGAAAGATCAAGAACAAGTCAGGTGAATGCTTTACTAGATGTCAGCTTTTTCCTTGTTACCTAGGTCTTAAAAGTAGCTCTTTACCTGACAGTCATATTCCCTTCTGATTCTTAAAGGAGTAATGCTATCATTTACTGGGACACACACAGTAGTCCAGACTGTTTATATTTATGCTTAAATAAGTATCTATCAATCCTAAATTCTTACGGGCTCATACCAAGCATTTGGTATTATGGGTTATGTTGGAGAAATTTCTAGCTTTGTTTGCCTTTCTCAAGACTTTGTTAATCTACCCCCTTCACTCCCTACACTGTAGCACCACCTACTTGTTCTGGGCAGGAAAGGTCTGAGGTTTTAAAAACTTTTCCCCCTTGCTCACATTTCTTTAAGGAAGCCTTTTTGAACGTGATGAATATAACATACACCTAGACCACAAATCTATTTCTTTCAAACACATACATTATACACATTAAAAAAATAATCTCAGCCCATCTAGCTGTTTAGTGGTGGAGAGGGGGGGAAGAGAATGTACTAAATAGGGTGAAGCCTATAGGCTCCTTTTTAGATTAATGTTTATAAATGAAATAAAATACACAGGACGTGTGTATATATACACATATACTACATATATTATACATATATACATACACGTACACTATATATGTAGATGTATGTGCATGTATTCTTTTTAAAAATTCACAAACTCAAGGTTAAAAACTTTGATCTACATATACTCTTTATAAGTTCATAGCATTTAAGAACTGAAAAGGACTTGGGGGAGATAATCTGGTCCAAGTCTGTCATTTTACAGATAAAGATGCTAAGCATCAAGAAAGGTCATTTGATCATAGATTCAGAATTCAGAAGCAACTTAGAGTTCACCTGGTCCAGGGTTGAGCTGGACCTAGCTCTTACTGGCTTTGAAGAGCTAATTATTCGATTTTCGGTGTGCCTTGGAAAACAGCAAAGACTACCAATCAGGGTTTGGTTTATTTTGTTGTTGTTGATTATCAAAGACTTAAGTGATGGAGAAAATGTAATCACACAGATTAGACTTAAAAGTGGGTCCAACACACATTTTCCCCTGGGAACCAGTTGTATCAGTGGACCTCCAATCTGGTCCAATCCTCTCCTTTTTTTTTCTTTTTTTTTTAGATAAGGAAATAGAGGTACAGAGAAAATATAACTGACTTGGCCAAGGCCATAAAGATAAAAAGTGGCAGAGCCAGGATTCAAATACTGGTTCTCTGATGTCAAACATCATCCACATCATTGTCACAGACCCAGGATTTAAGACCAGATCTTCTCTCAAGCCATTGTATTTCCCATTACACCACACTGTCTTCTCCATTTCTGCCCATGGTCTGGATTTCAATTCCATAATTCTACTCACTCTCACTTGGCCTTGTTAGCTCAGGACTCAGCTTGCCCAGGATGACAGTTCCTTGAATTCTGAAGAATGTTCACACTACAACATTTCACCCACCCTGCCAGACTCTTCCATTTCTCTTCTTTACTCTGCTCCTCACCTAAATTTCCTGGGAACACTGACATAGTTATGAACCTTGGATCACTTCCACCTTTTCTGCCTTTCCTAAAATCAAAGCTTCAAGAAGGGGGTTAATTAGTACCCAGAGTACATGTGCTGCTTCTTCCTGATGGCCCCAGGAAAGCTGAGCAGCTCCTACTCTGCCCTGGTCAATCCTGTCAGTCCCAGAGCCCCACCTTGAGTCAGAACAGAATATACTTTACCTTTGGCTGATGTATGGTGGAGATGTGTCTCTACCACGACTGAAAGAAATTATTAATTATTGCCTTTTTCTGTAACATTTTGGAATTTATTCCTGCTGAAAAAACAATTTTTATAACCTCCCACTTCTGACTTATTTCTCTCCCTACTTCAATGCATCATCCACACAGATGCCAAAATGGTTTTCCTAAAGCATAGGTCTATGTCCCCTCCCTTACTTGATAAACCCTAGGGGCTCCCTTTACTTCCCGCATCAAATATAAAATTGCTATTATTATTAATAAATAATTAATTACTAATTACCACGCCTATATTAAAAAGAGTGAGATTGCCCCTTTTTCTGTTTTCAAGACCTCAGTCTCTGAAAGTTGAGCTAACATTCTCCTCTAAGGGACCCCACCCAACCTTACAAGGAATCTCTAATCTAAGGTAAATTCCATTCAATCAAACTTGGGTGGAGACAGATTCTTTTGTTCAAACTGCCCAAAACTAGGGGTCATATGGGTATAGAGATAAGTCTCTCTGTGCAAGAGTAACATGAAGTCACTCTCAGCCTCACATTAGAGTAAGCTCACTTCTCTTTGTAAGTTCCACCCTTCATTAAAATGTTAACCATTTAGAGTTGATTGCTTTTTGATGGACTGTCTCTTCTCCAAAGGCAAACAAACCTAAAAAGTAGCCATGCAGTCCCTTTTTGACAGAATGGGAGGATAAGAAATGTATTTTTTGTCAATTATCTGCTGGCCATGATTGATAAAATTGATTATAATTTACCCCAAAACTTTGTCTCTTGAAATTAATTTAATCATTGCATGCTTTTCTCTTCTGGCTAGACCCCTTTTCTGCCCCTGGACAGAAAGCACCTCTCAGAAAGTTAAACTCTTGCTTCAGTTCTAGTTCAGACTTATATAACCCAATCCAAACCCCACAAACCAGTTTGCTACAAAGGCTGCTCATACACAAAAATCTCCCTCATATTAAATCACACTTTTTCCTGATTACTCTTTCATTCCTGGGGAGAATGAACATTTAAAGTCAGTAAGGAGGATAGCTACACGATTTTTCCTCCTAAAGTCCTATGGACCATTTTCTCCTCATCTATTCTCCAAAATAAATCCAATTTCTCAGCTGATCTATAACTCCTAGCACATACCTTGTTGGTAGGGATTTAAATTCCTACAAATACATTTACTCCCTTTCTTGGCCATCAGACAGACAGATGGATGGATGGACAGATGGATAGACAGGCAGACAGATATAGATAGACAAACAGATAGGTGTTATCTATACCACTTAGAATGAAAACTCTGATTCTTTGTCACATTTCCGTCTATAACACAGTGCCTGGCACAAAATAAGTACTTAGGATCATAAATCATAGGTCCCTCAGATGTCATTCAATCCAACTTTCTCTTTTTACAGATGAGGAAACTGAGATCCAGGAGAGTTATGTGATTTTCCCAAGGACAAAGAATTATTTGTCATTAGAGACAGAATTCAAACATAGACCCTCCAACTCCAGAACCATTATTCTTTCCTGATTAATATTTTTTTCTCATTCATTCATCAGGCTAAACCCTATAGAAAGTACCCTGGATCCATAGTCAAAGGGCCTAATTTAGTATCTCATCTCTGCCAATTTGCTACCTGTGTGATTTTAGCCAAATTGCCTCACCTTTCTGTACTTTTGGTCATTCCTTTGAAAAATGAGGAAGTTGGACTACATGACTGCAAAGGCCCCTTTCAGCTGTAAATCCTATGAGCCCCTTATCCTTTGGTGCACAGCTTCCCTTCCCCCCTGGGAAGTGATCTTCACAATGAGTTTTTATGTGAGGGAGTAAAGATCATTGTCACCTCCACTCCCAGAGGCTATATGGTTTAATCTCTGCTTTTCCTTCTGTCCTGTCCCAGTGTAACCCAGAGGACACAAACTGCCAGCTGCATTATCTTCTTTCTTTCTCCTGTTCCCTCTTCCCCTTTTGGGTGTGTGTGTGCCTCCTTTTCATAATCCTCTCCTGGCTCTCCATCTTCTTCTTGACATCCTTCTATGTTCTCATTTGCAGCCAAGAGCAGACACTTAGTGTGCTCCTGGCCTCAGTCAGGGGTAAAAAGTTCAGGTCTTTGCGCTCCAGACTCCCACAGGTACAAAGTGATGCTCCTGAAGCCCTGTGTTCCTACACCAAGCTGTCACTATCCATCACCCCCTCCTCCTCCTGACCTGTCTGAGTTGCTGCTGTATCTCCTGCCATGATTCACTTTCCTTGCTGAGCAGGGACCGTGCTGCTTTATTACTAATAGTCATCATATATAGAGATGAATCTATAGGATCATAGAGCCTGAGCTAGAAGAAATTTCCTCTCCTACCATTTTGCAGATGAAGAATTAAAGGTCCATAGAAATTACACGAGTTGCCTGAGGTTACATAGGCAGGCAGGATTTGAACCCAGGGCTCCTGACTCTAGGATCAGTTTTATTACACTGACCATTAGCTCAGTTGATCCTTAGAACAATGTTATGAGGAATGGCAGATATAATAATTATACCTACTTAACAGATAGGGAAGGGGAGCTAAGCTGGTGAGGTTAGTGACTTCCCCAAAGTCTTATGCTAGTTAATCAGAGCCCCAAGCATAGATCCCAGATTTCTTTCATTCTCCATCTAGTGTGCTTTTCATTATACCACTCTGATAATGGACATTTTCCAAAAAAATGAAAGTCTATGACTCCAAATAATACACTATCTTCATATTATCATTCCACTATAGTCCCCTGTTGATCTTCTGTTCCAGCATATTAGAATTATACTCAGTAACCAGAATTTCATATTCAATTCCCATACTGTTGTGTATCCTCTGGATTTTGGCCTACAATTTTGCCTCCAAGACTTTTTTTTGGCAAACTGGTTTGTTCTCTCCACTTTCTCTTAAGAAAGATTTGCTTTAAGTGTTTCCTTGGACTGACCAATTGCCTTTCCAGAGGAAGGACAAATAGACATGGTTGAATCAAAGGTCTATCAAGTGTTTCTAGCTCTTTTTTTTCAAAGCATTAATAAAACCCAAACCACATTTTGTCCAGCACACTTTCCCATCATTTTAAATCCCAGTGTATCTGAAAGGAAATGTAACCCACATGTTTCTTATTCATTTACACTTAACTCATCAAAACACTCTTCCACAATAGCTGCTTGATGTCCAAGTGTCCTTCTGAAATATTCTTCTTAACAGCTGGAAGGCCTGAGTTGCCAAAAGGATGTAGAGTCAGATCTTGGCAATCTCCATTCATCATCAGATTTAGTCAATAGGTCCTGCACAGGTGAAGTGTCGAAAATGGAGGCAAGCATGACTTTAATTCTTGATCAGCTTGGTGGTGGTCTAGAATATGGGTTGAATAACCATGATGCCATAGAATACTGTGGAATGAAAGAAAACTGGGAGAGAAATGGAAGAGGACTGGATTTGGAATCAGATCTCAGTTTAAATCTCAGTTTTGAAATGTATTAGCTATGTGACTATGGAGTAATACTTTAATTTCTCTAAGCTCCAGTTCCCTCATCTGAAAGATGAAGATAATATTTGCACTACATAACTTAAAGGGTTGATGTGAGGATCAAATGAACAAAGGTTGTTTTTAATGGCTGTAAATAATGGTTATTTTTAGTGGTAGTGGTGGTCAACAAAACATTGGAGAGGTCAACGGACACTCAGATTCCATTGTACATGAAGAGTCTTGTGAATTCTAAAGGCATAATGTAAATAAAGCACTTCTATGATAGTCCATTTGATTTTAAGGAAAAAAGACTCAAGTTATGCTCAGTTCAATTCAGCAGGCAATCATTAAGACCCTACATGTGTTCAAGGCACTATGCTAGATGCTGGGTATACAAAGATTAAAATGAGATGAACTTATATTCTGCCTTCCTCAGAGAGTTTACATTCCACTAGGGGGAGGAGGACCATAAGTAAATACAAAATATATCCTAAGAAAATACAGATTAATTTGGGGTGAGTAGAGCACTAATAACTGAGTAAATATGGAAAGGCATCCTGTTAAAGGTGGTTTTTGAGCTGTCTTGATGGGATATAGAAATTCCAAGGGCAAAGAGGAAGGAGGAAGGCATTCTAGACATAGGAGTAGCCTGTGCAAAAGCTTGGAGAGAGGAAATGGACCGTGGTTTATGAGGAATAGCAAGTCAGCTAATTTGGTCTCTGTCAGGGAACACACCCAATTATAATAAAAAGAAAAAATACTGTAAGACTTTGGGACAGTGTATGACATAGGCACCTGGGTCTCCTTTGTCCTATCCTGAGATGTGTCTGAACACATGTGAGGTCCGTTCAGGAGCTTCTCACCTCTGCCAGGGCTGGAGGCTGACTAAACATTAGACCTTAAATAATTGTATAATCAGGAGAACAAAAGGGAGCCGGAACCCTTTACAAATGCACCAGTCTAAAATGAGCAGATCTCAGTCCTCTTTGAACACACTGGTCACAAGATAGCTAAATTAGAATTTGTACAGGGTAGCAAAACTCTTTCAGCCACTGTAATTGCTTTTGCTTACCTGCATACTCTCCCTCTCTAGGGAAAAGACCCTGCCTAGTCTAATAGACAGCCACAACTAGGAGGTGCTGTGAATATGACACTGGATCTGGAGTCAGGAAGACCTGAGTTCTAATCCAGCCTCAGACAATTAATTACTAGCTGTGTGACCTTGGACAAGTCATATAACCTTAATTTACCTCAGTTACCTTGTCTGTAAAATGGGGATAATAATACATACTTCCCAGGGTTGTTGTGAGGATCAAATGAGATATTTGTATAAAGTGCCTGGCACATAATAGAGACTATATAAATGCTAGATATTATTAACATTAAAGCACCATATAAATGTCATCTACTGCTCTTATTCCTGTTATTAGTTCACCATTTGATTTCAACTACTAGCCAAATTGTTCCAGTTAATTTACTCACATTTCTTTTTTTCCTTTTTTCTCCCCCCAAACCAAAGTCCCTGTTTGGCTTTTAAGTACTTTAGGTTCCTACCCAACCTGTATCACTTTCTCAAACTTTACTTAGATGTTAATAATAACAAGTCACTGGGGAAATGCACCTCCCTTCCTACTTTGTAGAATAGAGGAACTCTGGGTATATACTATTGTATATGCTGTCTGAGACAAATGTTATCTTATGTTATGATATTTTGATTGGTTTGACTGAACTTATACTTCATCTTTCTTTTATTACAAGGTGTGGTCACTGGGGAGGGGCAGAGACAGAACTATATCTGTAAATGAAAAATGACATAAAACCAAAAGATAATAATTAAGTAATAAGAAAACATATTTATAACTCACATTTATACAGTACTTTACAGAGCACTTTCTTCACAACAACCTGATGACTTAAGTAGAAGTGTAATTGAGGTTTTACTCACACAAAAGCAAGTAGTCGAAGAAGAATTCAAATCTGGCCCTCCTGATCCCACATCTAGAGATCTATCCAATAAACTAGACTGCCTTTAATAAAACCTTGGTAGATTAGAAAATACAGAAAGTGGAGAAAATTATCTTACCTCGAAAATCTGATGGATGTTTGTCTCTTTCTGAACCTACAGTCCTCTAAACCCTAGCAAGATGGTCATAAAAGACATAGTCGTCATGGTCACGTTCAATCATTTCTATTTACACCACACCTTTAGAAAATGACTTCTTCTTGAAATTGACCTGCCTTGGATTAGTTATAGAATGGAAACCAGAAGACTTGGAAAATGAAGCCAGCCCTGCCTGCAGTGCCAGAAGAGACTGATGAGACAAAATTTCTTGTTTCTGAAAAGCAAAAGTCATAAAACTGATTGAAGCAAAAACATGTAATAGATAAGACTGGTTCCATGTGCCAAGTTAAATGAGGAATTGATCCAATTCATGAGATAATTCTGTCCTCAGAATATCTTCATCTGAAATATACAAATAATAAAAGCAGAAATGCTACATATCCTGAATTACATGAAAAATTGCTTTCAATCTCCTCACTCAGTACATACAGAAATCATGAGCAGCTGTGAGTCTGCACAGGCAATGGCTGTAGTACTACAGTGGAGAAACCCCAGGGCTCAAGGAAGACAGGGCAGATTGTAAACAACCTACCACTCGGCATTGCTGGAGGTCCTCCCGCAAACTAGGTCCTGTCTGGGGCAGATTAAGAACAGCTGGAATCTTGAAGCAACACAATTAAACAAGGAAGAAGACAGAGGAATATATAAGTAATCACAAAGTAGATATGTGGAGCAAAGGCATTTGATTTGGGGGTAATTGTGAAAGGCTTCATGTAAAAGTTGGCACCAGAGATGAGCCCTGATGGCAATTATTCTAAGAGGTGAAAATAAGGAGGGAAAAATTCCAGGCATGGGAGACAGTCAGTACAAGAGCACAGAGAGGGGCTTAGCATGTCCTATATGAGGAACAGCAGTTCTCATTTGTAGTAGTCCTCAGTTTATCTTCCAGGGTTGTGAGGATCAGATAATATTGGTAAAGTACTTAGCAGTGCCTGGTACATTATAGGTGATATATAAATGCTTACTGTTATTAATATCATTACTTGGTTGTGCATGAAGGGAAATAATGCATACTAAAGTTGGGAAGGTAAGCTACTGTGACATTGTGAAAGGCTTTAGATATCAAACAGAGGAGGGTTTTTTTTTTTCTTGTTTTGTTTTTATCTCAGAGGTATTAGGCACCCACTGGGAGTTTATTGAGTAGAGGAGTGAATGACATCATCAGATACATGCTTTAGGAAGATTATTTTGGTGGTTATATGTTGAATGAATTGGAATAGGGACAGAATTGAGGCAGAGACACCAGTTAGAAGACTGTTTCAATAAGCCAGATGAGAAGTGATAAGGACTCAAATTAGGGTGGTGTCTGTGTGAGTGGAAAGAAGGGTAGAAATGTGAGACGTATCATAGAGATAAAAATTTCAAGTTTGACAATGAGGTGGATATGTAGGGTGAATGAGAGGGAGGAATCAAGGAGAGGACAACAGTGATGCTGTCAACTGAAATAAGGAAGTTTGGGAAGAATGTGGATTGGAGGAAGAAACCTAATGAGTTCTGTTTAGATGTTTTTTGGAAGAAAGATAATTACTTCTGTTTGGGATGTGTATGTGTTTATAGTCATAGGACCTCAATCCAAATTCTAGTTCTGTTCTTTATTGCCTGTGTGACCTTGATTAAGTGTAGGGCTCTGTTATCTCTTCTGTTAAAATTTAGCAATTGGACTAGATGCAGAGATGTGCTAGTAAATGTTTAACAACCAGCTCTCAAAAATGTGCACATAACAGACTTTGAAGTTTAATCTGCACCATTAACATTTTCTCCATCATTTTTGACAAATAAATGGACCCTTGATTTCTCAGGCAAAATATTCGTGTTGTTTGTTCAGTCATTTTCAGTTCTATATTACTCTTTATGATCCCATTGGGAGTTTTCTTGGCAAAAGTACTGGAATGGTTTGGCATTTTCTTCTCCAACTCATTTTACAGTTGAGGAAACTTGGGCAAACAGGGTTAAGTGACTTGCCCAGGGTCACATAGCTAGTAAGTGTCTGAGGCCAGATTTAAACTCAGAAAGATGGGTCTTTCTGACTTCAGGCCTGGCATTCTATCCACTGTGCCATCAACTGGCCAGAAATGCTCATACTGAAAATTTAACAATCAGTTGTAGTAAGCTGGTGAGAGCTGGCTCCAGCACAACCTTGACTAGATGGGCCCTTCTATCCCTAGATCCTATTCTCAGCCCATGTGATTCTTCTCCTTACCTTTCCACAGAGAATTTATCCAAACTGATTCCTTTAATATTTGAGGATCACTGTTGCAGCCACCTACATGTCTATTTCTTTGTCCCTCATGATCATTATACAACCAGCCCACTGATTTTTCTAATACATGTATTTGATGATCCTCTTTAGACTATTTCTCACATTTAGGTCATCTTCAGCAATATACTATGGTCCTCCTGTACCTACCATGTGCCTATTACACTTTGTGTCACGTACAATTTTCTTCTGAGATGATGGTCTATGCTCTACTACCATATAGCATCAGTGGGGGGATGCTGAAAGATTTCCAATATTTTGAAATCTCTCCAAATCTATGTAATCTTAACCAAGGTTTTCTTCATCCCTTAGTTGGGGGAAGGGAGAAAGGGATAAATGGGGTAGGAAGCAGAAGGAACCTATCTGAAGAACTTTTTGAAATTCCATCAGATCAATACAGACTCAATCAAAGCTGCTGCTTGCAAACCTTGGCAGGACAGTACCCAGGGTGGGGCTATTTCCTGTCCATTTGGGAACACGTTTCAGGAGACATTAGCAGATGTTTGGCAGATGCTTGGTCTTCTTTCCAGTCAGCCAACAACAACATAGCTCAGAGATGGAGAGGGAAGGAAACTTTTGCAAGTAGGCTGGGGAGGTGGCTGAGACCTTCCCAAAGGAGGAGTGAGGGAGCTAGCTCTGGTTTAGCTCTGATTATTTTTGCAATAGGAGAAAAGGAAATTACATGTGGTTAGTTACAACACAGAGATCATGATGTCAAAGCTTCAGACTTCCGTCTTGTGTGGGTCACTTAATTCTGATCTGTTCATTGGATGCATCCTGTATTCTAAACTTCATTCAGCCATTTCACAAGTCTAAAAATCATCACTGTCATTATATGAAATCAATGGTTTAAGAAAGTGGTGAGCAGCCATCACTGAGGTTCTTCAAACAGAGGCTAGATAACCACCCACCCATCAAGAACACTCCTAGATTGAGTGGAAGGTTGGGTCAGATTCTAGGGATATTCTGATATTTTATTATTAGTCTTAAAGAAATACCCTTATTAGTATTAGTCTTAAGGAAATACCCGATAGAGATAGTGTAGTAGATAAATGTAAATCAGGATCACAAAAAAAAAATTCAAAAATGAATGTCTTCAAACATTTGTCCTATTGATGGTAGTGATTAATAACATTGTTTCCATCTTAGTGGAATATAAATGTTCCCAGAAAAGGAACATAAAAGGACTTGAGGACTGTACTCTGGAAAAGTACATCTCCCCACCTTTTTCTTCTTCTTATATGCTGATGCCACTCTACACACCTTTCCAGGCTCCACTCCTGGTTCTCTGATTTTTTTTTACCATATCATAATGGCTTCTTCACTCAGGAAGTTCTCACAAGGCAAGTCCACTCTGCCCTTGCAGGTCCTTTTTCTTATAGGGTAGTTCTTCCAAACCTTCATTCAAAAAAAAAAGCACCCAGGCCAGGCATATGTTCATTCCTCTCTGGACTCCACTCCTCAACCTCTGAACTTCCTCTACTATTCACCCACCCCTTTCCCTATATATATATATATATATATATATATACTTTTCTCTTTCCCCCCTTGCTTTTTACCATACTTTCCCATGTTGTAAGGTCCTGGAGGACAGGGGCTGTTTCTTTCTATCTGTATTTCTATTGTATTTAACTAGCGTTGTGTTTTAGTGCGTGGAACATAAAAATGTAATAAATTCTTAGTGGTTTAACAATATAGCTTATACATAGTTTTATTTACCCCTTAAGATTCCCAGTCTATATCTCAGTCTCAGTCCCAGTCCAATCTTGGAGACTGTGTCTTCTTTATATTTGTAGCTCTCACAGAACCTTCCATGAAGCATATGCTTAATAAATCTACATATTGAATTGACTTGAAACAAGCCAAAATCAATACCATGTGGGTCAGACTAAACTTTGGGTAATGGTTATTTTCACCTGTCAGCATGTAACCCAATGGATTTGGCTAATCCCAAGAGAAATATCTGCCCCTGGTATTTTGTAAGTTTCATTCTCATATTGATTTTGTTTTCTTGCTTTGTTTATTGATCCACTGCCAAGCCATTCTCTCTGCAGTACTGTCATGTGCCAACCCTTGTTGCTTTCATTCCAAGAAAGGAGGACTCTGTCCAAAAGTAAAGTCTGGAAAGAAAAGAATTGTTTTCCGGAAGCTGGGAGCCTCCAGGCTCCAGAAAGCTCTCTGCCTCCTCAGACAGCTCTTTTCAACATGGTACATAAACCTTAAACATACACAGATCAAAAAGACTTGAAAAAGCCAAAAATGTTCAGAATGAGGTATTCTAGCCATCAAGGCCCCTTTATAGTTCACGCCAATTCCATAGTCTCCTCACAGAAGAATAGAGCATTAGAAGTCATATGGACCAAACCCTGATTCAACACATTAGGAAATAGGCCAAGAAAAGGAAAGTGACTTGTTCAAAGTCTTTCAGCTAGTGAATGGAAGAGCCAGAAGATAATAAGTCTCCAGGGAGACATACTCTTAACAAAATAAGGCTGGAAGAGGAGAAAATAGGAGGTGGGGGTGGGGGATGGGCAGAGGGAATGGGGAAACACCTTCTGTATTTTTTCTCAGTCTTTGTCTCTACCACTAGACTTGCCAGTGCTCTGAAAAACAAGTATTTTCTAGCCTCATGAGCCCTCTCTAAAATTTTCCTCCTCCCTACTACTGTCCTGGTCTCAATGACCTGTCTCCTGGGAAAAAGCTGAACACTTCAGTCACTTTTCTTACTGCTACTCTTGGATACAAGCTTAAACAAAAGAAATTGGGGCAGAGGAGAGGTTTTTAATTAACCACTTGAGAGGGGGAAAGTTGGGGAGATAGGAAACTAAAGAAAGAGGGGGAGGGAAAGAAATAAAAAATATAATGTAAACCTCCCCAAACTAAAGAAGGAGTTGATAATGGTGACAGGAAGAGAAGAGGGAAAGAGAGCTTATGGCAATATCAAAGATGCATAAGCAAATTTAAGCACAGGGACAAAATGCTGACTTTAAAGGGAAGAGGAAAAAATTAAAGCAATACCAAAGATTCAAAAAGAGAAAAACAAAACTAACCCATAAATTTAAATGTGAATGGATTAAATAATCTAATAAAATGAAAGAGAAAGGGAGAATGGACAAGAAAACAAAACATGCACAAACTGCTGCTTAGGAAAAACATCTAAAATGTTAAGACATATAGAGAATCAAAATTGCAGACTGGAACAAAATGTATTATTCAGGTATTCCCAAAAAATCAGGAGTTGTAATTCACAATGTTAACAGAGATAACCCAGGAAATTATATTATGCTTAAATGAATAAAATACAATAAACCCATATCAATATAAAGCATATGGCACCAAATGGCATAGTATCCAAATTCAGAGTCAAATAAATTATAAAAAAGACATAAAAATAAGAGACTTTACATTCTTCTTTAAGAGTTACACAGGGGGCTCACTTTGAGAAGTGTTGTGTGACTTGACCAGATGAGACTTTGGGCAGTTGTTAAGACCCCCCACCCCCTGCTGATGCTTCCCTTTCTGTTGTGGTAGCTGTGATTCTGTGGAGCCATAGAGCAGGAGAGAAGAACAGCCTGCATGCTGACTTCACTGAGCTGAGAGCAAGAATGGTGAGCTGCCTGTGGAGAAGCCAGGAGCTGCTGCCTTCTGCCAGGAGGAGAAGGAACCCAGGAGTTTGGAATTCAGCCACAGGACAAGATAAAGACTGTGGGGCAAAGCAGGGGCACTGAATGTGTTTCCTTGCTGCATCCACAGTTTGGGACCCAGGGGGAGCATGGACTTGTGATGGTGGGTGGGGTGAAGTGCCATGGACCCCCAGGGACCCCACATTGGTTTTGTTGCCCAGCCCCCTCTCTGGATTTGGAAGCAGGGGCTGGAGCAGTGTGAGGGGAAGGACATCCCCCTCTTCCCAAGAGAACTTTATTTGGACTCTAGTTTTGAATTGATGTGATAACGCAATGTACTTTGTGTTTAAGGCCCAGTGGCCACTTTGGTAACTTAAGTTATGTACCTCAAAATGTGACCTAAAAGAAGTTTAGTGCTAATTCAAATGTAAATTGTCTATTCTGTGGGCCTGAAAGATCTTGGGGCCGAATGTAATGGAAATGCAAATTTAAAGATCTTCCCTGTCCCTAGGCCCTTTGATAGGCTTAAGAAACTCTGAGAACCTTCCTTGATTTGAAAATATACTTTGTCCCCTAATTAGATGAATGTGGTCACATAGAGCCTGTGGCAGGAGGCTTGGTTTTCAGGAATGCCTACACCTTGATGCTGTGTGATTGGGCAGTGGGTCAAGAGGGTTATTACATTCTCTGAGCCAGGAGAAGGCTATATAATCCCTGAAGTGAGGCTTTGCTTTAGGGCTCACTTTGAGAAGTGTTGTGTGATTTGACCAGATGAGACTCTGGGCAGCTGTTGAGAGCCCCCCCCCCTTTGAAAACCCAGATGTTGATGCTTCCCTCTCTGGTAACTGTGATTTGGTATTGATGTAATGGTTGGGCAGTTTGGAAGCCTGTCTGCTTGAGTTGTTTCTCTGTCTTGTAAGTCCTCTCTGTATACTTGGAAGTTCGGGGTGCTGACCTTTTTCCCCTGAACTAGGTAAATGATATATGTTTGATTGATAAAAGTAAGCTTGTTAACCCCCCCACAAAAAAAAGAGTTACACAAATCTAACAATAAAAGAAACTAAAGGTAAAATATGGAACCAAACAGACTAGTCATAGATTTTAGAGCTAAAAGATTAATGGACCTTCTGAATGGGACTACTTAAGAATATTCATATACCACAGCATCATATAGAACTTTTCTAAAAATAGATCATGTACAAGGGCAAAGAGAAACTGCAAATAAATATTCTTATACAAAAACACAAAGTGCATTCTTTATAGAACACAATGAAACAAAAATAGTCATCAATTCAGGGAACACAAGCAAAAGACCGAGTTCTAAATAGAGATAATAATGAAATCCAAAATAATAAATCAGTCAAAGAAAAAATCATGGAAACAATTATTAACTATATGAAAGATAATAATGAGACAGCAAAACAAAATTTCTTAGATGTTCCTAAAGTGGTGTTCAAAATTATATTTCTAAAATCATACATTAACAACAATTAATGAAACAAATAAGCATCTTTTCCATTAAAAAATAAAAGAACTAAATAAGCAAAAAGAAAATCTTCAAAATTAAAGAAACAGGTAAATTCTGAACAAAAAAAATTAAAGTACTGATAAAGAGAATTAAAAACTTATTCTTTGAAAAGACTAATAAAAGAAAGGCTTTTTGTCAAATTGATTAAAAAGAGGGTAGAAAATCAAATTAATGAGAAATGAACGAGACAAAATAAAAAACCCAGAAGAAACAAAAAGTATTATCAGATGACAACAAAACTGAGACCTCAAAAAAAAAAATGTTTACCTATAAAAATATGAAATGCTTGGGGCAGCTAGGTGGCACAGTGAGTAGAGTGCCAGCCCTGGAGTCAGAAGGACTTGAGTTCGGATCCAGCCTCAGACACTTAACACACACAAAAAAAACAAAAACCTAGCCGTGTGACCTTGGGCAAGTTACTTAATCCCAATTGCCCTCCAAAAAGCAAAAAAAAAAAAAAAAAAAATGAAATGCCAAAGTTAATAGAATACAAAATAATCCAAGGTGAATATAATTTCCTTCAAAACTTCAAAGACTCTAATTTTCATTATTTGAGGGTACTCTTCTCTTTCCACTAATTCATGTATGCTCTAACCAAAGAAATTCATCACTTCCTAGAAATGAGCCTCTACATGTTTATCTAGAACATTCCTTAGATAACTTTGCCAGACCTATACTGTACTCAAAGCTCTTCCTATTCACTAGATCCTTTTAGGTCTTCAATTTTGAAGGAATAGTTTTAAGAACCTAAGGTCATAATGGCACAGTAGCATATCAGAGAAAAACTTAAATGGAGCATTAAAATGAACATTTTTTTTCTTTTTTTATGGGGTCTGCTAGAAATGTCTTAGATCTGGAGTCTAATTTATAATTTTTTTTTTGAGTTGTGAATCCTACAAACTCCTTCCTAAAATTGTCTTTAAATGAATAAAATAAAATACTTAGGATTACAAAGGAAACAAATCATATGGTAAGACAATTATCAAGATATTTTGAAAAGTTCATAGACCCTAAATTAAGAACCTCTACTTTAGAGCCTTCCTAAATCACAGGTCTTTGCCATGGGTAAGACCATGTTATAAAAGAGGCCCTCTGTAACTGACCTCATAAAAAATCCTTTTAAAAATCTGGACTTCTTTCCAGGAAGTCAGGTCCCAAACTCTTAGATTCTGAACTTGATGAAAAAAATCTAGGTGAGTAGGTATTTAGAGGGGATCTGCATTCTAGTGCTAGATTTGAGACCAACTGTAAAGCCAAGCACAAGCAGCTCTCCAGATGACTGCTTCTGTGAACAGCTCTGAGGTTCTGATCACATAGTATAGTGAACTCTCTATTCAGCAATAAACCAAGGCAAAACATTCACAGAAACAAAAGTACAGCATTCACAATGATATAACATAACATCTTATCACTAAAGTGTCCACATAGTTTTAACTTAAGGTGGCCTCATAGTTTTAAGCAAAAAATATCATTAAGTAAATCCTTAACTCAATCATCCATAAGAAGCAATCCTCCTTAAGTGACACAAAGTACAAACAAAGGTCAAAGTTTTCCCACCCCTACTTCACATTGTCTTAATCTCTCAGGCAAAAAGTCTTCTTTCTTCTTGATTGGAGATTAGTTTTCAATTATCCTTAACTCAATCATCCTTAAGGGGTACAAGGTACAGAGTAAAAAGTTCTCCCACCCCCAGATCACAGTAAATCATGAACTTGTCAATCAGCACTAAGTACCCAAGGAAAGGTCTTTCCATCTTGGCTCAAGTCTGGCTCCCAAATTCCATGGTTCTTCTTCCATTGGTCCAGCTCCCTGGATCTACCCAACTGTCACCTGGATTCACAGGCAGGCAGCTCTCAGTTCCTCATCCAGTTCCTGTTCTATATTGAAGCTCACAGTGTCCAGTCCATCTTAAGTCCTTCACAATTTCTGTTTCTGGGAAGACAAAGCTTAACAGAGCCATAATAACATTCATTCACATTGCCAGCACTATCATCAATTCACTTTCTGCTTGTGCAATCAACACAGACCGGAAGACAGGGTCTCTGAGAAACCAACACAAATCATCAGTAAAGTCCCAGGACCTCAGAAAATATCAGTAAAATCCTCCTTCAGGACTTCTGTAAACAAACAACAAGAAAGTCCTCTTCCAGGGCTTCTGAACCAGCAGTAAGGTCCGAGGGCTTCTGTAACAACACCAATGTCCTCTATCAGCAGACAGATCTGACAAAGTAACATCAACACAAAGTTCCAGCTCCACAACCATGCTTCCTACCAGTTCTGCTCTATCCTAAATTGTGCTCCAACTTTTATATGGTCATTAACCCCTCCTTCTTCCACCCCTTCCTGTTTCATCAGCAAGTTCCTCCCACTGTGGCTTTACAAGTTCTGTTTCTTAAAAAAGACTAGATATAATCATGGTCAAGACTCAACTGAAACAAGGTGCTAAGTACTTGTTTGCTTGCCATTACACCAACTCATCTGAGAACTCCTTTGGTCTCAGTTTACTCTTTTATAAAATGAATACTCATTTATACATTTATAAATTTATAAAATGAAACAATTGGATTAGGTCTTCTTTAAAGTTCTTCCTTGTTCAAAAGGTCTAATTCTATATGAAGGGAATTTTTTTTTTAAATAAAGTTAAGGGGTGAGAGAAGAATGTACTAGGAGAAAGAAAGAGAGATAAATTGGTGTAAATTATCTCACATAAAAGAAGAAAAAGCTTTTGCATTGGAGGAGGAGAAGGATGAGGTGAGAGGGGAGTGAGTTAACCTGACTCTCATCAGAATTGATTCAAATAGGGAATAACATACACACTCAATTGGGTATAGAAATCTATCTTACTTATACTAAAGGAAAGTAGGAGGAGAAGGGGGTAAGGAGAGGGATTATAGAAGGGACAGCAGGTTGGGGGAGAGATAATCTAATATAAATTAAATAAGAGAAGCAAAACACTTTTGAGGAGGGACAGGGTGAAAGAAGAGAGAGAGAATAGAATAAATAGGTGAGGGGAATAGGATAGAGGAAAATAGAGTTAGCAATAGTACCTGTGTACAATAAATTCTCTGAAAAATGTGTCATTTCTCAAACATATAGAGAACTGAGTCAAATTTATTAAAACAAGAGGCATTCCCCAACTGATAAATGGTCAAAAGATATGATCAGTTTTCAGATGTAGTAATCAAAATCTATACCATATAAAAAATACTCTAACTCATTATTGATTGGAGAAATGTAAATTAAAACAATTCTGAGGTACTACCTCATGCCTGTTAGATTGGCTAATAGTACAGAAAAGGTAAATGACAGATGTTGGAGTTAGCATGGGGAAAATGAGACATTGATGCATTGTGGGTGAAACTGTGAACTGAGTCAACCATTCTATAGAGCAATTAGGAACTACACCCAAGGGGCTATAAAGCCACGAATATCCTTTGACCTAGCAATAACACTACTAGGTCTATCTCCCAAAAGAGATTAAAAGAAAAAAGAAAAGGACCTACATGTACAAAAAATATAGCAGCTCTTTTCTGGGGGTTAAGAATTAGAAGTTATGGGGATGCCCATCAGTTGGGGAATGGTTGAACAAGTTATGGTATGTGATTATGATGGAATATTATTGTGTTATAAGAAATGATGAGCAGGACACTGTCAGAAAAACATGGAAAGACTTGTATGGGCTGATGCAAAGTAAAATGTACTGTGTACAAAGTAACAGCAATATTATAGAATGATCAGTTGTGAATGACTCAGCTGTTCTCAGCATTACAACAATCCAAGACAACTCTGAAGGACTTATAATGAAAAATGCTATCCATTCCAAGAGAACAAACTAACAGTGTTGGAATACAGATTGAAGCACCTTTTTTTTTTCTTATTTTATTTTTGCTGAGTTTTTTTCTTGTCTATGTTTTCTTTCACAACATGACTATTATGAATATGTTTGGCATGACATCACATTTATAACTGTATCAGCAACAACACTGGAATACCCAGGATGGCTGCTAGCACAGGTTCTCAAATCTGCTTTGCTAGGAAAGATAGCTGTTTCCTATGTATTCCTATTTCCCCTGTAAGGGGTCAACAATCTTTTTTTTAATTACATCACTAGTTCAGGGGAAAAGTCAGCACCCTGAACATCAGAGAAAATATAAAGAGAAAAAATATAAGCAGAGAAATAAAGACCAACAGACAGGGCTCTGACTGCCTGAATCAATTATACACTTTATATACATACCTGGATTGAGAGAGCCTTTACATCTGAGCAGTCAGGGAGCTCTGAACATGCAGCTGCTCAGAATCTCAACCAGGGAATTACAAGATCCTCCTCATAAGTGAGCCCCCAAAGCAAAATACCAATTTAAAGTATATATACACTTCTCAGAGCCAGAAGGCATCACAACCCTCTGAACTCAGTGTTTAATTAGAAATTAGCAAAACGTGTGAAAGCCTTCCTACAAGCAAGTCTCCCTAAGCAAGTTTCCCTTAATGGGCTCCACCCCAAGCCCATTAATGGGTGAGGAAGATCTTATATCTTATTAACATTACAATAACCAAATCAAATTGCTTGCCCTCTCAGTAAGGAAGTGTGAGAAGGGAGGAAGGGAGTTTGGAACCCAAAGGTTTAAAAAAACAAAATGTTAAAAAATTGTTTTTACATGTAACCGGCTTTAAAAAAGAAAGGTCTGATTCTAATTGAATTTATTTTTAGGATTAACATATTTTAAATTTTACATATTGACATCTTGTGGTTGTTTTAGAGAACTACAAGACCAAATTAGGCAATGGGAAAATTCCAAGTTTTTTTAAGGTAACTTTAAAACTAAGCAGGATTTTGGAATTTGGGTGGAAGGAGGATTAAATTCATTTTGCCCCTCTCCTCCATGCTTCCCCCGCCTTCTCTTCTCTAGTGCAGTGAGAAGCTGTACAGCATCATGTGTGAGATCCATCAAAGGAGGCTGGGAGCAAAGGAGCAGGAAACAATCACATTGTGGGGAAAGACAATGCTGAGAGGAAAAGCGGGAGAGGCTGAGGCTGGTACAGTACATGAGAGAAACTTGGAGATGAGTTCTAATAGAGACTGCATCTGAGCTAGTCAGAATGGGTGTGAGAGATGTTCCTTATCCCAGAGATAAAGGAATTCTGGCAGAGATGAAGGAATTCTGGGAACATTTCCCTCATCCTTCCATCCTACCTTTTTTAGAGTGAACATTGCATTTAGCAGTGACTATACTAGAATGACAGTTATGAAGATCATCAAGAAAATACAACAGTGATTCTGAGAGAAGCCAAGATGGATCCCCCACATCAGGCTGAGCATCAGCAGCTTATATTGAGAAGACACATGGGACAGTTGCAATGGGAGACCTACCAAGTAAGTGCTGAGGTTGTACTGGCCTCTGGGGAAGAGTTTGTTCACTGACAGGTATTATTTTTATGGAACTAGGATGTTTCAGTTTGTTTGCCATTGACTTTCAAATAAATTCTTCTGACCTTTGAGCTTTGTGAGCTCAGTACTTATAACAGGTGATGATAGCAGGCTAGATGCTTTTAGATAGGAAAATCAAAAATCTGAATGGAGGAAGGAAATCAGAGAAGCAAAAAAAAAACAAAACTGTACCTGGGTCTTTCAAAACTGCCATTGGGTCTGGAGGTAGGAGATGGAATACAGGAACAACAAAGAAGTCAGTTTGACTAGAACTGAGATTATAAGGGGAATAGTGAAATATATTGAAAAGGGTAGTCAGATTGGAGTCAGGCTGTGAAGGATTTAAATTACAAACTGATGTGCTTGTATTTTTACTCTAGAAATAATAGAGAACCAATGAAAGTTTTTAGGCATAAAGGCAACAGTCAGATCAGTCTAGAAATCAGTTTAAAAGTGTTATTAAATTGACATTAGAAATATTAAAGTCAGTTTAGAAATGTTCTCCGTGAAAGAATTGGAGAAGGGCAAGCCAGAACCTGGAAGCCAGGAGTCTAATTAGGAAGTAGTTGTAATAGGCAACAACGAGTCCCTGAATCAGTGGTGGTTGTGTGAGAGATGTAGTGGAGGAAGAACTTACAAAACTGATGGGAAGACTGAGGGAGAATGAACTTGGGCATTAAGAGACTGGTCAACACTCACCTGCAAAAACATTTGCATTTTCTTAATTCAGTTTCTAAACTGGACTAAAACAAGGCACTCACAAATCATTGAATAGTTAACTACAGAAGGTTTACTTTTCCCTAACACAACAAAGATATGCAACAAGGACACAATGGCAAGAATCCGCCGCACTCTTCTCATGAAAATAAATCTGGTCAGCAGCTCTGGGTAAGATGACTCATGATCTTTGGAAATCCACTAACTCCACATGGGTGGGATATGGATGAATGGATGGGTGGATTTCTCTCACATGACAGTTATGTACAATGGCAAAGAATATGGTAGAGGGGAATGATGGCAAGATTTTTGCACCTTACAAAGTCTCAAAGAAGTTACTCTCTAAGAAATGATACTTAGGGCTTTTAAGGAATATGGAAATAAATCTTCTGGGCAGGTTATATCAAGGCAAACAACAGAAATTCCTAAGCACCTCACCAATGTTTCAGTAGATATCCGAAAAGAAAAATAAAGTTGATGTCCTTTCCTCTCCCAGAAGTTCAGCTGCAGCAGTTTCTATTATGTTGATATATCCTTAAAGGGTAGTGGAGGAGATATTTTGAAAGGAGTTGTCATATACAGTCTTACCAGGCAAAATTAAATCTTGAGATTTTGGTGACATTTCTGATTCCCATTATTAGTCAAGAATAACCATTTGGTCATCTTTAAATATTTATTAACTATCTAGATGTATACAGTACAGGTCATAATTAACTGAAAAAGGCATGGCTCCTATCTACTAGGAACTAACACTCTAAAAAGAATCCATTCAAAGAAGAATGAAAATATGGTCATCAATCCTTAGCAACAAGTCTGACATTATAAAAGTAGTAAAAGCCCATATCATTCCACATACCTTTCGAAGTGTTTTTAATAGCTCATTTTTTAAAAAAATCTACTTCCATACAGCAAGAAGAGTAATTAATTTCATTAAAAATTACAATTCTATTTTTTAAAAGCATAGGCCAGAGAGAGTTTTTGTCCAATAGATTATGATGCATCTGTGCTCACTACTTGCTCTTCTGGAATGCTCTTCTCTGATAAAGGCTCTTGTCTGTCCAACATAATAGATGAATGGTCACTTGGATCCCCAGTACATAAAACCCAGTAGTTCAATGGTTTTTCAGATCTGTGAGCATCTAGGTGTGTATGGCAAACAACCTCACATTCCTTTCCAAAATATGTTCTGATGAAAGAAAAGCAAGAGAACTACTTAGTCAAACAAGAAATAAACTGGAACATTTAATAGTTAGTCAAAAGGAATGTTTAGATAAAACAGTAAGGTTAGATAGAGTTGAAGTGGTGAGTGCCCACTCTGCCACTTACTGCCTTGGACAAGTCATTTCACTTATTTGAACCTCCACCTTCTCATCTTTAAAATGGGTATATTATTACTTATACTACCTACCTCATAAACATAGCACAGTTGCAAAGATCAAATCAGATAATGTATGTAAAATGCTTTGGGAGCAGTAAAGCACTACATCAATGTGGGTTACTATTATAAATTTGAAAGATAGTACAGCCTAGTACTTACAGCCAGCCTTGGAGCTTAGAAGTACTGTCTCTGAGGCATACTAGGTTGTGGGACCATGGACAAGTGATTTATACCTTCTTAATGCCCCCAGGTAACTCTCAAAGATTATAAACTCAAGACCTTGATGAAATCAAAGGCCCAGGCCCAAATATATATATTCAAAATCTGAGCTATTAACTAAAAAACAATTCAACTCTGAATTGACTTGCATTATATAAGTAATATAGATATATGTATCTATATACATATAGATTTCTATAACATACTATAGAAACCCTTTCGTAAAAAGTTTTATGAGGTCCTAGAGTCTCAGGTAGGTTTAAAATAACTGTTCCGATACCAAGAAAAAAATTGGATGGATTGTTCGGATGTCAGGGAATAACCTATGAGTGGCAAAAAATTTTCATTTCATTGAAATCTTGTGCAATGATATCCCACCATTTATGGACTTTTTAATAATATCCCATTAATACACTATGAGCATACCCTTAAATGACCCTGAACAACATGCTTTTACAATAGTATCATTAGGACATCATATTCAAACCCCACCATAAAACTGTCAAAATCTGCTTGATCATCATTTGGTCCAGTCAATTCCTTAAAATCTTTCTGGGATACTAACTGTTCCTTTGTTAAGTCATTTCCCCTAACACTAGGTTTTCATTGAATTAATTGACAGTGTTAGGTGGGGTATACATGTATTTAATTCAACAAACTTTTTTTTTTTTTTTGCTTTTTGGAGAGGGGAATTCAGGGCAATTGGGGTTAAGTGACTTGCCCAAGATCACATGGCTAATAAGTGTTAATGTGTCTGAGGCCGGATTTGAACTCAGGTCCTCCTAACTCCAGGTCCAGTGCTCTATTCCCTGTGCCACCTAGCTGCCCCATAACAGACATTTATTAATCAGTTGCTATGTGCCACACATAAGGCTAAGTATTGGAGTCACAAAAACAGAAGCATTACTGGCCTCGAGGAGCTTATATTCTACTTTTGTTTGTTACTCATTTTTCAGCATCAGGTATACCTTACAGAATATTTCCTGTTTGCTGCTAGTGCTTGGTTTGTATGGCAGTGCTTGATAATGATCTTGGTATTTGCCTAGAAAAATGAAATAAAGTGTTATTTAAGTAATAATTAAAGAACCCTTGGCAAAGCAGGCCCCTGTATGACATTCATTGTTGTTAATTAACTATATAAATGAGACCATAATAATTCAAACAATATTAATTGTGATAGGTTGCAAATATCACATAAATATTTCTATGTGCAAAAGGACATTGAAGTTTTATTGTGATACTTGAGGAATCAGTATTTTTTTTTCACTTTCAGGTAATTCTAGGCAATAGGAAAGAAAGCAGCACAGTGTCTATATTCACAAAAGAGCTCATTCCATCCCGTCTTCTCTAGCATATTACCCTATCTTCTTATCCCTACCTTTAAACTGATCTTCAATCTATCTCTTTTTTTTTGGCTGCTTCCCTGCTGCCAAAAAACATACCTACGTCTTCCCTATCCTCAAAAACACATCACTTGACCCATTTATCTCCACTATCATTCTATATCTCTCCTCTCTCTTTTGGTTAAACATCTTGAGAAGGCACATTTGGTGCCTCAAATTCCTCCCTCCTTATTCTCTTCTAAACTCTCTGAAGTTTGGCTTCTGGCCTCATCATTCAGTGGAAACTGCTCCATCCTACTAAATGTTCTAAGTGTCAAATCCAATGGCCTTTTCTCAATCCTCATTCTTCCTGACCTCTCTGTAGCCTTGGACACTGTTGATCACCCTCTTCTCCTTGATGCTCTCTTCTCTCTAGGTTTTTGGCTCACTGTTCTCTCCTGGTTCTCCTTCCATCTTACTCCTCTTTCTCATTATCTTTGTTGGATTTAGGTCAAGCTCACTAACTGTGGCCTTGTAGATGTCTATGATGGACATCATTCTATGTTATTCATTGATGTTCTCATCAGCCCCCCTGAATTTAATCTTCTCTATTCAGATGATTTGCAGGTCTATTTCTCCATCCCTAACCTCTCTCCTGACCTCCCTGTCTAGCATCTCCAATTACATATTGGACATTTCAAACCAAATGTCCTTCAGATATTTAAACTTAAAATTAACATGTCCAAAACTGAACTCATTATCTTTCCCACAAAACCCTCCTCTCTCCTAACTTCCCCATTACTACTGAAGACATCACCATCCCCCCAGTTACCCAGAATAACAACCTCAGCATTGGCCTACCCTTCACTCTCCCTCTCATTGTCCCCCCACATCTTTTTTATTAGTTCTGTGGATTCTCTTTGCAACATCTCATCTACATCCCCTTCTCCCCTCTGACACTGCCAGCACTCTGATGCAGACCCTTAACATCTATTCCTGGACTATTACAATGGTCAACTAGTTAGTGTTCAAATCCTTCCTCACTCCACTCTATTCTCCAAGCTGTCAAAGTGTTCTTACTAAAGTACAGATCTGACCTCGTCACCTCCCCATTTAGTAAATTGCAATGCCTTCCTACCACCTCTAAGATCAAATATAAAATCATCTGTCTTTTAAATTCCTTCATTACCTGTCCCTCTCCTACCTTTCCAGGCTCCTTAGACCTTCTTAGACCTACTATGTATGCTGTGATCCAGTGACACCGGCCTCCTTGCTACTTCTTACATAAGACACTCCATCCCCTGTGCATTTTCACTGTCTAACCCCATGCCTGGAATTCTCTCCCTCCTGTCTCCTGGCTACCCTGACTTCTTTCATGTCCCAGCTAAAATATCACCTTCTACCAAAAGCCTTTCCTAAACTCCTTTAATGAATGCTGATGCCTACCCTCTAAGATTATCTCCAATTTCTTCCCTCTATAACTTATTTGAATGTGATTGTTAGCATCTTGTGTCTCCCACTACACTGAGCTCCTTGACAGTAGGAACTGTTTTTTACCCTTCTTTGTATCCCCAGAAGCTTAGCATAGTACCTGATACACAGTAGGCACTTAATAAATGTTTGTTGATTTGACTTCACTTGATAAAGTGATAGATTTGGAGTAAGGAAGACCTGAGTTTAAATCCCTGCTCTGCCACTTACTTGTGGTCTGACCACAGATGCCATAAGACACATAATGTCTCTGAACTTCAGGCCACCCCCCCAAGGCTTAAGTATTGTGGAAGCATATTAAAAACTTCCCTTTTAGAACAACTGAAAATGTTAAAAATTAATATGTTCTCCAGCCTAAAACTCTTTCTAGATTCTTCCTTTTAGGAAAGTGGGTGGAAAAAAACACTAAAGTCCAAAGAAATACATTATGGATGATAACAAAACTCCTAAGCATAGAGTATCCCTGTCTTCCTCTTCCCCAGAAGCAATTGGCCAGTGACTCAGCCAAAGAAAGTGCCCATCTGTTATTCAGAAAGGATTATGATACTGAATTCAGGGAGGAGGACCTTCCTTCCAGACTTTGTGGAGAAAGGTCTTGGAATGAATTGAGTAGTGACCATTCTTCTGGAATGTTAAACCCAAAACTTTATTCTAACATGCTGCTATTTCCTTTGTTCAAGACTCTTACAAATGTCACCTCAAAGTGTCTTGGGGCTGAGAGATGTCTAAGGGCATGGGGGAGGATTAGGGAGAGAAAGAGAGGGGGAGGCCTATGCTAGTTCGGATATTTCTCTCTCTAAGATATGGCTTGGATTTAGAATAATGTTAAATTAATAAAAATTGTTTCTGACATACCTGTACCTCAAACAGAAAGTGCAGTATTGCTATCTTTTTCTTCAATACTAAGTTATAGGCATGAGAGATTCCTCCTATTGTAGAAAATGAACAATATACAGGTCCCAACTAAAGTGAACCTTAATATTAGAAAAGCTAAATTAAACCAATTGGGCTAGGTGATCTCTAAGCCACTTCCTCCCTGAAAGTTCTATGACTTTGTGACTGGAAGATTCCAACAGCAGAACTTCAACAGATCAGGCTTGGTGCACAGAATTAGAAAAAAGAAGTTTCATTTTCAGGAATTGCCCAAGACAAGATGGCTCTGTGTGTGTGTGTGTGTGTGTGTGTGTGTGTGTGTGTGTGTGTGCGCGCATGAGTGTGCATGCGAGTGCGCTCGCATGTGTGCCTGAGGTTGAGGAGAGGAAAAGGGAAGGTGGATCACATTATTTCATGTGATAAAATATCTGAAAGTTTTATAGTACTAGAAACTCAAAACAAACCACCAGCATTATTATGTGGCTCCTACATTAATTAACACAACGACAATATCTATAAGAGACAAGATGACATAATGGATCGAGTCAAGAAGACCATGGTTGGGGTGGAAGGAGCATCAACTCTAGCAGGAGGACCTGAGTTCAAACCTCAGCTCTGCTACTTGCTACCTGTGTGAACTTGTGCAAGGCTCTGAACAACATAGGTTTGACTCATCTGTAAAATGAGGGAGCCAGACTGTGACCTCTAAGGCCCCATCCCCCTCCAACTCTAAATTTACAATTCTGTGAGCAGGGTTCAAGACCTGCCCTTTTGGGTGCTAACTGTGGAACCCCGGGCAAACTGCTTAGCCTCTCAGTACCTAAGACAGCTCTCTGTGAGGGCATGTAACAGAGAAGTTCACAATCTACATTGATTGAGGGAGTTTTTAGACCCAAAGTTCCCCAAATCAATTCTTATTCATATTTTCATTATAGTGGATAATGAATGACCTTTACAATGGAAATACCAACACAAAAAAAAAAATGACTAACACAAAGTTAATACCTAAAACAAGTAAAAAAGAGGTTGAGAACACTGAGCTCTGTGAGCCAAGGGATCTTTCTACCTTTCTTTGTACCCCTGGCTCTTAGTCCACAACCGTTTATTAAGCACCTACTATGTGCTAAACAAGCTAAGTTGAGGATACAAAGAAAGGCAAAAACAGTCTCTACCCTCTAAGATATAAAGGGATTTTTGTATAATGGAATCTCTCTATTATTACTTCTTGGGTTTTATTATTATTATGTAGATATGCTATTTATTGTGTGAGTTTATTTTGACAAAAACTTCTGGGAAAACTAGGAAGCCATCTGACAGAAATTAGACAAACACCTTATACCACACTCTGCAAATTGACAAAATTCACCCCCAAAATGACAATAGTCAATGTTGAAGGAGTAGTGGAAGGATAGACACACTAAGACATTGTTGGTAGAGCTGTGAAATGGTATAACCATTTTGGAAAGCAATTTAGAATTATGCAAATAAATTGACAAAAAAATGTTTATACCCTTTCAGGCTGCAGGAAGATATGGGATAGAATAGGTGGGATAACTTATGCAGTTAGAGGGTTTTGACTTGGCCAAAAGTAAGGCCATCTGTTCACAAGAGACAGGGATAAAGAAGGCAATAGTAGTAGAAGACATCCGGGTGGTAAACATGATTAGGAGCACTGGGGTGAATCTACTAAAATGAATCTCAATAGGGGTAAAAATATAAAGGTTTGAACAAGGGTACAAAAAAATTTCCCATCTCGGCACAATTTGAGGAAAGCATGGTTAGACAGCAATTGTTCTGTAAAAGATCTGGCAGCTTTAGTGGGCTGTAAACTCAATATGGGTCAACAGTGTGAGGTGATAGTCAAAAAAGCTACTATAAGCCAAAGCTATATTAAGAGGGGCAAAAGTTCCAGAAATTAGGGGGTGATGGTTCCATTGTCCTCTGCCCTCATCAGACCCTATCTGGAGCATTGTATTCAGTTTGGGAGAACGACAGTTTAAGAAGGATATAGGCTGGAGAATGTACAGAAAAATGGCAGCCAGGATAGTGAATGGCCTTGTGATAGTGAAAGGTTTAGTTGAAGGAACTGGGCATGTATAATCCAAAGATGAAAAAACTCTGCAAGGGCATAATAACATTCTTCAAGTATTTGAAAAACTGATATGTGAAAGATGGATTAAATGGTCTGTTTGACTCTAGAGACAGAACCAAGAGCCATAGGTAGAAACTGAAAGAAGCAAATTTAAGCTTGTCATCAGGAAAAAAAAATCTTCCTAACAGTTAGAGATGCCCCTAAGTGGCATGTGAAATCTCAGGAGATGGTAGTTTTGCTCTGATTGGAGGTCTTCAAGTGAGGGTGGGACAACCACTTTTCCAGTAGATTGGGATGGGGATTCTATTTATGTATGAACTAGACTAGATAGCTGCCAAGGTTCTAACTCTCAAATTTTTTGATCCCGGGAAATCACAGTTCCATATCACTACCACCACCCTCCTGGGGGGGGGGGGGGATTATTCTTACAGGAACTGGAAAGCCTTCATACTCAAAGCGTAGTCCAGGATCAATATAAGTAGCTTGCCAACAAGCCAAATAGGTGAACTCATCTGTTAGATAAACGTCCTGAAGCATAGACTTCTTTGATGACTTCAGCATTGTCTTATGTTCACTTCCTAAATATAACTGAAAAAGAATAGGGAGAAAACAGAGTGAAAGTCAAGGCATAATGATTCTAGACTGTGAGCTCTTTGAGGGAAATACATGTCACTTCTGTCATTCCTTGTAGTACTATGAACACATCAGGCTTACAATAAATGTTGTTGAACAAATGAACAATACTAGCAACAAAAAACCAACAATACTAGCCAACCTATCTGCCTCCAGCATTTCTGAACAGTCAGCCATGCTGCATGGTTTGAAGCTATGCTTCATGGTATCATTGGTTCTAACACTGGGGCCATCTAGCCCAAATCCTTTATACTACAGATGAAAAAATTGAAGATTTGAAAAGTTAAGTGACTCACCCAAGGTCAGGAAGTGTCAGATAAAGTATTTGAACCCATACCCTCTGACTTTAGACCTGTGTTTTTTCCAATATACCATACTACCTTCAAAGTACCATTAAAGAAATTCATATCTTCTGTAGTTAGAACTTTCTCACTTCCTCTGACTAGTAAGTAATTCCAGTCATTATCTGGCCAGCATCACTCCCCAATACATCCAAATACACGATGCTGAGCATCAGTCTAGTTCTAGTTGACTGGAAATGAGTGGGATTAATTACTTCCATCAAAGACCTCAACCCCGGTGATGCAGATGTAACGTTTCAACATGGCAGATGGCATACCCAGGGTAAGTCTGCCCATAGAATGGACACTACCAGTTGCTCAGGAAAATAAAGTCGAATTAGAGTCATACCATGACAGTTTTCTGTGTCAGGAAATGTGGATCTTCCTCAAATCTACTCGATTCAATTCATTCAAATGAATAGACTTTTATGCTTACTGCATAAGTGTAAGGCGTTCTGCTGAATTCTGGGAATGCAAAGATTAAAAAAAAAAGACACAATGCCTGCCCTCAAGGAACTTATCGGTTTCGAGGGAGTAACATACACACACACACACACACACACACACACACACACACACACACACAGAAAGAGAGAGAGAGAGAAAGGGCAGAAGCTCTGAACCTGGGTGGGCCAGGGTGATCAGGATGAGTCCTTGTTGATTATGGGGAAGTTGATTAATTACCCTCCTTGATTAGCAATGACAACTTTGCCCTAACCCTCAGCCAAACCAGTTTCAAACACTGGCTTTCAAAAACAATTGACCCAATTCTCCAAACCAGTAGAGGCTGGGAAGGCACAAACTCACTTAGGTATGTCTTCCACAGAGAAGCTGGCTCCTTCCCTGCTCCACAGGAGAAAATAAAAAGAACTGGAATTTTTTAGTGTTACACTTTACTGTTTTTCCCCACAACAGCCCTTTGATAATGCCATTATTGCCACCCATTTTAAAGATGAAGAAACAGGCTCAGAGAGTCTAAGTGATTTGCCCACAGTCACAGAATTTGTAACTTGGCAAGGCTGGGATTCAAACTCAAGTCTTTTGACTCCACGTGCAGTGTTCTTTTCCTTATGCCACACTGCCTCTCTAAATAAATGGATCTTTTTACAACATAGTTTTAAGGGTTCATTATTGTATCCTACAAAGCTAGAAGAGAAAAATGAACAAAATGTACCTAAGCTAGTGTCAAAATGTGTTGAAGCCACTAATAGAACTCTTGATTCTCTATTCGGTTTTTTGTTTATTGGTCCATCCTAAAATACTGATTCTGTATCAGTATTTACACCCCTTCACTAAATCCATGATTTTATCAAGAGGGGCACTACTTCTAAATGAACAGCTAGAAAAAACCCACACTGTCTATCTCATGAAACTATCACCAATATTCTCTTGTAAATCCTCTCAACATACTTCAGGTCTTTCTCTAGGTTTCTTGAAGTTGTATAGGGCCTTGGGAACTAACAGCACAAACCTAAACATACATTCGATTACATACCATCTTATTATCAAAGCCAGCTGTTGTTGCAAGACCAAAATTCTGCCCATATCTAATAGGTTCACCCAGTGCTTTTCCATCTGAGCTATCAAAAAAAGGGAACAAAATATTAACTTTTGTACTTATGTCCATATCCATTTTTAATTATCCTTAATATACCACATGAATTGTAACCTAGGACACCCCTGAATATAGGCTGCCCTTAAAATGAGATCTCTTTGAATTGTAAAAATGCACTTCCTAACTGTGTGACCCTAAGCAAGTCACCTGGTTTGCTTCAATTTACTTACCTGTAAAATGAGCAAGAGAAGGCAATGGTAAACCACTCCCATATCTTTTCCAAGTAAACCCCAAATGGGATCAGAAAAAATCAGACATGATTCAAAAACAACTGAAATAAATATATGCTGAAAAACAATTATTTAAGATGAGCATCATTTAATTTCTCTGGGCCACATTTTTGTCAGCTATAAAATGAAGGTATTGGACTAAATGATCTCTGGAGTTCCTTCCAGCCTTGGCTCTATGGGGTATATAGTTGGGAGATGATGTGTTGAATGTTAGATGATGTGTTGAAATAAACAAATAAGTTTTTTTTTTAATTTAAATCCCTATAAATAATATATTTTTAAAATTTCTTTCCATTCATATAACCATATTTTATTCCCTTTTTACTATCACTGTCCTCTTTGATATCATTGTGCTTATGATTATTTTCTTACTATTTATGTGATTATAGGCCATATTCTAGTTTTACATAAGCTAGAGTTGAAGAAAAGGGATGATCTACATTCAGTCTGACACAATATAATCCAACCCTATTCGTTTTACTTGAATGAGATAACTAGATATGAACAACTGTCTTTAGCCTTTTTGTCTTATAAGCACTGTCTTTCTAGAAATACACATTTGAAATCTTTAGATGAAACTGCCACAAAATTTTTATCAAAGTAATTCCTCTCTCTCCTATTAAAAAAAGCAAAAAAAAAAAAAAAAAAACAAAACAGGTAGGAAAGGGAGGAGATAGAAAATTTAAATTGAATTCAGCTCTTTCATGGTTAGGCTTAACTCCAACACTAACCACACCTAACATGAGAAAAAACAAATATGTATTTTGAAATAATTATATAAAATACAAAATATCAATGTTTTAGCTATAAATGACTAAATCCCCTTAATTGAAAATGAACTATAATTGTTATTGCCAAAATACTATAATTTAGCAAATGGACTAGATAGAATAGTTTTATTTGTTGTAACTACATCCATATTTCCCACCCAAAATCAAAAACCAAAAAATACATTTTATTCATCCTGTCCAAAATATTCCTAAACCTGTTTTCTTAAGGATGAGAAGATTCAGGAAGCTGTGTTCTTCTTTTCACAAAATATCTAATTTGAAGCATAAACTCCCACCCCTGAAAATTGTCTATATCTTGTAATGAAGATGTTTTCTTTAGACAGGACCTTAGAGGTCATCTGATCAAGAAGAGGCCAACTTGTGGCCAGTGGGCAGTATGTGGCCTGCAACATTCCCAAATGTGGCCAAACCAGATCAAAATTAATAGGAAAAATTTAACAAAATAAATAAAGATCCCCCCCCCCAAAAAAAACAAGGAATGCTAATTTGTGTTTTTTTTAAGTCAGTGCATGGCCCACTGGCATCCATTCTATTTGAGTTTGACACCACTGGTCTAGTCCATTTTAAAGATAAGGAAATTGAGGCTGCAGTCCCGGGTCATCCCCACTCCAAGGCCGGCGCTCTTACTCACTGTGCCACCTAGCCACCCCCAAACCTACCCATTTTATATCTCACAATGCTCTCTATATCTTGTTTATTCATAAATTGTTCTCTTATCTTTAAGTCTGATAAGTAACAAGTCCCATGTTCTAATTTCTTTGTGTTATTTCCCTTTTTATCTAGGCCATTTTAAGTTACTGATCTATACCCAATTTCTTCCAGACTGCTTTCCAACTTTCCCAACCATTTTTTTTTTACCAAATAATGAATTCTTATCCCCCAAATTTAAATCTTTACATTTGTCAAACACAAAGTTACTATATTCATTTGCTACTGTGTATTATATATATATATATATATATATATATATATATATAATCATCTGTTCCACTGATCTACTTTTCTATTTCTTAGCCAGAACCAAATAGTTTTGATAATTACTGCCTTACAATATAGTTTAAGATCTAATACTGCTAATTCACCTTCCTTTACATTTTTTATTCATGCTTTTGAAATTCTTGACCTTTTATTCTTCCAAATAAATTTTATTATTTTTCCTAACTCAATGAAATAATCTTTTGGCAATCTAATTGAGATGGCATTGAATAAATAGATTAATTTAGGTAGAATTCTCATTTTTATTATATTGGTTCTGCCTACCCATGAACAATGAATATTTCTTCAATTATTTAAACCTGACTTTATTTGCGTAAAAATGTTTTATAATTATGTTCATGTTGTTTCTGAGCTTGTTTTGGCAGGTATACATGCAGGTATTTTATACTGTCTATAATTATTTTAAATGGGGTATCTTTTACTATCTCTTCTTGCAGGGTTTTTATTTGTGATATGTAGAAATGCTGATGATTTATTTTACATCCTGCTACTTTGATAAAATTATTTATTGTTTCAACTAGCTTTTTAGATGAAACTTTAGGATTTTCCAAGTATATCATCATATTATCTGCAAAAAAAGATAGCTTTATTACAAATAAGGTCACTTTGAAAGAACTCTCATCTATCAACTGAAGAGGAGTTGCTCCATGTTCCTTGCTTCCTTCTACATACTGGCAAAGTTATTTTAAAAATCAGAAGAGCACAGGGACAAATAAGCAATATATTTATATCCTCAAGACAGCCTACCTCTCCTACACACAGAATAATAATTGGGGTTTGTAGGTCTAAAGCAAGGGTTCTTAACCTTTTTTGTCATGGATGCTTTTGGTAATCTATCAAAACCTATGGACTCCTCAGAACAATGCAGGGTTTTTTTAATGCATAAAAAACACATTAAAATTTTAAAGGAAACAAATTATGTTGAAATAGAATTATCAAAACATTAAAAAAAAAAGTCTTGGACTTCAGGTTAAGAACTTCTGGTAAAGCATGAGAATGAAGTCTTGTTTGGCCAGTGTATACAAACTAAGTCTAATGGGGTAAAAAAAAATTTTTTTAAAGACATTTGTAAATGGCTATAGGGATTTCTTGGATTTGCCAACTTCCACTGGGATTACCTCAATTGCCATATGCATCATGCTATTATATTTAAATCTTCTATTGCTTCATGTTTTCCAGACCTTCACCCAACTCTTAAGTACCTCTCAGCTCTACTACTACTTTCATTTACCCAAACAGTCATTTGTTATAGTGGCAGATAATTCCAAATGGGCCATTGGAGCATACTTTCCAAGAATAAAGACCCCAGAATCTGTTCCATATACTCTCTATGTTCACCATCTGACCAATGAACTATGACATTTTGGACAGAGTGCTTAGAAATCAGATCCACCTTTGAAAAATGAAGATACCTGTTAGAAGGCACACAGAATCCAAATGATGTTCAATAACAAAAACGTTTTACCTGTTCATATTTCCCATTATCTTTAATCAAAGCCACCACCAACCTTTAGAACATCCTTAGAATACAATTTAAAATTGATGCTTATTTCCAAGATAAAGTAATAAAGTGTTTCTACCTTAAAATGATAAATGTGTTTCTGCCAATTGGTTTAGTACAGTGCATAGCAGTCACTTCACAGGGCACCTCTATGTCATTACTACAGTGCGTTTTCATTTCTTCTGGAGTCACTGACAATGCTAGTCTGCCAAATACAATTTGGCCACCATGAGGATCTTCACAGTCAGGATTAATAACTAATACATTATCTCCATAATGGATAAATCCATCTTCAATAATAGAAAGCTTTGTCTGGATTAAAAAAAAAGAGAGAAATAAAATCCCAAATCACCACTAGCAAAAAAACATTTAATACTGGGGGCACCTAGGTGGCACAGTGAATAGAGCACCAGCTCCGGGACAGGAGAGCCTGAGTTCAAATCCAACTTCAGAATCCTAACACTTACTAGCTATGTGACCTTGGGCAAGTCACTCAACCCCAATTACCCTGCCTTTCCCCTCCAAAAAGCAAAAACAAAACACAAAAAAACAAAAACAAAAACCATTTAATACTAAAATATATATACTATACTCCTAGTATGCCTGATTTCCATAGTCTTCCCTTTCCCTTCCAACAATACTGCCAGGCCTAAGACACAATACCTCCAAGGAGCTGCTGGCAGTTAAGACAAGACCCTGAAACTTCTAATCACCTGTCTTCATCAGCAAAGCTCCCCCCAGACAACGGTACTCTCTCTGCCTAGGATCATTCTTCAGTCGGTGGTTGACGCACTCTTACCTCTTCCTACTCTTCCCCTCTCAGTGATACTGAAACCCTGAGTACCAAATAACGAAGTTCCTTCTCTGTCCCCAATTACTTTATCCTTACTCACTTTTCCTGCTCCTTCTTAATCTTAGTGCCTTCTCTCTCAGATTAGCTCCAATTTATCCCATATATAATTGTTTGTATGATGTCTCCCCCATTAGACTACGAACTCCTAGAGAACAAGGATGGTGTCTTTGTCTTGTTTTGGATTTTTTGGTTTTGTTTTTTACTTTCTGTGCATCCCCAAAGCTTAATATACTGCCTGCTACATAATAGGTACTTAATAAATGCTTGCTAATAAAACTTGATTTGACCTTAATCCTCTTCTTCTCACTAATGATGTCCCATTCTAGATCTGTCCACCCTTTCCACTGTACCATCTGGAATTATTACTCTATAATTAACAAACTTTCTTTCAATTTAGATCTCTTCCTTTCATGCTCCTTTCATTGTCTACCACTCACAGAGAACTGCTTACCCATGGATAATGCTACATCCTTGGCCATCCTTTCTAGTACTGGTTGCACCTTCGATCATACACAACCCCCAACTCATTGGTTCCAGTTGGGAAGTCAAAATACTCCTTGTTCCCCATTGCCACTTACAGAGCTTCTTTCTATTGCTATCTCTCAGTAATTGTCCTCGTCTAAGGAATCACTCTTTTCAAATTTATGATTCAGTTCAGAACTTGGTGGCTGTCATCTATTGACCCCCAGGAGATTTTTCTTCCTTTTTCAATGAACTCAGTGCTTAGCCCATAGTTTCCCTACATATATATTCATATATATATATATATATATATATTCATACACATACACACTACACTTCCAAAACTATTTTTCATTCTTATAGTGACCTCTAGACCCTTTACTCCTCAGTTCTTTCACAGGCTATCACTTTACTCTAGTTATACTTTCCCCTGCCCCCAAATCTTACTGAACTAGTTCAACTTCATACTATCTCCATTTCTTGAATCCTTTCCTCCCTTGTCCTATCATCAATCAGACCGTGCCAAGCTCCAACCCTAGATTATTCCCAACGTCTGCCTCTTTCACTCTTGCTTATGTGCTGTTGAACAGAGCTGGAGCAAGCAACTCCAATGACTAAATACACTACTGATTTATGTTATCTAATCTCAACTGGACATTCACTGCAGCAAGACAATTCAATTCTTTCCTAATCAATTCTCTAATACAGCAGCTGTTCCAAACTTTCTTGTCTCCTCATGAGTGCCACAATACAATGATAATAAGGGGTCCCAGTTTAAAGAATACTCCCAGGGGAAGGCTATATTCTGTATTGGGAGATGAAGACTTTAGAGTGGGTCTAATTTACAGAGAGTTCAGACACAAGACCAATTCCACTGAGAGGTTATTGTGCCTCCATGGATAACAACCTGTCTAAGCAGAAAGAAAATCAGAGCACCTAAAGGCACACAGCATCCAGAAGGGTGTGGGAGACTATAGACTCAGAGAGGAGATTATATAGCAAATGGGAAAGTAAAACATATGGGGGAAAAAGGGACGAGGAGTAAAACTATACCACAGGATTTAGAATACGGGGCAATTTCTACCATGGAGCAATTGCTTCTAACCTTATTCCTCCTCTCAGAGAGTGATACTTTATCCTTTTTATTTGTTTGGAGGGCAATTGGAGTTAAGCTACTTGCCCAAGATCATAGGCTAGCTTTTGTGTTAAGTTTCTGAGGTCAGATTTGAACTCAGGTCTTCCTGACTCCAGGGCCAGTGCTCTATTCACTATGCCACCTAACCACCCCAGAGAGTGATACTTTATAAGAGGAAGACACAAGAGAATAAAAAGGGGTTGAGGGTCCAAAATCTACAAGGTAATAAATAAACTGGTTAGAAGAATAAATTCAAATTCAATACTTTAAGAGCTTTAATTCCATGAGGAACACAAAGATTAAATAAGGAATAAATAAGAATAAAGACCTTGAATAAAAAAATTTAAGAATGTAAGTTTCATTTTTGTCTTTGCATCCTCGGAACCTGACATAGTGCTTTGACTGACACATTGCAGCCATTTAAATGTGTGCACGAAGATTAATTGATAGAAAACATGGTACAATCTGTTTTTGAGAGCTTACATCCTCCAACTCTGTGTTCATTATTTGCATCTCCCCCTGAACAATTATAGCACTGGCTGAAATATTATTGCAATATAAATTAAAATGTATGAAGTTGTGCAATATCAATAAAGTAAAATAATAACCTTTGTTTTCTTCCAAACATAAAAAAGATATAATAGAATTTTTAAAATTACCTGTTTTAAGAGATTTGCAATAAGTGTTCTATTTCTCTGTATAAGGAGCTGCCCCTTATCTCTTTTTTCCAAAAAATCTTTCATCATTTCCTGGTTAAATAGAAGAGAAAAAGGGAAGGGCAAAAGAAAATTAAATTTAAAGAACTTATCAGTATTTACAAACGTGACTGTTTTTAGAAATTTTACTTGGACAGTGACCGTAACAAGTAAAGAGTGATTGATTTTTACTAATTAGAACCTACATATAGTAGGTTCTCAACAAATACTTGTTAGTTGAGTTATTGACTGATCAATGGTTAGATTGGAAAATAGCAAGAGTCATTTTAGGCTCTAAATTTATTTTTTAAATTTTGTTTAAATTAAATTTATTGAACCACCTTCCAGTTGCTCACTGCACTTTTCTAAGGTGAATATTTTTTTTTGGAGGGGGAAGGGTAGGGCAATTGGGATTAAGTGACTTGCCCAAAGTCACACGGCTAGCAGGCTAGCAAGTGTGTTAAGTGCCTGGGGCCACATTTGAACTCAGGTTCTCCTGACTCCAGGGCCAGTGCTCTATTCACTGTGCCACCTAGCTGCCCCTATTAAGGTGAATATTTCTTTTGTGATATGAATTATATCACATTATATTTACATAAGATTTTATAATTTTCGAGTTTCAAATATTTCTTAAGTTCTTCATACCAAATCTTTTTTTTTTTAAATAGAGGCTGGTTGGTGGTGCAGTGGAGCACTGGATGGTTCAGTAGACCTAGAGTCAGAAACACCTGAGTTCAAATCTAGCCTCAGACACTTACCAGCTGTGTGACCCTAGGTCATTTAACCTCTGGCTGTATCAATTAACTCGACCATAAAAATGTTCTAAGTTTGCTCAGTGTTTAGGGTAGTAAATAACAAATAGTAGGTGGTGTCACTACGACAATAAATGTCACCCAGCCTCAAAACCAGGAAAAGAGGGGTTCAAATTTCAGTTGTTTTACCCTAGACAATGCCTTGAGGAGGAAGAAGCTGAGTAAGCTGGAGGGTGAGTATGAAGGGGCTACATGATAAGGAAGATCCGTTCTGGAGAGGAGCAGTCATTAAGAAATGTGTTTAGAGATCAACAGGAAGAAGGGGGGGGGGGGTCAGTGGAAGACTGGAGAAATGAAGAGATCATGAGGAAAATCAGTGTAGAGGGTCTGAGGAAGGGAATAAGCATCAGTGAAAGACTGGGGTGGGAGTGGAGGGTGTGGGGTGTGGATGGTATGAGTGCAGGGGGGGAAGCTAGAGACCAATATGGGAAATGAAGATCGTTATCAAAGGGCTGGGGCGGGGAAAGATAGGTTGGGGGTGGGGCTAAATAGGGTTAGTAAAAGAGGAGTGTATGAGAACTCCGGGGGTGAAGGAGGAGGCGGGTGGCGAAAGGGAAAGAGGGAGCTTTCAGGGGCAGATCAGTTCAAACACGCTGCGGGGTGGGAGGTGGGGGGAAGAGACAGCAACACCCACAGTGCCGATACCTCCTCCAGGAAGATGTCTTCATTCCAGTTACCCATCCGCACGCAGGTTCGGTAATTCTTTTTCGCCATCTCCACCCTCCAAATGTTTCTACAACTGGTACACTGGCATCTCTGTTAGCGTTTCCCGTCGCCATGGAGACTTGGAATCCACGGGATTGGTCAGCATCAGCGGCATTGCTGACCAATGAATAAAAGACGCGGCGATTTCTCAAGCCCTGCTAGTTCTCCTGTGGAGCCAGATAAGGAGAGGAGGGGTCAGTCCCTGTTCGGACTGGGGGCAGAGGGGCGAGCTGAAGCTGGGTTTCCTGGGTGGGAAGAAATGAATTTGTCCACCTTCCTGGACTGCGTTTTGCAAAGAACAGTCCAGCAGAGAGCCTTCCCTGAGGTAATTGAAGGATTGCAGATTTTTATTTTCATTGTGACGCATGTGCAAATTTAAGAAATTAAAAGGAAGATATGGAATAGGTAGTAATATTTGAAATCCTGTTAGAGGCTACAGCTTTAAGCTTAACAAAACTGGTCTTAAAGGTCTTAAAGGCCAAAGTAGGAAGGTTTTTCTTGAGTTTGGGGTATATATTGATTTGGGGTATATAGGGTTTTGTCGGGTCTGGGTTGGGTTTTTTTGTCTTTTTGTTTGTTTTGTTGTTGCGTTGGTTCACTTCTAAAGCGTAACCTGGTCATCAGAGCAAAAAAAAAGTGAACATACAGCTCCACTTTGTGGAGGAAAGAGGAAAACATTTTTTTTTTTAATGTTGAGCTGTTTTCATAACAGAACTGTAGCAGTCTTTATAAGGTTCAGTTCCTTCTCCCCAAATTTCTCTGACTTGAAACCACAGGACCAATATGTGTATTACAAGGGTTTGCATAGTACATTTAATATAACAACATCTAATATTTATTATGCTTGTTACCCTTATTTAAAAGTAGACATTTAAATTTTACTCTAGGTGCCCCATTTTCTGGGTGCCATATGCTTCCTATATACACCATATATTATGTACATCTGTGTAAATAAATGTATAAAATGTTCCCCTGGTTTTGCTCACTTTATTCTTCACGAGTTTGCACAAGTAAGCCTTCCAGGATTTCTCTGAAACTGCCCCTTTCATCATTCCTTATAGCACAAGGGTATTCCATTGCATTGGTGTGATTATGGTAATTTTTAATTATTTAATTTTTAAATTATAGTAATAATTTATTCGGTCATTCTTCAGTAGGTGTCCACCCCCATTGTTTCAAGTATTTTTGCCACTACAAAAGAGCTGTTATAAATATTGTGTAGGGGTCCTTTTTCTCTTTGATCTCTTTGAAATGACCTTCTTGCTATTCCTTACACCTGGCCCCACCTCCAGGCCTTTGCAGTGGTGGCCTCAATGCCTGGGATGTCTTTCTTCATCACTTTTGCCCTTTAGAATCCCCAGCTTCCTTTAAAGTTCAGCTCAATAACTACCTCTTAGTGAAACCTTTCTTGATTCCTCCAGCTGCCAGTATTTTGAATCAACCAATCAACAAACAGTTACTATGGGTCAGGAACTATGCTAGGTGCTGAGTATAGAGACAAAAGTGAAATGAAACAAGAATGATGGCTCAGCAGTTTGGAAATAATGGTCCAAAGTAATATGGAGCCCTAGTATAACTGGGTATATAACCCAGTATTTTCTGGGTCAAATACCATAATATCTAATTTTAGCTCCAGACCTGAAACTTGATTGCTACTGCCCCACTTCTTCTTGACCTTGAATGGCTGTTTCCCTTTTTATAATAATCATTACCTCATAAGTTTTGCCACTTTTCCTACTTTTAATAGCTTTCCTTACTTTTAAAGTAGAGAAAATAAAGACAGAAACTTTATTAATTCTTATCTTTTTGTATAGAGTTTTGAAGTTAATAAAATGCTTCCATAAATATTAATTTATTTGGTCCTCATGGCAACTTTGGGAGGCAGGTAGGGAAGGTTCTACTGTTCCATTTTATGGATAAGGAAACTGAGGCTTATAGGAAAAATGACTTGCTCAAAGACAAATTGCTGGTTTCAGAATTGAGGTCTTCTGCTTCCTAATCTGTATATATTTCGATATTTACCCCTTTTCAAGGAACTTTGTTGTCATATGTGAGTTTTGCATGCATGCCTGCTCATCTAGAATTTATTCCACTGTCCTGGCCATTGGTCAAAAACAAAAACAAAGCAATAATTAGATGTTTGATTGGCTGTGGTTAGAGAAAGTAAGTATATTTAAGTTCTTGGGAAATCAATTGCTATAGACTCTGTATGTCTCCAGTGCCTAGCACAGAACATTACATAAACATCAATAGGTCAAAAATCTATTACTGTATGGGGATTCCCCATCACCAATGCAGATCCCATACTGTCTCTAGTTTACAGTCATAAAGGGCTTCATGAGGCTCAAACAGGTTATATGTAACTTGCCCACAGCCATGCTGCTAGTGAGTATTAGAGATGTGATTTGAATCAACCAATCAGCAAGCACTTACCATGGGTTAGGAACTATGCTAGGTTCTGAGTATAGAGACAAAAATAGACAAGAATGATGGCTCAAGCCCAAATTTGGAAATGTTGGCCCAGAGTAATATGGAGGCCTAGTTCTGGGAAAGATAAGGCAAAGGCTTACCTATCAAAGCTTGGAACCCCAGGGAAAAATACTGGCAGCTAGAAGAATCAAGAAGAGTTTCACCAGCTGGACTTTGAAAGAAGCTGGGGATTCTAAAGGGCAAGAGTGATGAAGAAAGACATCCCAGCATTGGGGTCCAGCACTGCAAAGGTTTGGAGGTAGAGCCATGTGTGAGGAAAAGCAAGAAGGTCAGTATGGCTGAACCATACAGTGCATAAAGTAGAGTAACATGCAATAATCCTAGAAAGGCAGATTGGAGCCAGATTGTGAAGGGTCTCAAATAATAGAAGATTTTATATGTGATTCTGGAAGTAATAGGGAGCCACAGAGTTTATCAAGGAAGGGTGTGACATTATCAGATCAGTGCTTTTAAGAATGTTATTTTGACAGTTGAGTGGAAGATAGATTAGAGAAAGAGAGATGTTTGAGTCAAAGAAAGTCTTAACTAAGAGATGATAAGGATCTTAGCAAGGTACCATAGATATAAAGGCAAAATCTAGAAAATGTGACAACTTTTAAAACTGATTTCAAAGCCAGAATTCTCTCTACTATGTCACATGGCCTCTTGTTGTACACAGTAGGTGCTTAATAAATGTTAGCTATTGTTATTGTTACTGTTTAGTTGCTTAGCCAGCAAAATAAACTATGGAGTAGTCATTTCATTTAAAAATTTGTACTGAGATAAGTACTCAAGATTTTTTAGATTCATATTTTGGCTTCATCATCCTCTTGTGTTATCTGGAACAAGACACTTCACTTTCTAGTGCTTCAGTATCTCCATCTGGGAAATGCAGATAATATCTTCCCTCCTGGAAATTCTGAGGAGAATAATTACAGCACATGTCTCTTTAAATACAGTTTTTTAGCCATAGTAACTGCCCATGTGTTTTATAAACATTCATCTAGGAGAAAAACACCGTCACAATTCAACTTTTTAACTCTTTACTGCCAAATTTCTACAAAGAGTTATTTATATTTAACTGTCATGTAATCAACATCCTCCTTTCCACCCACTCTAAACAATCTTACTTCTGTCTCCTCTAGTCCACTGAAAATGACCTCTCTAGAGTCTCCAATGACCTCATAATTGCCGTAGCTAATGGATTTCTTTCAGTCCTTAACCTTCTTGACCTCTCTGTAGCATTGGACATCATAGAACAGTGCCTTCTTTTTTATTCTGTTTCCTTTCTTGGCTTCTACCCCTCTTCCTTATCCTAGTTCTGTTTCTCTGATCACTCCAAAACCCACTTCTGACCATATTCCGGTTTGGGGTTTTTTTTTGCTGATTTCTTGCCTTCCTGCTTGCTAAATGTAGGCATTTCTCAAGGTTCTGTCTCTTCTCTTCTTTTCACTCTCTTTTCCTTAGCTAGAGCAGTCTTCTATTTCTGTAGCATGAGCTCTCACCTCTACAAGGAAGAATTAACAAATTACATATTTTAATCTGAGCTCTGGAGGTCATAGTTAATATAGGTTCATTTATTGACTGAACTTAGAAGTTCTGTACCTCAGTGGGCTAAACTGACCAGGTATCTACCCTAAGTCTGACACCAATACAGCAAGCCCCCAGAATTTGGGGGCAACAGATTGCACAAGGAGGGGAGATCTGGGACAGATTGGAAACAGAGCAGATCAAAGTTCCCTTTTGGATCAGTAGTTGGATTGATCTCGTGAACAGCTTGTGCCACTTCCAGGCTAGACAAGATAGACCTGGCTTCAAAAACAAAACAAAACAAAAATTATTCATTCAAAGAGTAGACCCAAGTGTATGTTAAATTTGGGTCAAGAATTACATCTGACTGGGGTGGCTAGGTGGCACAGTGAATAGAGTACCGGCCCTGGAGTCAGGAGGACCTGAATTTAAATTCAGCCTCAGATGCTTGACACACTTACTAGCTGTGTGACTTTGGGCAAGTCACTTAACCCCAATTGCCCTCCAAAAAGCCAAAAAATAATAATTGCATCTGACAGTAAATTTTTTGAATAGCTGTTAAACAGAAGACGATTTAAACTAACCATTTGGGTGGTTCTAGAAGAGAAATAGCCTGGATAGTGGAAGTCACAGGGGAGTAAATTTCAGATCTATTTAAATAGGAATAAATATTTTTAAATAGAAGTCAGCCATAGAATCAATGGTTTTATTAGACATCTGCATTGAAAATAAAACAACCAAAGCAACCAAGGCAAATCAAACTACAGACAAAGGTGAAAATCACTTTGGTTTAAGTAAAAGGGATTTGGGCAGCAGGAACCAATAGAAAATATGCACTTTTCTTAAACAGGACTATGTTTAGCTTTTTTTGTGTGTGAAAACTATTAATAACACAAAGAAGTTGGCAAACTCAAGACACTGCTGCTTCCTCACACATGATCTAGTAGGTACTTCTCAACCAAAAAAGATTCTTTGTGGAAGCCCATCCACATTCCTTCAGGGCCTTAAACATTGAATGCTTTCTTAGTCAAAAATACATTTTAAAGCATTACACATAGCTGTTATCTTCACAGGCTGGATCTTATGTGCCAGATAAACTGTTCTTCCAATGAAAAGGTCATCTAGTTAAGCAATCATGAAGCAATGGAGGAAATTCTTATTATATTACAAAAAAGTTGAAAATTGGGGGAGAATTAACCCAAGAGGCATCACCCTAATTGGAAATTCACTTATCTGGTCTGGAATGCAGTTGCCCACTTCTCTGCTTCATGTTCCTAGTTTCAAATGAGCAATGTAACTTATCCATGCATTCCTTCATTCATCCAATAATCATTTATTGAGTACCATCTATGTTTGAGACATTAGTTAGAAATTGTAGGAGGCAACAAAAGGAATAAGACGTGGCTCCTACATTCCAAGAGTGTACATTCTGCTGGGAAAGACATGCACAAAATGGCTAAAGTGTCTCTCGGGTGGTGCAAAGAAAGAATAAGGAGAGTTGAAAACTGGAGGGATCATTTCCAGTTGAGAACAACAATGTAAGCGTCATGGAGAAAGTTACATTTGAGCTGGAACTTGAAAAAAATGAGCAGGATTTGAATAGAGGAAGATGGAGGGAGTGGAAAGATCATTCTGAATAGGGAGAATGGCATTAACAAGGTATAGAGGAAAATTGCACAGGTATAGGGAAATTGCAAAGGGTTCCTAAGGAACAGCAGGTTGGATCTACTTTGTGGAAGCCTTGATCACCAGGTCAAAAAGGTAAAAAAAAAATGAGGCTGTTATGCAGAAATAACAGGGTGATAAAGAATGCTCTGGATTCATGGAAGTAGAGGGCTGTAAATGAATTAGAAAAAAAGCCTTGATCAGAAGGAAAGAGGTTTAAAGACTACAAAAATAAATCTATAAAACCATAGACAAAGCAGTTTTATTAAATTCCTAATTGAATAAACAAAGAAAAAAGAGGATAAAACTTTAATGGAAGAGTTGGTGGGGAGCAAGAGGGGATGGAGAGAGAAAGGTTCATAGAATTCTAGAGCTGGGAAAAAACTATAAGCTATATATAGGCCACAACTCTGAAACCACTGTAAATGTTTTTAGCCTACAGATCCTTTACTACCATCTACCCCACATGCTTCTAAGCACACCTCTAGTGAAATCTTTCTGTCTGTGTTTTAATGTCAGTCCCTGCCCACCTGCTACACCACCCACCTCCAGATTAGAGTCCATGCCTCCTTTTCTGGGTGAGTTAACCCAGGCTTTATAATAGGTATAAGCTTTATAGTTCTGCCTCCCCCAACCCTTGTTAAGCTTCATAGGCAGTGAATGAGTGCAAATTGACCTAATCTATGGTATCTAGTTGACCTTAGACCATGCTTCACATCCATCTTCCTTTCAAATCTCAGATCATCTTGCCATCAACCCTGTTTCCATACATGTATGCCACCTCCAAATACCTTTTCCATCTCTTACTCTGGGAGACAGTAATCAAGTTAATACTATTGTTGCTTCAGTTAAGGGCATGGCAATCGATTGCCTTCTGGCTCTATTTCATCATTCTAATGGCTGCCAAGACAATAATTGCCTGTCCACCACTCCCCAGTGTATGTTGTCTCCTTCTATTAGAATGTAAGTTCCTTGAGGGCAGGGACAGATACTTTGTATTCCCAAACACCTGGCACAGTTTGCTGTACATTATAATAGGTGCTTGATAAATATTTTTTTGTTGTTCATTCAAATCAAAGGTCCTTACTTCCTCAAATCCTTTAACTTTAAAAACTGACTCTAGTTCCTACAAAGAAACGAAGAGATTTCCATGAACAGATGTACAATGAAGTAAACAGAAACAAGAAAACTACATACACAGTGAGTACAACAATGTAAAGGAAAGTAACAACTACCACACAAAAGTAAAAAAAAAAGTTTCAAAATTCTGAAGTACCAGGTTGATTCAACAGAAGAAATATGAGATTTTTCCAATTTTTTTTTTTAAGAATTGGAGATGGGGGAGTGGGAGGGGTTTTTGCAGAACATTGTTTATTTTGTCAGGGCCTTTTTGTTGTACCTTGATTAATGTGAGCAAGACCCAAGTAATAATTTTAGAATGGACCTTTTATTAAAATGCCATGTTGGCTGATCAGGCCACATGTCTCAAGTACAGCAATAGTAGCAGCAGCCAGCAACAGCCCTGATCTGGGGCAGAACCTTAGCTTATAAAGGGGGCCTTACGTGAGCAGTGATTGGTCAGTACATACCTTGAAACTCTCACGTCTGACCCAGAAATCCGCCCATTTCTATGCAGGTGAGCTAAGTGGAAATGGCCAGAGACCCAGTGGAGGAAGGGCGGAGCTGACCTGGCAATCTGCTCACTTTCTTGAGGTGGGAGGGGGGAGGATGGGGAAAACCAGGCACAACATTTTATGTATCAATCAGTTTTGCCATGTTTTTTTTCTTTTTCACTTTTCTTTTTTTTTTTAAATATTTGTTATAAAGGATGATTTTCTGGGTGTGGAAAGAGGGGAGATACAAGGGAAAATCTAGAAAGATAACACTAAAAATCTATTCTTTAAAAAACTGCCCCTTCCTTCTTTCTCTTCCCTATACCCTGCTCTTCCCACTCTCAACTCCTTCCTTCTCTTTGGTTCCCAAACCCCATCTCCAAGGAGTGGCTATTGAGGGCAGAGTATTCAAAAGTACAGATTTTGGATTTCCTCTGTAGTGGCAGTATGGTTTGGATCGGAAAATACTGGTATGAATCCACTCCTTCCCTTTACATATAAAGAACCCAAGACCCAGAGAATTGAAGAAACTTGTTCAAGGTCACACAGCTAGTTAGTGGTAAAGTAAGGGTTAGAATACCAAATACCTGGCTGATGATTAAAGAGTTTGTAGGAAAATTTTATAATGACTTCTGGGATCATTGGCTAAGAATGTGTTAGCAAGCAGGAGACCATCTTTATCTGGCAGCACCAAAAATGGAAGCTGTCATTTATGGAAAACAAAATAGCCCAGGCCAGCATAGCTTCTGATACTTGTTTTCTTGTCTTAGAACAAGGGGCCAGAGCTCCAAGTGAAGAAATGTTATTGAATTTACAATCAAATAAAGTGCTCTGAGGCCAGAGCCAAAAAAAATGTTCTTAGCTTAAATCTTTGTTTAAAGTCCCCTAAATGTAACCAAGTGGAATTCTTTTTAAAAGTAACACATGGTGATAAATAATAATAACTGACATTTATTTGGTGTGTTTGCAAAATATTTCATGTTTACATTCATTATCATGTTTGATCCTCACAACAATCCTCTGAGGTAAGCACTACAAATGTTCTTGTTCTCCCCACACCTTTAACAGAGGAGGAAACTGAGGCTGAGAGGGTAAATGACTTGCCCAGGAGCAATATAGCTAATAAATGTCAGAAGCATGGTTTTTCTTCCTAACATCAATTCAATTCAAAGGGAATCTCTTGACACAACACAAAAAGTAGCCATGTGAGATGATCAAAGTTCTTCATCAGTCCTTTAGAAATCACATTGATAATTTGGTTTTCAGAGTTCTTCAATCTTTTAGACTTGTTCATTTTACAGTACAGAAGTAATGATATAAATTGTTCTTCTGGTTCTGCTCACTGTGCCATATAACAGTCCATAGAACTCTTTACTTCTTATAGCACAATAGTATTCTATTACCTTCATATACCATTATTTGCTAAATCATATCCCAGTTGATGGTTCCAAATAAAAGTTATTGTTTAGAACTAGAAAAAATAGTAGCAAAATTCATCAGGAAGTGAAAAAGATCAAGTCTCAAAGGAAATAATGAAAAAAAAATGGGAAAGAAGAGGGCCTAGCAATACCACATCTCAAACTATAGTACAAAGCAGTCATTCTTAAAACAATTTAGTACTGGTTAAAAAAATAGATTGATCATGGAAAAGATTAGGTATAGAACATAAAAAAGCAAAGTAGCCTAGTAGTTTCATGTTCAATAAACCCGAAGACCCTAGCTACTGAGGTAAAGACACACTATGTGATTAAAAAAAAAAACTGGACAAAAGCATGGTAGAAATTAGGTTTAGACCAACACTTCATACTTTATACCAAGATAAACTCCAAATGGATATGTGACCTAGATATAAAAGGTCACATCATAAACAATCAGAGGAATGATGAAAATTTTTCTTTCATACTAAGGATATGGGAAGAATTAATGAATGAACTAACACAAGGGATGGAAAATTACAGACAATATTAACAGTTTTGATTACATAAACTTTTTTTTAAGTTTTGCACAAATAAAATCCATGAAGTCAAAATTAGAAGGGAAATAGTAGGGTGAGAATCCTTGCAAAAAGTTTTTCTGGTAAAGATCTGATTTCCCAGATATATAAGAAATTGATTCAAATTTATGCAAATAAAAACCAATCTCTAATTAATAAATAATGAAAGAATGTGAACAGATAGTTTTCAAAGGAAGAAATCCAAGCTATCAAGATCTATAGAGGGAGGCGGCTAGGTGGTGCAGTGAATAAAGCATCAGCCCTGTAGTCATGGATGACCTGAGTTCAAATATGTCCTCAGACACTTAAAATCTAGCCATGTGACCTTGGGCAAGTCACTTAACCCCAATTGCCTTCCAAAAAGCAAAAAAAAAAAAAATCTAAAAAAAAAAAAGATCTATAGAGGGAGAAAATGGCACAAAGCACTACTAACAAGAGAAATGCAAATGAAAGCATGTTCTTCCTAACATGTAGCATATGGGTAAAGAAAACAAAAAATGAAGATGATAGATGTTAGATGGGTAGAGGGAAAACCAGCACATTCACATACTGTTGTTAATAGGGCTATGAATTGATTCATACATTCTGGAAAGCAGTTTGGGACTAGACCCCCAAAATTCACAGAAAAAAATGACAAAAGAAATATTTTCAGAGGACTCAAGAAGATTTGGTGCAGCTAAATGACACAGTGGTTAGAGTGCTGGGGCTGGAGTCAGGAAGACCTGAGTTCCAATCCAGCCTCAGACATTTACTAGCTGTGTGACCTTGGACAAGTCACCTTGTGGTTTGACCCTGTTTGCCTCAATTTCCTCATCTGTAAAATGAGCTAGAGAAAAAAAGGTGAATCACTCTAGTATCTTTACCAATAAAACCAGAAAAAGGAGCCGTGAAGAGTCAAACATGACTGAAAAAATAGCTAGACTGCTACAAACAGGAAGATTTCTATGAATTGATACAGAGTGAAGTGAGCAGAACCAGGAGAACAAGAACAAGATAGGATTTTAGCTGAAACTTGAAGGAAGCCAGGAAAACCAGGAGGCAGAGATGAGGAGGGAGAGCATTTGAACATGGGGGATGGCCAGTGAAAATGCCCAGGGCTAAGAGATGGAGTGTTTTGCTCTTCAATGAATGTGGAAATGTTTTTTTTATATGGTATTTTTAAAGTTCAGAATAATAAACAAAATGAAGATTTGAGGAAGTATTTGTGACTCAAATTTACTTAATTTTGGATTCATATACATTACTCTCTTCATTGAATGTGATTAATAAGTATACTTCACTCCCCCCAGAGATATGCTAGAACACATATAATTGAATGTGGGGGTCAGGAAAAATTTGACAATAATAAAAGGTTTCTGAATGTACAATGACCAAAAATTAATTCAAAATCAAATGTGTAATGAATCGGAGGTATTTCTGGCAGCACTTGCCTGTGTTACATACTGCAACCATGGTCATGAACACACAATATACACACTTTTGCATTGCACATGCTGTCACACCAATGAACACTGCCAGAAACAACTCGACTCAGATTTGAAACTATTATATTTTATGAATTGAAGTGTTTTTACTGTACATACAAGGTTTCCTGCTTTATTTTCCTACTATCATTCCTCAGTATATAATTATCACATTACTTTATCTTTGTATTGTGTTAGAATATTTTATTTTTTTAATTTGCTATTATCTCCTTTCACAGAAACATTTTTAATTGCAGCAAGTAAAGACAAAAGCCCTTTAATGATAATTCTCCACCATCATGGCTGCATGTGCATGTAAGTGTGAATATCAGTTTTTTTTAATTAAGTACAAACAAATGTAATTTCATAAACTGAAGCTAGTATTCATTTGAAAAGTCTTTAGGAGTATTTATTTCTATTTTAGGACAAAAATATTTTTCATTTATGGATAAGTGGCTAAATTTAGACAGAAAAGGTAAAAATACTGATGAAAATGTGGCAGAGTCTTCACTAAGAGGTTGTAGTACAGCTAAATTGACAAGAAAAATAAAATATGTTGAATCATTTTTGCAATAAGGATTTACTTCTAATAATGATGATGGTATAGAAAAACCTCTTTGCTTAATTTGTAATAAAGTTTTATGTAGAGAGCATGAAATCACTCAAACTAAAATGACATCTTAATACCAAGCATGTACCATATTACAATAAACCAAAGGAATATTTTGAACAACTTTTAAAATCTTCAAATAAAGAAAAACAATGTTTTAAGAATTTTGTTACTGTCAATGAAGACTATTTACTTGCATCTTATGAAACTTCTTATTTAATTGCAAAAACTAAAAAGCCATATTCAATAGAAAAAGATTTCATGTTACCGCCTGCTATTAAAATGTCAGAATTAGTTTATCGGAAAAAGTATGGGGATGAAATTCATAAAATTCCTTTATTGAATGGTACTATATCCAAAAGAATTTCTGAAATTAGTAATGGCCAGTTCCAGCAGCTTATTATCAGGTTTAAGGGCAGCTCAAAGTTTATAATTCAGTTAGATGAAAACAATTGATATTTCTGACATGGCACAGTTGTTGCTTTACATAAGACATGTTTATGAGGGAAGCATACATGAAGAATTACTGTTTGTTGCACTTTGAAAGGACACACAAGAGGGGAAGATATGTATATCTTAAAGTTGATGAATTTTTCACAAATGAGGGTTTATGGTGGAAAAATTGCATTGGAGTCTGTACAGATGGTGTTGGAGCACTGATGGGAGATAATGTTGGATTTGTAGCAAAAGTTAAATCTTGTGGCAATTAACATATCACTTTTACTAGGCATGATACATCAGGAGGTATTTATAGCCAGAAAAATATCACCAGAGTCAGACGTTGTGCTTTGTGATACTATCAAAATCATTAACTTCATTAAACGCCGTGATCTTGATAGTCATTTGTTTTCAAATCTTTACAAATATATGGGGACAGAGTCAAGATGGCAGAGTAGAAACAGCACTCCTGAGGAACTCTGGCTTCCACCTTCCCCAATTCATGTAAAAACAGGACTCAGAACAAACTTTGGAGCTACAGAATCCACAAAATGACACAGAGAAGCTAACCTCCTGCTGAGAACAACCCGGAAGCCCAGGCAGGGAGTGGCCAGCATAGCATTCCAGGAGCTGAGCACAGCCCAACTGGAGCTGGAGGTTTTAGGCCCAGGGCAGGCCTGACCAACCACCTGCTGGAGGGACTTCAGATCAGTTGTGTCTGTTTCCAGAATTATCAACACATATATGCCAACAACAAAGTGAGATATCAGTGCAGTGTGAACTTTAGGATCCAGTAGTTGGGAGTGCATTGGCTTTTGCCCCCAGGATGAGAAGCTTGCCATGGCAAGGCAGCCAGAGCCACACATGGCTTCTTCAGCTCAGCCTGCAGATTGTAGGGGGACCAAGAGACCAGTCTGAGGGGTAATCGCTCTTGCTTTAACCTGCTTGGATCTGGATTGTGGTCTAGAGTAGAGGTCCTGGGGTGTGTGACAAGCTTGCCAGAGCACGTGGAGGCTTCAGAGAGGGCACCTAACTAATACCTCCAGCAGCTGAGAAAACCCCAGGGTTTGGGACGGAAGCTCCCCTGTCTGGTGGCAGAGTCCTATTGTGGCAAAAAGCCTAAAAGTCAGGAAATTAAGTGGCAACATGACCAAGCAAAGGAAGCAAAACAAACAGAAGAATCCAACATTAGACTCCTGCTTTGGGGACAAAAAGGATCAAAGCATGGAACAGGAGGAAGGCAGTGAAGTCAGAACTCCTGCACCAAAAGCTTCAAAAGAAAATACGAGCCCTGGTCGCAAAGGGACTTGGAGTTGGCGGGAGCCTATAAAAGCCCATCACAGAAAGAGCCGGGGACAGGTTTGCTGTAACCAGTGCAGAGGTGCAACCCAAGAGCTAATTACTTAACCCTGAACAGCTTGCAAGAGGGAAATGTCCCATCACTGGGGATATGAGCCAGGCGTGAACGGGCCAGAATGCTGGTATAAGGCTTTTCCTATTGCCCGTGGAAAACGACAGTCTCCTGTGGAAATTGAACACTCTAAAACACAGTATGACGGTTCTCTGAAGCCTTTGAAATTCTCCTATGACCCTTCTACTGCTAAGAGGATCGTCAACAATGGTCACTCTTTCAACGTTGAGTTTGATGATTCCACTGATAAATCAGTGTTAAGTGGAGGACCCCTGATTGGGAACTACAGGTTGATCCAATTTCATTTTCACTGGGGTTCCAATGAGAGCCAGGGCTCTGAGCACATTTTGGATGGAAAGCAATATACAGCTGAGCTTCACTTGGTTCACTGGAATACAAAGTATGAGAGTTTCAAGGTTGCTGTGACCAAGGATGATGGACTGGCTGTTGTTGGGGTCTTTTTACAGATGGGAACTGCTAAACCAGCACTTCAAAAAGTCATTGATGCTATGAATAAAATTCAATCAAAGGGTGAAGAATCAGTCTTCACTGACTTTGACCCATCTGGTCTTCTTCCTGAGTCCTTGGAATTTTATACTTATCCAGGCTCACTGACCACTCCTCCTCTCTTGGAATGTGTAACCTGGATTGTCTTACATGACTACATCTGTGTGAGTCCTGAACAGATGGCAAAGTTCTACAGCCTTTACTTCACTTCTGCTGGTGAAAGTCCTTCAAAACAAATGGTATGCAACTGGCGCCCAGTTCAGCCCCTCCATGGCAGGACAATTAGAAGATCATTCAATTGTTGATGTCTGAGAGAAATGACCCTCTAGATAAGCACAAATCAGTCTGTACACTGGAGGCATCTCCACTAGTCTGAGTCTTTTTGTATCTGTACCTGATATTATTTCTTGTCGTAGACCAACTTAAGATGTTCTTAATGTGTGAACCCCAATAATCTCAAGCGCAGACCCATATGCAGTGATGGCAAGGTGCTTTGGTGATAGTAATGCTTTTTCTGTGACAAGGAACCAATGATAAGGAGTAGTAGAATTGTTCCTTCCCATGCAATAGGGCACATGAGTGTCTAGAGCTGTAAACTCTAAAGCTGTTTTTAAAATATAGCAAAGAAGAAAAATTGAAGACAAACCTCCAATAAGTGATTAAATTGCATCAGTATAAAGTGTAAGAAGGCAGAATTAATAATAGTGATTCCAAGAGGTTATATTTAAGATATTGAAATATGATTTTTAAAAATTCTTACGTTTGTAGCTATGTAATCTTTAAAACAGGGATGATGTTTTTGTGAATTTTGAATTAAGTATTATCTATAAAAAACATTTTAATTATAGTTATAATACAGATTATATTTCCATTCAGAGAACATATACCATAACTTAAAGAAAGAATTAATATTGTATTTTAGATATATGTTGGCTAATAAAATAGATAATTGTATTTTGGCTCATAACCTTTTTTATGCTCTGGGCAGATGGGTAATAAAGGAGAAATTTTTTTTCTTTGCAAAAAAAAAAAAAAAAGAAAATACGAGCTGGTTACAGGCCATAGAAGACCTTAAGAAGCAGATAAGAGAAGTAGAGGAAAAATTGGGAAGAGAAATGAGAACAATGCAAGAAAATTATGAAATGAGAGTCAACAGCCTGACTGAGGAAAATAACACCTTAAAAAATAGACTAACTCAAATGGCAAAAGAGACTCAAAAAGGCAATAAAGAGAAGAATGCCTAAAAAAGCTGAATTTGCCAGATGGAAAAATAATCTCAAAAGTTCACTGAGGAGAATTATTCCCTCAGATTTAGTTTGGAGCAAATGGAAGCTAGTGACTTTATAAGAAATCAAGATGCTGTTAAACAGATCCAAACAAATGAAAGAATAGAAAGCAATGTGAAATATCTCATGGGAAAAACCACTGACCTGGAAAATAGATCCAGGAGAGATAATTTAAAAATCATTGGACTTCCTGAAAGCCATGATCAAAGAAAGAACCTAGAAATCATCCTCCAAGAAATTCTCAAGGAAAACTGCCCTGATATTTTAGACCCAGAGGGCAAAATAGAGGTTGAAAAAATATACCAATCACCTCCTGAAAAAGATCCCAGAAAGAAAGCTCCTAGGAATATTATAGCCAGGTTCCAAAATTCCCAGATCAAGGAGAAAATATTACAAACAGCCAGGAAGAAACAATTTAAATATTGTGAGAACACAATCAGGATAACACAGGATCTGGCAGCTTCTACACTGAGGGATCAAAGGGTATGGAATATGATATTCCAGAGATCAAAGGAGCTAGTATTAAAACCAAGAATCACCTACCCAGCAAAACTGAGTATTATGTTTCAGGGGAAAATATGGTCATTCAGTGGAATAGAGGACTTTCAAGTATTCTTGAAGAAAAAACCAGAGTTGAATAGAATATTTGACATTCAGATACAAGAAGCAAGATTAGCATGAGAAGGTAAAGGGGGAAAAGAAATCATAAGGAACTTATCAAACTAGAACTACTTACATTCCTACATAGAAAAATGGTAATTGTAACTGAGGAAACATTTCTCAGTATGAAAATAGTTGAAGGGAATAGAAATATATATATATATCAGAGGGTATATGGGAGTATGAATACATATGTGAATGTGTGCATATATGTGTACAGGTATACATAGATAGAGGGCACAGGACCAATCTACTAGGAAGGGATGATACTTAAAAGGTGAAATTAAGAAGTGAGAGAGGAATATAATGAGAGGAGATGGGGAGAGACAGAATGGGGTAAACTATCTCATATAGAAGAGGCAAGGGAAAATGGTTACAATGGGAAGGGAAGAATGTCAACCTTATTCTCCTTGAATTTGGCTCAGGGAGGGAATGACATACACACTAAATAGGGTATCTCACTCTACAGGAGAGTGGGGGGAGGGGGATGAGAGGGAGGGCAGGCTGGGCGGGGAGGGAAGTTGGAAGCACCCACTTTTGGAAAGGGACAGGATCAAAGTAGAGAACAGAACGAGTGGGAGGTGGGATGAGGAGGGAGGGAAATATAATCAGTCTTTTACAATATATATACTATGGTAATGTTTTGCATTAGCTACACATGTACAACCTATATTGAATTGCTTATCTTCCTAGTAAGGGTGGGTGACAAGGGAGGAAGGGAATGAATCTGGAATTCAAAGTCTTAAAACCAAATGTTTAAATATATATATATATATATATATATATATATATATATATATATATATATATATTATTAATACTATTTTACATGTAATTGGGAAATAAGATATACAGGCACTGGGGCATGGCGATCCACCATGCCCTACTGGAAAAGTCGAAGGGTGTATGGGGGAAGATAGGGGAGAGAGCAAATTGGAAGAAGGGATATCCTGTGGGACCACTATTTTGGAGCAATGGGTAGGGGAAAAACGGGGAGAAAATTTGTAACTCAAAATCTGGCGGAAATGAATGATGTAAACCAGAAGTTAATAAAGCATTTGAAAAAAAAAAGCAAAAACAAATACATGGACTCTGATTACAGAAGCTGTAAGGTGGCTTCCAAGAGGATGAAGTTTAAACAGATTATTGACATTGAAAGATGAAGTTGTTATATTTTTAGCAGAAATATGATTTTGGCAATTTTTTTCATAATGACTTATGACTTTCAAAATGATTATTTGTTGGATATTCTCAAAAAACTCAATGATTTAAACATGTCACTTCAAGGAAAAATTGTAACATATTTATGTTAAAAGATAAAATTGAAAATTTTACTAAAAAATTAGCATATGGAAGAGTAGAGTGGAAAATGTTTCTCAGAAATATTTACAATTACAGATGATTTTATAATTGAAAATAACCTTCCCAGGGGCAGCTAGGTGGCACAGTGAATAGAGCAGGCCCTGGAGTCAGGAGTTCCTAAGTTCAAATCTGGCCTCAGACACTTAACACTTACTAGCTGTGTGACCTTGAGCAAGTCACTTAACCCCAATTCCCCTGCCTTCCCCCCTCCAAAAAGTCAAAAAAAAAAAAAAAAAAAGGAAAGGAAAGGAAATTACCTTCCCAAAGATTGTTGTAAGAGTTATAACTGATCATCTGAAGTGCCTGGAGACACAGTTTCAGAAATACTTCCCTTCAAATTTTGATTCTAAAAAACTAAGTTGGGTTCATAAACCATACTCAATTGAAATTAAAAACATCAGTCATCCACCATTCAAAATTCAAAAAGAATTTGCTTAGTTATCAAGCAACACAGGTTTAAAACTGGAGTTTCCTTAAAAAATCAGCAAATGAATTTTACTTGGGATTAGGACAGAATTTCCAACAATTTCTGAAATGGCCCTAAACATAATTCTGCCATTTTGTGCCATGAATTTATGCAAAGCAGTGCTCTCAGCATTGAATCTTATAAAATCAAAATATCGATCAACTCTGAAAAATGTTGAAGTTGCTCTATATCCTACAATATCAAATATTCCTCCAAGTTTTAATTCTTTATGTAAAAAAGCACATCCATCTCAGTATGCAAATTTGCTTTTTTCTTTAACAAATGGTAAAATTATATATATGTGTGTGTGTGTGTGTGTGTGTGTGTGTGTGTGTGTCAAAGAATTGTTTTAAAATAAATTTCTTTATGATTCATTATCAGTAAATGTTGGATATGTATACCTATTTTATATACCCATACATTTGGGGTCACATAAAAATTTCTCAAGTTAAAAGAGGTCATGAGTGGAAAACGTTTAAGAAGACCTGTGCTAGAGACAGCTCTGGAGACCTGTCTCTTGAGAGCTGATTTTTAAATTTTCAGTATTAGCATTTACACAATAGAAATAGGCAAACTACAAATCAAGGTTTGATTTATTGATTTGTTTATTATCTAGACCCAATAAAGGGATGGAGAAAATGTAAATAATATTGAACTTAAAAGCATATCCTGAGTAGAATTTTTTTCAGTCAGTTGTTAAACATTTACCATCATATCCCTGGTTTATCTTTCATCATTTTAAGTATATCTAACGTAGCATTATAAGTATATCTAAAGTAGCATTATACTATCAGGCCAGACAAGGAAGGCATATTGTTAAAGGAAAACATTTAGTTGGTTTTAAAAAACAATTAGTAAAGCAATACGAAAAGCACACAGAATTCAGGGTTTAGGGTTTCATTTCAAAATGAATAATAAGGAAAGCAATCCCTTCTGATCTCTAATGTTTGGAGGGAGCAGCCTTTGGTGTGGCCAGACTGAAAGGTTATGGGAAGAATCACTCACACAGGACACCCTCTCAGATCTGCCACTCACTACCATCTCAGGAACAGCAAGAAATCCTCTCCGTCTTAGCTCTTCTCTCCATACTCTCAACAATGCTTTGCAGCTGTTGCTCCCTGTCCTAGATCCAATATCACCATAACTGTCTTCTCCTTTCAGATTTTCTCCTCTCCCTCTCCAAAGTCTCTGTCACCTGCCCCATGTAATCCCTCTACACTGTAGTCATGCCTGATCAGGAGACCTGAAGTCCTTATAGTTTCAATCAGATCCATCTTTGGGATCCAAAGCCTCAGAGGAAATGCAGCCCTTCCCCACTAGATACGCTTCTGCTGAAATTTTTCCTTCTCAATCAAAAGATCATTATCCTTACCAAAAAATAAAAATTGATCATACTTTCTCACTGTCATCCACTTTATAATAATTATCCCATCTACCTGAAGTAGCAATCTCATTTTTCCTTTGATCATTTTCTTGCCCACAGTACAACTTAAAACACTTTCTAAAATTGTTTACAGCAAGTTTATTCTGATCTTGAGTGCTGCTAAGACTATTCTCACAGAAACATCTTGTTACTGGCTCTTGTTCTCACCCCAGGCTTAGGGGTTTTTTTGTCATAGCCCCTGACACTGCCCTGTAGACTTCTTGGACACTGCTTCAGACCTTCAGGCCAAAACTTATACTTCTTCACTGATGCCCTGCTATTGAGATTTACTGCAACTGACCCACCCTGTTCAACTATGCTCTTTCCTTAAGACTAGTGCTTAACCTCTCTTGAGCAATACATTGAGATTGTGTAACTCACCACCACTGACATCAATGGCTCTGATCTAGTAGAGCTCATGAAATTGGTATAAAAGGCTATTTTAATGACAATTTAGGTTATTTCCGTTTTAAGAAGGTGATAAAACAGAACCACAAATGAAATTCCTAGAATTTCAAGGTCTCATGGCTTATAGATCCATGAAAAATGGAACAAAACAAATCAGAATGACTGATTCATTCTATTTAGAAATAATTACCCCTTAAGACATACAACTAAAATTTCTACTTTAAGGAAGTCATGGTGTAATTGTGTTTTGAAGCATTCTTGTTAGGTTTAAAATGTGTTTTAAAATGTTAAGTAGGGACAGCTAGGTAGTGCAATGAATAGAGCACAGGCCCTGGAGTCAGGAGGACCTGAGTTCAAATCCAGCCTCAGATACTTCACACACACACACACACACACACACACACACACACACACACACACACACACAAGCTAAGTGACCTTGGTCAAGTCACTTAACCCCAAAGGTCTTACCTTCCCCTCTCCAAAAAAAAAAAAATGTTAAATGCCTCTTAGAAACAAGTTGACCCTTATAAGATGTAAGATTACAGGGTTTAGCAAAGTAAAAATAGTGGTTCCCAGAAGACTCAGTTAACTGGAAGAGGTGACTATGGGAATATGGTCAGGAAGAAATCCTTTCCCTCATTGGAAGGAGATAGTTACAGGGTTTTAGATAACCTTTTATGAATGTGCAGAAGTATTGCAGGCTCTCCTTCATATTTTGCTTCTGAACTAAAAAGTTAGTCAGTTAGCATTACTATTACTATGTGCTAAGCACTGTGGTAAGTATTGAGAAAACAAAGAAAGGAAAAACCAAAAAGCCCCTACTCTCAAAGAGCTCATAGTTAACTGTGGGGGTGGGGGGGAGGAAGAAGGGGCAGGGAAGACACAGCATGAAAGCAATTTGGTACAAAAACAGGAGAGAGATAGACTAAATAGGGGTCATCTCCGAAGAAGGACACTAAAATGAATGACATCTTGCAGAAGATAGGACTTAGCTAATGCTTGGAAAGAAGCCAGCATGTGGAGGTGAAGAGAGAGTTCCAAGCATGGGGGAAAGCCAGTGAACACATCCAGGGTGGAGTGGGGAGATGGAGTATCTTGTAAGAGGAAGCCAATGTCACCTGATCACTGAGTATGCATTGGAGACTAAAGTGTAAGAAGAATGGAAAATAAGAAAGGGGCTAAGTTATGAAGGGCTTTGAAAGCCAGATTTTATGTCACTTCCTGGAGGTAATAGGGAACCACTGGAGTTTATTGGATAAGGAGGAGCATATAGTCAGACCAACATTTTAGGAAGATTAATTTGACACCTAAGTGGAAGATGATTTGGAGTGGGGAGAGATTTTAGTCAGAGAGACCAATGAGCTATTGCATTAGTCCAGGTGTGAACAAGACATAAGCTAAAGCAAAGAATAAGGACTAGAGATCCTTAGAAATGATAAGCAGCCATCACAGATAAGGGTCTTAGAGGTTTGAATTTTCAAGGTCTGTCCTCCAAAGGCTGGTAATTAATTACTGTGACTATGCCAGCAATTTCATCCACTGCCACCAGGTGGAGAGTCATTATCTTATAGGGGAGCATAGACCTAAATGCCTCTTGTTTTAGACCTGCATAGCTGAAAGTCTTTAGACCAGAATCTCTCTAGGCTTCAGTTTTCTCATCTATAAAAGGAGAGGAATGGATTATATGATCTTTAATTTCCTTTCAGTAGGTGGCTAGGTGGCCAGTGAACAGAGCACCAGCCCTGGAGTCAAGAGGACCTGAGTTCTAATGAGGCCTCAGATACTTAACACAAAAACTGGCCAAGTGACCTTGGGCATGTCACTTAACCCCAGTTGCCCTCCAAAAAGCAAAATAAATTAAAAAAAATAATAATAAATTCCTTTTTAGCTTTAAATTCTATAATCCTAGAAAGGATCCTGTCAATTATTCTATAAAATTCTACGTAAAATTTTAGCTTTACTTGAAAATGCCTTAGCATAAAGATAATTAGGTGTCAATTATACATCAAAGAAATATCTATTGGTGCTATGAGTGCTACCTTACTGAACCTTACTTCTTCAAAGAATATCAAGTTTGGAAGGGACCTCAAAAACCAACTATTCCAATCCTTACTTAAACAAGAATTTTCTCCTACGACCTCCCCAATAAGTTTGGATAACATCTGCTTAAGGTTCCACTACTTTCAGAAGCAACTTACTTCTATTTTGCAAATCTCTAATTATTAGAAAGTTTTTCCTCCCATCAGACTAAAATCACCACTTTGTAACTTTGGCCCATTGTTCTTCCTTCTGCTACCTGGCAGCAGGCAGAACAAATCTAGCCCTTCTTCCAAAATCAGACTTTCAAATACTTATAGACAACTATCACATCCTTTAAAGGCTTTTCTTCTCTAAATATTTTTAATTTCTTCAGGGAGTCTGCAGAGAGTATGGTCTCAAGGCTCCTCACCATTCTGCTTGTCCTCCTCGGCATACTCTCAAATTTATTAATGTTCTTCCTGAAATATTATTAAATCCAAATTTAGTCTGCATCTTTTCTTTAAGTCAGAAGTTTTTTTTGAGCTAGATTTGCTCCATGTTCTGGTCTTTGGTATTCTTAAACTCTGAAAATAAGTGACCAAAGTGTCACAGAGGTTATTACCCCAAATGTCAACTCCAAAAAATAAAATAAAATAAAATCAAAGCTGTCACAGAAGTTATATATAGGCAAAAAACCTTTATTCCACTGGAGGAGGGAAAGTAGACAAGCATTCCAGGGTCTCCTTTAAGAGGAGACCCAAAGCAGTGAGGCTAAACCTTGATATATACAGTCATGGCTAAACAAAGAGTCAGGCAGTGAGGGGTAACAGCAACAATGAGGCAAGTTTCCCTAGTGAAAAAAAGTTTATTCATAGAAGGACTTCAAGGTTCCTGCAGGTGCTTGTCCAAGTTCAAGGACTGCCTGGGGCTTGCTTGAGCCAATTTAGTGATTTAGCTATAGCAGAATTGATCCAGGAGGTGAGCACTAAGGATTGTTGTTATGCCATTCTCAGATCACAGCTTGCTTGGCCTTAGGCCTGGAAAACAGGGTGTCTACTAGTAATAAAGAGAGAGGAGTGAAAAGAAAGATTTGGTCTTGGCAGGGAGATCCTGACAGTATTATGCTATTGTATGATAATCTTCCAGTACTGTACCTGAATTTTTTTAAAAGTCCTATGAGTTAATTTTTATTTATCTGTTTGTCTTATCCCAGCTCCCCTAATGAGTTCCAAAACTTCCAGCATCAGCAATTTGATCTTTTCAATGTCTAAGCAGAAAACTCCTATTGACAACTCCTAGCCCTTTTCCTCCCTGCCTCCCCCTACCTCCCCCCCAACCTTTCTCTCCTTTTCTTCCTCAGCTCATAATAAGTTGGAGGAGGGGGTTCAAGTATGTCTAGTAGCTAGATTAACTCAAGGCTAAACTTTCTTATTTAGCAGACAAAAGCTCCTTTTATGCTCCTACAGTGCTAATATTGTTCCTAGATTTTGGGCCAGAGCTAAGTTTAAAGGTAATGGTTAAGTGACCTTAACCACCAGGGTTAAATAAATATAATTCATTAAATTTCAATAATCATTATTAAGTGTTTATTAAGCTAAGCACTGGGGATACAAAAAGAGGCAAACGATGATCCCCGCCTTCAAGGAACTTACAGTCTAATAGGGGAGACAACATGTAAACAAATATATACTAAGCAGACTATATACAAGAGAACTAGGAAATAATTAAGAGAGGAAACAGGAAGGAAAAGGAAGCCATTAGAAAAATCCTCATTAGTGGCGCTAGACTTTAATTATTGTCCTTTGTGGTTGGACATTTAGCACCTAAACAACTAAAAGGGAAATTATTTATATGATGTGTATTATGCTTTCAGAGAAAGTGCAGTATAAAAGAACTCAGGAGATCTGCACTCTAGACATGGTTGTTGTTCAGTCACATCCCACTCTTTGTGACCCTATTTGGGATTTTCTTGGCAAAGGAACTAGGGCAATTGGCCATTTCCTCCTTCAGCTCATTCATGAGATAAGGAAAGTTGAGATATATAGGGTTAAGTGACTTGGCAAGAGTCACGCAGCTAGTTAAGTGTCTGAGGTCAAATTTGAACTCAGGTCCTGCTGAATTCTATGTTCAGCATTCTATCCATTGAGCCACCTAGCTGCCCTGTTTTAGACCTGGACCCATCATTAAATAGCTGAGGGGATTAGGACAAACCATTATACCTCTCTGGGGTTCGGTTTTCCCCATCCACAAAATGGGCATTTCATCTGTCTAAAGGAAGATATTTAGTTCCAGATTGCTTTGAAAATAAAGTCACTATGTAAAAGCAATGTATTCTAATTTAGTTCAGCTTAACCTGTTTTTAAAAATTAAAACCTTAGACAATTGATTTATATGTACTAATAAATTAAAGTTACACAGTATTTAAGATTACAAAGCACTTGATATATATTATTTTACTTAACTCTCACAACAATCCACTGAGATTAGTAGCACTCATTTTACTATTTCTAGGATTAAAAAGCCAGGATTACACAGCTAAAAGTAGTAGAAATAAGATTAAAATCAAGGCTTTATGATTTTTCCAGGTCTCTTTTCATTATAGAATATTATAGACCTGGATGAGTGGCAAGAACCACAGAAATCTCAGAGCCCACTCCTGTTCCTGAAAAAGATATTTGCTCTCCAATCTTTCAGACAAGTGACAGTGTTTTTCACAAAGCTTTGAGGAGAACTGGTGCAAGTGGTGCTTTGACCCAGGTTGCTAAAGTTTAGGGGACTCTGATAACACTCAAAATCTTGCAACAGCATAGAAACCATAGGGCTTGGACCAAATTAGCAAGAATAATTAGTGAAAATAGGAACCTAGCAGATGGGTCCACTTCATCCTCTCAGCAGCCACTCCCCTGGTAAACTGGGTCCAGATTTGCTCATTCTAAACACCACTGTAGTCAAAGTATGTTTTGCACTTACTCTGAGAGTAGAAATAGTGTATATATGTGAATCTATGAAAGTAAAAGGTGATTCTGTGTATGGTAGAAGAATGCTGTGATTGACAGGACTTATTCTACTCCATTAATTATGCCTCACTCTCAGTAAATATGGCATCACCTCTCATTGAATCCCCATAGCCGCAATGTTCCTCTACCCTTCTCTGGTTGAATTAGCATGGAAATATTCCCATAGCGTGAGGAAGAACTGAATGATGAAAGCAACTAAGCCTGCTTTCCCCTAGTGACAAGACAGCCGTCCCCTAGGGACTCTGCCAAGTACAGCAGTGACGATTACAAGCGAGCCCAGGGGCTGCTATTTTGGGTTCAACTAAACTGCTCAGAGATCCTGGGCTTTGGATGAGCTAAAATCGAGTTCAAGGTCACTTGTGCTTATCCAAAGGCCCAGAATGGTTTTATGTTTGTGTTTTGGTTGTTGCTTTTTGTTTGTTTGTTTGTTTTTGCTAAGAGCTGGGGTCCTCGTGGAAGTGAGTGTACTGGGTCCCAAAGAAGGGACAGGACCCAAACCCCATTTCCCTTTCATTGAGAGAACCGACCTGAATGAACCTCGTTTCCTCCTATGCAGCTGTTGCCACATTTCCCCCAGCAGGGGGCTGCGTTTCAATAGGGAAGAAAGAGATGCCTTTTAGCCAGAGTCCTAGGAATATTTGAGTATTTTTGAGATTCTACAGGAGGAAAGTTGCTCTATAAATAAAAGATACTGTTGTTGGCTTTTATCACAGGCCTCTGCATGGGTTTTTATCCTCCTGGTGGTAAAGGGTGAATTCTATTTTGTGCCAAAGACACTTTTTTGTTGTCTGGCCTAGAAGATAAGTGTTTGACGAATTTCTGCAAACCTCCCATTCTGGCTATGAATTTCCTATTTGGGAGGAAATCCCCCCTGTGGGAATTTCTGAGTCTCCCACCCAGTTGCTGTGGTGGGAAATGACACACCCACCCTTCCCCAAAGCTCAAGGATTCAAGTATTTAGAAAGTTCAAAGTTGGAAAGATAACTATCACTGCAACACAATGGAACTATCTTCTACTCCCACATCCCCAAGGATCCTCCTCTTCTCCCCTTAGAGAAGTGATAAGGAACTAAGTGGAAATCAACTTGCAGCTGGAATTGCATTTACTTCCCCTCTCCTCCTCAAATTCATTCATCTAGTAAACACTAATTAAAAATCTACTTTATATCAGGCTGACTGTAGTAATATAAAAGCAAAAAAAAAAAGTTTTTGCCTTCAAGGAGCTTATATTGCAACCATATTCATGTTCCATAGTATATAATTATAATGATCAAACTTGATGAGAAAATATACTTTTCCTTTGTTTCAGAGGTAGAGGATTACAGGTGTGGAACCTAGCTTATACTGTCAGATTCAGTAGATGTAGTTTTGATGTATTGCTTCTCTCTGTGTGTGTGTGTGGGGGGGGTGTGTGTTAAAAGGGATGTCTTGTGATGGGGTGAGGAGAGAGATATTCAGACATGAAGGTATATAAGAACAAAGATATTAATGAAAATTTTTAAAATTAAAACTGCATTCTAAAAGTCATAAGAAAATTATAGTATATGAGAACCCAGAGGGAGATTGAGGATCATTTAGCCAAACCAAAATCACATAGCCTCATTCATACATAAAAATATGTACCTGCTGTGGCCCCGTATTTCATCAAGTGTGTCCTGGAGTTCAGGAGTACCAGCTCAGAATAGAAATTTTCTTATTATCTAAGAATGATAGGAAGGATAAAGCAGGCACAGAGGAGGACTGTGTGGATGGGTATCCGGGTAGCTGAGAAGACCCTAGATATTTAGAGGGGAGGGATGTGGAAGGGCAAAGAAAAATAGTATAGAAAGGAAAAAGTAGAAGGGAGACAAAGACATTTTGTCCAGGCCAGACTATCTAGCTTTCCTACAGGGTGCAATGTCAGCTCCATCACAGTCCAATCTAGTCTCAGCCCAATACTCTTGAAAAGTTCACACTTCAAGAAATATTGAGATTTCAATTTATCTGCCTCTCTTTGACTTTTATCCCATCTTCTACTTAAATAAAAATAAACTCTTCTCTGCTTCTATAGAAAAAGCTCTCTAGCAGTAATCAGTTAAGGGATGAGACACCATGGCTTGACATCAGAGCTAGATGAGTCATTAAGAGACCTGGGTTCCAATTCTGACTCTGATACTAACTACATGATTTGTGATAAATCATGTAATCTCTAACACTTACTTTCCTACTCTGTAGAATGGGGGAGGGGGGGTCACTGAACTAGCTACCTCTGGAGTCATTAAAGGCTTCTCAGAATATCACCAGTCACCATTTCACATCTCTTTTTGCTGGGGCCAAAAGCATGTTTTCTATCACCTGGTAGCATTATTATACCTTCTATATTGTTCAACTGTGCATAGGATGCCTTTTCTCCAAAAGATCTGGACTTGTGCATTATATTTCTTATTTAGGTCCAAGGCTTCAGTTTCTTATCTTCCTGTAGGTCACATTTTCTACTTCTTGTCCTTGGTACTGAATCCCCTCCATACACTCCATTCCTAGCCATGAGCATCTTTCATGCTTGTCTTCCTTCATGAATTATTTCTTCAACTAACAGTTCCATATCTCTAGAAAGTTAATCTATGTAATATTCCCTAATTCCTTCTGGTTCATCTTCAAGTAAAACCAACTTATACCACCAGAACCCCATCAATCAGTTCCTGCCTTCAGCAGGAAGACACATGTCAGACAAACCCTGTAAATTGCTGAAACATTGTCCTTGGTTTTCACAATTCTGGAATCTAAAATGAAACTATCAATCTTTTGACCCTCACTGGAAATTTACTCACTAATAAACTTCCTATTTATCCCCTCTATCTGTCCCTACTTAGTGATCTAGCATGGGTTCAGCAAAAACAGGACGTCCAAAATTAACCTAATTTCCTTCTTTGAGATGATCACTGGAAGATCAAAGAATGGGGGAATCTCTTTTAGCATGAATAATATACTTGGATTTCAGTAAGGCATTGGAGAAGGTCTCTCATGATATTCTTTGGGATAAGATGGAAAGATCTAGTAGGTGGATTTGAAAATGGTTAAATAAGAGGAAGCAACATAAAATGAATTAATATGTGATTAGCAGGAGATCTTTAACTAAATATTACAGCATATGCCCTTTGCATTACTTGGTTCAACATTTTTTAAAGTTACTTGGGTGATAGCATGCTTATCAAATATACAGGCAATTTGAAACTTGGAGCGATCCTTGTTCTGTTGTTCAATAACAGATCTAATCCAAAACTATCTAAATGATGGCCCCAGTTAATTAGATAAAATTTGTTAAGGATAAAGGTAAAGTCTTACACTTGGATGTAAAATAAAAATCAACTTTACAAGAGCATGATGAGGGAGGCATGACTAGACTACACATACACACACACACACATTTATATATATATGCTTTTTGGAGGGGGCAAGGTAGCACAATTGTGATTAAGTGACTTGCCCAAGGTCACACGGCTACTTTTTGTGTTGTACCTGAGGTCGGATTTGAACTCAGGTCCTCCTGACTCCAGGGCTGGTGCTCTATTCACTGTGCCACCTAGCTGCCCCAAGACCACGTATATTTTTAAATTTCCATAAAATTTCATAGGCTACAAACTCAATGTGAATAAAGGGTGTGAACGCAGCAACCAAAAAAGCTAATGATATCCCAACCTGCCTTGAGGGAAATAGGTTACAATAAACAATACAATAGACAAAAATTGTCTATACAATAGACAAAATTGTCCACCTGAATTCTGCCATTGGCAGACTACCATGTTCACACTTTGCTGAGATGTGGACATTTTAGGAAGAAGATTGACAAAACATGACTAGAAAAAGAGATCTAAGATGGTATAGAAACTGAAAACTCTGCTGTAGGAAAATCGGGTTTCAGAAATGAAGATGTTTAACCTGGAGAACAGGAATCTAAGGCTATATTTCAAGGAGTTGAAGGGTCATCATGTGGAAAGGTATTTGATGTTCTCCTGCTTAATTCCCAGAGAGTAGGACTAGAAGCAGTGGATTGTCCTTGGTGGCATTTTTATTGAATTATACTCAATGCTTTATAAACCACCTAGAGTCAGGTAAGTGATTCAGTGGATATGATGGGGTATTGCCTCTGCCAGATCCAGTGGGAAGATTCAAGGAGGTTCCCATCAGATAGAGTGCTGGGCCTGGAGTCAGGGAGACCTGAGTTCAAAGCTAGTCTCAGACAGTCAATAATTGTGTGACCCTGGGAAAGTCACTTAACTTCTGTTTGTCTTAATTCATTGGAGAAGGAAATGGCAAACCACTTCAATATTTTTCCCAAGAAAACCCCATGGACAGTACTTGAGTGATATCGTCCATATGTCACAAAGAATTAGATATGATTGAATGACTGAACAAAAACCACCTCACCATCTGAAATGCTGAAGATTTGGAAGTATGGACTTCTTCCTGTAGCAGTAAGGCTAAGTAAATAGTAAGCCTTTGTGTAGCACTGTATCCATGATCACATGTTATATACTGAAACTACAAATAAATTTCCCATCTCAAAAGACATGTCCTAAATGGAAAAAAATTTTGTGTAAAATTTAGTTTATTTTTACTCCTTTTTTGCTTGAATGTGAATTCTTCCTTTTAAGTGTAGCCATTTGTAAATTCACAACTCACATGTTATAAGTTCATTTTCCCCTGTCATAATGGTTTGCAACACATCTTACTAAACCCTCTACTCTCCCCCATTCCAATCCCCCCCCCACCCCACTCACACTAAAATAATGGTGGCTTTGTTCAAAGTCTTTATCAGAGTCTTTGTACTTCTTAGCCATCTTGGAATAATAGCAATCTTCAAGAGTTATTGAATGTGTGTCAACCTTGAGCTAATTATGAAAAAAATCTATTACATGCCCTTCCTTCAGATAACAATCATCTGTGTTTCTAAGGTCATTATGGACATTCAATATGTACCAAAATCAAGTTGAAAACATGAATTATGAATTTAAAAAAAAGACTGTCACTATCTCAGTCATGTATACCCTAGCCAATCAGTGTTCCAAAACCTCTAAAACCAGATCACAAAGTTAAACTTTATTTACAAATGCTATTAAAAATGAAGTTTATATACATATGAGATATATGTATATATTTATATACATATGATATATATGTATATATATATATATATATACAGCATGAAGAATCCAGTGCTCAAGTATAAGTACCTACTGGTGAATTCTGGCAGCATTCTCATTGTCTTTAATCTTTATCCATTAAAGATCCAGATGGTTGTACCATATTTGTCAGTAAACCCAAATGGAATATACATAAGTTGTAAAGTGAATTTTGCTGTCACCTTTTAGTGGTTCAGCTATAACATTAACAGGACTATCCATTTAGAAAGCATTTGCTGCTAAACATTAAGGAACTGGCAATAGGAATTTATCATTTCTTGAATCCTTAGAATTAGATTGTCATAACTAGGTCACAAATACAAATTAGAGCAAAACAGTCTGGCTCAATATGGAGGAAAAAACTTCTGAACAATTAGAACTGACCAAAAATGATGTTCTATCTCAGAAGGCAGCAACTCCCTCGTAACAGAAGGTCTTTAGACAGACGCCAGATAAATACTGTTGCTAATAGAAAGGAGAGTATACTTTTTTTAGGTAGAGACTGAATTATATATCATCCAAGATCCTTCCTATCTCTGAATGTGATTCTGGGCTCCTTTCAGATTTCCTTTTAGTTGGCCAGGACTTATGGCTGCTTATCTGTTTCTGTCTTAATAATTGCTAGTTTTCTTAATTTATTCTTACTGGAAAGACAAATATTCTTGACCAAAATGACCTAAAAGTTTCCATACATCTTTTCCCCTTCCTTGGATACTCACTAAGTTTCTACAATCCCTGTCTTTAATCTATTAGGTTCCTTCCCACAATGTGATTCTTAGGAAGGTTAATCCTGCAAACTGTATACATATTCCACAGGCATTTAAATAGCTGCTAAATAATTGCCTATATAATCATGTTATGAGTCCGATTATATCCAACTCTTCGTGACCCTATTTGGGGTTTTTTTAGCAAAAATACTGGAGTGGTTTGCCATTTCCTTCTCTGGCGCATTTTATAGATGAGGAAAGTGAGGCAAACAGGTATAAATGACTTTTACAGGGTCACATAGTGAATAAGTGTCCAAGGCCAGATATGAACCCATAAAAAGTCTTTCTGACATCAAACCCAGCACTCTATCCACTGTGTCACCTAGTTGTCCCAGTTTGTGGCATATTTTTATGCAAATATTTTTGCTCATTTTAGTCATTTGACAGACCAAATTGGGCTCTGCATTTTCATTTAAGTGTTGCTATCGTTGCTATATGAATGGAAGCAAATTAGAAGAATGAAATCTTAGAGCTGGAAGAGTCCTTAAAACTCATCTAGGCTAATTCTCTCACTTTACTGTGGAAGAACCTGGAAAGGCTAAAGAGCAGTAAGGTCCATTCTTCCCAGGAAGAAACATGATCCCTGCCCACCACGGTCCAGAGCAGGCAGATCCCTGAATGACTTTGGGGATGGTATAACTTTCCAGCCCTCTCCACCCAGCAGAGGGCTGATTATTGTTAGTCTTGATTATCCAGAAATACTGTCAGGAATTTGGAGAGCGTGAAAAGAGTTGTTACCATACCCAGCACAAGGAAGAATTCCTTCCACTGCCCGCTCCCCTAATATGGGGAGCAACTAACATGAGGAGTATTTGATTGCATTGACATTACACTAAAGTATTTAAGAAGTCCAGGAAAGTAGCAAGGCAGTACAGTGGTTGCTGAGATCATCTATTCTTTGGAAGTATAAAGAGGATACAGGCTAGTGTACAGTTTGGTGAGAATTGGTGGAGTGCTCCTAGTGGAAAGAACACTAAAAGCTGAGAGGCATAGATGGCTATGGAACTGCTGGTAGTATCCCATGGGTCATTGTTGTGGTTTGTGGGAATGTAAACAGATCCCAGGATCTCAGAAAACACAGGAACCTCCGGGGCCATCTAGTCCAAGAAGAAGAATGCTTTCTACAATATACTCAACAAGTTGTCATTAAGCTTTTACTTGTGAGAGGTCCAGGAGGAGTTGGAGTAGGATGGGATGGACAGACCACCTCCTAAGACAGCCCCTTTCACTACTGGCTACCTCTGATTGTTAGGAAGATTTTCCCTACATCTTGCCTGCACTTGCTTCTTTGTAATTTCTACCTGTTGCCTTTAGCTCTGCCCTCTGGGAACAAGAGGAGCAAGAAAGGCTGTCGGTCTTCTGTGTTTGGGTTGGTATGAAGCCACAGCTCTCCCTAGTCCATGTCTGCTTGCCATATACTAGCTAAACTTCCTTCCAATTTCCTGTCTTTAGAGAGGTAGTGTGGCCTAGTCTATCAAGAACAAGCCTCAAAATGAGAAAGGCCTGGATTCAAGTACTATCTAGCACATATTGTCCATGTGACCCCATGCAAATCATTTAACCTTTTTTTCCCTTTTATTATTTTAGACTTAAATACTAAAACTTAAATGTGCAATTAGAAAAGAAAAAGAAACATAAATTTAAATATTGAAACAAGTACAAAATAAGAGAATAAAAAGCATTGTCATGTGAACAGCAGAACATAAGAGAGGTTTCAAAATATACAGCAATAACATTTAACCTTTCTATGCTTTAGGCGACTCTCTAAGACTGTAAATTTCAGAGAAAGTGCCAGTCTGTAATGGTAGGAGGGTTTTTCTCACCTGGGAGCTCCCTATAACAATTAAATCACAGAACATACCCTTACCCTGGAGAAGAATTCTCAGAGGTATTTGACTTCCATAGTGGGTAGCATCTATTTTTCATTTATGACAGGGACCCATTGGACCAAGCAAGTCATTAGTCACAGGTAGCCGGACCAGATGAGTTTGGGATTTGATGCAGGGGGTAGGGGATGTTTTTGTTTTCTACTACTTCATGAGAATGTTGTGGTGAAGAGGTGCTAGAGAAAAGTCAAAACTAAAAGCTTGGGTGGTGGAAGCAGAAAATTACCAGCAATAAAAACAACCCTAAGAGTCTTCAGTGTGGGGGTTGCCCTCAGCTTTTTTCATCACAATCCACTTTGATAGAATCTCACTGAGACACACTTCTATAATCTAGAAATAGCTTTGCCCTGCTGAGACATGAGAGACCTAATTAAAAGTTAAAACCTTGCAGGTCTAAAAGATAAGGTTTTCAAACTATTGTATAATGGATTTTGTTCTTTTTAATTTTCTTTTCAGGACACAGGCTCAGAGAACTTAACTGTTGATGAACTAGAAGTTACCTAATCTAGACCACTGCATTCGGATATGCTGAGATTCCACAAACATGTACTGAGTATGCCAGGATCTGGGGATACCAAGATAAAATAAGACAGAGAGCATCCCCTCAGGATGTTTACAGTTTAATAGGGTGTAAGGTAGGTGTATAAATAGTTCTGCTAAAAAGTGGAATACAGTAGAACATAAGAACAAATTCTTTTTCTGAAGCCATTTAAATGCCTTTCCCCTTATTCTATACTCAGTGGAGTTGGGAACTCACTAGTCATCAGTTTTCACAAAAGCAATCCAGCAACAAGTTATGTATTGCATGTTTGACAAATGGCGTGTTAGGTATAATACAGAAATAGAAGACAAAGTTTCTAACTCCCCAATCTTTGGACAGAAAAAAAGTTAAAACACAAAATAATAATAAATAATACCAGAATGGGCATGGGGAAGTACTGGATTATGTGATATTGACATAGGAGTTCAAAAGATGGGAATGGGAGTGATAAGGAATAGGGGCAGCAGGGAGGGTTTCATGCAGGAAGTTGGCTTGAACTGGGCTTTGGCAAATAATGGGTAGGATTTAGATAGAAGAGAGAAACAACATAGAAAAAACTTAGAGATGGGTAGTCAATAAGGATGCTGCAGTCATGGAAGAATGAAGAAACAAACCTTGTTAGCACAAACAAACATGCTGGGAAGGAGCAAGATTGATATAACCTTAGACAGGTAGGGAGGAACCAGATGTGTTATGGAGGACCCTGAAAGCTCAGCAGAGAAATTGAAACTTGATTAAGTAGGAAATAGGAAGTCATTGAAAGGCTTCTGAACAGGGAAGTTATACAATGAAATTTTGTTTTAGGAGGACTAGTCTTAGCGGGAGTATGCAGCATGGATTGGAATGGAAAAAACCCCAAACTCAGGAAGCCCAATAATAGATTATTAGTCTAGACATGAAGTATAGATGTGGTTATGGGAAGGAAGAGGAAAGACTGAAACATACTTGTGATGCAATTACAAATTTGCCCCTCACAATGACCTTCAATTTACTTTTCAAGTCAAACAATTCCAGTTCATTTAACACTTCCTCATGTCTAATGTCTCTCAAATCATTCTGCAATCTTTGCTGTTTTTCTCTAGAAAATATATAAATATTTTCCTCTTAAACATATAGAGAGAATTTTATGTCTGAAAATATCTCTACAAATACTTATATATAAAGCAGCAATTAAAGGGGCAGAGGGTAGGAGTGTGGCAAAATGATGAAGTTAAAGGGACTCAGTCCGGATGCTTCTTTGGCAGTCACAATTATTCTCCCTACTTCTATGCAAAGTTAAGTCCCTTTAGTGCAGTGAATCCATACATAAGTGTCCCCACCAGGCCACATATTGACTTCGTTTTAAAATGTCCTTTTAATTATATTTTATTGTGTTTGTGGACTATTTGTGCCTTACCTATGGTAGAGCCTTCCTACCTCTATTGGTCTGATCAGCCACAGTCAGACACACTGTACCTTGACCCCAACATAGTGGTGTCATTTTTATCCTCTTCAAGAGCAAAAAACAATTACCACTACATTTTTAAATTATGTTTTAATTTTTTAAATTACATTTTAAAATTGCATTTTAATCTGATTCCCACTACACTCAGAAGTGTTACAGTATGTTTGATACCTTTGCTCTAAAGCCTGGCTTACACTTCCCTTCCTGATCTCACTTTCCTTTTCTCCTTTCTTTTTCCTTCATTCTTTCCTCTTCTGTTCTCCCCCTTCTTCTTTCTGCCTTTTCTCCCTATTTCTTTTTTTTTCTTATACCTCATCAACATGTAAAGCCCTAAATAAAGAACACACAGGGACCATTTCCATGGCCTAACAGGAGCAGTTATGGAGTAGAAAGTAGGGAAAGAAAAGTTTCCTCCTTTTTTTTTAACTTCACATTCTACAGATCAAGAAATTAAGTCAATTTATTACAATATGTTACCTTCCTCAGGCCACTCTAGGACTAAGCAGCAGACCTAACAATAAAGTTCTAGTCTCTGAAGACTTCCATTGTTCCCTTGATTCACAGGGCTACCATATTCAACTTTCTGTGAGGGGATAATAAATGTCAGACATCAGTGTCTGGGATGTCACTCAAATACAGCCAAATGGATTTGACTGAGAAAATTACCAAATCAAATGTTCCTCTGAAATTGGAAGGAAGCATATGTGATTCTGCCTGTGAGAAATAAGAAAGAAATATGTATCCAGCGGCTAAGCACAGATACTGTCCATCAACTGGCAACCCGAAGGTTGAGCAGTCAAAACTGGGGTCAGTTAAGAAAGGCAGAGGATTAAAAAGAAGAGGAAATATGACTTGCTCTGTGAAAATCATCTGACTCTAAGAGAAAGACAGTGGGAAGATCACAGGATTTCACCAGAGTCTGGTAATCTAGGTTCTAGCTGTAGTTTCATCTCTAGCTTTGTAAGCTGCATATCCTTGGGTAAGTGACTTCAAAAGACCAGCTTCACAAGTACAAGACTAGTGCCAGTAGTCGGCTAGACAATCTGACCCAGGAAAATAATCTGGGTCAATATGAGTCCACTATGTGGTATGGTACTTATCCCCAGGTCATTGGAGCAGTTTCATAAGTTTTAGAACTTAAAGGTAGTCTCACAAAAGAGATAGGCCAGTCATGAAGGTCATAAGCAGTAGGCCTTTATTTGGTACATTTCAATTCACGTAAGGGAAAATCTATGGCCCTATGGGGCAGCAGAGCCCCAGGCCAAGAGTCCATTTTAGAAATGGAAGGCCAGATTCCTAATGATGACTCTCCATTGGTCTATCTGCCAGCCTATGAGAATCTCTTGCATTCCTCTTCATGAGAAAGTTTGCCATGTGGACTACAACAATGAACTGATCCAGTTCCTGCCCCAAACAATCACATTGAAGAAGCCTGCAGGAGTCCATGTGGGATTTAACATTTGTGGGGGAAAGGCTTCCCAGCTGGGTATCTTCATCTCCAAAGTATTTCCTAATTCAGATGCACATGTGGCAGAACTCCAGGAATGAGACCAGGTCCTAGCTGTAAATGAAATGTATTTTCAAAAAATTCAACATGAATATGTGAAGATCCTGAAGACAGCCTAAGAGACTGATACAAAATTCCTATTCTTCTCCTACAACTATGATGTCTAGAAGTAGAGAACTAGAGGGCTGGGCACCCTCCCAATCCCCCCCATACAGAATCCACTGCAAAAAACTGACATAGGACATCACTTGGGAAACCCGGTATTAAGTCTGCATTGTCAATTTCCAGACTGTATTGTATGTTTCTTCAATTCCTTCTGTCTTTGGGGTAAGCATCAGTTTTTTAGTAAGAGTGAAGAAACAGAGAGCAAATTGGGGAAAGGGGTATTCAGTAGGCTAGCTATTTTGGGGTGGGAGTAGGGGAAAGACAGGGAGAAAAAATTGTAACTCAAAATCTTGTGGAAATAAATGTTGAAAACTAAAAATAAATAAATAAGTAAATAGGAAAAAAAGAAAGGGAAAAAAGAGTGAAGAAACAAATGATGCTTAGGAAGAACCAATTTGTGCTGTGTCTATGCAGAGATGAGAGACATAGGTCAGCAATCTTTATTTAGTGAACATTTATTAAGCACATACTATGTGCCAGGCACTGTGCCAAGCCCTAAGAATACATTTTTTTAAAGATAGTCTCTGCCTTCAAAGAACTTATGGCCTAATGGGGGAAGACAATACTCAAAAGTTGGTGGACATGGTGGACAAGCTGAAGAAATTCAAAAAGAGTGAGGTTGGGTGAGAAAAAAGACATCCCAGTAAAAGCCTAATTTCTCCTTTTACTTTTGCTCCCTTTGTCTTAAGTGAAATAAATATGATTCTTGCTAAAATAAAAAGTATCTAGGAAAAGGGCAGGGCAGAGATGCCAAGCAAGAGAAGGGGGAAGGATCTTGAAGAGAAATAGTCTATTGCACAAGTAATGGAGGGATGGGTCCATGAGGACTCAGTCCTACAAGCTGGAGTATACTGATAAGTATTTAACAATTGACTCTCTAGGACAAAAGAAATATATGCTCAAAATACTTTTAATTTTAGTTTGCATTATCACTTTTCTTTATAGCTTTCTTAATTCTAGACAATCAACAAAACAATAAATCAAGCCCTAGTTTGTAGCATTTGCCTATTTCTTAGATGTAAATGTTCCCACTGAAATTTTAGCAATTGCCTCTTGCCAACTGGTTTGAACTGGCTCCAGCATACCCTACAAATCCTATGGATCTCAGGGAGAGAAAGAAAGAAAAAGAAAGAAAGAGAGAGGGGGGTGAGGGAGGGAGGGAGGGAGGAAGGAAGGAAGAAGGGAATGAAGGAGGGAAGGTAGGGAAGGGAAGGAAGAAGAGAAAAGGGAAGGGAAGAAGGGAGAGGAGAAAAGAGAACAGAGAAAAAGAAGGAAAAACAGAGTTTCTCAACTATTTAAGTGCTCCAAAAAGTTGCTGTGGTTTTAGACTAGATTAGCAAAGGTATCACGTCCAGGACTAAGAAGGTGATAGTTACATAGTCAGATCTAGTCTGGATTACTATGTCCAATCCTGGACACCACATTTTAAAACACAAAAACAAAATGAAAGATCGAGGAGGATATTAATAATGGTAAGAGGCTTGAAGGCCATGCATGACATACTCGTTTTAATGAAAGAGATACTGGCTTGGAGAAGTAAAGTTGAGAGCCATGATAGCTGTATTTCCCATCTATAACATGGGAGAGTTGGACTAAGTGAACTCTAAGTTTCCTTCAGCTCTAAATCTATTTTAACTCTCATGTGATGTTAGCAGCCATTGTTCTGATATTGTTCATCAGGATGTTTGAGAAGCTGAGTGGCCCCGTACTTACCTTTTCATGTGCCCTAATGGGTGGAAATGTTGACAACCTGCCAAGCTCTCTATAGTTCTCAATGAGTCAGCAAACTGCTATCCCTCAGCTCAAACCTTTTTTTCAACTCTGAGGTCATGCCGATTTATTACCAAGGAGGATATAGATTTGTGGATTTATCCAGTCAGTAGGTAGCTCTAAGCCCCCATCTACTGGCAAACTCTTCCTCTACCCTTTTTGTATCTACTATATTTCAGTAAGCCCTCATCACACGACCTCCACAAAATACAGCTGGCTCTCCACAGAAGCAGACAATCATGCTTAGAATCTGTATGTTGTGTTTACTCTTGACATAAAAGAGATAAACAAATAAACAGTACATAAAAACAAGTACACAAGGCATTATAAAACAATCAAACATCTCCCAAGCAACACTGGGAGCCAGCTGCTCTGGAAGTCTCCCAGATGGTACAGAAATTGCTTCAGCACAGAAGTTATAGGCAATATGAGTTTGCTTATTCCCCATGCTCTGTGAGCTAGAAAAATGTCTCCATACAATTCAATCTACACACCCAACATGGCTAGTCAAGAGGCAGTTGGATGGATCAATGGCTAGAGCACTGAACCTGGCATCAAAAAGACAATTCAGACCCAGTCTTAGACCTTTACTGACTTCATGACCCGGGTCACTTAATCTCACCTTCCTCAAGTGAAAAATAAGGATAATAACAGCATCCATCTCACAGGGTTGTTGTGGTGATCAAATGGGATAATGTCTAGAAGCACTTAGCATGTTGCCTGGGATAGAACAGGTGCTTAATAAAAGTTGGTTCCCTTCCCCTAGATTTATTTTTAACCTGTAAACTTTTTAAAAAATATTTTGATAACTATTTCAATACAATTGGTTTCTATTATGATTCTATATATTTTATTTTATGCATTTAAAAACTTCTGACAAGGGGTCAGTAGGCCTTTACCAGATTGCTAATGGGCATATTAAAACTAAAAGAGGTTAAGGGCCTCTGCTTTAGATAAAGACACTGAAACTTGTACCATGGAAGATGGATCCAGATGAAATTGAAAAGACAAGCAATCTTTTCAGTCCTGGCTGTCTCAGTCTGGCAGGGACCTCTCACATTGTCTGGTCATTACTAGCCCATTACACAACAGGGTAGACTTAATGACGTACCCTGGCAAAGAGAAGCTTGCCCCTGTGATGTCTGGTCTTCATGCCTTCTCCTTTTGACCTTGAGTTCAGTATTCAATCCCCCTTTCCTTCTAGTTATTCCTTCCTATCCTCCCCAGACTCAAAGCCCTCCTTACTCTATAATGTGCTTACAAAGTGAGAACTGGAATATGGAAGAAAATTTAGACTTGTGCCATTTAAAGCCAGAGCATAGACAAAAAGAGCAAGAACAGTAGAAAGGTAGATTTAAGCATAATGTAAGGAGAAATTCTTGTTGAAACAATTGTCATACCCCACTCTTCCTGAACCCATTTTAGGGTTTTCTTGGCAAAGAAACCAGAGCAGTTTGCTGTTTCCTTCTCCAGCTCATTTTACAGATGAGGAAACAGAGGCAAGCTGGAGTTAGTGACTTGCCCAGGGTCACACAAAAGCAAGTGTCTAAGGCCGGATTTGAAGTCAGGAAAAGGAGTCTTCTTGACTTCAAGCCTAACACTAGCTGCCCTTTCTGATGCTTAGAGCTATCCAAAAGTTTACTGGGCTGTCTTGCAAAGGCAGAGACTTCCCCCTCCCTGAAGGTTGGACAGCCCCTTGCTGGGGTCCTTGTAAAAGAGATTCCTGTCCAGGTACAAATTGGACTAGATGGCCCTGAAGTTCCTTCCATTTCTGAACTTTTACATTTCTTTGAGAAAAGCTTTAATATGAAGAGAGTTCAACTCATCCTGTACTTCACAGCAAGATAAGAACCTGAACAGGCTAACCTTGGATCCAAAATTGAAAAAGACAGTGTGCTCCAAACTATTTACATTGCATTCCACTTGAAGAAACCTAATAACCAAAATGATAATAGGCTCAGAGAATATGAAAATGAGAGCTCATCCAGAGTTCTAAAACTGACAGATTTCCCCCCAAAACAAATGAAATCAAATCGCAATTTTTAAACCTGGAAGGGACATTTGGGATCATCTAATTCAGCCTTCTTTACAGGATAGAACACTAATGCCCCCAGATTAAATGACTTGCTGAAGGTCAACACTGCCAAGAGAAGAGCCTGGATTCTTAAAATCCATGGATTTACCAACTGAAACTTAGGTGTCATTTTTATTTTATTTTATTTTTTGCTTTTTGAAGTGGGGGAAGGCAGGGCAATTGAGGTTAAGTGACTTGCCCAAGATCACACAGCTAGTGTTAAGTTTCTGAGGCTGGATTTGAACTCAGGTCCTCCTGACTCCAGGACCACCTAGTCACTGCGCCACCTAGCCTCCCCTTGGGTGTTATTTTTAGACTAGTGTTTTTGATTGTAACCACCTTTCATGTCTTTAGCAAAGGTACTCTTTGATTCTATTGAGCCCCAGTGTTCCTATACTACTCCATGACTCTATAGGAGGTGAAAGAGAGAGAGAGGAAAGGAAAGGAAAGGAAAGGAAAGGAAAGGAAAGGAAAGGAAAGGAAAGGAAAGGAAAGGAAAGGAAAGGAAAGGAAAGGAAAGGAAAGGAAAGGAAAGGAAAGGAAAGGAAAGGAAAGGAAAGGAAAGGAAAGGAAGGGAAAGGAAAGGAAAGGAAAGGAAAGGAAAGGAAAGGAAAGGAAAGGAAAGGAAAGGAAAGGAAAGGAAAGGAAAGGAAAGGAAAGGAAAAAAAGGAAAAAAAGGAAAAAAAGAGAAAAGAGAGAATCTAGTGTCCGGGACATCATTTGCTGCCAGTGAGTAATACTGACCCAAGAAGGGTCAGCTTCTAAGACACCTTTCTGTAATTTTTAAATTTGATCCTTGGTTCAGAGAGAGTTCTCTCCAATTTACCTTCTCTGTTTAAAAACGTACTCCTTCCCTGGGGCTCACACACCCACCCAGTTCAACATTAACATCAGCATCAACACTGCAGAACAGCCCTTTCTCAAGCAATTTACAGCCTTTTGCTCCCAAACAAACCTGTTGCTGGAAGTCAAAAGAGGCTGGTTTTCCCTACAAGCCTCTTCAGGGTTAGGAGAGGGAATCAACTGGGCCCTAGTTCTGCTCCTGACTGCCTGCACTGACCATTGTTTCAGAAGGAGCCCCAGCCAGGCTTCTTTTCGGACTCTCCAGACTTTTCTCCTACCTCCTGGACAATCACCTTTCTGGTATTTAAGCTTCCCACTCTGCTCTTCGCTCTGCTCTGGCTTTCCTCTATTAAAATGCAAACTCCTTAAGAATAGGCATTGCCTTGCTTAATTGTATTTGTTTTCACAGAGTTCGGTATACTGCCTGATACATAACGTTTTCTGTCAGTCTCTCTGCATTTCTGTCTCTTAGTCTCACTGTCTCTGTGTTTCTCTCTGTCTCTATCACACACACACACACACACACACACACACACACACACACACACACACCATTATGGTGTGGTGAAAAAAGTCATAGGACTCTGAAAACTTTGGTTCTAAATCCAGGATGACCTCTTTGGTCCTCACTCGGTTTATTTCTCTTGTCAAATGAAGGACTGTGAAATAGAAGGTCCCTAAGGTTCCAGCCCATAACTTCACAGGGACTCAGGAATCAGAAATGCTGGGCCCTTGGTCACTTCAGGTGAAACACAAGATGTAAGGTCAGCATGGAACAATTCTGCCCATTGTCCTCATCTGGCTTTGTTGTGAGGGAATGAAAGGTCACCTACAGTGTGCTGAAAAGGAACAACGAAGGCTGACACCTCGCAGGAGAAAAAGCAAAGCGGAAATTCGGTATTTATTTGTCCATGTAGATTGTGTTATTTCATTTTCAGTGCCCCTCACCCCCCCAATCAGCATTTCTGCTGCCTTTTCAATGCATCTGCTCCCTCAATAGAACATGGGTTTTGACCTTTGTTGCACAGATCTCAATGTGGTAAGATCAAAGAACTCACTGCTGAGCAGGCCTGTTAGAAGACAGCTGGCATCTCAGCGATTGACTGCCGCTTAATGAGTACCAGACCCTGCTGGAAGTCCCTCGGACGGTGCTGCTTAAAGTGTTCTTCGAAAAAAGATCTTCCCTTCCCCCCGCCCCCATGAAAATTAAAATGCAGAGTGGTGAAAACATTGTCATGTTACAGTTTGGGTTTTCACTACCTCCAAACAGGAAGCAAAGATGTAAACCAGGCACATCTTCAGTTCTGACTTCAGCAGCAGAATATTGAGAAATCAGGGAAAGGGGAAAAAATCATGACCTTTAAATCTCACCACCAAACAGCCAAATAAGTGAGGACTATGGGTGGCATGTGATCTTACTAAGGCTAAAGAATAGTTTTTATCTGCAACGGAAAATCTCTGAGTATTTTTAACTAGTCTGTGAGGATCGGGAATGCCGTATGTACTTGTGAGGCACTGAACCACTTTACCCAGGGGAGCCATGGAGTCTCATTTTCCTGACATCTTAAAGGGGGTACAAAGATATTTCTGGGGGCCAGGTTAAGTTCTATTCTGTCCAGAACTCCAGCTTATGCATTCCCCCTCGAGAGGGGAAAATTAGTGGTGGAATGGAAAATGTGAGAAGCCCATTGCTTTCCAACTATATAATCGACCACGTGCTAACTATGCTCCTTTAGCTCTCTGGCCCTCAGTTTTTCCTTCTGTAAACTGGGAATGATAATGCTCACTACCTAGCCCACAGTCATCCAAAAAGATAATCTGTGCAAAGTGTTTTGAAAACACAAAATGCACAGAATATTACTTATCTGCTAGTTTCCTTCTTTGTCTTGAACTTTTTTCCTTTCTTTTTTTATCTTTCTTTTTTTAACTTCTTTTTTCATGATTTTAAAGCTATGGTCTTAGAGTGAAATATTAGTTACATTTCTGTTTTATTTCTCAGAATGTCAGGGTCATTTGGCACTCGGGTGACAGATACTCTAACCAAATCTCTTGCCAGGACTCACATTTGCATTGTCCCGGGGTGGCTGTAGAGTTAAGAGCATTTGGGGGCTGGGAAAGGAATGTCCCTGATGTACGGCTGCAGCCTGGTTCTAATTTTAGCACCAACAGAGCATTTCACTTCCTGGAGGTATCCGATTGCTGGTGCTCTCCTGCTTGTTACACTGGGCTGATATCACACATGTGGGAAAAATTAAAGGCACAAGAATTGCCAAACTGAATCACACCCATGGTCTATCTAACCCAGGATTCTATCTCTGACAGTGGCAGCAAGAGAAATCATGGCTGGGCTCCATGATGTCAACCTCAAAAGGTTAGGGATGTGCCCCCAAATATGTGTACTTTCCCTTATTAAGGGTCTATCATTCATGGATTTTTTTCTAAATCTTTAATAAATCTATTTATATTTTTGTCCTGTGTCACCTTTTTAGGCAATAGAAACTCTCATGATTTTTAGCTGATTGGGGAACTCAAGAGAGAAATCTTGTTTGTGGTAAGGTCTGAGTAGAATTATGGGGTGAGCAAAAGCCCCCATTCCACTAGGGTAAAAATTTCAAACTCCCATATAGGTTGTTGGGAAATTGAAAGAGGTTGTTTCTTCTTTCTGATGCCCATTGAGATGGGGACTGCTCTGTAACATCCTAGTGGATCAGCAGGAAAAGGGAGAAAGTGATTAATTAATCGCTAGCACTGCACAGCTGTGATTGGACACTATCATTTCCAAATATGGAACTTGTCTAATCTTTGGGCTATGAGTTTCATTAAAGCAGTTATGGTGAAATATGGGAAGAGAAGTGGCTTAGAAGTCAGTGGATTTGAACCCTAGTTCTCCTACTTTTCACATATGCCAGTCAGTCAATAAACATTTATTAAATGTCTATTATGTTCCAGGCACTATACTAATTGCTAGTGATACAAAAAGAGGTGAAAGAACCCTCAAAGAACTCCTGAACTAATAAGAGAAACAATAAGCAACTAAATATGTACAAACAAGATATATATTCAAATTAAATAGGAAATAAATAAGAGAAGGAAGACACTAGAGTTAAGATGAGTTAGGAAAGGCTTCCTATAGAAGATGGGATTTTAGTTGGGAATTAAAGGAGATATCAAGTGGAAATGAGGAGGGAGAGCATTGGGGGGGGGGATCATCAAATCTGGCTTCAGATACTAACTGTGTGATCCTGGGCAAGTCACTTAACCCTGTTTGCCTCAGTTTCCTCATCTGTAAAATGAGTCAAGAGAAGGAAATGGCAAACCATTCTGGGCTCTTTGCCAAGAAAACCCCAAATGGTGTTACAAAGAGTCAGGCATGACTGAACAACAACATGTGGGATAGCCAGAGAAAATGCCCAGAGGTGAGAGATTAAAAACTACTTGGTGAGGAGTAAGGTGTAAAGAGACTGGAAAATTGGGAGATAGGTAGATTATGAAGGGCTTTGAATGCCAAACAGAAGATTTTGTATTTGATCCTAAAGTCTGTGTTTACTGGTTAATTTTTGTATTGTGAGTCATACACAGCTGGCACTCAATAATTATTTGATAATTTGTTAGAAGCTTTCCTAAAAATCCAAGTAAAGGTATAGTTACTCCTATATATTCCTATTAGCTCCTTTTAATGGATAAATTGGGAATAAATCACCCATACATCTTGGCTAGTGGTTAACTCTAAAGGAAAGCATTGAATTATAGAAGTTTCTTGAACAACCAACTAAATGAATAAGTAGCTCTTTTAAGCTCTTGTATAGAGATATAGAACCAACTACCATGTTTCTTGAACAACCAATACGATTAATTGGTTCACATATTCACCAAAATAATCTTGTACAGTTCTGACCATGTCACCCTCTTGCTCAAAAACCATCAGTGACTCCCTTAAACTGTCATTAAGGGTCCTCCAAAATTTAGCTTCAACCTATCTTTCTCAACATTTCATATTACATTCATTCATGCATTCTATAAGGCAGCAACTAAACTGTACTACACTCTCATGAGTACTCACTTTCCTCAATTCATTGCTGTAAACCTTTCTCCAGCCTGAGAAAACCCTCTCTTCCCACCCCTACCAGATACAAACCTTCTCTTCCTTAAAAATTCCTTTCATGTGTCATTATTCATGAAGCCATGCTTGAGCCTCCAACTAAAAGTGATGCCTCCCTCCCTGAGTTTTCTGAAGTTCTCTTTTACCGTTATTGTCCCCTATCTTGTATTATAGTTACCTATATACATATTCCATCTTCTCCTCATAGACTGTAACCTCCTTGAAGACAGGGACTATGTCATTTTTCATCTCTGGGCATTTTTTCACCCCACTGCACTTAAGTAAAGCATTTAAAAAGACTTGCTGAATTGTTGAAAGGATCAAGTGCTTAAAAGAGCTACTTATTCATTTAGATTTCACTTCTCAGGGTCTCAGTTTCTGAAGCTGTAAAAGAAGGAATAAGGTTAGAAGAACTCTAAACTGCCTTTCAGCTCATCCTCTGACAGGATGAAATCAGGGCGTCTTGCAAAATTTTACTGGTAAGCAATATTTTTTGCTACCAAAAGTCATTAGTCTTCAAGGGCTATAAACTTTAACATCTGACTCCTTCTTTTCCCTTTTCCTTCTTCCTCCATCTTGTTCCTCCTACCCTTGGCTTTCTCCTTTCCCTTTCTTAGTCCTACTGACAGCCATCACGTGAAGGCTTTGAAAAGCAAAGTAGTCTTCCTTATGAAAAATTTAAATATCTTACCAGTCTGCAGTATTTTTTGGTTTAGAAAGAACTGGGTTCAAAGACCTTTAAAGTCTCTTCCGGTTCTAAAATCAAATGATCCTGTCTTTCTAATGTTACTCATTCTGGCAGCTTCTTAGCTGCATGGTTAAAAAAGAATGAGATATATCTACAAGCATAGATTATTGGATCTGGAAATGACCTTGGAGATTAATTAGTCCAGGCCCTCAGAAGCCAAAAGATGGGACACGATTTAACTCGAGGTCAAGCTTACACAACTAAAGAATGGAAAATCTGAATTCAAACACAGAATTCTTATATCTCAGCCCTGAGTTCTTTCCATGCCACCATGAATAATTAAGCCAAAGCTGTAAAAAAATAAAAAAAAAAAAACAGGCTGAATAAATAATGGCGTTTCTGCATTTAATTTTTAGGCTGGAATCCTATATGTATAGTTCTTGCTTTTATATTTAGCTCTTCCTGATTATATTTTGGGTTTTAACAGAAAGAGAGAGACATAAGGAGCTTACAATTTGTCTTATTGTTTGTTGCTTTATTAGTTCAATCATGAAGTCCTTCCTTCCAGTAACTTCTTTGCATTTGCTTTAATGAAAGGGGGTGGGTGGGCGGGAAGAAAGCTTTGTTTAAATATGGAATGAGACCAGATATGAATGGCTCAGTGGATAGTGGTCCTACCTGGCTTTTAAAGGGACATGGAAAAGACATGTGCCCATCTTTTCAAGACTGACATGCTCAAATTAAAGAGAGAAATTTCCTTGTGAAGTGAATTCACAGACATCTCCACATCTGCTCAGTGTTCTCCATATGGACAGGCTACATAAGAAGGCAGTAAAGCTAAGGGCTACCTGAGTATGCCAAGGGAAAAAAATGCTTCTGCCTCATCCTGGGGACCCATACAGTCACATCCTCTGTATTCTCAACTTTGCTGAAGCTGTACCTGGACCATATTTGGACCTGAAGAACTCAAGAGATGACCAAAATTCAATCTAGAGATGGCATATAAGCAAGACTTATCACCACTGGGCATATAAGCAAGACTTATCACCACTGAACCCTCCGCGCTACATCTCCAGAAAAATAACACATTTACATAGGTTTTGTGATTGGCTCTTATATTATTTGATCCTCCTAACAGCCAGTGAGGAAGGTGCTATTATGCTGATTTTGCAAATGAGGAAACTGAGATTGAGAGAGTTTGACCAGTGTCCCACAGCTGGTGAGTGTCAGAAGCAGGTTTTAGAGTAAAATCTTCCTGACTCCAAATAAAGCATTTTATCCTCTACACCATCTATCTAGTACTGATTGGTGACTGAGTGAGAGCTAACTTACCTGGCCTTCTATGTCAAACTGTCCTCAGACCAGACCAGGTTTCACTTCCAGCCAGCCATATTTAATCTGCCCAGCTACCATGTGCATAATTCCCAGCACCAGCATCCTTTTGCTCTGGCTCCAGTAATAAAAATTAATAGCATCATTGGTTATGGAAAGAACATACTGACTAACTGGATCAGTTCACCATCCTTGTGACCCCTAGAAAAAAACTCCCTTCCCTGGCTACCACTCCCCTATCTGTCCCCCTCCCCCAATAGAATTCATATTCTTGCTTTTTTATTTCTATTCTTGACCACATAACTAATTATTTGTAGAACATTTCCACTAGAAAGGAATTACAAAGTTAGCTAACACAACCCCTTCATTTTGCAGATGAGGAAATTGAGACCCATAGAGGTAAAGTAAGTTGGCCAAAATCTCACAACAGTGCAATGGAATAGCCAAGTCTATAAAACATGGAGGGATGGAGGAGCAGCTAGATAGTACTACAGACAGAATGCTGGGCCTATAGTCAGGAAGACTCATCTCCCTGAGTTCAAATATGGCCTCAAACATTTACTAGCTGTGTGACCCTGGATAAGTCACTTTACCCTATTTTCCTCTGTTTTCTCAGTTACAGAATGAGCTAGAGCAGGAAAGGCAAATCACTCCAGTATCTTTGCCAAGAAAACCTCAAATGTGGTCTTGAAGAATTCAAAACGACTAAAACAGCTGGATGACAAAAAAAAAATAAAACAACAAATCTGAATTCCAGGGTTGTTTTATTTTTTTTAGTTATATATGTCATTGTGTGAATAACTACTCACATTGCTTTAGAACACTTCATATTCTCTATGTTTTGCAGTTTTCTTCATGGCAGTTTGGGTATGTAAGGTGGCATCATGAACTAAGGCATGGAGAGAAATAATTCACCAAAGAAGTTATACGACTGAGCAAGATTCAGGACTCCCATTCCCATTCCAGTTGTTTTTGACCCACATTAACTGCTAGGATGGGAGTAAGGGTCATCCATAAGAGGATAGACCTCAGTTTTTTTCCTCTGTAAAATGTAGGCACTAAAAACCCCTTAAGTCAGGGGTTCTTAACCTTTTTTGTCCCAAGACCCCTTTGTTAGACTGATGAAGGATATGGTCCCCTTTTCAGAATCACATTCTCCAAGTCACAGGAGGTGAGAAGGTGGGGAAGAAATGACTCCACATTTTTGCCTTCATGATAATGGACTAGTTGTCTCTATATAAGCCTCAGCTCTTTTTGACTTTTGAGTGCCCCCAGGGATGCCTCCTGGACTCCAAGTTCCAGCAACAAAGTTTCCTATAGCAATCAGTTCTCCCAGGTTATGGGTCCTTGATAGGGTTATCCCATCCAGAACTTCAAGCTCAGGGCTAATCAAAACCAAATTAGAAAACACCAGGTGAAGAGGTTTTGAAGACCATGATGGGGATGAAAGACTCTCTGTTGCCCATTATCCATGAAATAATAATTAGCCACCTGATGACCAAAGAGCAAGATTGCCTGATGCTGAGAGTATGAATCAATCAATAGTCATTAAGTACCTACAATATGCCAGATCCTGATAAAACAGAGAAAAAAAATGAAAGAGTCCCTTTGAATATCCTACAGTCCAGTCAATGGAGATATGTACACATAAATGTATATACATATATATATATAAATATATCTATACATATATATGTACACATATGTATATACATATATATATACACATGTGTGTATCAAACACAAAATAGATGCAAGATAATTGGGAAGGTGTGGAGCACTGAGGGATAGGGGCAGAAATTGAGAGAGAGTGCATTCTAGGACTGGGGGATAGCACATATAGACATCAAGATGGGAGGTGAAGTGCTGTAAATGAGGAACAGTAAGAAGACCAGTGGATTGTACTGCAGTGTGCCAAAAAGGCAGAGTTGATCTTAGAGGTATTGAGAAGACACTGGAGCTTATTAAGTAGAAAAGTGGCATAGTCAGGCATGTATTTTAGGAAAATCACTATGACAGCTGTGTGGAGGATGGTTTGGAATCAGGAAAGAAAAAGGCAGGAAGACTGAATAAAAGGCTATTGAAATAGTTCAGGCAAAAGGGGATGCAGGCCTGCGCCAGGGTGGTAGCTATGTGAATGGAGAGAAGAGTGTGTCCAGAGAGCCTGTGGAACTAGAAATGATAAATTATGGTGATCTATTGAACATGAGGACCAAATGAGGGCAACAAATTGAGTATGACACGAATATTGCAAATCTTAATGACCAGAAAGATGGTGGTAGCCTTGACAGAAATAGGGAAGCTTAGAAGAGAGGTGACATGGGAGGGGAAATTTTGAGTTTGAGGTATTTATGGGACATTGAGCTCAAAATGTTCAATATAAAGTTCATGATACAGGAGTGGAGTTCAGAGAAGAGACTAGGAGTGGAGTTATAGAACTGGGAGTCATTAGCATAGAAAAATAATTAAACCCATATGAGCTGATGAGGTCACCGAGAGAGAGCACACTTCTTTAAAGAACCATTATATTACTTACATATTCAACCCATATTCTTCCATTATTTGTAAATTAGGCTTAGAATTTACTCCAACAGACTGAAAGTTTGCAACCAACCTCAAAATAACCCCTGAAATAGGCTTCTAATTCAATTCTCACATTTTACAGCTAAGGAAACTGAGATCCAAAGAAGGGATGCTGGTTAATGACTGAACTAGGACAAGATCTTCAGTCTCCTGACTCCCACTCCAGGGCTCTCTGTTTTGTTGCGACTTAACTTTTCTATATTGACCATCCCATATGGAACCCGGTTCAAGTTCAGGCTCATAGACAGTAAGCATGTTACAATAGAATTGCGAAAAGTGTCAGTTTTAGAATCTGAAATCCTGAGTTCTGTTACTTATTATTTGTGTAATCTTGGACAAGACACATTATGTCTCTAGATCTGTTTTCTTCTTACAATATTAGAATGATTATCTAAGCTCAGGGATTCTTAACCTTTTTTGTGCTATGAATGCCTTTGCCAGTCTAGTGAAGCCTATGAATGTTTTTAATGCATTAAATAAAATATATAGCATTATAAAGGACACCAACTATATTAAAATACATTTATCAAAACATTGAGAGGAAAAAACAGGTTCACAGACTCTGGATTAAGAACCACTGGCACCCAACAATACCACTTCTAGGGCCGTATCCCAAAGAGATCATAAAAATGGGAAAAGGAACCACATGTACAAAAATATTTATAGCAGCTCTTTTTCTGTAGTGGCCAAGAACTGGAAATTGAGGGGAATGACTGAACAAGTTGTGGTATATGAAAGTAATTGAATACTATTGTGCTCTAAGAAATAATGAACAGGGAGACTTCAGAAAAACCTGGAAAGACTTACATGAACTGATGAATGAAGTGAGCAGAACCAGGAGAATATTATACACAGTAACAGCCACAATGTGCAATGACTGACTTTGATAGACTTAGCACTTCTCAGCAATGCAAGAACCTAAATCAATTCCAAAAGACTCATGATGGAAAATACCATCAATATCCAGAAAAAGAACTATGGAGTCTGAATGCAGAGCAAAGCAGACTATTTTCTTTTTTTTGTTATGTTTTGTTTTGCTTTTTTCTTTCTAATGGTTCCTCCCATTCCTCCTAATTCTTCTATACAACATGACTAATGTGAAAATATGTTTAATAGGAATGTTTGTAGAGCCTATATCAGACTGCATGCCATCTGGGGGGGGGGGAAGGAAAAAGGGGAAAAAATTTAAAACTTATAGAAGGGAATGTCAAAAACTAAAAATAAATTAATTAACTTTAAAAAAAAAGAACCACTGGCCTAGATGATCTGTGAGGACCCTTTCAGCTGTGAATCTGTGATCCTTTCAAGTAACCACATCTCTAAGGGCAAGTCATTCCTCAAAGTCAGCTCCATCCCAAATCTCGGGAGGATGCAAAGCAGCCAGAGCGTTACTCTATCTGTTTGTAATTCCTTGGGATGGGAACATGCTCGGTGGAAGCAGGATACTGGAGCTGACTGCAGCTCAGTTCAGTGTCTGTTAAGGAAGTGAGCCCCACCTCTGCTAACGCGGGCCAAACACCCTTGGTAAACAGGCTGGTGGGCAGAGCTTTTCACAATTAGCTGCTACTCTGTGCAATGTTGGCTGGCCAGGCCCCAAAACTGAAACCGAATCCTCCTCCTCCTCCTCCTCCTCCTCTTCCCACTCTGTTTTGTTTAGAAACTATTTTTATTTTGATACAATAATACCCTCTAACAACACCCATCCTGACAGAGAAGAGATGACCGGCTCTCACAGCTATTTGCAGTCATATGCTTTCAAACCTGGAAACTAAAGAATAACTGAGTCTCAGCTTCCTAAAATGATGTCAACCTTGAGCCCTACATTTGAATTACTCCCTAACGTCTGCCGTTTCCTCTAGAGGAGGATGTCACAGCTTTCTTTGAGTTTGCAAAGTTTTCCTCACTGTGAGGGAGAGAGGGCAAGAATGATTTCCTCTGTTCTATAGAAGAGCAAACTCGGGCTCAGGGAGGGATTAATTCAGCCAAGGTCATGCAGCTATGACTTAAGTACTTACTAGAGTCAGGACTTACTGGAGCTCAGATTCTTCCTAGCCAGGTCACCCTGGGCAAGTGCCTTTGCACAAGCTACCCCTCAGCCTTAAATGGACACGTTACTCAGCTGCACAACATGGAATCCCTAATTTGCTTCAAGGCTCAGGTCAAGCCCCACTTTCTACAGGAGGCCTTTCCTCATTCCCCACACCCCCACACCCTACACCCCCCCCACACACACACACGAATGAAATTGCTTACCTCTGAGGTCCTTTTCAAAACTAGTGCTCCTATGAAACTGAATTATCATTCAAGAGAAACAATTGTTTATTCTATTCTTAGCTCTGCAAAGGAAATTGAGTAGGTAGCTTAAGCATTATGACTGGGGAATACCTTCCCACATGTAAAGGTAGTCTTTCGTTGAAATTTATTTCCATTTCCTCTTATGCATCTCTTCAATAAGAGCTTACATTTATATGGCTACTTAGAGATATTATTTCATTTGATGCTTACAAAAATTCTATGAGATTGGTGTTACTATTCCCATTTGAGCCAGATGAGAAATTTGGAATCTAAGAAATTAATTCATTTGCCCAGGATCACACAGCTTGTAAATGTCTGAGGCAGGATTATGAACTAAGGTCTTCCACTTTCCAAATCTAGCTCTCTATCCCCTATGACATGATGGCTTACAATGAAAGCAGAAAACATCTTATAAGGGGCGTTGTGATTGCCAAAGCAACTAACATATTTCATTTTGTAACCTCACTGGGCAGGGACAGCATCTAACTCCACAGCTTATTACTTAGTTGAGAAATAGCAATAATACTGAATGGTCAATTATTGTTGCAGTTATTTTATAGTCTATTTCTGAGTAGATCAAAGTGTTTTATATATATATATATATATATATGTGTGTGTGTGTGTGTGTGTGTGTGTATGTATATATATATACACATACACAAATATATATAATGTGTTATATATTTGTAACTACACATAGACACACATATATGTAAATGTACTGTGTGTATACATATATGTGTACACAAGTGTGCATACACAAGCTATGTGACCCTGGGTAAGTCACTTAACTTCAGTGATTCCAGAAAACTCACTTCAAATAATTATAATTAATTAAATATTATTATATAATTAAATAGAATAAGTATATACTATAAAATAAATACAAATATAATTAAATATTTTAAAATATTGGCAAATCTTCAAGAGATCTCTCTGATGTAATACTAAGCATAGCTTAGTAGAGGAGAAAGTGCTAAGAGCATGGTAGAATTGGACATGAATCTCAGACATCGTCTCTTCCAGTTGTGCTTCCCCTTCTAACTGCTTTTTGGAGGGCAATTGGAGTTAAGTGACTTGCTCAAAGTCACATGGCTAGTAAGTGTGTCAAGTGTTTAACGCTGGATTTGAACTCAGGTCCTCCTGACTCTAGGGCTAGTGCTCTATTCACTGAGCCACCTAGCCACCTCTCCCCTTGTATCTTAAAGATGGGAAAACTGAGACCAAGAGACAAAAAGAGTAGGATCCAGGTTTTCTATTCAGTCCATTTCTCTCTCTACTAGACCATCTAAATGTAGGTGCCTGTAGTTTCAATATTTTCTTATTCTATCACCTCCCCAAGAAGATAGTTGCAGTGTTTGGCCACTTGAAATCAACAGTAATTCCACACTTTAGTGAGCTTTTTGAGCTGGCTTCAGCAGTCTCACTGTAATGAGGATAAGCTACATACCGCATCCTTAAGACCTTGTTTGAACACCAACACAAGCATAGTTTTCCATTCTTGTCTTCTTGCCTTTCGTTTGTGATGTTATGAACTATTTTTAAAGAGGCCCAATAAAGTTTGTCCTTTTTGTATTAACTCAGGTTTCTGACCCGTAGAGAGTGTGTATCTGATATTGGAAGCAAAGGTTTAGTAGCCAAGCCCAACCAGACAAATGGAGACTTGCAAATATTAGGGATGCAGCAAATGTTTGTTGAGTTGAATTGAATATAATGGAAACTTGGAGATATTCTCAATAATAATTTTAACTGTGCTTGCCTTAAAAAATTAGCAATTTATTTTTAAGCGACTAAGCAGAATTAACCACTAATCACCAGTACTCTGAACAACTAAATGTTGTTTACTTCAATAAATTAAGAATCTGTGATTTTGTTGTATGGATGTGCTTCTTTAAGGCAATCCATGAAACAAGAAAAAATAGAAAAGGATCTTCATTCCTGTGTAGCCTCCCATTGCTTCTGTGGTGGTGGTAGTGGTGGCAGAAAAGAAATTGGGCATAGGATCCTAAGAATCACACTAATTTGTAAGCAGCAACTTAACTCTAAGTGTTCTATCTGGGAGATCCTTATCCAGTGACCAACAAGCAGACATTCTACTGAAGAAATGAAAATAGATGATCTTGACATTCTCACTATAAATAAAACCAGAAGGCAAAGTGAATTTGCAACTAAATCGAAAAAATAGTTCCCAGGTTCTCTTTGAAGAGACAAATAAAGGGGTTGAAGGCATTGATTTCATTATGCATTCAAAGAGAACAAAAAAAAAACTCATTTCATCAGCATTTGGTCATCTCATAGTTTATGATAGGCATTTGCAAAAATATCATGAAAATAAATGCAGCTCACACACTAACATTTGTTGCTGAGAATAAAGAAATAAGGAGTAGTTTATAGGCAACTGCTTGACTGAGACCTCAGGGCTGCTGATCTACACAGGACTAGTGATCCATACCAGTCCCTGAATTGTAAACACTGAAATTTGCCTTGGTCCAGCTCTGAAGAATCCCATCTTTTCTATAGGGAAGTGAGCTTCTAATTTTTATATTTATGGAATGAACCCCAATTAAAATTGGGGTAAAATTCCCAAGTATAGTAATGGTTGGGGATCAAAATCTAAGAGCTTTGTCAGAGAGAGAGAAAGTGCACACAGGTACCCACACATGAAGCAGGAATGGAATAGGCCATTTATTCCAACACAGAAAAGGATCTGCTAACAATAAAAGAATTACAGCATGTACTATAGAATGACTAGAACAGAGTTTAGCAGCTTACTAATATCTATGATTCTCATCTGCTGGGAGACTGTTAGTTAACCTTATCAAGGTATAACACAATTTGCAATTCTGCTAATTAACCACGTTATATTTTACCTCTCGCACTGGTATTATCCAAACAAGAAAGTACAATTGATCTCTTCCAGTGACTTCTCTCCTAGCAGGGGACAAACTATGTAATGTGAGGCTTTTCCTCCCATCAATCACTGCAACTTTGAAAGTACAAGGTCAGGATGACATACTTGGGCTATACCTCCATTTAGCTTCAACTTCCTTTTGCCCTCTAATTTATTTATAATGAGAATCTCAAGATAAATACAGTTCAGTTCCTCCATTTCCCCATTATTTTCCTCTCTTTCAAATGGTAGATATTGCTACTAGTGAGCCAGAGAAGCCCAATCTACTTTACTCACACAGAAAAGGGTTCTCCTTTCCTTCAATTAATTCCCAGCATCCTTCCAGCTTTCTTCTAATCAGCTCTTAGCAGCAAAACCTGTCTTCTCCCCCCCCTCCAACTCAGCATGGGGACTATGCATGATCAGAGTCTTCAGTCTTCTCTTCCAGTGTCCCTTCTCCACTTCTGTTCTCCACAGCCCTGACTCCAAGGTCATGCTTCCTGATGTGAAGTCATTCACCTCTACCTCATGATAAGAAACCCCAAACCCACATTTGTATCAGATAGAATGCACATAGCTGTTACACAATAGTCCCATAGTCCCAAAATATTTCTTTGATGAAGAGTGTCATAGCAATAAATTCCAAAGTCCTGAAAGCAGTCATATTCAAATTTCTGGGAAACATTGCACTGAAGTCATCTTTCCATGAGTAAGTAGCCTTGCCTCTGAGCTGCTTTCAAACAATTCCCCTGAGGGAACTTTATCTGAGGGGCTGTATTTCTCTCAGGTCCTCCAGACTTTCTCATGCTATTCAAATGGATGTACTTGTTATCTTTCTTTCGGCAAATAGTTATCCACACAAGAAAGAGGTAGTGTGTTACATATTCATACACCATGAAAAAATTTAGAAGACCCTTACACCAGCAAAGTGTATTGTGACCTCTTGTGACAGAGAGATATGATACATGGGGCAAGCATCCTGTAGGATGGTAGGTGTGGATAGGTTGCTGTCTCTATCCTTGGGGGAATACTCATGTTAAGAAGATCACAGATCTGTCAAATCAAAGTCAGATTATTCCTTCATTCCAACAATATAAATTGTTACACTTTGTGACTCAGTGGTCAAAAAATGAATTATCTTATGACCAACCTGGTGATGAGGTTCTACAAATTCCACTTAAGAAGATTCCCAGACAATAGACATGTATTAATCCATCACTGGATAGCCACTTGGAGATATTACAGTTTGGTATGATTGGCCAGAGTTTGTGCTCTATTATCATAGACTTTTAAAATCTGGGACCACCTCTATACCACAGGGGTCATAGGACAAGGACTTTAGAGACTACCTGCATTTCATCTGTTAAATGTATTGATTATTAATATTCTCACTCCCATTGGAGGTCACAGATTCTTCTTCAGCTGTATTCGATCAATATTCAGCTTTTCACCACTGTTTTCCTGTACTCTGCCTCACCTTAGCTGCCCTCTGAAGTTATATAAAAAATATATAGGGGACAGCTAGGTCGCATAGTGAATAGAGCACTGGCCTTGGAGTCTGGAGGACCTGAGTTCAAATCTGGCCTCAGACACTCAACATAAAAAACTAGCCAGGTGACCTTGAGCAAGTCACTTAACTCCAAATGCCCTACCTCCCCCCCTCCAAAAAGCAAAAACAAAACCCCCAAAAAAGGAATATATGGAATTATGTAGAATTTAATTATTTTTATACCTTTGGTTATCTCAGGCAAAGGTTCAACTTAGGCCTGCATGATATAAAGGTATTTTCTCCTGATTAATCAACTTCTGTTCAGAGGTAGTATATATAAAATAACATTTTTATCATAAAATCAGAAGATTTAATGCTGGAAAGGACCTTGACTTCTGGTTTTGCAGATGAAGAAATGAGACCAGGTTGGCAAAATTATTGATCCAAACTCACATGGACAGTAAATAACCAAGTCTATATTCAATCCCTTTTGCTTTAAAACCAGAAGACTTTCCAGGATACAGAAAGAAGGCAAAGTTGCTCAATTTTCATTTTGTTTCTGTTTTCTCTGCCAAGAAAAATGACATTTGGACATGAATATATAGAACAAAGAGGGTAAATATCTAAGATAAATAAGGATATGATAAAGGAACAAGGGAGAGACAGTTGTGTAGTAGACAGTAGTCTGGCCTGTGGACTCAGGAAGAGATGCATTCAGGTCTTGTCTCTGACATTTACTAGATATGTGACCGTGAGAAAGTCAATTAAACTCCCAGGGTCCCAGGAAGCTCATTAACACTATGCTGCAGAAAAGTTGATCATCTACATTGGTGGAGGAAGTTCCCACACTGGAAGTTCTCTACACTAATGAAATCACAGGCACATACCAAAAAGGAGAAACAGAGAGTACCTAAATGCCTTTAAGTTCAAGCCACTAGACCAAGATTAACTAAATCTTCAGACACTGAAAGAACTGACAGATTTGATTAGGGTCACTTATCTATAATCTCTGAAAGTTCATAAACATGGAAGAAATACCACAGGATTAGAGAAGCATAAATGTCCTGAGTTTCCCCTCAACAAGGAGAAAATATATTCTATAAACTATAGCCCAATCATCATCATATAGTCCAATAATTTCAATTTCTAGCAAAATTCTAGGACATATTATTAAAGAGATGGTTAGAGGGGCAGCTATGTGGCACAGTGAATATAGCACCAACCCTGGAGTCAGGAACACCTGATTTCAAATCTGGCCTCAGACACTTGACACACTTACTAACTGTGTGACCTTGGGCAAGTCACTTAACCCCAATTGCCTTGTCTTCCCCCTTCCAAAAAGAAAAGAAAGGAAAGGAAAAAAGTGATGGTTAGAAAGGGAAAGAATAATCATAAAGAATGAGCATGGCATCATCAAGAACAGATTAAGACAGACTAAACATAATTCCTTTCTTGCAAAATCACTAAACTGGGAGGATAAGAAAATACAATGGATGTATTTTACCTATATTTTAGCAAAAGATCTTATAAAACCTTGTATTATTCTTGAGTAAAAGATGAAGAGATATTAAGTGGATTTAGAATTAGTTGAATGACCACCCCCAAAAATAGCTCTTAATGGTTCAATGCCAATATGAATAGAGGTCTCCAGTGGAGTATCTTAGGGATCTGTCCTTAACCTGGTGATGTGTAACATTTTTACCAATGATTTGGATAAAGGCACAAGTGTCAACACTATCCAGTTTTCAGGTACCACAAAGGTAAGGGGCATAGCCAGTACCATGGACAATAGCCAGGATTCAAAAGAGCTTGGCATTGGGCCAGATCAAATGAGATGAAATTTAATGGGATGAATGCAAAGTCTTACCCAGGTGTTCCAATCAACTACAGGAGTACAAGATGAAGGAGGTATTGCTAGAGAGCAAGTGATCTGAAAAATGAAACATCTAAGGGCTTCATGGAACTGCAAATTCAGCATGAGTTAATGGAGAGAAATGGAAGACCAGAAATTTAATGTGATTTTAGGGCTTCCTTAAGAGAGGCATAGCTTCTGGAAATAAAAAGAGAATTGTCTTATTAAAGAGAGGATAGCCAGGTCACATCTGAATTTTTTTCCGTTCTATTAAGACTACCGATAAATTAGAGAATGACCAGAGGAGGGCAGCCAGGATGATGAAGGTCCCAAGTTCATGCCACTTGAGACCTGGCTGAAGAAAACGGGGGCATTAGCATGGAAAAACAGAACACCCACAGGGACCTGAGAGTTGTGCTCAGCTACGTGAAAAAGAGGGGCAGCTAGGTGGCTCAGTGGATAGTAGCAAAGGCCTAGAGTCAGGAAAATTTGGATTCAAATACATCCAATCTCAGGCACTTACTGTGTCACCCTATGCAAATCACTTAACCCAATTTGCCTCAGTTTCCTCATCTGTAAAATGAACTGGAGAAGCAAATGACAAACCACTTAATTATCTTTTCCTAGAAAACACCAAATGGGGTCACAGAGTCTGAAAAGGCTGAATAATAACAAGACATCAAAATGAGCTAGACTTGTTCTCCATGGGCCCTGATGGCAAAAGTAGGAGCAGCAGGTAAAAATTCCAAGGAGGTAAATTTAGACTTGCTATCAAGAAAAACTTACTAATTATTAGAGCTATCCAAAAGAGGAACAGACTGTCTCATAGGGTAATATGAGACAGCTAGGTGGCATAATAGATAGAGCATTGGATCTGGAGTCAGGAAGACCTGAGTTCAAATCCAACTTCAGATACTTACTAGCTGTGTAACCCTGGACAAGTCACTTAACTTCATATGCTTCAGTTTCCTCATTTGTAAAATGGGGATAAAAATAGGACTTATATCCCAGGATTGTCATGAGGATAAAATGAGGTAATATTTGTAAAGCACTTTGCAGGCCTTAAAGAGCTACATGAATACTACCTCTTATTAATAGTAAGTTCTTCAAGGGAAGGCTCAGTGTCAACTTTTTTAGTATGATCAGGATTGTACTAGAACCAGCTCCTATCTCAGAAATTAGCAAGCAATACAAATCAAAGCATGGTTTATTTATATTTTTATTTTCTAGACTTAAGTGATGGAAAATATATTATTAATGCAGATTAAATTTAAAAGCATGGCTTCCTTTAAGTCCCTACTAAATTCCCAAGTTCATGGAGGAAGGAAGCTTTTCCCAACTCCTCTTAATTCTAATGCCTTCAAAGCCCTTCATAGTTTAGCCCCCTTCTACCTTTCCAATCTTTTTACACCTTACTTCCCTACATGCACACTTTAATCCAGTGATAGTGGTCTCCAAACAGTTCCAGGAATAAGACATTCATCTCTCAGCTGCAGGCATTTTTTTCTGACTCTCCCCCATGCCTGGAAATACTCTCTCTCCTATGTTCAGACTACTGACCTACCAGACTACCTTTAAATTCCAACTAAAATCCCACCTTCTACAGGAAGCCTCCCCTAACTCGTCTTTATTCCAGTGATTCTCTCTGTTTATTTCCTGTTTATCCTATTATATGGTTTACATGTTGTCTCCCCCATTAGATTGTAAACACCTTGAGGGCCGGGACTACCTTTTGCCTCTGTTTGTATCCCTGGGTGTTTAGCCCAGTGCATGGCACATAGTAGGCACTTTATAAATGTTCTTGGGGGGGCTAGGTGGTGCAGTGAATAGAACACCGGCCCTGGATTCAGAAGGACCTGAGTTCAAATCTGGCCTCAGACATTTAACATTTACTAGCTGTGTGACCTTGGGCAAGTCACTTAACCCCAAGTGCCCTGCCTTCCCCCCTCCAAAAAGGAAAAAAAATTAAATGTTCATCATTTGATCTATTGCCTTGCCTCCCTTAATTATTTCCTATTTATTCTGTATATAGCTTGAAGTGTATATACCTGTTTACATGTCATCTCCTTCATTATATCATGAGAGCTTTTGGAGGACAGGGACTATTTTTGCCCCTTTTTGTATCCCCAGACCATAGGATAGTACCAGGCATATAGTAGGCATTTAATAAATGATGATTGATTGATTTTTATGCATACAAATTTTTTTCAGAGACTTATTTATTAGACATTTACCAGCACACCACTAGGTGATGTAGTGAGGATTCTTTCTGTTATTAGTTGGATTAAATGGCTTCTGAGCTCCTTTCCAACTCCGAAATTCTGTGACTAACCCATGCTGTCTCCTAAAACATAATTTCTAATGGAATTAGCTTCATATTTTCTTTGACTTTTATGAGATAACTTCAAAATCCTATCCAATAGGACACACTGATGTTCAAACCTATGGGAATTCTACCTCAGATGTCCTTTAACTGCCTTTCTCAGGCTACCCACTAGCATCCTTAAATTTGGGCTCATAAATGTCCTGATAGCACGTCTGGGTTTCCTGAAAAGAAAATCTTCTCTCCTGGTCCCTTTGTGCTCATCTGAACTCTCTCCAGCAACTTGCTCTCAAGGCTGGTGGTGGATTACAACATCCCCATATGTGGTACAAGAGTGTGATTCTTTTTCACCAGAAGAGCCCCAACCTTGTGGATTTGCTTTGGAACTGAAAAACCATAATGAAAAACACTCATTCCTTTGACAAGATGACTCCAGCTGACCCAAAGCTCAAATTCTTTATGAAAGAATAACTTACTCTTGTACTTTCCACCCATTTGAGAGCAAGAGCAAAGATGACATTTTAATATTTCTTGGGATTTCACTCTAATTACATGATGCACCTCCCTTAGGATTCTCTACATCCAACAGTCAGAAAGCAGAAATGAGCTCTTCTCTAAGACATGGGGGGAAACACTGCAAAGGTGCAAAGAAGAGTATAAGAGTGAAAGAGTGACTTTAAGACATGGAAGAGAGCAGCTTCTCCCACCGTTTTATGGGTGAGGAAAGAGAGACTAGCGGCATTGAAGAATTTGCTCAAGGTCACTTGAGGTTGTTCCCTGGTCAGTAGCAGAACAGCCTTTAGTTTTAATTGAAAAGCAGCAAGAGTCATTGAAAGAGAGCTGTACTGGGAATTAAGGGGCCTAAATTCTAGAACTGTGTCTGCCACGAATTTGCTGTCTTACTTTGGGCAAGTCCTTTAAATAATAATAAAAACTAACATTCATATAACATATACTGGTGCCAGACACTGTGCTAAGCCTTTTACAATTATTATCTCATTTGATCCCCGCAACAACCCTGGTAGGAAGGTGTTATTATTATCCCCCATTTTATAGATGAGGAAAGTGAGGCAAGCCCGAAATTAAGTGACTTGTTCAGGGTCATACAGCTAATAAGCACCTGAGATCAGATTTGAACTTGTGTCTCCAGACTGAGCACTCTATACACTGTTCCACATAGCTGCCCCATTTAAAGTCTCTATTGCTCAGTTTCCCTGCTTGAAAATGAGAGAGTTAGATGAGATGATTTCTGAGATTCCTTTAGGCCTTAATATTTTAGAATTATCTGAATTCTCTGGGCATCAGTGTCTGCTTCTATAAAATGGTGGACATTGGGTAATCTCAAAAGTCTCTTACAATGCTAATTTTCCCGGTCATAAAACTGTATTTTAAAAGAAACTGGGATGATAAGAAAAATGTAGTTATACAGCAATTTGCAATTTGTGGTGCATTTTCTTCACGATGGACCTAGGACAGTTAGTTACCTTCAATTTAAAAGTGAGGAAACTGACGTTTAGCTGGGTTCAATTCCTTACTCAAGGTCACACATTGTATCAGTTAGACACAGACCTGGGCCTTCAGACTCAAACGTTAGAGTTCTTTTTGCCACACCAATCACTTTATTTATTTGCTTGTTTATTTACTTATTTTTTGTGTCTTTCATTTGATTGCTTGTTTGTTTATTGCTATGGGTCTAGACGTGATTTCATCAATATAGAGAACTCCTTGCGTGCAAATTCCTTTCACAGATGCAGATTAGCAATAGGCTATCTGAAAGCATGGCCTGAACCATGTTAAAAGACTTGCCCAGGGTTATGTAGCTACTATGTATCTAGGACAAGACTTAAACCCAAATATCCCTGACTCCAAAGCCAACACTCTCTCTCTCTCTTTCTCTCTCTGTCTCTCTGTCTCTCTGTCTCTCTGTCTCTCTCTCTCTCTCTCTCTCTGTCTCTCTCTCGATCTCTGTCTCTGTCTCTCACTCTCCCTGTATATCTCCTTCTCTCTCTGTGTCTCTCTGTCTCTGTCTGTCTGTCTCTCTCTCTGTCTCTTTCCACTGACCATTCTGCATTACAAATGCTGTAATGATCCCAAATATTTGCGGTACCTTTCATTTAGTTCTACTTTCATCTGAAAATATAACAAAGAAAGAGTTGTAGGGGTTGGTAGTATTAAAGATAAAAAGTTCTCCCATGCAGCAACTTGTTTATTTTAGTACCATAAATATTGCTAAAACTGACAGCATCCATAGGACTCTTCTCCTTAGCCTGTGTATTTTTTGTATTAGAAAAAGCATAAGAAAATTTTCCTTCCTCATCTGCAATGGGAATGACATCAGAGAGTTAGAATGTATACAGTGCCATGATTATCCTGCTGGTGTATGTTAGCTTCCTGGATCAGATGTACTCTGGGTAACACTAGCTAAGGTCTGCCAGGATAAAAAATACACAGCATTTGTCCCACTGTGAAAGGGAGAACCTTTGACTCCAAAACAGAAACTATTTTAGAAAAGAACATCTAAGAGCCCTGCTTTCTGATTGGTGAATTTACAGAATCCTAAAGGATGGAAAAGGATCCTAATGGAAATACACTTATGTTGTAGAGGAAGGCACTGAACAAGCAGGTGAAGAACGGGACTGAGTCCACTTCACCACACATCTCTGAGAGATACTTTCTTCATCTGTGAAAAGAGAGAGATGAGAGGCAATGTAACACAATGGAAAGATAACTGGATTTGGACTCAGAGAACCCAGGATTGATGTATGGCTCCTTCATCCACTATTACTTAAGTTCTCTTGGCTTCAATTTCATCAGTTACAAAAAATGGGGGGGGGGGGTCCAGACAAGAAGATTTCTAAGATTCCTGCCACCTCTGGCTCTATGATCCTAGAATTAGGTGATATTTGAGGTTCTCTTGAAAATTGCCATTCTGTGATTCATTGAAGTACCAGCTCCTAGTAACTGAATGTTTTGCGGATGCTTACATAGGCATTGGACATGGCCTGGGTATGCAAACACACTATTGTCTCTTGCCCTAAATTTGGAGAAAGGGTTCTTAATTTTTACTTGTGGAATGGATTCCTTTGGCTGTCTGCTGAAGCCTATGGACCCCTTCTCAAAATCATGATCTTAAGTATATAAAATAATAATGCTGAATTTTTTTTTAAGTTTTCAGTTCAAGGTTAAGAACTATTACCTTAGAAGAAGGGAGTCAATGGGAATGTTTTTCCATGGTGTATTGGTACACCCAGCCCATGTTCTTTGTATTTCTAAGTGTACATTGAAAAGTGAAGGAACACAGGTACTCATTGTCCTGTTCAATTCAAGGTGAAAAGCTGAATTCTTGCTGGGTGTTGGGAATAAAGGAGTGTCCATGACTTATTATCTGCAAATGAGATGCTAGTCAAAGTAATAAGGACTAAGATGGCCAGGAGAGAGGGTAGAGCAAAGCCCCAAGTATGTTACCTTCCCAAAATCAAGCAAGGTGGGTGGGCAAGTAATGAAGACTAGCATCTATAAAATAAAACATACATACCAACATGCCAGCATATTCAGGGAAATTTGATTTGACATTAGTACCAATATTTTCCCACCAAAAAAACCCTCATTTGGGACTTAATCCTCATATACAATATTTCACATTTATAGTCTTTCCCTGCTTATGAAGCAGGAAACATTTCTTGGTCCCCTGGGAAATATCATGAAGGAGAATGTGTAATATATATGTGTGCATATATTCATGAAATATTTTCCTTTGTTTTCCTAAAATAATGGATATAAAAATATTCTATAAACTGTAGAATATTCTACAAATGGAACAGGTTATCATTTTCCTATATTCAAATTATTTTAAATACTTATTCTCCCTTAGCATTTTATTTTGGGTTTTGTTTTTATTTTGTTTTGTTTTTTACTGGTGGAAGAAACAAAGAGTGGAATTAGTTACATTTTCACTTTTAACGCTTTTGGTTGCTTGAGTTCAATATAGCAAGAAATGACTAAGCATCTATTATTTGCAGAGCGTGACTGGAAAAAAAATAGCATTTTTGGTATGACTACAGGCTCTTGTTGGATATTTGCCAGGCTTCTAAGAGGCCACCTGACAAAGAGAAAAGTACTACAAAAAGGGCAGCTAGGTGGCATAGGAGATAAAGGGCTGGGCCTAGAGTCAAGAAGACTCCTCTTCCTGAATCCAAACCTGGCTTCAGACACTTGCTAGCAGTGTGACCCTAGTCAATGCACTTACCCCTATTTGCTTCAGTTCCTCATCTGTAAAATGAGCTAGAGAAGGAAATGACAAACCACTCCAGCATCTTTGCCAAGAAAACCCCAAATGCAGTCATGAAAAGTCTGAAACAATTCAACAACAACAAAAGTCAAGTGACTCGGGTTTTAATCCTAGTTCTGATATTCCCTAACTAGGGAAGTTACTTCATTTTTTTAAGTCTCAGCATTCTTATCTGTGAAATAGAGATAACAGTTTGGAACATCTTCCACATAGGATTAATGTGAGGCACAAAGGAAATAATCCATGTGAAAGCCTTTTATAAGAACAAAGTTCTATATAAGTCTAGGCTATTGTTATAATTATATTGGCTACTAGATCAGAGAGCAGCACGAGGTTTGCTGCATGATTTGCTCTGAAAATGTCAGACAAATGTTGAATTTGGGCGGGGCATAAAGTTTGAGAAGGAAAGTATTATGAAATAAGACTGAAAGACAGAAGCTCGATTTTGGAGGACTTAAATACCAGACTAAGAAATGTGTGTTTTATTCTAGAGTCAATAGGGAGCCAGAAAGACTTTTGAGCAGTGGGGTGACTTAGTCGAACGTGGACCTTAGGAAGGTTATTTGGGTAGCTTTCTTAAAAATGAATTGGGGGAGGAGAGATCTGAGGTCAAGAGGCTAATGTGGAGGCTCTTCTAATAATCTAAAGATGAGAGCCAGAATCAGGGTATAGGATATGTGGAGAGAAGGGGCTATATAGAAAAGATAATAGGGAGATCAAACTGACTGAGAGCACTTGAGGACCAATTAGATTTTGAGGATCTAAGGGGAGAAAGAAGAATAAAGGATGTTTTGAAATTTCACACTTGGGTGTTTGGGAGGGTGATGGTACTACCCTTAGCAGGGATAGAGAAGTCTGGAGGACATTAGGACATTTATGAGAGAAAATAATGAGTTCTTTGGTAACATTTTGAGCTTCAGATGCTAATAGTGTTTCCAAGAAGAGTCATCTAGCAAGAAATTAGAAATGTTGAGACAAGAGTTAATGAGAGAGTTTAGGGCTGAATATACAGATTTGGGAATCATATTGTAAAGATAATAAATAAAATCATACCAACAGATCTTCAACAGAGAAAGTATAGAGGGAGACAAATAAAGAGTTCAGAACCCATACCAATGAAAGCTTGAGCATTTTGGAGTGTATAACTATTTGAAGCAATTCACACTGTTTAGTTAAAGTTGAACTGACTATGAACTTTACAACCAAGACTTGGTATGTTTCACAATTATCACTACCAATTTATTTCTCTTGTATGAGGTAACTGGACCACAGTGGGCTTCTCAAGTGGTTAACTTCTAAGGAGGCACTTGACTTTATCCTGGTCAAATGATTCACTCCTAGAGTATAACTTGGTTCAAAAAAGCTGAAGCTCAAAACTTATTACCACAGAATGCCACTCAAAATATTATTTGTTGTTCTTTCCAGGAGATAAAAAGCTCCTTATTTATTTATCAAAATCCAAATGAGGTTTGGGGTTCTTTTTTTTGGATTTTGGTTTTGTTTCACAGGACCAAAGTGAACTAAGTTGGAAAAAGAAATAATAAAGGAGTCATGTAAAAGTGGGATTCACTAAAATAACCAAATCAGAAAGTGAATGGTTATTCTTGTGGCCAAAGTTAGTAAGAAAAATTGAGTTCACAAATTATTCCAGTTCTGAATTCAAATCCCAATAATATGATATAATAGAGCACTGGTCTTTGAGTCAAGAAAACTTGAGTTCAAATTCCATCTCAGATACACATTAGTAGTGTGACCCTAGCCAACTCAATTCGTCCTTCTGAACTAATTTCTTCATCTGTAAAATGGAAAGTAACCTCATAAGAGAGTGGTTGTGAGGATCAAGGAAGATAATATATAGGAATTATATTTCAAACCTTGAAATACAATTTAAATGTTAATAAATAGTATCATTAAATGGGTTAAGAGTTAATAGAATTGGGGGGTGGAGCCAAGATGGTGGCATAGAAGGAGGAAAATTCCATATGCCCCCTCCACAACTACCTCAAATACCTATAAAAAAGGACTCTAAACAAACTGTAGGGCTACAGAACCACAAAGTGATGGAGAGAAACAAACCTCCCACTGAAGGCAGTGGGTCAGGTGGACAGGAAGGGTCCATTGCAGGCCACTGGGAGCAGAGCCCAGCCCTGGTGAGCCAAGGTTTTAGCCTCAGGGCACCCCACCAGCCCCAGCAAGGGCTAACCTCAGGAGAGTGAATCAGCAGCAGCTGACCTCAGGAGAGTGAATCACCAGTAGCTGTGGTGGTTTCTAGAAATATCAACACATAAATGCCAAAGACAAAGTGAGAGGTCAATGTGAACTTTGTGGAATCAGGGGGTCCGGGAGTGGAGTCAGGCCTCTGTCCCCAGAGGGAGAAGTGGCTGAGGCACAGAAGTGTGGCTGTTTCAGAGCCCCTGGCCTGCAGATTGTAGGGGGACCAAGCAACCATCCTAAGGGGTAATCTCTCTTGCTTTAACCTGCTTAGATCTAAATTGCTGTCTAGAGTGGAGGTCCTGGGGTGCATGACCAAGTCCCACAGCTGGTGGAGGCTTCTGAGAGGGCAGGGAACTAATAGCTCCAGCAACTGTGGAAACCCCAGTGATTTGGGACAAAGCTCTCCTCTCTGGAAGCAGAGGTCTACTGTGGCAAAGAGCTCAAAAGTCAAGTAATTGAGTGGCAACATGAGCAAGAAAAGGAAGCAAAGCAAGCACAGCAATCCGTCTGTGGATTCTTTTTGGGGGGACAAAGAGGATCAAAGCATGGAACAGGAGGAAGACAATGAAGTTAGAACTCCTGTAACAAAAGTTTCCAAGAAAAATATGAACTGGGTACAGGCCATAAAGGAGCTTAAGAAGGATTTTGAAAACCAAATAAGAGAAGGGAGGAAAGACTGGGAAGAGAAATGAGAATGATGCAAGAAAATAATGAAAAGAGAGTCAACAAACTGACTGAAGAAAATAACACCTTAAGAAATAGACTAGGGGTGGCTAGGTGGCGCAGTGAGTAAGAGTGCCAGCCCCAGAGTCAGGAAGACCCGGGATTGGTTCCGGCCTTAGAAAATTAGCACCCACACATAAATAAAAAGCTAGCTGTGTAACCTTGAGCAAGTTACTTAACCCCAATTGCTTTAAAAAAGAGAAAAGAAAAGAAATAGACTAACTCAAACAGCAAAAGAGGCTCAAAAAGCCAGTGAGGAGAAGAATGCCTTAAAAAGCCAAATTTGCCAGATGGAAAAAGAATCTCAAAAGCTCATTGAAGAGAATAATTCCTTCAGAATTAGACTGGAGCAAATAGAAGCTAGTGACTTTATGAGAAATCAAGACACTATTAAACAGATCCAAACAAATGAAAAAAGAGAAGGCAATGTGAAACATTTCATTGAAAAAACCACTGACCTGGAAAATAGATCCAGGAGAGATAATTTTAAAATCATTGGACTTCCTGAAAGCTATGATCAAAAAAAGAACCTAGAAATCATCCTTCAAGAAATTCTCAAGGAAAATTGCCCTGATATATTAGAACCAGAGGGCAAAATAGAGGTTGAAAGAATCCACCAATCACCTCTTGAAAAAGATCCCAAAAAGAAAACTCCTAGGAATATTATAGCCAGGTTCCAGAGTTCCCAGATCAAGGAGAAAATATTACAAGTAGCCAAGAAAAAACAATTTGAATATTGTGGAAACACAATCAGGATAACACAGGATCTGGAAGCTTCTACATTGAGGGATCAAAGGGCATGGAAATGATATTCCAGAGATCAAAGGAGCTGGAATTAAAACCAAGAATCACCTACCCAGCAAAACTGAGTATCATGTTTCAGAGGAAAATATGGTCATTCAATGAAATAGAGAACTTTCAAGCATTCATGATGAAAAAACCAGAGTTGAATAGAAAATTTGACATTCAGATATAAGAAGCCAGAGAAGCATGAGAAGGTAAATAGGGAAAAGAAATCATAAAGAACTTATCAAAGCTGAACTATTTACATTCCTACATGGAAAAATGATCATTGTAACTTATGAAACTTTTCTCAGTATGAGAATAGTTGAAGGGAATATAAATGTATATATCTATATATGTGTGTGTATGTATATATATGTATATATATATGTATATATATGGAGAGAGAGATGTATATATACTATATATGTCTATATAGGAGGGAATATGGGCATATGAATACATATGTGATGTGTGTGTATATGTGTACAGGTATACATAGACAGAGGGCACAGGACCAATTGAATAGGAAGGGATGATACTTAGAAGGTGAAATTAAGTGGTAAGAGAGGAATGTAATGAGAGATGATGGGGAGAGACAGAATGGGACAAATTATCTCACATAGAAGAGGCATGGGAAAACTATTACAATGGAGGGGAAGAACAGGAAGGCAAAAGAGAATGAGTCAACCTTACTCTCATTGAATTTGGCCTAGGGAGGGAATGACATATACACTAAATAGGGTATCTCACCCTACAGGAGAGTAGGGGGGAGAGGGATGAGAGGGGGGTGATGGAAAGGGATGAGAGGGCAGGTTGGGGGGAAGGAAGTTGGAAGCACACACCTTTGAAAAGGGACAGGGTCAAAGTGGAGAATAGAATAAGTGGAGGGTGGGATAGGATGGAGGGAAATATAGTCAGTCTTTCACAATATTTCCACTATGGAAATGTTTTGCATAGCTACACATGTATAACATCTATCGAATTGCTTATCTTCCCAGTAAGGGTAGGTGATGAGGGAGGAAGGGAAAGGATCTGGAATTCAAAGGTTTAAAATAAAAATGTTTTTTAAATATATTATTTTTTTTTACATGCAACTGGGAAATAAGATATATAGGCACTGGGGTATAGAGATCTATTTTGCCCTACTGGAAAGTTGGAGGGGGGATGGGGGAGGATATAGGAGAGAGCGGATTGGGGGAGGGGGTATACCGTGGGATCACTGTTTTGGGGTGGTGGCTAGGGGAAAGATGGGGTGAAAATTTGTAACTAAAAATCCTGTGGAAATGAATGATGTAAACTAAAATTTTAATTTAAAAATAGACTTAACAGAATTGTTTTTGACTTCCATATTCATCACATGTGTATTCTTTGACTTCTTACCTCTCTGAGCTTCACCTTACTTTTTTGCAAGATGAGCAGGTTGAACTAAATCAAAAGGTCTTAACCTAGGAGCCGTGAATATTTTTTTATATTTTGATAATAGTATTTCAACATAATTGACTTCCTTTCTAATCCAATATATTTTATTTTATTCATTTAAACACATGACTTTTGAGAAATGGGTTATAGACCAGATTTTGGATAGAGTCTGTGACACAAAAATGGTAAAGAGTCCCTGGACTACATGGCCTCTGCAATCTCTTTCACCTCCAGATCTCTGATTCTTGGATCCTAGATGTCAAGGTATAGATATATAGTCACATAAAACTATTTAAATATAACTCTACTGTTGTTCAGTCTTTTTAGTCATGGCTGACTCTTCATAACCCTATTTGGGGTTTTCTTGGCAAAGATGCTGGAGTAGTTTGCCATTTCTTTCTCCAATTAATTATATTCATCCAATTCAGATGAAGCACCTGAAGCAAACAGGGTTAAGTGACTTGCCCAGAGTCACACAGCTAGTAAGTGGCTGAGGCCAGATTTAAATTCAGGTCTTCCTGACTCCAAGCCTATCCACTGAACCACCTATCTGCCTTAACTCTATAAGGTTTGTTAAAACAAAAAAGATGCAAGAATCCATGGGTTTCCATTTCAAGTCCCAACTAAAATTCCATTTTATACAAGAACATCTTCCTGATCCACCTTGATTCTTATTCCTTCCCTCTGGTGATTATCTCCAACCTATCCCTGTCTGTAGCTTGCTTATTCCTAACTGTTTGCATGTTTTCCCCCTCACTAGACCTCGAACTCCTGGAGAGCAGGGACTGTTTTTTCCTTTGTTTGGTTGGTTGGGTTGGGTTTGTTTTTTTTGCTTTTGCTTTTATATCACCAGCACTTAGCACAATACCTGGCACATATTAGGCATTTAGTAAATGGTTGTTGACTGACTGACTGTTGATTCACTGCCTATTCTCTCAAGTATGGTTTGAATCTACATCCTCAAGCATAGATAGAAGACAGTAATACTGACAGGAGGCAAGATGGAGATGGGATAAAACAAATAAGAGGTAAAGAAATGACTAGAAGGGGCAGCTAGGTGGTGCAGTGAATAGAACACCAGCCCTAGAGTCAGGAAGACCTGAGTTCAAATCCAGTCTCAGACACTTGACACACTTACTAGCTATATGACTTTGAGCAAGTCACTTAACCTCAACTGCCCTCCAAAAAGCAAAAAAGAAATGACTAGAAGTTTAATTTCTTCAAATGACTTTGGGAATCAAAGATGAACACAGATCCTGTTTGCATTAGGACAGGTTTCTTAACCTGATATTCACAGATCCCATCCCCACTCCTAAGAGTTCCGTGTGTGGATTTCACGGAATCTATGAGCATTGTGGAGAAAAAAAATACATGTTAATTTTTACTAACTACTATATGACATTCAGGGTAGCTAGGTGGTACAATGAATGAGAGTGTAGAACCTGGAGTCAGAAAGACTCAAATCCATGAGTTCAAATCTAGCCTTAGATGCTTACTAGCTGGGCAAGTAACTGACCCTGGGAAAGCTACTTATTCCTGTTTGCCTCAGTCTCCCCATCTGTAAAATGAGCTAGAGAAGGAAATGGCAAATCACTCCAGTATCTTTGCCAAGACAACCTCAAATGGGGTAACAAAAGAGTTGAACAAGACTGAAACAACTCAACAACAACAATATGAAATTTAGCCTGTTCAATTATTTAAGATATTATTCTAAGAAAGGGTCTATAGGCTTCATCAAACTGCCAAGGGAGTTTAAATGACATTCAAAAAAATGTTAAGAGCCTCTGCATGAATCTACTAACGACAAGTGAAATGCACCTGGGTAAACTCAAGAAAGGCAGGACCACTGTTCTAAACTACCCTTACTTAGAAAGTCCTCAGGTTCAATGCTTTTTGTTATAGAAAACACTGTCTCTAGCACTTAGCAGTAAGAGTTAACAGAAATCTCCAAAGAGAATTGAAGAGCTCAGTTTCAGTAGACACAGTGAGGAAGGGAAAGAGTCCAATATCCTGGGGGTACTGTGTGGTACCAAAGATTCTTTCAAATCCAATTAGTATATACAAAATGCTTGTTTGTTTCACTGCCAGAGGACAAGATGAAAGGGCTGCAAATATGCCCTTCCACTGGTTTATCAGGGAAAACAAAGCCGTCCTTGAAAGAATTAAAGAATTATTTCAAAAGAAAAAGAAAGAAGAAAAAAGATCTAAGGAGCCAGAGAGTGATCCAAATGTCCTAGAGATAAGGAAGGGAAGAAGGACCCCTGAATCACTGAAATCAGAGAATAAGTTCAAGGATCTTCCTATAAAGAAAGAACTGGATTTTCTGTAGAAGAGGAGGAGAAGAAGGAGAAGGAGGAGAGGAAGAGGAAAAGGAGGCAGCTTCCCATATTCTGTAGAATGATCACAAACATTCATAAGTAAGTCCAGAAGAGAAAACAGTAATGGTGAAAGGGAGACAAGATTAGTTGTGTTTGTCGACTAGCAGAAGAGGAGAAGAGAGGTCATCCTGCCCTGAACCATCAGAAGATAGACTGTCTTCCTGTGGGGTATGTTTAGGACAAAGAGTCTTAACCTTCTTTTTATCACAGTCTCCTTTGGAAGTCTGGTGAAAGTCTATGGAATCTTCTCAGAATAATGTTTTTAAATGCATAAAATAAAGTGTAATATTACAGAGGTAACCAATTATATTGAAATATGCTTATAAAGGGGCAGCTAGGTGGCACAGTGAGTACGAGTGCCAGCCCCAGAGTCAGGAGGACTTGGGATCAGTTCCAGCCTCAGGAAATTAGCACCCACACATAAAATAACTAGCCATGTAACCTTGAGCAAGTTACTCAACCCCAATTGCTAGAAAGAAAGAAAGGAAAGAAAGAAAGAAAAGAAAGAAAGGAAGGAAGGAAGGAAGGAAGGAAGGAAGGAAGGAAGGAAGGAAGGAAGGAAGGAAGGAAGGAAGGAAGGAAGGAAGGAAGGAAGGAAAGGAAAGAAAGAAAAGAAAGAAAGAAAGAAAAAGATGCTTATAAAAATATTCTTAAAAAAAAAGTTTGTGACAATAAGATTGAGAACACCTGATCAAGATCATGGTAACTAAACTACTAAAACTCATCAATTCTGACTATGATTTTCTACTTCTGCTTATTCATGTTGGGGCAAAGGATACCACCAGAAAAAACAGAACACATCTCTAGAGATTGTAATATTCTGGGAGGGAAAGTAAAGACTTGACAGTGCTTTCATCATGTCTTCTGCTTCAAAGTAAGTGATCAAAAGGAAAAAGGGAAATATGGAATTCATCATTCAATCCACAAATTAAGTACCTACTAGTACCAGGCATGATGCATGCCTGACCTTGATAATACAAAGACAAAAATGAAACAGTTCCTACCGTCAAGGAGCTGACATTTATTGAAATAAACAACTGCTCAAATAGGCAATACTTGAAAAGAGGATTGAATTTCTTCACTAGACCTTCAGACACAGGAATGTCATGGTCCTGACCAAGGATGGAGTAGATCTAAAGGTAGCTAAAAATGATATCTTTTCCTGGAGACATACAGATCTAAACAAAAGGTATTTAAACTGGCAATGGGAGAGAAGGGATAATGTGTTGCTCACCAAGTCAGACATTCCACGAAGAGAAAGGAGTATAACATAGGAAGTAGAACAACAGTAGAGATAACCAGTAATTTACAGAAGACAATATCCACAAGAAGAGAAATAATAATACTCATGGCCTCAAATGAAGAAAGAAAACAACCTAGAGTTCTTAGCATAAGGAGATACTTGTGATTTCATATGTATCCTTGAGATTTGGTAGGATATAAAGAATAACTAAAATATAGCAATTAAAAGTATATTTATAGTAATTTACATAATCCTTATGCCACCCCTAAAATATAGCAACATAAGGGTATATTTTTATAATAATTTACACATTCTTTTGCCATCCCTAGAAGAATTAACTTTTCCTAAGGACAGGGACTGTGTTTTTTATCTTCATATACCTAGTACTTTGAATATAACAACACTTGATAAATGTTTATTGACTTGAATGGAGGAAGCTGGGTGGCACAGAAGATAGAGTACTAGAGAAGGCGTCAGTAAGACTTGAGTTCAAATATGACTTCAAACATTTACTAGCTGTGTGACTCTGAACAAGTCACTTAACTTCTGTTAGCTTCAGTTTTCCTTCAGTTTCAGTATTTGTGTATATTATGTATTCTGTTTCCTTCAGTTCTAGAGATCATTAACAGCTTCAATCTCTTAGGACTGTTTTGAGGATGAAATGAGATAATATTTGTAAAGTACTTTGCAAATCTTATTGTATGATAGTAAAATAGCCAGTGCTGGCTATTGTTGTTATTAATTAATTTCCCAACTGGCTGGAACAATGGCTGAATCTAATAAGATGACATTGAATAGATATACATATCAAAGTATAGAGTAGTTTGAGACATAGAGAGCAGTCTGTGTGGGGGAAAAAGATTTCAGGGTTTTACTATAATGCAAACTCGTTATTAGTATAGTGTGACATAGCAGTCAAAAATGCTGTGGAGTTCTGTGAGGATAGGCATCATGTCCAGAAGGATGGTTATCTCATCTTGCTAATTTTTTTCCTGGTTGGATCATATCTGTAGTCTTATGTTCAGTCCCAGATGCCAAGTATTAGGAATATCATTGGCAAATTGGATCATAGCCAGAAGAGAGTGGCCAGGATGTTGAGGGGGTTCTAGATTATAACTAGAAGAAATAATTAGCCTGGAGAAGAGAATCTTGGAGGATGGAAGTGGGTTTGGGGAGGTGATGCTAGCTGTCTTGAAACAGTCAAAGAGCTGTCATGTGAAAGACATATTAGACTTATTTTCCTTGGCTCGAGAAGATAGAACTAGGAACAATGAAGAGGAATTAGCTCTATCTTGGCTTGATATAATGAAAATTTTCCTAATGATCTGATTTGTCCAAAAGTGGGAAGGGCTGCAGTGGAATGTAATGAGCTTACCATCATTGCCAGTCTTCAAGGAGAGGCTGGATAATGACTTGTACATTTTGTAGAATGTACAATGTACAATATTCTGTTCTTGTTTACAACTGAGTTTGACTACATAATTACTTAGTTTCCTTCCAACTTGATATTCTATAATCCTTTGCATCTACTCTGTATCCTAGGACCATTTCTTTCTATGCCCTCCCACCTACTCTCTCTACCTCTTTAGTTAATTAATTAGTAATAAACAGTTAGCCTCTATATAATGCTTTATGGTTTACAGATTACTTTATAGATGTTATTTCATTTTATCCTCACAACAATCCTGGGAGATAGGTGCTAGTATTATCCATATTTTATAGATAAGGAAACAGAGACAGAAAAATGTTAAGTGACTTGCCCAGGGTCTCATAGATAGGAAGTGTATGGACCTAGATTTCAAGGAGCTTACGTCCTATTGGGGAGCTTTTGAACAACATATACATATATAGGTTTTTTTTTTTAATTTGAGGTAATTTGGGGAAAAGGCACTGGCAGCTAGAGGAAATCAGGAAACACTTCATCAAGATGGGAAAGGTGTGGCTAGAATAAAGTTTGAAAAACATCTCACTGGAGTTCTTTTGTTGTTGTTCAGTCATGTCCAACTCTTCATAACCCCAGGGACCATAGTGTCCATGGGGTTTTCTTAGCAAAGATACTGAAGTGGTTTGCCATTTCCTTCTCCAGTTGAGAAGGGCAAAAAGGGATTAAGTGACTTGCCCAAGTTCACTCAGCTTAGTAAGTATGTAAAGCCAAATTTGAACTCAGGTCTATCCACTGAACCAGCTAGCTGCTCCCACATTGGGATTCTAGTAGACTGAAAACTCAGTAGGAGTCAGCAGGGTGACATGGCAGCTTTAGTTAATTTCCAGAATTTCAGTGGAATTGTTTTGGACCTCCTTTTGCTTTCTAGCACAACTCAGATGTGAGTTCGGATCCTCATGATGCTACAGAAGAAACTTTGGTCAAGTGGAATCTTCCATATTTCATGGTAATTATTCTCCTGGAATCGCAGAGTTGGACCTCAGGTCTATGGGACCTTAGAGGGCATCTAATCCCAGAATCACATCATCTTTTAGAATCAATTGCTAAATATCTATTAAATTCCTATATTCCAGGCACCGTGCTAAGTGCTGGACTTAGAAGGAACCCCTGAATTCATACATCCAACTGAGATGAAGACATAACTCTTCCCTACAATGTAACCAAAAAGTGATCATCTGTTCTGATATTGAATAGTTCCATGCTACCAATTACTTGGATACTCCCTCCACTGGTATAGACTATAATCTGTCTACACCTTCTATTCTGTGCAGCTCTTGCCTGCATCTTTTTCATAAATCCATTGTAGAGAAACTGTCAAAAATGCTCTTATAATCTTCTCCAGATGCTAACAAAGCCCTCGGGCTAGCTCTGGGTGATCCCCTACTCTTGATACACTAACTAACCAACCCCAATTTCTAGCCATATATTCTTTAATGTCTTTTAAGTTGATTCTTCTATGCAAGTCATTATTGGCAGGGGCCATCTCCAGTCATCCTGATCTGTATCTTGCCACTGAACCCTGATGGCTCCAGAGGAGAAGTTGAGGCTGGTGACCTTGAACAGCTCTCCTTCACTTAAATCCAACTCACTTTGCATTTCATGCATCACTCCCTGATGTCATGGTCCTGTTCAAGAACAAAGGACAAACAACAACAACATTATTGGCAATTCAATAAACAATGAGCATCTAATATGCAAGATCCTGCTTATATATATATGCCATTGGATTCTGTGTCACTTGTAAAAATTCAGTTGTTATGTTTGAAAAAGAATTTAAATGTATTACATTACTCTATGGTCTCCTACTATACCCAAAGCCTAAAAATCTATATCTAAGATTTAGATTAACAGATCTACATCTGTTAAATTCAGACTAATATGAAAATGTTGCAGTCAAGAGGTCCCAACCAGATCAAGAATTATAATCCTGTGATTAATTAACATGATCCCATTTGAAAGAACTGTAAAAATGATGATGATAGCATTTATATAGTGCCTTAAAGTTTGCAAAACAATACAAATATTATCTCATCCAATCTTCATTAAAAAACCATGGCACTGTTATTATTCCCATTTTACAGATGAGGATACTGAGGAAGACAAAAGTTAAGTGATTTCCTCAGGGTCACACAGCTAGTAAATACTTGAGGCTAAATTTGAATTCATTCTCTGAACTAATCAGTCTTCCTTACTCCAGGTCCAGGGCTACTATATCCAGTGTGGTAATTCAACAAACAATAAACATTAAACGTCTCATATGTTTATAACCATCACCCATTTTTTAGTCATTTGAATAATGTGTGGTATTACATTAAAAAAGATTTTTTAAAATTATCATAGTACTTAAGGGTCTCACATCATATGCAAAGCCTAAAAATCCATTTCTAAGATTTAGATTGGGGGAGTTAAATGGTACAGTGGATAGACTTCCAATACTAGCATCAAGAAGACTCATATTCCTGAGTTCAAATCTGGCCTCGAAAATTTACTAGCTGTCTGACCCTGGGCAAGTCACTTAGTCTCTTAGTGCTCTCAACAACTCTCTAAGACTATTTGCATTGGTAAAGAAAGTTCCTCATCCAAGGAGTTTTCTCTACCAATGAGGAAGGAGACACCTCCTAGCAGGGCACTGCGGTAAAGGGTAGATGGCCTAGACCCCAAATTTCCCTGCTTACCATCTCAGAGAAATGAGCGAAGTTGCAGCTGATCAGTTGAGCTCTTTGAAGCCATATTTGGTCCCCATCATCTTACTGTATTTTTTTAGCCAAGTGAGGTAAAGTTAAAGAGTCCTCCTGCAAGGGAATCTCTTGGAAGCCTCAGATTCCTAGGCTCTGTATACTTCAAGAAAAAGGGAAACATAGCAGGCTACATTCTGTGAGAACAGGAATTTGCCCTTCAAAACCAGCCAAGACTCTGATATTTGGCTACAAAACTGAGACAGACGAGATAATTGTCAGGGAATTTGCTCTGCTATTAAAGGAAGATTCTTCCTCCCAAAGCCAAATGATTTAACCCCCCCTTTCCAGAATGTACAGCATCTGTACCATATGGTTAAGGAAAGACAGCGGTCAATGAGATGAGAGCCATCATTGATCAGAAAACACTGAAAACCTCTGGGTAACTCAAAAATCCAGAAATTTCCAATAGAGACAAAAATGTGCTAGAAAACTAGAAATGAAAACTGCCATAATTACCTCAGCTATGGGGTGAGGGTGGAGAAGAAGCATTTTTAAAGAACCTACTATGTGCTGGACACTTCATACATATTATCTCATTTTATCTTTATAACAACCCTATGAGGTAAGCATAAAAGGAAAACATAAGAGAAACATATTAAGGAAAGAGACTTCTATTTCTCTTAAAATCCACACAAGGCCCAGTCTATTAGTCAGCAACAATTATAGCTAACATTTATATAGTGCTGACTATGTTCCAGGCGTTGTGCTAAGGACTTTGAAATTGTTATCTCATTTGATCCTCCCTACAACCCCAGGAGGTAGGTGCTATCAGTATCCCCTTTTTACAGATGGAGGAACAAAGGCAAACAAGATTAAGTGATGGGTCACACAGCTAGTAAGGGTCTGAGAATAGATTTGAACTCAGGTCTTCCTGACTTCAGACCCCAGTCCTCTAGCTACTGCACTACCTAGAGGTCCCATGAGTGTTTATGATAGGCTTATTATGTGCCAAATATTATGCTAAGTGCTGCTGTTGCTGTTGTTGTTCATCCTTCATTCTCAAAGATGACCAATGACATCACAAGCATGATGTCTTGACTTGCACATGAATTAGATAAGTGGAGCAAAGCTGTACAAAGTCATCGGCCTCTCTGGCTTTCTTCCAGAGTCATTAAGAGTCCAGTGACAAGACAAAGGTGAAGATGACTGATAGTGGCTCAGGATGCAGAGATGCCAAGTGCTAGGGATAAAAAGAAAGGCAAAAACATAGTGTCTGCTCTCAAAGGGTTCACATTCTAACAGGAAGAGATGATATTCCAAAAAAAATTGCAGATACATGATATATGCACCATAAATGGAAAGTGATCTCAGGGGGAAGGGCACAAGAGAGGAGGAAAGGAGATGGATGAGGAGCCTGGGAAAGGTCTCCTGCAGAAGAAGGATTTGAGATGAATCTTGAAGTAAGTCAGGAGGTTGAGGTAGAGAGATAGACAGACTGATAGATAATGAGACAGACAGATAGACAGAGAGAATCCTGAGAGAGACACAGACAGGCAGAGACAGACAGACAGAGAGAATTCCAGGAATAGTAGACAGCTAGTGAAGAGGCACAGTTGGGAGAGGCAGTGTTTTGTTTGAAGAACAAGACCAGGGTTCCTGTAGAGTATATGGAAAGAAAGTTAGAAAACTAAAAAGGTAGGAAGGGGTCAGGTAACAAAGGACTTTAAAATGTCAGAGGATTTACATTTCATTCTGGAAGCAATAGGAAGCTGGGGGAGTTTTTTGAGGAGAGGGGCAAGTTTAGACCTGACTTTTAGGAAAATCACTTTGACAACTACATTGAGGATGGATTGAAGTTGATGCTTAGTACACATAGTAGTTGCTTGGTAGGTATTTGGTACACTCACATTTATTTCACTTTACAATCACTTTCTTCACCTTTTATAAATTTTTATAAATTTACCTTTTGAAGCAAAGGGTCTTATGCCCATCTTACAGATGAGGGAGGTGCTCTTGACATGCCCAGGGTCACAACTAAAAATTAGTGGAGCTGGGACTCAAGTAAGCCCAATGCTGGCTGTTTATTAAGGGTTAAAGGCCTAGATCAAGATTCAGAGTTTGAAGAGAACTCTTGGGCCGTGTAATCCAAACTTATCATTTGACAAATGAGAAATTGAGGCTCAAAGATTTATACTTTCTTGCCCCAAATCACAAAGATAGTAGTCATCAGAGTAGTTTATTTTATGTTATAAGTGTTTTCTTTATATTGTTTTTATTGGCTCACTTTGTTACTAAAGCAAAGAAAATTATAGCAAAGACAGACAAAAACAAAAAAGAAAAACTGGAGATTGCTTTTTCATTCTTTCTTTGCCCTGTGATTATAATTATTGTGCCATGTCAGAAAAAAACAAAACATTTGCGTGGGCATCAAGAGACCCAAATTCTAGTCTTAGTTTTTTCTAGTCTTTACCAGCATAATGGCCTTAGACAAGTCATTCATTTGCCTGAATAAACCCTAGGTTTTTTTTTGTCTATAATATTAGGCCTAAATGATTCATTAGCTCCCCCTGAACATACCATACCACACCATACAGGGCTAGATGATAATCAAATAAAATGAGGGATATTGAAAGCATAGTACTGTGGAAATGGTAATATGTTCTACGCATGTAGGATGGCATTATAAACATAGGTCAGAGAAAGCACGATAGAGTGGACAGAGTGTTAGATTTGGAATTGAAGGAACTGGGTTCAATCCTGACTCTGTTTGCTACTTGCATTACCCTAGACAAGCCATAATACTTCTATAGGTCTCATTTCCTCCTCTTTAAAATGAAAGGTTGACTAGATTAGGTCTAACTATGATTCTACAATCTCCCAAACCCACTTCTTTGTCTTTACAGGGGCCATCCCCTGGCCTAGAATTTCCCATCTGCCTCTTGGAACCTTCAGCTCCTTTCTAGACTCAGTTTAAGGACCAGCCCCTTCACCAGACCTTTCCAGATACCCTCAAACATCATCCCCCAAATTGCTTTTCATTTACCTTATATGTATTTTGTACTTAATTGTTTGCATACATGTTGTTTCCAGTAGTAATGATCCCCACCCACACCCCCAATGTAAACTTGAAGACAAGAACTGTTCATTTTTGTCTTTGTATTCCCAGAGGGAAACATAGTGCCTAGCATACAGGTGTTTAATAAATGCTTTTCATTGAATTGGAGACCTAACATTATAAACTGATTCAATATTTACTATTATATTCTTTGCCTCTTCTACCAACCAAATTTACATTCCCAAGTACAACTTGGATTATTTTTTCCTTTGTTAGTTTTGTAAGTGCTAAAACTAAATGAAGATTCTGGTGGAGGGTAAGGAAGAGAAACAGTTTTCTTCAATAAACTGTAATCATTCCTTCTCAAGAATCTTTCTCTAGTGGACAGAAGAGAGCAGTGAGTTATTGCTGATTCTTTTTTCTCCCTCACTCCTCATGTCTGATCATTCACCAAGTTAGGACCTTGGCAATGCATCTGCTTCATTACCACCTCCTTTTTTCTGAACTTTTCCAGAAAAAGTCTTGTCTAGGAAGAACACAGACTCTTTTTTTTTTTGGGGGGGGGGCTTTTTGGAGGGGGTAAGGCAGGGTAATTGGGATTAAGTGATTTGCCCAAGGTCACGTGGCTAGTAAGTATTAAATGTCTGAGGCCAAATTTGAACTCAGGTTCCCCTTACTCCAGGACCAGTGCTCTATTCACTAAGCCACCTCACTGCCCCAGAACACAGACTTTCTCACCAGGTGCCATACTGGAGAAACCTTTGTTTAGAGGCCTCACTCTCCTGACTGGTGACTAGTTGCCTGGCCAGACTCGTGTTTCAGGAGGGGCCCCAGCAATGCCCCACATCACTCCCATCTCTACTTTCTTCCTACTTGCCACCCTCTCTTCCAGTACTTTCCTCCTCTTCATGTATAAACAGTATAAACTCCTGGTGGGTAGAAATAGTCTTGTTTATCCTTGGTGCTTAGCTCAGTTCCTGATACACAGTTTTTAAGTGCTCAATAAATGCTTTCTCTGCTGATTCTTAGGGTACTGAGAGAAGAAGACTCAATCACTGTCTTCACTTATGAATAAGATAAATAAGCATACAGGGATTTGTAGAGTTTCTTCCCTTTCCACCCTACAGAAGGCTATCATTTGACATAAATATGTATATTATATATGTAAAACTATACTATGTTTACTTCTATTTATCAGTTCTTTCTCTGGATGTGAATAACATCATCTTTATAGGTCATTTGTAGTTGATCTGAGTATTAATAATACTCAGAATAACTTGGTTGTTCAAAAGTATTCTTTGACCAATATTGTTGTTACTGTGTAGTGTTCTCTTGGTTCTGCTCATTTCCCTTCTCATTTTTTTCATGCAAGTCTTTCTATGTTTTTTCTAAAATCAATGAGCTCATCATTTCTTACAGTGAAATAGTATTTCATCACAATCACAGACCACAACTTGTTTAGCCATTTCCCGATTGACAGGCATCCTGTTCCTCTTACTTTCAATTACCATTGTTGCCACTTTTCAAGTTTTTTTTCCCCAAAATTTTTATTTTAGACTCAAACACCAGAACACAAATAGAGAATAGAGAAAAGAAGCAAAAACATATCAGAAACTTAATATTGGAACTTAAATACAAAATTAGAAAGAAATAAAAGCATGCCATGTGCATAACAAAACACAAGAAAGGATTCAAAATATGTAACAATAAATTTTCATTTAAAGGAAGCCTATATGATAAATAATACTCGTGTTGAGAATTGTACATTTTTCTTTGCTTCCTTGTGAGTTTTCTTTTGTTCTCTGCTGTGTACTTTTTTACTTTTTTCTTTTTTCCCTTCCCCTAACCCCCCTAAAGGCCACAATAAAGTTTAGATATGTTTCTCTATAGTTATAAATATATATATATATATATATATATATATTTACATATACCCTCCCCCACCCCCAGAAAGCTACAGTAAAGTTTAGATATGTTTCCCCATAGCTATAGATATACACATATATACATGTATAATATACAGAGAGACATATACATTGCCAAAACTAACTCCTGATCTTTGTTTTTATGTATATATCTTGTTTCCTATCCCTTCTGCCTCCCATACTTTACTTTTACCCACTACCTTGCCCTCCTATGACTTGCCTATCCCCCTCCAAAGATCCCTCCCATTCCATAAATCTAAACACCCTTCTATACCCCTATTTACCTATTCTCTCACCCTCCCCTCTAAGGATCCCTCCCTTGTCCTCTCTCCCCTCCTTATGCCCATCGTTGCCACTTTTCTAAGTTCATATCATCTCACACCTGGATCAGAATAATAGAATTTCAGGATGCCTTAAAAGGCTCCTAGAAATCAGCTATTCCAGTTTCCTTATTGTTCTGATGAGAAAGCTCAGACCCAGAAAGGTTCTGATTTTCCTAACATCATATATCTGTTTTTATCATATCCAATCTAGTGTTAAGTCTGAAATAGATTCCCAAATGATCTCTGAATTTTCATTCTTTCCTCCATTCAAACCATCTTGCATAATGCTGCCACATTTATCTTCCCTCAATACTATTTTTATCATGTCACCTCCCTGATCAAAAACTTTCAATGACTCTCTATCACCTATTGAGTACAAACTCCTGAATCTGGCTCTAACTCTGGGTGGTGAGTGGTAACAAAACAGGGCAAATAGGTAGAACCAAGAGTTTGGGATGGGGGATGGGGACATGGAGGGAAGGGCTAGAAAGTCCCATAGATAACTTAAATAGGATAGGATAAATCCCATCGCAAGGAGACATGCTAAGGTAAAAAAGAAATAGGCTATTATCTTAGGTCCAGTCAAATAAGAGGTGAAATCTAGTGAGATCAGCTAAGGTAAGTCATAGATGAGGAATTCAGACTAGATGCCTCCCCTCAGCACCTAATGGATAGGTTCTCACATTATAGGAATACATTAAATGTAATGGAATTAGACCTAAATGGATTGAATTAGAGCAAAAGACCAAGAACCCAGACAAAAGTCTGAGCAATAAGACACCAGGATCTAGGAAAGTGTCTAAGGAAGAGACCTTCAGTAGAAATGGAACATGATACAAACCAGCCCCTTCTTAGGCAGAGGCAATTTATCCAGCACAGGGCCAGAAAGGGTCTTAGGATCTAGGCAGGACTGGGTCTACAGGAAAAGTAGGAAATGTGACAAAAAGAGAAGGGGAAGAAAAGGGAATGAGCATTTTTATATGTCAGGCACTACGCTAAGAGCTTCATAAATATTATCTCATTTGATCCACACAAGTGTCTGAGGTGAGATCTGAACTCAGGTATTCCTGAATCTAAATCCAATGCTTTAGGAAGTATGGAGCCAGAATCTCCTGACATTAGCATTCAAGGCCTTCTACACTCTGACTCCAACCTACCTTTCCAGTCTTATCCCCAGTCACCCCCCCCCCCAGTATAATCCCTGTTCCACACCTGTCATTTGTCTCCTAACTACCTTGCTTACTCTCGTCTCTGAACCTTCCTCCATGCTGTGCCCCCAAATTAAATATTCTCCCCCTTTCTTCTATAAGTACCCAGTTTTCACCCATCTCTCTCAAGTGACTTTTTCATTTAGCCAATGCCTTATTTTGATTGTAGTGGCCTACTTAAAGGGTCAAGGTGCTCATTATTTATAAATTTCTACTTTCAGGAACAAATCTAAATGATTGATGAAGTGCCTGAATATATTGCTTAGTGTGTAAATAAATTCCAAGTGCAATCACCTTTTCTTAAGAGACTCCTTTCCTAAGTAAAAGAAACATTTTTTTTTTTTTAAGCAATTGGGGTTAAGTAACTTGCTCAAGGTTACACGGCTAGGTTTTTGTTTGTGCGGATTAGATGTCGGAGGCCAGCTCCGAACTCAGGTCCTTCTGATTCCAGGGCCGGCGCTCTATTCACTGCGCCACCTAGCCGCCCCAAAAGAAACATTTTTAATAAACCTTTTTCTCACATTTTTAAGGATTAATAGTTTTCTTTGAAGCATAGTAACTTATAACATCATAGTTTGCTTGCTAAAAAGTTATTTTTTGTAACTTTTGCAAGAAGCTGAATGGGCTTTCCCAACTCTAAGACAGCAATGGCTTCTTACAAGGTTATTCTCAAGATAATATTTAATAACTAATCTGGGCAAACTGCCCACCCTGAAAAAACAACCCATCCCAAGATCACTGGATATGTACTAACTATGAGAAACTGCCCAGTTATAGGCCTCCTCCCACATAATAGCCATTTGTTTCTGAGACCACCAAAGATTTTGAAGATACCCCAAGCTGAGTTTCTTGGGTTCAGAAAGCATTATCTTTGAGCTCAGTCATTAGACCTTGACCAATGAGTGGCCCAAAATATTTAAAGTCAATCATGAGATAAGGCTTTTATTTATAAGCTACATCAAAAGCAGAGTGCTTTATTTATAAGCAATAGCAATCCAGCTTCAAGTTGCTTTATTGGCAAACCTCACTTGATGCTAGTTGTATCAGGTGCCAGTGATTGCCAGGAGCACAGAAGTTCTTTACAACCTTTGGAATTAGCCCCCCAAACCTAAGCACAATCTTTTGAGGCCCAATTTAAATCCCTTCATGACATTTTTCAATATGCATCATATTCTGTCATCGCTGGTCTCTCTCTGTTTTTCTGCCTTTGTCTCTTTTAATCATAGAAACATGGAAACAAGGGAAGACTAGAAAGTTCATGAATACACTTGGTAAAAGTTCATCTTAAATCAACAAGTATTTATTAAACATCTAAAGTATATAAGACATGATGCTATAAGTTCCAAAATTCAGATAAGGCAGAACCCCTGCCCTCCTGGAGTGTAGATGAGAGGTATTACACATATACAAATGACTATTATGCAAAATAACATGCAATTTAGTAAGTGAAGGGGAGGTGCAAATACAGAGTCATGTGAGACCTGAGCCAGAGTAAAAGGTTATTAAGAGGGAAATTGGTGAAAACTTTTGGGTGTAGATGACCTCTGAGCTAGTTTTTAATGGACGGTTTAAAATTCAACAGGCAAAGAGAATGATGGAAGACATTCAAGGAATAGCAAACAAGCAAAGGTACAAATATAGACATATAAAATATATTTGAGGGACTGTGAGTAGTATACTTTCACCAGAATGTAGAGTATATAGCAAGAAGCATGCGAAATAAGTTTGGAAAGTTACAATGGTGTCAGATTGGAGAAAACTTTGAATGTCAGGCAAAGGAGGTCATCATACTTTACCTCATAAGCAATAGCCATTGAAGATGTTTTATTGAAGGAGTGATGTAATCATATCTATGAGTATGAAAAAATTATCCAGCTAGAGAAATTAAGGAAGGATTGGAAGAGGGAGAATGGAGGTAGGAATACCTATTAGGTTATTTTAATAACCCAGGTAGGTGGTGACAACTGCCCAAAGCTTCAGCAGTGAAGAGGAGATGAAAAAGTTAATTTGAATCTTCAAACCTAAAGTTTATTATTTAACTTGCCTGTTATCTGTCTAATCTGCTCATCTAACCTCGGGCACACAAATCCACAAAGCCTCCATGGATAGCTTTCAGAGGAATCTGTGAACTTGGAAGGGAAAACAATTACATCTTTATTTTCCCTAATCTCTAACTGGAATTTAGCATTTTCTTCAATAATTTAAAAACATAATTCTGAGAAGGGGTTCACCAGTCTACTAAAGGGGTTCATAACACATTAAAATGTTAAGAACCCCTGATCTTAGCTGCCTTATTATTCTTTAGCTCCATTTCAAAGGTTTTTGTCAGGGCCTGACACATAGTAGGTGCCTAATAAATGTTTATTGATTAATTTTGGCTTACCCAAATGCCTATGCATATAGTAGATATTCAAAAGAAATTTACTAAATTCCTGAACAAATTAAAAACAGCTTACTTCCCAGTCATAGGTGACTGTGGATTGATGATGCTTAAAAGTGAGTAGGCTTCAACCACTACAAAGAAACAGGTCACTCTTTGAGTTCATTGCTAGTTTCTGGAAATAGAACAGGGGGGAAGCCTTTGAAATCAGCCTTTACATGATTTACTTGAAGTCACAGTAGCTGTGAATTACAACTTCAAGCAGCTGGCTAATGTCAAAGAAACATTAAGTGTCCCAATACCAAATTTCAGTGGAGCCTGACAGGCTCTTGTTTAAAATGTATTTCCCTCACCAACCAGCTGCATAATAAGTGAGGCAGTGGTTTAAATGAATACCAGGCTTCTATTCCCCTTTGGACACTCCCACTGTCCTACTTAATAGTTAGTTTGGGTCCTAAGTCCTAGCCTAGAATGTGGGTAGGTCAAAGGGAGAAAGTAAGCAGATTCCACCCAGGAAAAAAAAAAATCTCCCTGGAGTAGACAAAGGACAAACAGACCTGAAATCTACTGCAATTAAGAATTTTAGGCAGTAAACCACATGGGTTTACCTGGAATCACTTTAGTGAAAGTTAGGAACATACAGCATTGTCCAGAAGAGACATCTTGCAGCCCCGTCTAACCCAGGCCTCACTTTCCCCAGGGTGAGATCACCTGGCATGATAATTTTGGTTTTTTTCTTCTTCTTTTAAAGAGTTGGAATTTGTTCATTTGGTGTATGTAGCCAGGGGATGAAAACATTTCCACCTTGGAAATTAAGAAAAGTATTTGTTTATTACCTCAGAGCTTTTTGACAGCTGTTCCGACAGAAACACCCAAGACTGTTCTGTCCATCTCATCAAATATTTTGTAACCCATACAAGGAGGCAGGGCAAGCAGGGCTGCAGAAAAGCTATAGAATCAGGAGGCAGAATACCTGGCTTCTTTCTATTCCTGTCTCCACCACAAATTAGCCATGTGACCTTGACCAAGGACCACCTTTCAATTTCCTCATCCAGAAAATGAGGGAAATAACACCTACCCTGTCTTGTCTCATAGGGTTATTTTAAGAGTGGATAATGAATGTAAAAGGGTTTTGAAGACTAAAGCCTTATAGATATGACACACCTAGATGGCTCAGTGGACAGACCACTGGACCTGAAATAAAGAAGACCAGAGTTTAAATCTGACCTCAGACTTCACTAGCTCTATAACTCTGGGCAAATCACTTAACCTTTGTTTGCCTCAATCTACTGGAAAAATTGTAAACCATTTTACTAGCTTTGCTAAGAAAACCCCATGGTGGGGGCGGGGTGGCTAGGTGGTGCAGTGAATAGAGCACCAGCCGTGGAGTCAGGAGGACCTGAGTTCAAATCTGGCCTCAGACACTTAACACTTAGTAGCCATGTGACCTTGGGCAAGTCACTTAACTCCAATTGCCCTACTCTCTCCCCTCCAAAAAAAAAGAAAAGAAAATCCCATATACAGCATTGGCATGTTCATGGGTCACAATGACTTGGACATGACTGAACAATAATTATTCCATGAGCTTGATGAGCAAGTCAAGGGACACAATATATACTATCCTAACATATGCATAGATTCTTGGGAAAGGAGGAAATAGTTTTATCTTGAGTTCATTTTTATGTTGTAGCATTATTATTGATATTACTATTATTACATTTGAAAGAAATAAAAACAATATTAATAATGTCTTTTTTCCTATCAAGTCATTCCCCCATGTCTGGAATGCATTCCTCCCTCAACTCTCCCTCTCAAAATCCTTCTCTTCCTTCAAGGCTTAGGTCAGGAACCACCTCTTCTCTGAAACTTTCCCTCGTTCCTCAGTCATTTATACTCTCTTCTGATTCACACCTGGCACATCCCTATATGTTCGAATCTTGTGTGGCCCAAAATGTTCCCTTCTTGACAGTAGGGCCTGTTTCATTTTTGGTTTTCTACTTCACTTCTAAGACTTTAACCTTGAAAGTAATGGGCCCTTAATAAATGACTGGTGAATGAACTTCTTGTTGGAAGCCAAGCCTAGCTAAGTTCAGAGAGGCTCATCACCAAGTTGCCTACTTGGATGAAGGGTGAAAAGTTTCAGCCATAGTAACTTTCAATGTTCTCCCATTAAAGATTGAATTCTGTTCCCTTCAAACTAGAAGTCACTTGAACATGTAACCTTTCACATATAGTTTGGTTTGGGGTTTTTTGTTGTTGTTTTGAGGGGGGTCTAGATGTGTGATTTTATTAGAGAAAGGTAGGAAGGGAAGTGAAGAAGAGATGGATGGAAGGAAGGAAGGAAGGAAGGAAGGAAGGAAGGAAGGAAGGAAGGGAGAAGAAGGTAGGGAAAGGAAAGGAAGAAGTCTATATTGTACATCTCCGTCTTGATGTCCTGCTATCATCTCAAACTCAACATGTACAAAATGGGACTTGTCATCTTCTCCCCTAAATCCATCCCTCCTCCAAACTACATAGGATAATGGATTTAGAACTGGAAGGAACTTTAGAAGTCATAAGTCCAACCCCTTCATTTTATAAATGGTTAAATGACTTGCCCAAAGTTACTTAGCTAGTGAATGTCTGAGGAAGGATTTGGACTGACTTGACACCCAGTGATCTAGCCATTGTTCCATTTCCCTATTGTTTCCATTTGTATCATTATAATTGCATAATAAAAGTCTCCTGGTTTCAAAACCCAAGTCTTCCTTGAACTCAACTCCACCAACCCCACCCTTCACCTGCATATGCAATCAGTTGGCAAGACCTACTGATTCTACTGCCACCATATCTCTCATCCACATCCCCTTCTTTCCACTTACATTACTGCCATTTTTGTGGGTGTTTATAATCTCTGGGTAATTGCAATGTCTTCCTACTTTGTTTGTCTCTTTCCTTCCAGTTTCTTACTCTTTCCAATCTATCTTTCACATAGGTGCTCAATTTTCCTAAAGCATAGATCTGACCATGTCTCCTACTTAAAAACCTTTATTAACTCACTATTGCCACAATAACATAGAAATTTCTTATCCTGACTATTTCCATGCCATGCTTCCTCCACCAGTGATATGGTCCTCAACCCCTCCCATCAGAACTACCTTGACTCTACCTCGGTGTCCCTAAGCTCTAATGATGGGTTTTCGTCTTTTCTCACATAGAACTTGGTCTCCATATCACTACCTGGCCATTTCCAGACAATGCTACTACACATCCCCATTTCTAGCTCCCCTTTTATGGGTTGTCTCCCCCCTCCCATTAGACTCCTGTTCTTTGAGGTCAGGCAATTTAGCTTGTGTGTATGTGTATCCCCAGAAATTTTCACAATGCCTGGCTCTATGTAAATACTTAATAAATACTTTTTAATTCCTTTACTCATTCATGTATTTATCCATTCAAAGCCCAGTGTGGTCTAGATCTACTCCAATTTTCTAGCTTTATTTTCCATTACTCCTTCCAGAAAAACTCTACTCTTAGCTGCTCCCCAGTCTTGGCATATACACTCCCAATTGCATGAATTCTCAGAAGCCAACTCCCCTCTTCACTTCCTCACCTGACCCCTTCCTCTTCACCCCTACCTTTCATAATGGTATTTCCTTCAAGACTCTACTCTGCAAAGTCTGCCTGGTTTCCCCAATTAAACATGATCTCTCCCCACTCAAATATTTTCAGAGCATTTTATCTCAACTTCTCTCTTGCTACCATCACACTCTCCCTTACATGACACTTACCTGTATCCATGTTATAGCTCCACCTCACCCCAACACAAGTGTAAGTACCCTGATGACAGAGATAATAATGTCCCTAATACCTACCACAGTGCCTGGCACATATTGAATAAATGTTTGCTTGGTTAATCCTAAATATAACACCCTAATCCTAAGCATTCATTCCACCAAGTATTTTCCCCCGCAAATATTTTGAAAAGAAAACATTTCATATTTTAACTCACCATTTTGATTTCAACTACAGTTGTACTAGCTACTGGTGACACATGGTACATGGACCTGTTTCAGGAATTATTCTAACATAACAATCATTAAGAACTTATTAAGTACCTACTATGCACCAGGCTCTGAGTATACAAATAAACCCAAAATATTTGAGTACTCTCAAGGAGCTTATATTTTACCAGGGGAGACAACATATACATATAAAAGTATATAAAAATAAATTCAGAACAGGGAGGGCACCAACAATTGGGGAGGGGAGGGGAGGGGGATCAGAAGAGGCTTTGTATAAATAGTGGTTCTTTAACTTCAACTTAAAGGAAAAGAAAGTTTGAGGCAGAGGTAAGGAGGGACTGCATTCCAGTTATGGGACATGATCAGTGCAAAGGAACAGAGCTTGGAAGGTAGTGCATCGTGTGTAAAGAGCACAGAGAAGGCCAATTTGGCTTACCAATTTGGAAGAATGAGCCAACTCCTCCATGAGGTCCTTCCTGTTACCCCTAGCTACTAATGCCCTACCCCTAAAATATTATTTTATATTAACTTTCTACATATGGTATATTTGTGTTTGTGTGTACATGTTTTCTTCAATAAAGTGTGAGCTCTTGGAAGGCAAAATCTCTACTTTTAAAAAATATATGTATCCCTCCCACCTAGCATAGAGCCTGGCACATAGGAGGGATATATTCAGAAAAATGAAGGTACTATAAAAATAAGCTCTGAATCAACTTAAAAAAACAAATTATATTCAGGTTTGTCTTTCCACTATGAAATTATGCTTAGTAATATGTTTTCTCTACTTAATAAATGCTTATTGATTGATTGATTGATTACTTCTTTTCTGTCTGCTATGGCTTAATATATAGGTGTAGAATTTTTAAACGCTTTGGTGTTGTCTGATGTCCTTGGTCTTTAACCACTAATGATACACCCCTAGAAAAGAAAATATCAAAATATCACCATTCTTCATACTTACATTCAGAAGAGAAATATAACTAAAGCTTTCTTTGCAGCTTTCTTCATTCCTGAAGGCCATCTGGAACTAGAGAGGCATGGAGAAAAAAAAATCTTACTCTTCTTTTTCTGAAATTGGTGGCAATTTGGATAACTCTATCTTCTTTTTTTAAGGGGGTATTCAACAGTAGCTGCCAACTTCCAACATCAATAATAATTACTGAATTATACATTTGGGGTGCTGATTTCCATTTTTCCTCCTCCATAGATAAGACCATGAAGAACTCCAAGGCCTTTTAGGAAGCTGACTTAAACCAAGGGATTTACCTGGCATTATGGATGTGAGTTCTTGCATTTTCTGCCAAAATAAATGTTTAAAATTAATTCTGTCCCAGGTCATTACAGAAACAGATTTCTGTTCTAACTTAGGAAGGAGTAGGTGTAAATGCTGAGTCAGAGAGGATGCCTTGGAAGTTGCCAAGAAAGAGATGGTACTGTAGCAAAGAGATGAACATTAGGAAATACTTTTAATAATAACACTTACCATTTATTTGTACCTTTGAACATTATAAAATGCTTTTACATATCATCTCATTTAAGCCTCACAACAACTTGTATCCTCAGTTTTGCTGTGATTCAGTTGTTTCAGTAGTGGCTGACTCTTTGTGACCCCACTTGAGGTTTTCTTGGCAAAGATACTGAAGTGGTTTCCCATTCCCTTCTACAGCTCATTTACAAATGAGGAAACTGAGGCAATCAGTGACTGAAGAGACTTGCCTAGGTTCACACAGCTAATAAGTGTCTGAGACCAGATTTGAACTCAGTAAGATGAGTCTTCCTGACTCCAAGCCTGGTGCTCTATCCACTGTGCCACCTAGCTGCTCATCCTTAATCTACTGATGGAGAGACTCAAGCTCAGGAGGATTTAAAGGACTTACCCAAGATTACATAGCAGATAGTATAAGCTGGGGCGGCTAGGTGGCACAGTGAGTCAGAGCGCTGGCCTCGGAATTGGGATGACCCGAGATCGAAACCAGCCTCAGAAAATGAGCACCCACACATAAATAATGACTAGCCGTGTAACCTTGAGCAAGTTACTTAACCCCAATTGCTTTAAAAAAAAAATGCAGGTAGTATAAGCTAAGACTTAAACCTATCTATGACTCCTATCTCTATGGCTTTGCCTATTTTCCTTTTTCTCTTCTGTCTAATGAATAAGGTGGCCTGCCTCCTTTCTGAAGTCCACCCTCCCTCCTGCACCCTCAATCCTATATCCTCCTATCTCTTTTAGGATTTTGCTCCATTAGTCATCTCCCCTATTCTCATTTTCAGGCTCTCCCTTTCTTCTAGCTCTTTCACCCTCCATTTATAAACACGGTTAAGTCTTGCCTAGCCTAAACAAAACAAAACAAAACAAAAATCCAACCTTTCTCTTGGCAATGATATATTTTGAGCTACTGCCCAATCTTTTCCTCCCTTTTTCATTACCAAACTTCTAGAAAGATATCTTGTAGAAATGGGATTATTCTAATTGGTTATAGAAGGGAAGAATAACCAGCAATGAGAGAAGGAGTCATAAATAAACATATTTTGATTCAATATAGGGAAAATGTTCCTGACCATTTGTCCAAAAGTAAAAAGGACTTCTTGAAGATAATGGACTCTTCATCACTGGAGTTCTCCAAGCAAAGGATAGATGACAACTAGTGGTTATGGGAACAGAGAGATGTTGTAAAGGAAATTCCTCTTTAGATTAGGGTGAATGATATCCATTCAAATCTCTGACTACTATTTTCCCTCATTTAATACCTTTACCTGTTGAAATCCTTCAAGGCCTATGTCCAATGCCACCTACTCTGGAAAGCCTTCTGTGACATTCACACCCCAGAAGAGGGTTTTGCATTTCACATATAACTTACAGCCACAGCAAAAATTTAAGTCTCTCCACTATTTCATAATAATCTACTTGACCTCTTTTATGTGCTTAATCATATCCTAGCTTGGATTTACATATATTTTTCAATCCCTATACACATACAAACGCACACACATTATATTATAAATTCCTTGAGGGTAGGATCTCTAATCTTTCATCCTTGAATCACAAGGATTTAGCTCAGTATCATGCTTTGCATATAGTATATACTTAATATATGTTCATTAACTTAAATTGAATCCAAATCTTCTTGGTTTACAGTGGTCTTTCTAGTATACCAAAAATGCAAAAGCATCTTGGATCTGATACAGATTTTAAAAAATAGTATATTGAAAATCTCGTTGCAATGAATTCCAATGAAATTTTCAAATTTGATTTAATAAAATTTACTAAGTACTGAGTGTAATGCAAAAATAATACATCCTTACCCTTATAGATCTTATAATATAATTATCTTTGTAGTACTGAAATTTTGCTAAAATAAAATTCCTATTTGTTATAGTTGAGGTATCTCATTATAGATTTTGTTGTAGTTATAGTTCTCATGATAGTTGACTTTAAGATGGCCATGAGACTCATCTAGTCATAGATTTTATAGTTTTTTTTTCTTTTTCTGTGTTACTTCTATCATAATGAAGAAATCATCCTCTCTGGAGAGAGAGCAGACCACAGAGCCAAATTCCACCTCTAACACATACTCTCTGGCTGACCTTTGGCAAGCTTCTCTCAGGGGTCTAGGCAATTCTGAGACTAATTTGCAGAGGATCTTTATTGATGGATAGAGTTTCCTCATCTGAGAATTCTTTTTATCAGTGAAATCACAGGTCTAGACCCTATCTCTTCCTGATTTACTTTAAATCAAGGAAATAATATTTTGTTGATGTTCAGTCATTTCAGTTGTGTCCAACTCTTTGTAAACTCATTTGGGGTTTTGTTTTGTTTTTTTGGCAAAGATACTGGAGTGTTTTGCCATTTCCCTCTCTGGCCCATTTTACAGATGAGAAAACTGAGGCAAAACTGGGTTAAGTGACATAGCTAGTAAGTGTCTGAGGTCAGATTTGAACTTAGGTTTTCCTGACTCTAGGCCTAGTACTCTATCCACTGTGCCACCTAGTTGCCCATAAATGATGCTTAAGTAAGGTCTATGCTGGTAGAATTACAGCGGTGACATACACCACTGTAGATTACTACTGTCTTAGTTAATCTGCTTAAATTCTAAAGAAGAAATTTTCCCATAGGCAGGAGATAGTCATATATTCCTAGGGGAAATTTTTTTCTTTGGGATTGTCCACTTTAGCAACACATCAATTAGTCAATGTCCAGAAGTAAGAGGTGGATTATTAGAAGCAAAAAGTCACCAAGTCATAAATCAACAAGCAAATAAGAGCTAGAGGCAAGAGATGGAGCCACTATCTAAAAGAACAAGTTTGTATTGTGGTATAGATCAGACATGGAAAGAATGAACATACACTTGGACAGACTTGAAGGGCCTGGAGAATCAGACATGACTGAACAGCAACAACAACATCAATTAGAACTAAGGCACAAACAGGAAACATGGTCAAAGGTCAGGCAAGAGAACCAGAAGCAAGGTGTCCAAACGATCAAATGCTGTTCATTAGCTTTGAAGTATGGTATCAACCCAAACTCACCACTACTTTAGCTTCACCTGTGAATAATGTCTTCTGCTTTTTGGGTTTTCCAAAAAGGGAATCTTTGTAGATGTAGCATGTTGTCCTACTGATAAAACAAAAATCTGGAAAGAATGTTTGGCCTTCCTCCTCTTTTGCATTTCACATGTATTCTGATGGCCACAAAAATTTAAGTCTTCAATCTGCCATCATTAGGTTTCACAATTGCTGTTTGTCTTGATTGGCCACAGCAAACGTGTATGGCCAAAGCAAAAGAGTAATTAGGATTCCTCTGTCTCATACAGAGCTTCTTCAAAAGTCAAGTGAGGCATTCCCCAGCCACCATTCAAAAAAGAAATCTCCCCACCTCACCTGTCACTTTACATTTATCTCCACAGTAACCTAGCTGTCTATGATTTCATTCAGGTTATCCATGCTTCCAACCTTTGGCTTCTCCATTCTCATTTTGTGTTTGTCCCTGACCTGGTCAATTTGTCCTGCAGTAATTTGGTATTCCCCCACCAATGTGATATCCTGCTTGTGTTTGGTTCTTGCGTATGCCTTTGAATATGAAGCTTCCTGTGCCTGCCTGCCCTCCCCAGTTCCCTGTTTACTCACCTGATTTCTTGTTGACATATTCTAGTCACAAGCTTCTTATAGGGGTTCTTCCAAGCAGGGAACCCAGATGCTAAGTATTAATACCTTGCCTCATGCTGTGCTTTGGGGAGGCTCCAGGGCTGGGCTTAAGGTACTGATCACTGCAGTAGCAGACAGGTTGACTCAGGTCACTGATGAAAATCTATGCAGATTTTGTTGAAGGGAAAAGGTCAATGAGTTGAGCCCAGATCCAGAGAACAAAGTAAAGGAAAAGTCTGGCGTTCTGTCTTCAGACATCAACTGGAGTCAATCTCAAAGTTTTGTTGCACTACCACAGGCAAATGTGTGTCCTTTTCTCTGAGAGGCGCTCAGTAATCCTGCCAGTCTACGGACAATTATAAAGTGCCTACTTTGTGTCAAGCACAGTGCTAAATTCAAGGGCAACAAAGAAAGGCAAAAGACAGTTCCTTATCTCAAGAAGCTCACAGTCTAATGACAGAAATCATATGTAAGCAATTTTATTCCAATAACCTGTATACAAGATAAATCCATAGAGGAATGGTACCAGGACGTCTTAGCCTTAAAGACCCACCAATCAGAGGATTCTCTTCTCCCACTTAATAGTCATGTCCTGGGAATCTGTGTCATAGAGTAAGACAGTGGCCACAGGGACAAAGATTGAACATAACAAAGAGTACAACTGAGGTCAATCCTTCCAAATTCCCAGAGTCTAAGAGGATCCTAGATCTTAAAGGGGGGAAGCACCTCAGAAGTCACCTAGTCCAGGCTTCTCATTTTTAGAGATGAAAGTCAAGAAAAGTTAGATAGGTGATAAAATGGTTAAAGTGCTGGACTTGGAGTCAGGAAGACCTCAGTTCAAAACCTGCCTCTGATATTTGCTGTGTGACCTTAGACAAGTCACTTAACACCACAGCCTCAGTTTCTTTATTTGTAAAAAGGGAACAATAATACTACCATAGAGCTGTTTATGAGGATCAAATGAGAAAGCTTTGCAAACCTTAAGTTAAACATAATAACAAAATTCATTTGGAGGGACAAAAAGTCAAGAATATCAAAGAAATTAATGGGGAAAAATATAAGGGAAAGAGGTTTAGCAGTACCAGATCTTAAGCTGTGTTATCAGGATGGTGATTATCAAAACTATCTGGTACTAACTAAGAAATAGAAAGGTGGATCAGTGTGCAATATATACAATACATAGTAAATTATTATAGTAACCTGGTGTTTGACAAATGTAAAGATTTAAACTTTGGGGATAAGAATTCACCATTTGGTGAAAATTCTTGGGAAGACTAGAAAGCAGTCTGGCAGAAATTTGGTACAGACCAATATCTGATACCATTTACCAAGACAAGGTCAAATAGATATATGACCTAGATATGAAGAAAGACATCATAAATAAATTAGAAGAACATGGAACATATTATCTATTAGACATAAGGATAGAAGAAGGATTTACCAATGAAGAAGAGATAGAGAGCATTGTGAGATGTAAAATGGTTAATTTTGATTACATTAAATTATAAAGGTTTTGTACAAATAAAACCAATGTAGTTAAGAATAGAAGGAAAGCAGAACATTGGGGAAAGATTTTATAAGCAGTTTCTAAGATAATGATCTCATAACTTAAATATATAGAGAACTTTGTCACATTTATAAAAATATGAGTCATTCCCCAGTTGATATATGGTCAAAGGATATGAACAGGCAGTTTTTAGATGAAGAAATCAAAGTTATATACAGTCATATAAAAATGTTCTAAGTCATTATTGATCAATGCAAATGAAAACAACTTTGAGATATCATCTCACAGCTATCAGATTGGCTAAAACAATAGAAGGGGGAAATGACAAATGTTGTAGGGGATGTGAAAAATGGGACACTAATACACTATTGGTGGAACTATGAATTAATCTATTTTAGAGAGTGATTTGGAATTATGCCCAAAGAGTTATTAAACTGCCTACACCGTTTAGACCCAGCAGTAGTATTATTAAGTCTGTTTCCCAAGGTGTTTGGGAGTTGAAAGGAAAAGGAAATATTTAGAAAATATTTATAGCAGTTCTCTTTGTTATGGCAAAGAACTGGAAATTGAGGGGATGTCCATCAACTGGGAAATGGCTAAACAAGTTGTGGTATGTGACTGTGATGGAATACTACTTCACTGTAAGAAATGATGAGCTCCTTGATTTTAGAAAAAAAAAAAACATGGAAAGGCTTGCATGAAATAATGAAAAGTAAAACGAGTAAAACCAAGAGAAAGATGTTCAAAAAATAATTATGAAAAACTAAGCTATTCTGAGTATTATAAATATTCAAATCTGCTACAAAGAACCTAAGAAGGAAGATGCTAGCCACTTCCAGAGAAAGAACTGATAAATAGAAGCATGCATATTATGATTTTATTTATATGTATATATACATATAATATACATGTATAGTATATATACATAGATTATGTATATACATACATACATACATACACACACTATATATATATAGTGTGTGTGTGCGTGTGTGTAAGTCAAATGGTGACCTCTCGTATGGCGTGCCAAAAGAGAAAGACAGTTTAGAAAAATTAAATTTTAATTTAAAAGTTTTAAACCTTAAAGTGCTACAAATGTTAGCTATAATTGTTGCTGTTGTTAAATGATTTGACCAAGATTATATAGCTAATAAGCACCAGAGACAGGATATGAACTCAGTTCCCCTGACTATAGCCAGTTGTCATTTCACTGTATCATGCTACCATTTTTCTTCATTGTTATCACCCTCTAGTTGCCCCCGAGCCCCTCTCCCACGTGTGTGCATACACACACACACACACACACACACACACACACACACACACACACACGGAGACACATAACTCAATCCTACCAACTGGGCATTAATCAAAGCCCCAACAGTTCAAGATGCTAGACAATAAGAATGCCAGGGGAATCATTTGCTGTTTTTACCCCAGACTGTGAAAGATGAAAATACCCCTGTAGGGTCTTGCTCAGCTCTCAAGAACCAGTTTTAAAAGCATTCAAGGGTGAATTTTTTTTAAGTGAATGACTCCAGAAGAAGTTTGAGAAATGTTTCATTGTCAAAGTTCTCATGTATGGGAGTGATTCAGAATGGAGCTCTCCAAGGAACTAAGAGTCGAAATGCCCAGGAAATGTGTCAAATCCTGGACAGGCTCTTTTCCTTGCTCTGAATCCAGTCTGTAACTGCACCAGGAATGCAGGGCTAAAGCCACCAGCGTGATTTTACTACCCACCTATTTCTGCTGACAGTGATCATTTCTTTCCTCTCCCCTCCCTCAGTGCATGGACTTGAACCCATCAGAGTCCAGCAATGATGGTGACAAGACCTTATATTTATTAAGTTTCATAACTGATTCCAGGGCAAGCTGTGCTCATTAATAGTTCTTTAGAGTGTGCCGTCATTTCCTCAGCCACAGCTGGCTGCTGGAGTTGGAAGCCAGAATGTGCAAGTAACTTCCCATTCATTCATGGTTTCATTCCGAATGAAATTCACAGGATTTGCTCGTTATTGCTTTAATCCTTTGCCACAGGGCTCTCTGCGGGTCTCTAACTTCTACTTAGAAGACAATTTGAATGTATAAATTCATTCATTCTTTCATTCTTTCCTTTAACAAACATGCTTTGAATCACCACTTTGTGCTAAGCACTGTATTGGGTGTTTTGGAAGATAAAGCAAAAGACACAGTCCCTAACCTGAAAGGCTTTTACAGTCTATAAGAGGGAATTGGTCTAAAAGTATACAAAGAATGCAAGGCAGGTGAAGGTGAAAAAAAAAACAGAAGAGAACTATAAATAGGGTCTCAAAGGAAGATTCACACCTGAGGATGAAGATCAGGAGTAGTTGCATTTGTATATTGGTTTAAGGTGTGCAAAGTCTCTCTCTGACTCTCTTTCTCTCTTTCTCTCTGTCTCTCTGTCCTCTCTCTCTCTCTCTCTCTCTCTCTCTCTCTCTCTCTCTCTCTCTCTCTCTCTCTCTCTCTCTTCCCTTCCTTCTTTCCTTCCTCTACATATATAATTATCTTATTTGAGACTCACAACAAGCTTTGAGATAGGTACTTTTATTATCCCCATTTTACAGATGAGAAAACAGGTCACCCAGCTAGTGTTTGAGGCAGAATTAGGATCCAGTACTTCACAGCTCCAAGTACTAATAGACACTGCCTCTCTAAAGGAAGGCACCAATGACCATAAGTGGAGTCTGATATGCAGAGAAAGAGAAAGAAGGGCATTGAAGGCAAAGAGAGAGATGAAAAGGCACTGTCTCCCACTAGGGAATAGTGGATGTATGTTTTAGTTCAACTGAAGCATATGGTACTTATAGGGCTAGAAAAGAATAAATATGGGATTGGACACAATATAAAGTTCCTAGAAATAGCTAGGTGGCATAATGGCTAGATCACTAGACTTGGAGTCAGGAAGACCTAGTTCAAATCTTCCCTCAGTAACTTTAGCTGTGTGAGCCTGAGGGAGCTGCCTGCTTAGGCTCCATTTCCCCATCTAGAAGGGAATAATAATAATATCTATTTCAAAAGGATGCTGTGAATATATGTTGTGAAGCCAGAGATAACATGGAAAGTGCTTGGCAAACCCTGAAGAGCTATGTAAACACTAACTATCCTTATCATTAGCATTAGCGTATTATAATTATATAAGCCAAAGTATCTGGACTTTATTTAATAAACATTGGTGAGCAATTCACAGTTTTTGAGCCGAGGGCTGCTGTAATCAGAAACAAGAAGATTTACCTGGGATCAAAATGGTGAATGCCATGGAGAAAGAAGAGTCCATAGGCAGGAAGATGAGTTAGAAAGGGGAGGGGGCAGAATAAGCATTTATATAGCACCTACTATGTGCTAGGCATGACATCTCACATGACATCATGGATGGAAGCACTTAAATTGCTATAGAAATATGAGTTTAGTTCAGTATAGATGACCTGGACTATGTTAAGTTCATGGGAATCATAGGATCATACTTTTAAAGCTAAAAGAGACTTTTGAGGTCATCTAGTCCAGAGGTGTCAAACATGGGCAACACTCTTGAGTGCTACCAAACCAAATTAAGAGATAATTGGGAAATATTTAACAAAATAAATTTAAAAATACAATAGAATATAGGTAATGCTAATAGGTGATTTTCTAAGTCAATATGCAACTAGCAGGAACCCCTATATGAGGTTTAGTGATCCCCTTCCTATTTGAGTTTGACACCACTGATCTAATCCAACCATCTCATTGAATGGATGTGTAAACTGAGTCTCAGAACAGTTAAGCATCTTGCTCAGGGCCACACCATTATTAAGTGTCTGATGCAGAATGTGAACACAAAGCTTCCTGATTCCCAGTTCAACTCTGTAATCATTACACATCCCCCCTGCCTCTCAGTCAGGAAAAGATGGAATAGATTTTAGAAATACTGAACCCCCCAACCCCCCCCCCGCAACTAGAGAGTCCTTATTTTAAATCTAATTAAAACCTCATTCAAAACCTTCAACTAGAATTGTAGCTGACAAACACGGGATCAGAGAGGCTGGCTGACCTCTGCTCCTACAAGATGGATTGTCAGCCAAGGACAGTAAAAGCTACTGGTTAAAGTATTGATTTTCTCACACTGAAAGGAGCTGACAATTAAAACTACAGCCTGTTCTTCATTATTTATGTGAATAGGAACAATGGTACAATGAGTCAAAAAATTATTTTAATTTCTGGGTTTGGGGATTATTGTAATATGATTTCCTTCCCTTTTCTGGAGTATGGCATAATGAACAGAATGATAGGTTTGGAGTCAAAAAAGTCTAGGATGAAATCCTCAAAACCTCTGCTGTTTACTAGCTGTGTGACCCAAAACAATCATGACCCATTTTGCCCTCAGTTCCCTTAGAGTTACATACTAAATCATAGACTGGTTCGGGGGATGGGGGTGGGGGAACCTGAGGCCTGGAGGCCACATTGTTCTATGATGTTTGGATTTGGTCAAAGGGCTGTTCCAAGGGTCAAATCTGGCCTCAAGGTCAAAGGTTACCCACCTGTGGATAGTCAATATTGGTGAAGGAAATCCCCTCCTGGGAGTTCTTTGACACATTGATTTAACTTCCTTTCTATGTATATATCTATCCATACATGACAGCTGCTTATATTCATACAAAAGCAGCTTTTCAACTTGGTAAGGGAGTAAAAGTAAACCAAACTAGCTAGTCAATATGAAAATTTATAAAGTAAAAAGCCATTTGACCAATTTCTCACCTTTTAAAAATTTATTGTATCATGTTACATTAAGGAAAGTGCAAAGTATCGGTGGAAATAGTGATAAAAAAAAAATAAGAAGCAGCAATAGGAGAAACCTTATGCCATAGAGTAACCTGCACACAATAGGGTTAACTAACTTACCCAAGTGCACACAGCAAGACCATGAAAAGACTGGAAAGTGACTTATTATTAAAAAAGGAAGATCACCTGCCTTTTTGAACTTACACACAGGAAGGTTTGAGGTTTCAGGGGATGGGTTTTTTGTTTGTTTTTTAAGAAGCCACTTTGATATTTTTTTAAGTGAGACTTCTTTATTTTTGAATTCAGTGCTTTGCAATTCAATAAATTTAATTCTTCTGCTTTTTAGTGTTTAGCCAAACTTTTTCCTATACTTGGTTAGATTCTGATAATCTGGTCTTAGAGTACTAACTCAAGTAATTCTGTTGACATTTCTTTGGTTGTCCATTCTAGTGCCTGAAAACCCTTTTCATCTAAGGCTCCCTAGGCTCCTTCAGCCAATCATTGTCTCTTGGCTAGTATCATAGACCCCTCTAGATGACACAGTACTGATTAACTCCTGACAATTAGTTCAAGTTCAAAACAAAATTAGTATAAAATATTTCTGACAATGTCTCCCAAGGGCAGAAGTGAAAATCAACTACCTGGAACATCTTGTTTTCAAAATTTTTAATGTTGTCTGAGTCTGTAATATTCAAAACTTGTCATCGTCATCATCATCATTAATTATAGCTGGAGGTGGCTAGGTAAAAGAATGGGCAGAACACTGGAACATGAAATCAAGAAGACCTAAGTCTGAATATTGCCTCAAACTCTTACTATCCTTTCTCTCAACCTCAGTTTCCTCATCTGTTAAATGAGGATAATAATAACATCTACACCATGGAGCTGTTGTAAAGACCAACTGAGACTACACACATACACACACACACACACACACACACACACACACACACACATATACATATATAAATGCTCACTATTATTGTTATACCTTTTATTATACCATTTAGCAAACCATAAGGCACTATACAAATGCTAGCTATGGGGGGTGGAGCCAAGATGGCAGAGTAAAAGCAGGATCTTGCTTAAGCTCCCACTCTAACCACCTCCAATACCTATTAAAAAAAATGACTCTAAACAAATTTTAAAGCTACAGAACCCACAAAGTGACACAGAGAAACAAATCTCCCTCTGAAGGCAGCCTGGAAGGCCAACAGGAAGGGTGTATAGCACCAAGCTGGGAGCTGAGCATAGTTCCGCATGAACCACGCAGGCCCAGAACTGGGGCAGCCCTGACCAGCAGCCCAGATCTGCTGGAGCAGACTTCAGGAGAGTGAATCACCAGAAGCTGTGGTGGTTTCCAGACTTCTCAACTCAAAAACTCCAAAGAGAAAGTAAAGGGTAAAATAAGAGCCTGGTACAGCCCCTGCCCCTGGGGTGAGAGGTGCGCAGCAATGGGATGGCTGCAGCTGCTGCAGCATGGCTGCCTCCATGGCTCCTGGCTATGGATCGTAGGGGGACCAAATGATCATTCAGAGGGTAATTGTTCTTGCTTTGACCTGCTTGGATCTGGGTTGTAGTCTTGGGTGGTAGTCCTGGGATGAGGAATGGCAGTGTGCCAGAGCTTGTGGTGGACAGAGAGAGGATGCCCTCCTCATAGCTCTGACAACTTTGAGAATCCCAGCAATTTAAGACACAGCTCTCTCCTTTCTGGAAACAGAATTCTACAATGGCAAAGAGCTCAAAAGTCAAGTAATTAGCTGACAAGATGAGGAAATTGAGGAAACGCAATCAGACCATAGAATGGGGACAAAAAGGATCAAAACATTGAACCAGAAGTCAATTGAACATTGAACAAAGTCAAAACTTCTGCATCAAAACTTTCAAGAAAAATATCAATTGATTACAGGCCATGGAGGAGCTCAAGAAGGATTTTGAAAATCAAGTAAGAGAAGTGGAGGAGAAATTGGGAAGAGAAATGAGAATGACGTAAGAAAATCATGAAAAGCAAGTCAATAGCCTGACTGAGGAAAATAACAGCTTAAAAATAGACTAACTCAAATGGCAAAAGAGGCCCAAAAAGTCAATGAGGAGAAGAATGCCTTAAAAAGCCAAATTGCCTGGATGGAAAAGGAATTTCAAAAACTCACTAAAGAGAATAATTCCTTCAAAATTAGACTGGAGCAAATGGAAGGTAATGACTTTATGAGAAATCAAGACATTACAAAACAGATCCAAGCAAATGAAAAAACAGAAGACAATGTGAAATATCTCATTGGAAAAACCACTGACCTGGAAAATAGATCCAGGAGAGATAATTTTAAAATCATTGGACTTCCTGAAAGCCATGATAAAAAAAAGGGCCTAGAAATCATCCTTCAAGAAATTCTCAAGGAAAATTGCCCTGATTTTCTAGAACCAGAGGGCAAAATAGAAATGGAAAGAATTCACCAATCACCTCTTGAAAAAGATCCCAAAAAAGAAAACTCCCAAGAATATTATAGCCAAATTCCAGAGTTCCCAGATCAAGGAGAAAATAGTACAAGCTGTCAGGAAGAAACAATTTGAGTATTTTGGAAACACAATCAGGCTTATACAAGATCTAGCAGCTTCTACATTAAGGGATTGAAGGGCTTAGAATAAGATATTCTGGAGGTCAAAGGAGCTAGGATTAAAACCAAGAATCACCTACCCAGTAAAACTGAGTATAATGCTTCAGGGGAAAGGTCATTCAGTGAAATAGAGGACTTTCAAGCATTCTTGATGAAAAAACCAGAGCTGAACAGAAAGTTTGACTTTCAAATATAAGAAGCATGAGAAGGTAAATAGGAAAAAGAAATCATAAGGAACTTATTAAAGTTGAACTGTTTACATTCCTACATGGAAGAACAATAATTGTATCTCATGAGACTTTTCTCAGTATGAGTATAGTTGAAGGGAACATGTATGTAAATATATGTGTATACATATATATATATGTATGTATAGAAGGATGTATGTGTGTATAAATACATATGTTGGTATCTGTGTGCACATGTATACAAAGACAGAGGGCACAGGATCAGCTGAATAGAAAGGAATGATATCTAAAAAATAAAATTAAGAGGTGAGAGGGGAATATAATGAGAGAAGGAGAGAGGGAGAGATAGAATAGGGTAAATTATCTCATATAAAAGAAAACTGTTACAATGGAGGGGAAGAGCAGGGAGGTGAAAGGGAATGGGTCAACTTTACTCTCATTGAATTTGGCTTAAGGAGGGAATAACATACACACTCAGTTGGGTATCTTACCTTACAGGAAAGTAAGGGGAAAGGGGATAAGAGGGGGGATAATAGAAGGGAGGGCAGATTGAGGGAGAGGGTAGTTAGAAGTAAACACCTTTGAAAAGATGCAAGGTATAATGCCAAGCAAAGGCAACTTCCAAGGTTCAGAATACCAGCATAGTAACTCTCCATTTTATTCAGTGACAAATTAAGGCAAAACATTCACAGAAAATCAAGTGTGATTCAATAATTTCCAAGTACTATTCCACCCCTGGGCAGTATATTCATTTAGTCAATCACAAAGTCTCTCTTCTCAAATGGAGATTAAGATTAGTTTCCAGGGGGCAGCTAGGTGGCGCAGTGAATAGAGCGCCAGCCCTGGAGTCAGAAGGACCTGAGTTCGGATACAGCCTCAGACACTTAACACACACAAACAAAAACCTAGCTGTGTAACCTTGGGCAAGTTACTTAACCCCAATTGCCCTCCAAAAAAGGCAAAAAAAAAAAAAAGATTAGTTTCCAATCATAAACAAAGTATATTTATTTGGTCAATCACAGAGCACAAAAAAATCAAGTTTCCCACCCCTGGATCACTGAATTACAATTATCATCAGTTAATGCCAAGCATCTTCTCAAAAAGGGCAGTGGAGAGCACAAAGGCCATCTACCCTTGAGCTACAACAAGGTTAAGATATCATCACAGAATTTAATACCCAGAGAGGCCTTTTCTTCATCTTGACCTGAGGCAAGTTCTCAGCAATCTCTGTTCTGGAGGAGACAAAGATTAACAGAGCCACAAGATACATTGCCAGTGTCCTCATCAATTCACTCTCTGTCTGCAGAAGAGTCTCAGGACCCCTGAAAACATCAACAAGGCCCTCTTTCAGGATTTCTGTAAACATACAAAAAAGAAAATCCTTCTTCAGGGCTTCTGAACCAACAGCAAGTTTCCAGGACCTCTGCAACAACAGCACTGTCCTTCACCAGTGGACAAATCTGGCAAAACAACATCAAAACAGACAGACAAAATACCAGCATCACAGCCATGTCTCCTCAGTCCCTGGCAGCTCAGGGTGGCAGCTCTCAAAAGTGCTGGGCAGCTTGAACTGGCTCTCAGCAATCTTCTCTCTCTCTCTCTCTCTCTCTCTCTCTCTCTCTGCCTCCATGATGCTGCTTCCAAAAGTTCTTCTGCCTCTCTCTCCTTGGGTCTTCTCTCTGCTTGGGCCTTCTCTCTAAATCTATGCCACCAGCTCCTCCCAGTTCAGCCCTCTCTTTTCACATCAACAAGTCCATCTCACAAGTGAGATTCACAAGCTCTGGGTTTTAACACTCAACCCCAAAACCAAGCCAATTCAGGGGGATCTTTAAATTCCATTACTATTTCACAGGGTCAAAGTAGAAAATAGAACAAGTGGGGACAGGATAGGATGGAGGGAAATATAGTTAGTCTTTCACAATATAACTACTATGGAAACATTTTGTGTAACTACACATGTACAACATATATTGAATTGCTTGTCTTCCCAGTTGTGGTGGGTGAGGAGGAAAGAAGGGAAAGAATCTGGAAATCAATGTTTTAAAAACAAATGTTAATTTTTTATTTTTAAAAATTATTTTTACATGCAACTGGGAAATAAGATGTATAGATTATAGGAGGAGACACTGGGGTATAGAAATCTGTCTTGTCCCACTAGAAAGTTAGAGGGGAGATGGGGGAGGATATAAGAGAAAGCAGATTGGGGAAGGGGTATTCAGTATGTTATCTTGGGGTGGGGCTAAGGGAAAGATGGGGAGAAAATGTGTAACTCAAAATCTTGTGGAAATGAATATTGAAAAGTAAAAAGAAAGGAAGGAAGGAAGGAAGGAAGGAAGGAAGGAAGGAAGGAAGGAAGGAAGGAAGGAAGGAAGGAAGGAAAGGAAGGAAGGAAGAAAAGAAAGAAAGAAAGAAAGAAAGAAAGAAAGAAAGAAAGAAAGAAAGAAAGAAAGAAAGAAAGAAAGAAAGAAAGAAAGAAAATTGCTTTAAAAATGAATAGATGCTAGCTACTATTGTTATAGCTAGCATTTATATAGTCTCTTACAGTTTGCTGAGTGCAAACTGGATCTCTTTTGTTCCCTGCAACAACCACATGAGATAGGTGCTCTCATTAACCCCAATTTACAGATCAAGAAATTGAGTCTGAGAAAGGTTAATTGTCTTGCCCTTGTTACATAGCTACCTAGAGACCAAGGCTTGATTTGAACTCAGGTCTCTCCTGTCTCCAAGTCCAGTATTCTACATGCTACACTACTAGGATTGCACAGCCCACTCCACCCCAGCAATTTAAAGACATTGGCTGTCGTTAGAGCCACAGAGTCCACAGGCATAATAAGTCTAATGATTAGGTACTTGAAGTTAACCAAATAAGAAGAAACAAACCCTTACAAATTATGCTTTGAAGAACAACTTACAAAACACTTTTGTGTTAATAATACTAGATCAGGAAGGGTAATAAATTTTCATATTACCTCCTGAGGTGAGGAGAATGACTTTTTCCTCCTTCAAAGTTATTTCTGTCTTCAATTTCGCTTAAAAACATAACAGCAATTTAAAATGTAAAACCTAGTTGAGAGATGACTTTCAGGCTGGTGTATTCTCCTGGGAGTGATTTGGCATCAGACTTTATTAAACGGCTTTGATTTCTTTTCCTTTCTCTTTAAGTGGATAACGATATTGCCAATAAATACAGCATACTATGTTTTCTGCCAAAAACTGTCTTTATGGTCTTGTCTACCTCTTAATTTTTATTTTAAAATATGGTAAAAAAAATGAATGTAGGAGCTTTAGTTCATTTAGGTAGCAAAGACTTCTGTTTATAATAAAATTTTAAAATGTTGAGAGACATGAAATTCAATTCAATAAGCTGTTAAGAGTTTCCTGCATGCCTGGCACTATGCTAGACCCTGAGGGAAATACATATATATACACATAGACACAGATAGACACATACATGCATATATGCTTATATGTGTGTATTGTGTGTGTACATATGTGTGTATGCTTGTACATATATGTATACATATGCACGTGCACATATGCATACATATATATAGCAACTGGTGTACTGAGAAGACTGTGGAGCAGACTTATGTCTGGGTAAATGGGGATCACTCTCTGGGCTTCATCACACAGAAGGGTTTAAGGACAAAGAGGGACCCTTGAAATGGTCTTAACAGTGAATTCCCAGGAATATACACATATATGTGTGTATACATATATACACACATATGGTCATATAAGTGTGTACACATATATGTGTAGATAGATATATACATGTCATTATGGACAAGGAATTTGGAAAATGAAAAAAAAGATAAGAAAGGCAATCAGAATTGCTGCAAAATCACAGCTGTCTCCATCAGTTCACCCTTGTCTAGGTTAGTACATAACTTGATGGGACTTCCCCTCCCCTTTCCTGTGAGTTGATAGGCGTTCTACAGCCATGGTGATTTAGGATGCGGGGAGCCTACAGGAAGTTTAGAAATCCAGAGATGGGTATAGATATGGGTATATCAAGGAGCCTGTGCCTGGGACACTGGGCCAAGGAGCTTCATGCTCCACTAGCCTACAGGCATACACAGATCCAATGCAAGCAGAGAAGACAGGAGACCTAAACAGACGGGGGTACATGTCTTGTAGGGAACATAACCTACTACAGTGTCCTGAAACAGCAAAAGGGACTTTGAGGTGAGATACTTACCTGTTCATGAGTTAAGTGGTTTAAATGATTAATATAATAATCCCCTGCTCGGGCAATATATGGAGATAGGCAGTTTTTATTAAGGAAGTGAACGCCTCCTGACCTTTCTGTCTCTCTGTCTCTCTCTGTCTCTCTCTCGCTTGTCTCTATCTCTGTCACTCTGTATGTCCTCTCTTCCTCTCTCCCTTCCTCCACCTCCGTCTCTATGTTCTATATTTCTACCCAAGTTTTTTCTCTTGCATCTGCCTCATTCTCTCTATTCACACAGCTACCACACTAGTTCAGACCCTCGATGCTTCATCCTTTCTCAGTTGGACTCAACATCTTCATCATCATCATCATCATCACCATTGCTAACATATAACTCCTACCATGTGCCAGGCACTGTATTAGATATTAGCTCATTTGATCCTAACAACAACCCTGGGAAATAGGTACTACTATTATCCTCATTTTCAGGAAACTGAGGAAACTGAGACAAACAGAGGTTAGGTGACTTGCCTGAGGTCACCCACCTAGCAAGTGTCTGAGAGCAGATTTGAACTCATGTCTTCCTGACTCCAAGTCTAGCACTCTGTCCACTGCTCCTCTTGGCTACTATTACTATAATTTCCTAATCTGTCTCCCTGCCTTCTCTCTCCTCTCTCTAATTCGTCCTTTTTTTCAGCTGCCAAAGTGATTTTCTTAAGGCACAGGTCTGACCCTGTCACACCCCTACTCAATAAACTATTAATATCTCCCTATTACCTCTATAATCAAGTACAAACTTCTCTGTTTGGTATGTGAAGGTCTTCACAGCCTGTTTTCCAATCTTCCTTTCCAGCCTTATTATACATTATTCCCCCTCATACACAAAATAATCTGGACAAAATGACATTCTTACTGGTCCTCACAAACACCATTACATCACCAGCCTCCAAGTCTTTGAAGGCTATCCTTCAGGCTTGGAATGGTACTTCTTCTGATTCTTGGAACTCCCAGTTTCCTTCAAAGCTCAGCTCAAGTACCATCTTCTACATGACTACAAGCCTTTCTTGCTTCTAGTACTTTGCCTCTCTTGCCTTACCTGGTATATGCTTGTATATACATACATATATATATATATATATATATATATATATATATATATATATATACACACACACACACACACACACACACACACACACACACACACACACACACAAAACCCTAATTCCAATACATATATATGTATGTATAAATATATTTGCTGTTGTTGTTCAGTAATTTCAGTCATGTCCAACTCTTCCTGATCCCATTTGGAGTCTCTTGGTAAAGACACTGGAGTGGTTTGCCATTTCCTTCTCCAACTCATTTTACAGATGAGGAAACTGAGGCAAAGCTAAATTACCTGCCCAGAGGTCACACAGCTAGGAAGTGTCTGAGTTCAGATTTAAACTCAAGAAGATAAATTTTCCTGACTCTAGGCCTGGGGCTCTATTTACTGCAACACCTAACTACCCTGTGTAGATAGTAAGTGCCAAATAAATGTTTTTTGACTGATTGACTTTGGATGTGAAGCAACATGTCTATTAGACTCGGTGTCCTGGTTAGTTTTAATTTTTTTAAATTTTTTCCTCTTTTTAAATTTTTTTATTACACAGGGTAGTTCTCTGGATAAAGGGGATAAAATCTACCTAGAAATAGAGATGATGTGAAAATGAAAGATGTTAATAAAACTCAAATTTATTAAAAAGAATCTTTATATGTCTCAGGGTGGGACTCAGTTGTACCCATAAAATAGAAGTGTAAACTTGCTAGAGAGAAAGACAATGGACTATACTAGTTAAGTATTTTAATTTCTTCATAGTGCCAGGCTCCTGGTAGGCACAGTACATATGAGTATAAGATGTTATGAAAAATTTACAGAGAAAATCCTCTAAATCTGCAACCAGTCATAAGTCTTATCCTGCCTAGCATGCTTTGCAGGTCTATGTCTGGTTCTAGCTTGTCATCATTCACTGAACCCCTTGAAAACTGCCATCTAGAGATTGGATTATTAGCAGGGACCACAGAAATATCAGTTTTTGACTGCATAGTATATGCTTGATAGGGTTAAACACATAAAAAGAATTGCCATTTACAACCAGTGTTTCTGATAAATGCCTCATTTCTAAAATATACAGAGAACTGAATCTAACTTGTAAGAATATAAGTCATTCCCCAGTTGATAAATGGTCAAAGGATATGAAAAGGCAGTTTTCAGATGAAGAAATTAAAACCATCTATAGTCATATAAAATGTTTTAGTCACTATTGATTAGAGAAATGCAAATTAAAACAACTCTGAGGTACCACCTTCCACCTATCAGACTGGCTAATATGACAGAAAAGGAAAATGATAAATGTTGGAGAAGATGTGGGAAAATTGGAACACTGATGCATTGTTGGTGGAGTTGTGAACTGATCTAATCATTCTGGGAGCAATTTGGAACTATGCCCAAAGGGCTACAAAACTGTGCATACCCTTTGATCCATCAATACCACTTCTAGGTCTGTATCCCAAAGAGATCATAAAAATGGGGAAAAGACCCACATGTACAAAAATATTTATAGCAGCTCTTTTTGTGGTGGCAAAGAATTGGAAATTAAGGGGATGCCCATCCATTGGGGAATGACTGAACAAGCTGTGGTATTGTAATGGAAATGCAAATTTAAAGATCTTCCCTGCCCCTAGCTTAAGTGCACCTGGAGCCTGTGGTGGGAGGCTTGTTTTTCAGGAAAGCCCACACCTTGATACTTTGTGATTGGGCAGTGGGTCCAAAAGGTTGTTACATTCTCTGAGCCAAGAGAAGGCTATATAAGCCCTGAGGGGAGGCTTTGCTTTGGGGCTCACTTTGAGAAGTGTTGTGTGATTTGACCAGATGAGACTCTGGGAAGCCGTTGTTGAGAGCCCCCCGGCTTTGAAAACCCAGATGTTGATGCTTCCCTCTCTGGTAACCGTGATTTGGTATTGATATAATGGTAGGACAGTTTGGAAGCCTGTCTGTTTGATCTGTAAGTTCTGTAACTCTGAAGTTTGGGTGCTGACCTTTTTCCCCTGAACTAGGTAATGTATGTTTGTTTGATTAAAGTAAGCTTGTTAACCCATTTTGAGTTGCTTTCCGTTTGAAAAGCAGATCTAAGAACCTGTGTTGGCAGCTACCCTGGGGATATTGGGGTGCTTGCTGCTACAGGTATATGAACATAATGCAATACCATTCTTGGAACTCCCATAAGAAATGATGAGCAGGCAGTTTTCAGAAAAACCTAGAAAGACTTACATGAACTGATGCTGAGTGAAATGAGCAAAACCAGGAGAATATTGTACATAGTAACAGCAACATTGTGCAGTGATCAGCTATGATAGACTTGGCTCTTCTCAGTGATACAATAATCCCAGACAATTCCAAAAGACTTGTGATGGAAAATGCTAACAACATCAAGAGAAAGAACTATGGAGTCTGAATGCAGAGTGAGGCGTATTATTTTCATTTTTTTCTTTTTCATGGTTTTCTCCTTTTGTTCTGATTCTTATTTCACAACATGACTAATGTGAAAATGCTGTTTGTCCTTTGTTCTAGAAGAGAACCATGACATCAGGGAGGTGATGCCATGACATGCAAATGAATTGGATTTGAATGAAAGAAGGTTGTGCAAAGTCACCAGCCTCACTTTCTTCTCTGGGGATTGTACGTATATAACTTATATCAGATTGCTTGCTATCTTGGGGAGGGGAAAGGAGGAAGAAAAATTTGAAACTCAAAATCTCACAAAAATGAGTGTTGAAAACTATCTTTACATGTAACTGGTGGGGGCAGGGGAAATACTATCAAGAAAAAAGAATTTCCAGTAAGGTGCATCTGAGCAAAAAATTGTCACACTACACATCTGAATCTGGCTTGTTCCTGGTTCCTGTTCCCACTTTTCCACACTGCACCCCCATCTGCATTGAGCATGGGTTCTAATTTTTTATGGTTTTTCTTGGCTCACCCTCATAAACCTTTGCCCAGCTCTCTTCCTGGACTCCAACCTTCCTGGCATTGGGTGGGAGGAACACTGCCTTGCCCCTTCTGTTTTTTTAAGCTCACCATCAGGTATCCCTCTCAGCAATTTCTCCACATTATAGTCTAGCTGTAAGGCACTTTGGAGTCCACGCCGATTCCTCTGGCCCCTCCTTAACTGTGTATGAAGTATTCAGGGAGGACTAGCAACTCTAGCATGAGGCTTGCTGAGTCCTTTTTACAGGGCTGCTGATCCAGCTTTGATGTCCACCTTCACCCAGCTCTCACTTGTGGCTCCAAGAAGCCATAGCATGCCCAGAAACCACACCCCAGTAAACCCACTTGGCAGGCAAGCTAAACAAGTTTGAGGGTAACCAACAAGCCTCAAACCTGTTGGTGAGTTAGGGGAATGTCTGCCCCAAGCATGTGAAGGCTTTCCCTGGAGGAATGGGCAGATGAGAACAATTTACTCCAAAGGCTATGAAGGCAGCTGGAGCAGACATTGTGAAGGATGTAGGGCTTGTTTGGACATCAAAGATGCCAAGAGCATCCATTTCTGTCTAGGCACTGGACTTTGATGATTTTGGAAGAGAAAGTAAAACTGATGCCCTTGTGCAACTCTGCCTCACTAAAATCCAATTCACGTGCAAATTAAGACATCAACCATGTTGTCACTGGTTTTCTTCAAAACAAAGAACGAACAGTAACTGGTTCACTGCAATGACTTGGGACTCACTGCCTGCCTCAGATTTGACAACTGACAACCTACACATGTTGCATCTCTCCCAGAGTGGTGAATGAATGGGTGGTCCCTGCCATTTTTGGAAGCTTAGGCCTACATTGCCCAGTGGAAGCTATCCAACTCTTATGGCCAATGCCATGTTTCCCCATTTCCCTGGGTTCTAGCTGCTTTTTGCTGGCTGCCTCTACATGTACTTACAAATCCACACATTGTGGGGGATTTTTATAAGATTTTCACCTGCATCAATGACTCTACATGCCCTCTACCTGTATTCTGCCTGAATCAATCCTGGGCACATGAAATATTGTCTACATCTGCCCCCAAAGCTACAATAGCGAGCTGCTTGTGAGGGTTTTATGTACTTAGGCCCTAGCTAGGAGAGAAACTATAATCATGTTTTGGTTTTTTTTAATACTATATAGTAATCAGAAAGAAAATAAGTGTTGTAATTCCAGTTTGAATGATTGGGAAAATTACATGCAAGTTGATTAAAAAGTTTGCTCCTGGTCAGACTAGAAATGGCAATGGACAGAGCATTGGATCTGGAATCAGGAAGACAAGAGTTCAAATCCAGTTTTAGACACTTCCTAGCTATGTAACCCTGGGCAAGTCACTTCACTACTATTTGCCTCAGTTTCCACATATATAGAATAAGGATAGTAATACCTAACTTCCAGGGTTATTGTGAGGACAAAATGAGATCATATATAGAAAATATTTTGCAAACCTTAAAGCAGCTCCTTCAGGAGCCTAGTGGCTACCATACTGGTGCCAGATTTAGTAAGGACACCCTATTACCCTCAGTTTAACTCACTGCAACTTAGAATTCACAGGCTTCAGTAATCCATTAGCCTTGTATAATTACACCAACCTGTGTGTCAATGGCCCAGGTCAGAAACATAGTGGGTCAAAGCTCCCTTGCTGATCATTATGGAAACAGACCTGTGAGTGGCCACTGAACTTACATCACAGAAGAGATAGCAGACTCAGTTTCAAAAACAAAATAGAACAAAAAAACCTTAAAGTGCTATATGAATGCTAGCTAGCAGTAGTACTCAATATCTGTGCTTAAAGAAATGTTTCTTCCATGAGACAATGTCTGAATTTGTCCAGGGGAAGAACACTCCTGTTCTACACTTTAGCACTGAGATAATTCATACAGTCTGACTCTTTTATGCAGAGAGCTACAGAAGATGTTGCAATCCAAGGAAAACTATTTAAAGTCCAAACAAACAGGCAGGATCTGAGCTTTCACCCAACTATTTTAACTTGGCAAGAGATGGAGGGATGGATTAATTCAGAAGAAAGAGATAAATTAACCGGGTGTTCAAGTAATACCTGAATGGACATGTACCATCATCTTAAAATCAGAAACAAATACTTAAGGGGAAATACTCAAAATTTTGATGTTTTAATCATTTTTACTTTTAGGTGTCTATGTCTAAAGAGTATAAGCTCCTCCAATTGACTGTGAGTTCCCTGAGAGTAGGGACCTTTCCATTAATTTGATGAGATTACAGGAGACACCACCAAACATAGACGCTAGCTCTTTGCTAAGAGTCCCCCAGGAATTCCTCTTAGTGGTACACAAAGACTAGGGCTGCCTCCTGATGAATGGTTGACTAAGACCTAAGAGGACAGGTCCTTGTTGGAAGAACCATCCTCCCTAGGAGGAACCATCCTCCTTATTTGAGGGGAGCTATTTATTACCTTTACCCTCTTTCTTTCCTTTTTTTTAGGTACATTCACTTGTTCCTTTCCACATGACAGGGTACATTTCAACAAATGTGGATTTCCAAACAAGAGTACAAAGAAGACAAATAATGTGCAGAAAGGAAATGCCATTGAAACCAATTTTAGGGAAAAAAATATATATGTATGTATGTATGTATGTATGTATGTATGTATGTATGTATGTATGTGTGTATATAGGGCAGCTAGATGATACAGTGAATAGAGTACCAGCCCTGGAGTCAGGACCTGAGTTCAAATCTGGCCTCAGACACTTAACACTTACTAGCCCTGTGACCTTGGTTAAATCACTTAATCCCAATTGCCCTGCCTTCCCCCCTCCAAAAAAAAATTTTTTAATAAAAAAAAAAAAGAAAAAATGTGGCCTTTCCTAGATGCCCTTATGTTTCATAGCTTTACTATATGTAGGAGGTGGGGGAAATGATTTTTATAGAATATTTAAACATTTGCACATACTTTGATTAAGATTTAACAAATTGGAAGGCTTTTAATTGGCCATATAACATAAAATGAAGTTTTGCCTCCCTTGCAAAGCAATAACTCATAAGCCTTTAAATCTGTTTTCTCTAAATGTTTTCCTTTCAGTAAACTTATTTCCAACCTTCTAATCAATATTGTGATTTCTACTGGCTTGGCAGAATTGATTTTCACTGCTTGTAAAATTTGCTTTCACCTCATATTTGCAAAGCTAAACCACAAAAACTAAATTCTATCTACAATAAGAAATTATTTCTTTTTTTGCTGTTACGAAAAAAGTTAACAAAAATGCTAGCTATCAAAGCTTCTTCACTTCCTCTGACAATCCTCTCTTCCCAGCTAGGGAGCAGATGTTCTGTCTGTGTTTTATTTGTACTTATTTCTTACATAACTACAGGTTGAAATTTTAAAATTCTTAGAAATTAGAACAACAATTTTATTTAATTAACAAAATTGTAAAGCAAAACCATTTGGTCAAAATAAATATGATATCCAAACTTATTTGAAATAAGGATTGAGATTTTAATTTTTTTTAAATAAACCATTTGTCATGAGTTTGTTTTTTCATACGTACTGGCTTTTAATTACATATTCAGGGTGGGAGAGTCTAATTTGGCTAAGGTGGAATAGAAGTTGGAAAGAAACAGTGTTAAGTGAAGAATTCATTGAATTCTCGTAGAGTTCAACCTGGGGCTTCAACAGGCTCAGTTGGACACTTTTTTGGAGGGTGGCGAGGGAGGAGGAATTTTTTCTCTATTTTTTTTTCTTTTTGGCTGTCCCACATGTATTTTCAATCTTTAGTCTTCGAACTTGCTCCACACAAAGGCATCTCATTCACTATTTCTTATTTCTTATTGTATTTTTTGCTTGGTACTAAGGTAATAACTGCTGGCTTATAATTGTGTCAGATAAAATATCCAAAAATGTCTTTTCTAGAGGCACCTACTCTTGGCTCTTTTTGACATGTCTAAAGAAATCTCAGAACATCATCTTTCATGAATAACTTTATCTAATACATCCATAGATCCTGACCCCTTTTCTAATCATTCTGGACTTGGCATTGGCAATCTTCATTGTTTGGCCTCCTGTTCTAAAGTGAGAAGTATATTTTTTCTTTCAATTGACCAAACTAAAGTTTATGTCAATCTTCATTACTCTTGTACTTTATTTACAATTCCATGCAGTACCTAATTTGACTATTTCTTCTCCCCCAGTCTACAAATCATCAAAAAATTCTTCTAGTCCTTTCCTTGAAAAAGGAGCATTAATTAATCTATTTTAGCAAAGGGTTGTAATGTTTCATCGATTTTTATTTAGCAGAAGTCAGATCCTTCAGGGCAGCAGCAACCCCATCCCATGCCCTTCAGGACCCTCTTTTATTTACAAAGCTTTTTCTCTCTTGGATTTGCATGTCTGAGTATAGTCATATGGGAGACAGATTTCTCTACCTTCAGCTACCCCACTCATGAGCAGAAAATGACTATGATGAGTAAACCATACTTGTCCACATAAGTCTGAAAGGGGAGTTCTTGAACTTTGAGTTTCTAGCTATGTTTTCTGCCTTTCTGTTTCCTTTGGAGCCAAGATCTGACCCTAGTGATCCTGAGAATGTCTATTTCCAGTTTGGGATTATCTCCTTGCAAGTCTCCCACTGCATCAAGGGCAATCTCCAGTCATCCTGATCTATGTCTCACCACTGAACCCAGATGACTCCGGAGGAGAAAGTGAGGCTGGTACCTTTGCACCGTCCCCCTTCACTTAAATCCAATTCATTTGCATGTCATGGCATCACAGCATCACCTCCCTGATATCAAAATGAAGGACAAAACAAGAATATCAACAACAGTCTCCTTGCAGTTAAATCCCTGTGTCCAAGAATCCTTGAGTTTGAGAGCCACATGCCAATCTCCTAGAGTGAGATTTCCTCAATAGAATACTTTCTTAAGGAAAAATAAGAAAATTCTCAATAGTGTCTCCCTAGAAACGTCATGTCATACAGGACAAGGAGACTCAAATTTTGCCAGTCTTTCATGATATTTCTGTTCATTACTCAGACAGTTTAGGTCCAAGGTAAAGGGGAAATAGCTGTTCATTGTTAAGTGTCTTTACCTTCCTGGGGAGCTTAATGAGTATAATGGGCTATTTTTAACATTTTATGTTTCCTGTGTTTATTCATACACCTGTAAGTCCTTTGGCTCATGCCTTTTTCTGTAGTGAAAGAAATAAAAAAGTTATTCAAAACCCAGTACCCATACTGTACATTGAGTACCTCTGCAGAAGAGAAGCCTGTCGCCTATATATAAAAAACCTTAGACACAAGCTATACCTAAGGCTCGTTTTAGAAATTTCCCTGGAGTTTTATTCTGGAGTGGAGGCAGAACCAACAAGAAGGAGAAATTGATCTTCCTAGAGTCAGGCCCTCTAGGATCCAGTCCTATCTATGTAAGCCCCAAGCATTTAGGGGTCAGGAGAGAGAGAAAATAGTCTTGGCTTTCATAAATTATATTCAACAACAGAAAACATCTTCATAGTCATATAATTAACTGCAAGATATGGAGAATGCAAGGTCCACTCTGCTTATAGTTTGTCAAAATATTTCCTTAAAGGCCCTCCTCAAACAAAGTAATGTTATGCATGTGTTAAAAATTATATAAGATTCAAAACAGGGAAGAGTAGAGATAACCTTTTTCAATGACCCTGTGGTTTTTACTATCAAACAGGGCATAAAACAGGATGCACACCACTGTCATGGTGGACGTCCTATGTAGAGTCCAAAGAACAAGGATTTTCTATAGATGGTAATTTCTTCTTGATGCTCCTTTTTTAGGGTGACATTGTACTGATTACATCAAGCCTCAGAACATCAGAGAACCTCCTAAATGAGATCTATAATTACTCCAAATAACTGAATCTAATTATCCACAATGAGGGGAAAAAAATGCTTATGGTCTAGAAAAACTAATTTGCATTTGTATAGGCAACACAGAATTAGTACATTGGTACACATATATTGGATAGACATTGCACATGGATGGAAAATTTAGTAACAGGAAGGGAGCAGGTTAGATTGCCTTTAGGAAATTACACAAACTTTGCTCTAAAAAGAGCAACCTTTTTTAATATCAACATTCTTTCAGTGATATTCCACAGGTTCTACAGAATTAGCATTGTTATGAATGGGTGTGTGGTTAACATGAATATGCTACAACATATCATCAATAAAAAAGTGCACAGGAAAAAGTGGGTAAAGACCCATAAAAGAGTTCTATTGATTGAATTCCATAGTGTTCCTTAAAGAAATAAAGAACAGCTTAGAAGAATTCAGTGTTCATGGGTGAACACAAAAAAATGACAATGCTACCAAAGTTAATTTATACTTCTAATTCCAATCTAATTACCAAAGGGATACTTTACTAAACTTGATCAAATAAGAATAAAATTAATTTGGAAAAACAAAAGATCTACAATAATAAGGGAAATGATGAAAAGAAGTGGTGATGAAGGAGAAATAGCATTTCCAGACCTCAAACTATTATAAAGTAACAGTACTCAAAATCATCTAGTATTAGTTAAAAAAAAAATAGAGATAGATCAGTGAAACTGACTAGACCAGGGAAAATCCAAAACAATGGAACTCAATGGTCTAGAGTCTAATAAAGTAGAAGACATAAATTACCTAAGAAGGAACTACTTGTTTTATAAAGCCTGCTGGGAAAACCAAAAAGCAGTTTGGCAGAAATTCGGTTTAAACCAACACCTTGCACCATATTCCATAACAATTCTGAATGGATACACAATAACAACTTTAACGAGCAATCAAATTTTCACTGTCATCTTTTATCTAGGAAAAACATCAAATTTTGTTTTCAACTAAATCACAGAATCTCAGAGACAGAAAAGACTTTGGATGAAAGCTAACACAACCAGGCATCCTCCAACAGCATACCTAATAAATGGTCATCCAGCCTTCTCTGAAAGATTTCTGGCATAGCAGATGGATCACTAGACTTGGAATCAGAAGAACTTGAGTCCAAATCCTTGCTCAGACATTTATTAGTTATTTATTAGTTAGGCAAGTGACCTAACTTCTCTCTACCTCATCTGTGAAATAAGGATATTAAAAGTACTTTGTGGCCATAAGGGTTAAGTGAGGTAATGTATGCTGAGTGATGGGCAAACCTTTAAGTTATATATAAATGTAAGCATTATTGTTATTAACACGATTATTACTACTGCTGCTTAGAGCACATACTAGGCACTGAATCAAGGCTCATTTCCTTTCCCCCTCTATTCCACTTGCAGATGGTCTTAATTGTTCAAATATTTTTCTTTCAATAAAGCCTAAGTTTGACTCTTTGCCACTCACTGGTTCTAGTTCTACAGAATAAATTTAATCCCTATTCCATGTGACACTCTTGTATTTCAAATATGTGAAGACAGTTATCACATGTTCCCTAAATCTCTCCTCCAGGCTAAATGGCATTCTCTGAAGGCCCCTCACCATCTTCATTGCTCTCCTCTCAACTCATTCCAAATTGTTGGCAAATGTTGGTTCAGAGCTACACCTACTATTCCAGATGTGATCTAACCAGGAAATAAGGGAGGACTATGTTCTTGTCCTCCAATTCCAGACATCATACAGCCTTGATCTCTTTATAAAACCTTAGTAAGACTGAATTCAGGGTTGTTGGGGGGGGGGGGGTTGTTTGTTTGTTTTGGGTTTTTTTTTTTTACCAGCCCTGTCACAAAAGTTCACTGACGTTGAACTTGTGACCCATTAATATTCCCCAAACTGTTATCCACTTACACTGTCCATGTACTGTACTTGTGAAGTTGATTCTTTGAAAGCAATGGTAAGACTTTGCATTTACATGTATATATTAGTCCTCTGGCTTAAAGCTGTCATCGCCATTCTGGTCCCTTTTTTTGTGAATGACCTAGCTTTTCAAAGCCTTTCCTAAAATATACCCAAAACTGAACATCATGCTCCAGATGTAACTTGAACAAGATAAAGTGTGGTAGTAGCAAGGCAAATCAATTCAATGAGTATTTATTAAGCACCAATGTGCCAGGTCCGACACTAAAAGCTAGGGATTTCAAAAAAATGCAAAAAACAAAAACAAAACAAAACAAAGCCATTCCCTAAACTCAGAGAGCTTACATTTTTTTTGTTTTTTTTTAAACAAATGCTTTATTAACTTCTGTTTTACATCATTCATTTCCACCAGATTTTGTGTTACAATCATTTCCCCCCCGTTATTCCCCTACCCAACCTCCCAGAATAGCAGTCCCACAAGATATTGCTTCCTCCAATCTGCTCTCTCCCATACCTTCTCCTATACCCCCTTCGACTTTTCCATTAGAGGAAGGTAAATCTTTGTGTCCCAATGCCTGCACATCTTATCTCCCAATTATAAGTAAAAGAGTATTAATAATAGTATTTATATATATTTGAAACATTTAATCTTAAGACCTCGAATTTCAGATCCATTTCCTTCCTCCCTTGTCACCCATTCCCTCTTGGGAGACAAGTAATTCAGTATATGTTGTACATGTCTAGCTATGCAAAATATTATCATAGTAGATATATTGTACAAGGCTGCTTATAATTCCCTCCCACTCATCCCACCCCCAACCTGGTCCATTCCCTACATGATCCTGTCCCTCTTCTATAGTGGGTACTTCCAACCTCCCCTCCCCCCGAGGATGCCCTCCCATCAATCATCCCTCCTCTCATCACCCTTCCCCCTCTTCTGCTGCAGGTTGAGATATCCCATTTAGTATGTATGTCATTCTCTCCCTGAACCAAATTCAATGAGAATGTGGATTTGCCTTTTTTTACCCCTTCCTATTCTCCCCCTCCCTTGCAACCACTTCCCCTTGCTTCTTCTACATGAGATAGTTTACCCTACCCTGTCTTTCCCCATCTCCTCTTGCCACTTTCCTCTCTCACCTCATAATTTCATCCCTTGAGTATTCTCCTTCCCAACAAATTCAACCTATGCCCTCTATCCATATATAACTGTAACCATATACACACACATTCACATATGTATTCATATGACCACACCCCCTTCTTCCATTATTTTCATAGTGAGAAAGATATCATCAGTCACAGTTATTGCTTTTTCATATAGGAATGTAAATAGTTCAACTTTGATAAGTTCCTTTTGATTTCTTTTCCCTGATCACCTTCTCAGGCATCTCTTGCTTCTTGTGTCTGGATGTCAAATTTTCTATTCAATTCTGGTTTTTCCTCAAGAATGCTTGAAAGTCCTCTATTCCACTGAATGACCATATTTTCCCCTGAAACAAAATACTCAGTTTTGCTGGGTAGGTGACCCTTGGGTTCATTCTCGGTTCTTTTGCCCTCTGGAATATCATATTCCATGCCCTTCGATCCCTCAGTGTAGAAGCTGCCAGGTCCTGGGTTATTCTGATTGTGTTTCCACAATATTGAAATTGTTTCTTCCTGGCTGCTTGTAGTATTTTCTCCTTGATCTGGGGATTCTGGAGCCTGGCTATAATATTCCTGGGAGTTTTCTTTTTGGGATCTTTTTCAGGAGGTGATCAGTGGATTCTTTCAACCTCTATTTTGCCCTCTGGATCTAAAACATCAGGGCAGTTTTCCTTGAGAATTTCTTGAAGGGTGATTTCTAGGTCCTTTCTTTGATCATGGCTTTCAGGTAGTCCAATAATTTTTAAATTGTCTCTCCTGGATCTATTTTCCAGGTCAGTGGTTTTTCCCATGAGATATTTCACATTGCCTTCTAATCTTTCATTGTTTGGATCTGCTTAACAGCATCTTGATTTCTCATAAAGTCATTAGCTTCCATTTGCTCCAGTCTAACTCTGAAGGAATGAATCTCCTCAGTGAACTTTTGAGATTCTTTTTCCATCTGGCAAATTCGACTTTTTAAGGCATTCTTCTCCTCAGTGCCCTTTTGGGCCTCCTTTGCCATTTGAGTTAGTCTATTTTTTTAGGTGTTGTTTTCCTCAGTCAGGCTGTTGACCCTCATTTCATACTTTTCCTGCATCCTTCTCATTTCTCTTTCTAATTTTTCCTCCACTTCTCTTATTTGTTTTTTAAAGTCCTTCTTAAGGTCCTCTATGGCCTGCAACCTGCTCATGTTTTCCCCTGGGGCTTTTGGAGCAGGACTTCTGAACTCACAGTCCTTTTCCCACTCTATGCCCCCAAAATAGGAGTCTAGGGTTGCATTTTTCTGTTTCCTTTGCCTTGGCATGTTGCCACTTGATTACCTGACTTTTGGGCTTGTTGCCACACTATGGCTTTAAGGCCAGATAGAGGAATTTTTGTCCCGAACGTGTGGGGGGCAAATTCCGTTTCTGGCAAGCTGTAAACCCACCCACGACTTCCACCCTAGATCACAATCCAGATCCAGGGAGGTTAAAGGAAGAGCGATTACCTACCCCCCAACAAGACTGATTGCTGGATCTCCCTACAATTAATTGCAGGCCAAGAGCTGGAGCTGCCTCTGAAAACTACAAAATGGTGTGTCTCCTCAGTGGCTTCTAGCCCCCAGGGGAGGGAGCTGACACATTCCCTAAATAGGTCCCAAAGTCCATAGGACACTAACCTCTTACTTTGTCCTAGGCAAGTCTATGTTGATAATTCTGGAGTCGTCACAGCTCCTGGTGTTCTGGGGTTCCTCCAGCTGGCTGCTGGCCCTGCCGCCTTGGGGCTAAAACCTCGGCTCATGCGGACCTGGGCTCCGCTCGGCGCCTGCGCTCTGCGTGCTGCCAGGTCCCAGACCGCTGTGCTGGTCCTTCCTGCAGGGCTGCTGGGCTGGCCTCAGCAGGAGGTTAGCTTCTCTTTGTCGTTCCGTGGATGCTGGGCCTCCAGAAGTTGTTCAGAGTCCCCTTTTACATAGTTTGGGGGGAATCTGGGGGCAGAGTGGCTTGGATGAGCTGTTTCTACTCTGCCATCTTGGCTCCGCCCCCGAGAGCTTACATTTTAACAGAGGAAACAACATGCAAACAGTGATATACATAGCATAGATTGGAGGTAATCTCAATGGCAAGGCACTAGGGCTAAGGGGATTCAGAAAAGCCTTCTTACAGAAGGTGGGATTTTAGTTGAAATTTGAAGAAGCCAGGGAAGCCAAGGAGGCAGAGATGAGGAAGGAGAGAATTCCTCCATGAGGACAGTCATTGAAAATGCATAGTCAGGAGCCTCTGGGTGCTATGTTTCCATTAATGCAGCCTAAGATACATTAGGTTTTTAAGCTCTTGTATCATATTGTTGACTCTACATATCCTGTCCTCACCTCTCTTCTGAATTCTATCTCTCCCCCCTCTCCACACCTCAAGGACTGGCTGCTATGTAGCTCTATCTGGATATCCTATAGGCAACTCAAATGCCACATTTCCAAAATGGAACTTATTATCTTCTCCCCCCAAAATGCCTGTCTTTAAAACTTTCCTGTTTCTAGCGACCATGGTTTACAAAGTAGGAGTCATGTCCAACTACTCCACATCTCTTATTCATGATCTTTCCACTCACAGGGCCAACACTTTAGAGTCAGTTCTTATCACCTCTATTCAGACTATTTTTGTTGTTGTTAGTCAATTCAATCATGTCCATGACCCCATTTGAGGTCTCCTTGGGAAAGATACTAGAGTGGTTTGCCATTTCCTTCTCCAGCTCATTTTGCAGATGAGGAAACTGAGGCAAACAAGATTAAGTGACTTGCCCAGGGTTATACAGCTAGTAAGTGTCCAAGGCTGAATTTGAACTCAGGAAGAGTTTTCCTGCTTCCTACCCAGTATTCAATCCACTGTGCCTCCTAGCTAGCTGTCTGCTTAGACTATTGTGATCTCCTAATTTTGGTCTCCCAGCTCCCCTCTCCAAACCAATCTTCACAGAGGGAGCAAATTGCTATTCCTAAAGTACAGGTCTGAGCATGGCATTCCCCTGCTCAATGACTCCCTACTGGTTTAGGATAAAATATGAATTGTCTGGTATTGAAAGCCTCTTACAATTTGTCTTCAACATATCTTTGCAAACTGATTTCACGTTACACCCTCTAGTGCACTCCACATTCTAGTCAAAATGTCCTATTTGTTATTCCCCAGCATATCCATCTCTCACCTTTGTGCCTTCACATAGATTGTCCCCATGGTCTAGAATACTCTCCTGCCTCATCTCTGCCTCCTGGCATTCCTAGCTCCTTTCAAGGCTCACCTCAAGAGCCATCTCCTACACAAGGCCTTTCAGGATCCCCACGTTCTTGGTGCTCTCCCTATATCTTTCTATTATTTTTTTTTCTGGACCACTGGTTTCATTGATACAGAAAACTGTAAGTGAGGAAACACCATCTACTAGGGTGGATCAACAACTACTCTGCAATTTCTATTATTAGAGAGTTCCTTAGACAGTTGAGAGATTAAGGGGCTGCCCCAGGGTCATACAGCCAGTATTTGTCAGAGATCCCAGATGCTCCTGCCTCCAAGGCAGTATTCTTTCCAATGTCCCATGCTGCCTTTCAACCTTTGCTTCTTGTATGTACTTTGTAGATAGATAGATAGATAGATAGATAGATAGATAGATAGATAGATAGAAACTAGATACATATAGTTTCCCTTTAGTAGAGTGTAAGCTCCTTCAGGGCAGGGGCTTTTTTTGGTCTTTGCATTCCCAAGTCTTACACATAGTAAATGCTTAGTAATAATAATAGCATTTATATAGTGCTTTAAGGTTTACAAAGTGTTTTACAAATATTAACTCATTTGATCCTCACTGACAACCCTAGGAAGTACGTATTATTATTATCCTCATTTTACAGATAAGCAAATTGAGACAGAGGCTACATGACCTGCTCCAGGCTATACAGATAGTCTAAAGTCTGAGGACAGATTTGAAGTCAGGTGAGTTCCTGACAAATCTGGGGTTCTATCTACTGTGGCACCTAGTTACCTCAATAAATAATAAATGCTTATTGTATTAACATGATTCAAATTGAGCTTGTTTTATCATATATATAATCATATATTGGTGCATTTGATTGTTTGGACCTGAATATAAGACTTTACATTTATTCCTATTAAATCTTACTAGATTTGATCTATTCTTTTCCTATGAAAATCTTTTAAGATTTTCATTCTTTCCTCAAATCCTTCATCAACTTAATGTAAAATGCAAATTTTATTAGCATTCTGTGTATATCTTTGGTCAAGCTGCAATTAATAATTTTGAATATGATATTTCTCTTTTTACAGTACCCACAAACTATACAAGGGACCTTGTCCAGCTTCAATCTAGAAGAGAACATAACTGTTAATTAAAGTCTCTCTCCTAGAATCTTACAGGCTAGGAAAATAAATTTTATCATGCAGACTTGTTTTCTCTTCTTGTGTAAGTTCAGAGACAAACAAATAAACAACTGCAACAACCAAAAAAGCAGGGGGGGAGGGATAAAACCATGTCCCAGGAAATAAACTTCCCTTTCTTTCAAGGCTATTGCTCATTTCCAATTAAAACCCATTATTTATAATGAGTCAGGAAGTAGAAGTTGAGTTATTTTCATGTCAACTTACCTGGCAATCGATGTACTAACCCTGAGCACCACCTCAAAGCTGGTTATTCAAGCCCATCTTGTTCTGGAACAAACTGTTTGATAATCTAATCTGTGCAAACAGCAGCATTCCATCTAGTGTTTTAGAAAAAAAAATATGAACAAAAGATACTTATTTAACTGGAGACTAAAGCATGACATTCTAAATAATGAGTACAACAAAAGCCAGGTCATATACAGGATCTTAAAATGTGTTAAACATATTGACAATAAAGCATGACATCAAAATAGATGGGATTCAAGTAAAGCAGTCCTTAGGCAAATTTATACCACGGAATATGTACATTAAGAAAAAACTCTAATGAATTTAGGCACCTTAGGGATCATCTAGATCCAGAAATTACTCTCATTGTTATTCAACAAAATTATAAAATGCTAGCTGTGTATTCGAGCAGCTAGGTGGCATGATGGATAGAGTAACAGATCTGGAGTCAGGAAGATTTGTCTTCCTGAGTTCAAATCTGGCCTCTGACACTTACTAACCATGTGACCCTGGTTAAGTCATTTAACCCTGTTTGCCTCAGATCCCTCATCTGTAAAATGAGATGGAGAAGGAAATGGCAAACTACTCCAGTATCTTTGCCAAGAAAATTCCAAATGGGGTCATGCATTGTTGAACATGACTGAAAAATGACTGAACCTACAACTAAATAGTAATAAGAAAAGAAAAATAAATTAATGAAATGATCATTGACAGTGAGGATCCAAGACAATCAATGACAACAAGAAAATTAGTAAAGATAATAAATACCATTATCAAAACCACACTATTCACAATATTTTCAGAATTAGCATAGATTTATAAGCACAAGTTTCAACCCCAATAGATCAGTAGTCAAGGAACCACTAGCAAAAACCATGTAAAAAGTGTTCAGAAACCATAATTATCGAAACACTGTGAATTTAAACATTGAAAGTATGGCAAAAGATGGAAAAAATCAATTCTGGTGGAACCAGGGAAAAACAAAGGTGCTATTGGATCCATGATCTGATTTGACCATTGTAGAAAGTAATATAGAATTATACAATAAAAAAAATCTTTTTTTCCTAAACTTTGGCTCCGTGATGCCACAATTAGGTTTAAATTCCAGAGAAGTTAATAACATGAAGAAAACTGCCTATGTATATATATATATATATATATATATATATATATATATATATAAATTTTCATACCATCACTATTTATAATAAGCAATAATTCAAAAATAAATTTTGCCAAGATACTGCAGGGTGGCTGAGTAAACTGTAGTGTGTAAACATTATGGAATATTACTGTATCATAAGAAATGTCAAATATAGGGGCGGCTAGGTGGCGCAGTGAATAGAGCGCCGGCCCTGGAGTCAGAAGGACCTGAGCTCGGAGTCGGCCTCAGACACTTAATCCACACAAACAAAAACCTAGCCGTGTAACCTTGGGCAAGTTACTTAACCCCAATTGCCCTAAAGGGGCGGCTAGGTGGCACAGTGAGTAAGAGCACCAGCCTCGGAGTTGGGATGACCCGAGATCAAATCCAGCCTCAGAAAATAAGCACCCACACATAAATAATGACTAGCCGTGTAACCTTGAGCAAGTTACTTAACCCCAATTGCTTTAAAAAAAAAAAAGAAATGTCAAATATAAAGAATTCAATAAATTATAAGAGGCTTCTTTGAAATGAAGCAGAGTGAAGAAAGTAGATTTGAAAGAACAATATACACACTTACTACAGCTACTTAAATAAAGGCAACATCAAATGGCAATAAAATCCAGGTCAAATATAATGGATGACATGAGAACTACCTTGTTAAAGTACGTGGACTAGGACTTTGAATTATCTAGTCTAGAAAATGTTCAACTCATCATCAATGGACCGATATTTCAACAGATCGACAAATAATGTAGTAATATCTTTGGCATTACCTTGTAAGTTTGTAGCCAATTTTTAAAATGAAAAAACAATTTGCTATGATGACCATCAATTCCTCTGTTCATTCAGCAAATATTTATCTTATATGCAGTGTGCAAGGTATTCCTCTAGGTTCTGGGGATACAATGATAAATAGCTTCTGCTCTCGAGTAGTTTATACTATAATGGAGGGAAGGACAAGCTTACCAATAATGATGATGCAAGAGAGAGTTAGATAAGTGGTGGGGAAGGGGAGGGGAGAGGAGGGGAGGGGAGTGGGAAGGGAAGGGAAGGGAAGGGAAGACTGAAAAATGAAACAAATTTGATAAGGAAGAATAGTAACTGGCATTATAATATATAATATATTCCAGATTATGTTATTTTATATATATATATATATATGCATCATGATTATACAGTACATTAAGACTTGTAAAGCACTTTATAAACATCATCTCTTTTTATCTTCACACAGGGCAATAGGCCATTTCCATTTTACAGATGAGGAAATTAGGGCAACCCAAAGTTTAAATCACTTGCCCATGGTCATACAATTAGTATGGATGGGTCTGACGCTAGATTTGAACACAAGTCCTCTTGACTACAAGTCTCAGTGTACTCCCCATTGTGCCCCCTAGCTGCCTGATGGAATAGTCAGAGAATTGGGGCGGGGGGAGAAGCAATTGATCCCACCATAATAAGAATAACACATTTATGTAGTGCTTTAGTCTTTCCAAAGTACTTGGCATATATCAGCTCATGTGATACTCACAAGAGCTTTGTAAAGGAAGTACTGCAAGTATTATTATTCCCATTTTATAGATAAGAAAACAAATAACAGAACATAAATGATCTTCCAAGACCCTCTAGGTTCTCAAGTCCTCCAGTCAAAGGACAGTACTTGAGGACCTAGAGAGTCACATGTGGCCTCGAGGCCACAGCTTCCCCACTCCTGACTTAGGGTTTAAGGATTGAAAGAACTCCAAATACCAAAATTAGAAGATACCTATTGAGAGAGTGAATATAGCCTGAGTTTATCTTTGTATCTTCTTTGTATCCCTGGTCCCTAGTACTGTCACTCATTTTCAGTAGGTACCTCAATCATTCAGTAGACATATGTTGAGTAACTATTGTGAAGTACATGCTATGTATTGTATTTCCTACATGTAGGTTTTGCCTACCTTATAGCCCAAACTTCAATTATTTTATTTAACCTCCCTTTAAGGCTATACCTCTATAGCTAAATGGTGTTGTGGATAGTGCTGGCCCTGGCATCAAGATAATCTGAGTTCAAATTCAGCCTCAGACATTTACTAGCTGTGTGGCCCTGGGCAAGACACTTAATCCTATTTGCCTCAGTTTCCTCATCTGTAAAATGATCTGGAGAAAAAAATGATAAACCACTCCAGTGTTTTTGCCTAGAAAACACCAAACAGGTTAATGGAGAGTCAGACAGACTGAAACAACTCAATAACAACAAAGCTATGCTACAATGGTATTTCTAATAATTCCCCAGATACAGTATAATTGAGGCTGCTACTATACTGTAGAGCTATATGAAGGGTAAATCCTTCAAAGGGGAAATTAAAACTTGTTTTCATTTACTGTCATTCTGCGGTTCTGGCTCCTAAGGTCCATAATGAGTAGCACAAGGGTTCTGGTTACATCAGAAAATGCAGAAGCCCTTTTCCATAAATATATGGATTTTTTTCCCCTGTCAGTTTGGAAAAAGCAAAATCAAAACAATAAGTAAACCTAAGATGATTTTCCATTTCTCCTAGGGAACATAAAATAATTCTCACTGTGGGTAAAGGGATGAAATAAACAGACCTCTTGAAATCTTTTCTATAATATCTGAGTAACAAAAAATAACTTTGCAAGGTTAAGAATTGCACTTAAAATGTTTTTGCTAGACCACTAATTTGTCTTGGTCATAACTTACTATGGTGTTGACTAAAAGTAATTAATCATTTTTCAAGTGTTAGTTTGGCAAGGTATTGCCATCACTGGATCCTTGCCATATCTGAACTAAAACTTCTATAGATTTCATGAATGGATGATTCTTGAAACATTTTCTAGTTGACAATATGGAAAGATTATTAGTGGATGACCATATACTGTTTAGCTCTTCTTTAAAAGTTAAAGATTAGCCTTATATTTAGAATATCAGCAAGGAAATAAACTAGAAGATGGCATATGACCTGAGGGGACAGTTATATATCTAAATGGATGCATGAATATATCATATCCTATAAATAGATGTGATCTCTAGCTTATGAAATATTTAACTCATGTAGTTCTCTAGTTGTTATTTTAATTTATGTAATTTAATCACTCAACAAACATTTAAGGGACTAAATCAGATGCTTCACATCCCAACTTCTTTCTCCAAATCCTTCCATTCTCTTTCCCTAAGTAAATCAATGAACAAGGATTTAAGTGCCTACTATGGGCCAATCATCATGCTAGGTACTGAGATCATAAGAACAAAAATTTTTTAAATCCTTAATCTTAAAAAGTTTATATTTTCCCAGGGAAAATATTATATAATATAAAAGTATTCAGAATAAACACAAAATAAATATATAGTGGTTTAGGGAAGGACAGTATTAATTGGGGGAAACATATGAAGAAGTTGGTAGCTGACCTGAAGGATTCTAACAGGGAGAGGTGAAAAAAAGAATGCATTTCAGGCATGGGGAACAGCCAGTATGGAGGCAAAAGTGTGGAGAGAGGAGATAGAGTTGGATCAACAAGGCCAACATAGGGGCGGCTAGGTGGAGTGGTGAATAGAGCACCGGCCCTGAAGTCAGGAGGACCTGAGTTCAAATCCGGCTTCAGACACGACACAAAAACTAGTCATGTGACCTTGGGCAAGTCACTTAACCCCAATTGCCCTCCAAAAAACAAACAAAAAAAAAAAACAAGGCCGGTATGGTTGAACTGTAGATTTCAGGAAAGGAAGAGTATAATAAAGTACAAATGAACAATCTCTTGGTCCTCAAATTTTTTAGTGTATTACCTAGACCTCTCTCCCATAATTCTTTCACTTTTTCTTATATCCTAGCTATTTGTCTTTCCTCCATAGTGCCTTGGAGGTAGAAAGTGCCTGTTGAATTGTTTTGAGGTGAAAAATGGTATCATCCCTGTCCTCAAGAAGTTTATAGTCTAGTAAATAGATAAAGCACATATGAAAATGACTAATAACCGGCATTCATCTCTCACTTGTGGCTCCAAGAAGCTATAACATGCACAGCAGCCACACCTTGGTAAAAAAAAAAAAACTATCATGGCAAAAAGGACTAAACTAGGTTGAGGGTAACCAACAGGCCTCAGACTCTGCAGTGAGCTATGGGCATGTCCACCCCAAATATGTGAAGACTTCCCCCAGTGCAATGGCCAGATGAGAACAATTTGTTCCAATGGTCATGAAGGTGGCTGAACCTGGCACTTTGGCACACTTAGAGCCTGGTCAGACACTGAAGACACCAAGGTCATCCACTGCATCCTAAGCCACCAATAGTCATCCATACTTTTGTTCTGCAACTGGACTTTGACAACTCTAGAAGAGAGAATAAGGCTGGAGATTTTATGCAACTCTGCCTCATTGGAGTCAATTCACCCTAAAGTCCAGACTTTAAAAGTTGGTCCTCTTTAAAGACTAAGGATACAATAACAATGACCTGAGTTACAGTGTAGTCTTCAGTAATTAAAATTGAGAGGCTTTTGAATTATTCGTCAGAAACTAGAATGATGCCTCTGATAATAACCAAGCCCAAAACACAGAAAATTAAGTCCAGTGAAAAACTAAGCATGAGGGCACTAGCTAGCTGAGATTTGGTTTGTTTTTAGTTTTTGGTTTTGTTTTTTTTTTACAGGGAGTAATGCAGGGCAATTGGGGTTAAGTGACTTGCCCAAGGTCACACAGCTAGTTAAGTGTTAAGTGTCTGAGGTTGGATTTGAACTCAGGTCCTCTTGACTCCAGGGCCCATGCTCTATTCACTGTGCCACCTAGCCACTCCATAGCTGAGATTTGTTTGCTTGCTTATTCATTTGTTTGTTTGTTGTTCTAAAAAGCTTGGTAACTACAGCTGAAAATTTCTTGCTCAGAAGATGAGAGGTTTCTGAGTAGTAAAACACAAGAACCCAAAGGGAAATTTATTGCTATTACCTTGCAAATATTTTAGTTTTTTTCTAAACAAGCTATAGCAAGAAAATGCTTATGGGCTTTAAGCTAAAAATAACACAACAATGCCTGCTTTTCCCTTGAAGAAGGGACAGCTAAGAATTTCAGTCAGTCAATCAATAAGTATTTATTAAGAGCCTACAATACTCTAGGCACTATGCAGGAACTAGGGATACAAAAAGAGGCAAAAGCCAGTCCCTGCCCTCAAGAAGTTCACAACCTGAAGGGGGAGACAATAAGTAAATATCAGCCATGTATAAGGTAAATAGGAAATAACTGAGAGAATTCTAATCCCTAGAATTAAGGTGGATTGGGAAAGGCTTCCTGTAGAATATGATACTTTGGCTGGGACTTGAAGGAAGCCAGGAGGCTGAAATGGAGAGAGAGAAAGATCACTCCAGGCATGGAGGACAGTCAGAAAAAAAATGCCCAGAGTCAAGAGATGTGTCTTGTTTGTGGAGCAGTAAGGAGGCCAATGTCACCAAATGGTGGGAATGAGGTATAAGAAGACTGGAAAGGTAAGTGTTGGGTTGGGGTGGGGAGCTATGAAATGTTTTGAATGCCAAACAGAGGATTTTTTTTAATTTAGTCCTGGAAATGACAGGGAGACACTGGAGTTTATTGAGAAGGTAGGTGACATGATTGTACTTGTCCTTTAGGGAAATCATTTTAGTGATTGAATAGAGAATGGAATGGAGTGGGGAGAGACTTGAGGCAGGCAGACCCACCAGCAGGCTATTCAAATGTGAGACAATGACAACTTGCACTAGGGTGTGACAATATTAGAGGAAAGGAGGTATATTTGAAAGATGTTACAAACATAAAATTGATAGATCTTGGCAAAAGATTGGATATGACAGGGGTGTTGGAGAGGTAAAAGATAGTATGGAGTTGGGGGTGACAGTTAGGCTGTGATTCTGTGGGACTCGGAAGGTGATGGTGCCCTACTGATAATAAGGACTTTTGCAACAAGGAGAGGGTTTGGAGAAAAGATAATCAGTAGAGTTTGTTGAGTTTAAAATGTCTACTGTCCCTCCAGTTCGAGATCTCTGCAATGCACTTGGAGGTATGAGACTGTAAGTCAGCAGAGAGTTTAGGGCAGGGATAGGTAGATTTGAGAATCGTTAGTATAGAGATGGTACTTAAATCCATGGTAGCTGATGAGATCACCAAGTAAAGTGACATAGAGGGAGAGAGGGCCCAGGACAGAGAGCCCTGTGGAACACCTCTGGTTAGGAGGCATGAGCTGGAGGAAGTTCCAGCAAAGGAGACTGAGTAGAAACAGTCTGATAGGAAGAGAACCATGAAAGAGTGGTACCCCAAAAAACCTAAAACAAAAAGAGCATCAAGGAAAAGAGGGCTTTTAGTCAGATCTCTGACCCCCAGCAATACCTGAGAAGTTGTTACTTGCTGCATAACATAGACGCTGACATAACTTTTAGACCTTTCCAGTTTCCCCAGGCTCTTCCAAAACCTAAAGCTAAAATGATTCTGAAACTCACCAGTCAAAATGATCTAATGATGGATTTGTTGGTCAGTGGTTCTTTTTATGAAACTGACTTTGAAGTATTGCTTAATGTTGCTCTTGGGGGCTCTAACTTTGTTCTGTTTTGAACATTTTGATGCATTTAAAGTGTCACATCGTACCTAATCTTTGCTCTGTAATTCTTGTTAATAATGATTCTTGTTAATAACCTTTGGCCAAAAGTAACAAATGTGACCCTGACCTGGAACTCAGTCATCTGCATAGCTAATCCTGCCTAAGCTGTTGTCAGTGAATCGTTAATCAAAAAGGAGATTTCGAGACACTAAGAATGTTCATTTTTCTGTACTGGTTTTCCCCAAAGAGAAGCATGGAAACCATATGCCTCTTCTTTTTTCAGGGGAGCTGACTATCCTTAAACTTACATCAAGCATATTTTAGGAGTTGGGAAAAAGGGGTACTTGGCTTGCAAATCCCAAAATCTTATTAGGTATCATAGGATTTAGAGCTGAAAGGGAATGTAAAGCCTTTGTAGTCCAGCCCCATTATTTTACAGATGGTAAAACTAAGCACAGAAAAGTTCAAACGACTTGGCCAAGGTCATATGAGTACTAAGCAATAGAGCTGGGATTCACACATGCATCCTCTCACTTCAAATCCAATGCTTTTCCCACTCTACCGGTCTTGACTGAAAGTCACACAGAAAACTCCCAATTAAATATCTAGCAGGGTGTACCTGCTTCCCCACCTTAACATCTTCATCTGCATCTCTGTAAAATTGTCTATAAAACAAATCATTCTGTTGCTATTGACTTATATACTACAAACCAGAAAGTTATTCCCACAGAAAAGAATACGAATGGGAGGTTGGGAAGAGGTGTCCATAATGTAATACAAATCATGCTTAATAATTCAATAAAAACAATCTTTATCTAAAGAAAATTTTAGTCAAGTCATGAAATATAAATAATATTGAACATGGAAAATATGGGGCCAGAATATGACTTTAGGGAAGAGGGGGAGATAAAAACAGGTGAGAAGGAACTCACCCGTACACATTTTTTAGCCCTTGAAGATGTACCTTTATATTTCATTCTACTTCTTGAAATCTAGCTCTATCTTAAGGCAAAGAATTCTTTCCAAAGCCAAGGTTTTAGTTGGCTGTATGTTCTACAGGGTTTATCTTGTTCCTTTCTGGTGTCCTTAAGTGTTTGTTTATTTAAAAGACCAGGTTGGGCTGCTAAGGGGTATTTCCTCTCTTTATCTGTGTGGTATCCTTTGTAATGCTCCTTGATAAATAGCACAGAGAGAAGAAAGTTGGGTCATAGGACTTAGAGCAGGAAGGGACAATAGAGGTCATGTACTCTGACTCCTTCATTTTACAGATGAGGAAACTAAGGTCTGGGAACTTGGAATGACTGGGAAGATCAAACAAAAAGCAGCAAAGCCAGGATTTAAGCACTGAATCCACATCTCCTAAGGTCAAATTTAGTGCTGTTCCCACCACGTGACTTCATGTCACCATGTGACACTTTATACAACTTATTACAATAGCTATGTTACCTTACTAGCTTTTAAAAATAAATAAATAAAATGGACACTCCTTTTAATATCCGGGTTCTTTTTAACATCTAGTGGATTGAGTGTGGGAAGATCCGCATTCAGATCCTGCCTCAGACACTTAATAATTTTATTTCCTTGGGAAAGTCACGTCCCCTATCTGTGTCTCTGCCTCCTCATCTGTAAAATGAAAGTAATAATAGCATTTACCTCACAGTATTGTGTAAAAATCAAATGAGCTAATGTAGCTAAAATACTTCACAAGCCTTAAAGCACAATGTGAATTCTAGCCATTATTAATACATGTTACATTAGCATGGCAATACCAACATTGCTATGTATGGATGGATGTGTGCATATGTATGTGGGTCACTCTGAACTTCTCTTCCCTCCTATCTATATTTTTAAGACTTTTCATTGCTCTTTTCTCTTCACTTTTATCGTTTTTTGCAGTTGCCCCACTCTCCTTTCCCTTCAACTCTCCCCCTTTCTAATAAAAGCTCTCCCTCGTATCAAAAGTATAACCAGGTGAAACAAATTTGTATTATAATTATCATATCTGAAAATGCATGCCTCATTCTGCACCTAGAGTCCCTCACCACTACACTAAGAATCAGGAAGCATGCATCATCACGTCTCCTTATTGGTCATTACATTGATCAGAATTCTTAAGCCTTTCTTGACTTTCTTTTTCTTTCAAATGTTGTGGTTACATAAATAAATAGTTTCCTAGTTCTGTGCACTTCACTCTCCATCTGTATTTGGTCCTATTCATACCAGTCTTCTCTAGTTTCTCTGAATCTGTCACTTTCATCATGTTTTTATGGCATAATAAAATTACATTACATTAAAGTACCTAGGCAGGAACAGCAGGTTACTCTGAACATGGATCCCGAAGCCCAAAAGTTATGATGTGACTCACCTCCTGAGTGAAATAAACTTATTGTTTCGTTTTCCTGTATAGACATGGGAAATAACACCAGTAAGAGTTTTATCTTTGAACATAGAGGTCAATGATACTGAGAGCAAAAAAAGGCAAACCACAGAGAATAAAGCTGCTTCAAGGAATTTGCAAGTACAAAATAGTAAGCTAGGTGTCACATACCAGATTAATTGTTTTGGCAGCTTTGTTGATTCCTCATGAATGAATTCTGGTAAGCCAGCAAAGTAGGTGGCTATTATTACCAAGGCTATCTACTTTCATAAAATACTACTGCAGGCTAGGAGCTAGAAACCTAAGTGTTTTTTTTTTTTTTTTTGGCAGGGGGATGGAGAAGTGTGTGTGTGTGTGTGTGTGTGTGTGTGTGTGTGTGTGTGTGTGTGTGTGTGAATTAGACTGGAAGAGATGTTATTGCTTTGGTATATGGAACTCCTGGTGAGGAAACCTCTGCAACTTCTAATTTTAGAGATTTGCCTGAGGCATCGAGATGTCATAAATGATGTCCCTACTGCCACACAGTCAATATTGTGAGAGGTGAAGCCTCTGCCATATGTCATGCTGCTTCTTGTGATTTATATAAAGGATAAAAATGAGGAAAGGATATGGCATGCAACTGAAATAACTTAATCCTGAACTGTTTGTAATAAAATGTAATTTTTGAAAATGAGTTATGATCATGTTGTATTTATACTAGACATAAAAGGATGGTTCGACATTAAGAAAATAATTAGCATGTTAAATGATGCTAATAATCAGATAACTAAATTGATGAAATTATATCGATAGGTTTTGGGAAAAGCTCCTGATAAAATACAGCATTCATTTATGTTTTTAAGAAACACTAAAAAAAAAAGTAGGAATTGAGGCTTTCTTCCTAACATGGTAAAAAAGAAAATTATCTATCTAAAATCAAGAGCTAGCATTATTTGTAATGGGAAAATACTAAAAATGAGAAATGTATTACAGAAATTACTTTGACAATGATTACAATTATTTTATACAGAAGTTTAGCCAATATAAATCAACCAGCACAACAAGAAGACAAAAGTCACCCAGAAAGAATTTTAGTCAACAAACACTTAACTTATTTGTCAAGTAGAGAGAGATAATATCCAAAGGCAGCACTAGGATAAAATGTAAATTTGTTTATAAAATCTTGGGAAGAAGGCTGAGAGATGATTATGAACAGCATTATTTCATAAAGCAGAGAGAAGCAGTGGAGGCTAAAGCCAGTTTAAAGAAAGTTTTGCAAGAAATGTAACTAAGAAAAGTCATCCGGAGGGCATTTAAGGGCAAAAATGGAACAAGGCTAATAAATAGGAGAAAATGGAAAAGATCTGTAAACATTATTATAACAAACTGTATTCATCATCAAGGACAAAAGAGCCATCATATTTGGATTCTGATATAAAATTCCAAGATGTTCATATAATAGAAATAGAAATAGTACTTAACAGCCAGATTGGATCAAGTGAATTTAGATAGCTAGGTGGCACAGTGGATATACTGCCAGGCCCGGAGTTAGGAAAACTCATCTTTCTAAGTTCAAATCTGTTCTCAGATACTGACTGGCTATATGACCCTGTACATACAAGTCATTTGACCTTATTTGCCTCAGTTTTCTCATCTGTAAAATGAGCTGGAGAAGGAAATGGCAAACTACTGCTATGTATTTGCAAGAAAACCTCAAATGGGGTCACAAAGAGTCAGATGTGGCAGAAAAATGACTAACAACAACAAAAAATGGTAATTAAAATTCCTACAGTCTGGGGGCTTTAAAAATACAGGTTCACTGGACTAGAAGAGTTTGTTATATCTGCCTTTTATCATGGCAGTGAGCATATTTTGAAAACTGCCATGATGATTTTTATGAGTTTAAGAAAGGTAACCAAGTAGAGTAATCTACTCCACTTTCATTATCTTAAACTACCCCTAACTGGTAGGATGGGCTCTCCAGAAAATGGACATGTACCTTAAGTTCAAAGTCCTCTATTAGTCCACATCCAAATCACAAGCCCCCAACCAAATTGGTAAATGTAAAATATAGATAGATGATATAGATATAGATATAGATATAGATATAGATATAGATATAGATATAGATATAGATATAGATATAGATATAGATATAGATATAGGTATAGGTATAGGTATAGGTATAGATATAGATATGATATAGATACCACAAAAAATAAAGGAGGTCTATCTTTCACAACTATGGTCAGTGGCAATCCCCTTTTGCAGTTGGGTGAAATCTATGGATTCCTGATCAGAATTATATTTTTAAGTGCATAAAATAAAATGAATAGGACTTAAAAGGAAATCAAAGGTTAGTAAAATTAAAGATGTATTTTTTTCCCCATCTAAGTTCATAGAACCTCTAAAATCTATCCATGAAGCCCTTGCGTTTCCATAGACTCCAGGTTAGGAAACCCTAATCTAGAGGTTTTAGTTGATCACTTATTTAATATGGGCCAACGATAAGATACAGCTGCTAAAAGAGAGAAAAAAATCCAATGAAATCTTAGAACACACTGAAAGGAGAAGATCATGGAAATGATCCAAACTGGTTCTACACTAGGCAGATCACGTTCAGTTGGAGAGATTATTGAAGGTCCAATTAAATTTTAACTGCCTGGATTCATTTCACAGCATCTGGCTTGTGGTCTGTCTGTCCTCTTCATATCATGTGTATAAAAAAGTGTGTTTTGCTTCCTAGAATTTTATAGCTATGACTATATACAGAATTTTATAGCTATGAATATATACATTATATGCACATTTACTAAAAATAAATCAATCTAAATAAATAAATAAATCAGCATTTAATATTTACTATTTGCCAAGCATATAATAAATAAGCCCTTGTTAGGGTATTTGTGCATTGGAAGTTCATTCCTCTTCCCCTATAGAATATGAGTTACCATGTAGGTTTAGAATCCCAAGGGAGAGAGCTATAAGCACCCTTATAAGACTTTTAATCCTTACCTTGCTGAAACTGCCCAAGACTATCCATTGGTACTTTCTAGATAATTTAAGAGGCAAAACTCCCGGGAAATTTCATGCCTCATTAATTGTATAGTGTTCCATAAATGTGCATTTGTTCCTTTGCTTTCATTTTTGTCCCTAAAATCAAACATCTCCCATCTTTGTCAATAATAACTTGGCAGAAAATAAGCCTTTATTAAGCACCTACTATGTACTAGGCACTGTGCTAAGCATTTTACAAATATTTGATGCTTACAAAAAAACCTTGAAGGTAGGTGCTATTATTAGCCCTATTTTATAGTTGAGGAAACTGAGGCAGACAGAGGTTAAGTGACTTGCCTAGGGTGACATAGCTAGTGTCTGCAGCCAGATCTGAACTTAGGTCTTTCTGACTCCAGTCTCAGAGCTCTATCCATTCTGACACCTAAGAATTCATCTGGACCCTTTAGCCCCTGATATTGTAAGGAAGACCCTCCTGTTGCATTCATCCCCATATCTTTTTTGTTAGTTAACTGAATAAATCAGGTAACATTTCATTCTCTTTAACTATGCTCAAAGATCTCTAACTGAATATCTAAAAGCAGAGATTGCAAAGAGTACATTGACATCCATCTATCTCCATCCTGAACACCTCCCTTCCCCAAAGGAGGACCACCTTTATTAAACCAATATTGGAGATGAAACTTCTATTCAAAAAGGGAAAAACCAGGAAATCAAATTGGAGCTGCCACACCACCCTAATCTGGATAGAGTTGGAGACAACAGTATCCCATTCCTTTCTCTAGCTGATTGTTAACATCAATAAATACTTTAACATATCTCTTTTGGACATATTGTCTTGTGTATCTACTTTATCCTTTCTTATGCTTAGTGCAGATGTTGAATTACCACACAAGCATTCATTTGGATAGCTGTTTGCTGCCAAATGAAGGAATTTTAAAAGATAGGAGAAATCGAGTAAGTCTTCTCACTTTTATATCCATACAAATGCTGCAATGTATGGCCCCTAATTCACATATCTAACCAGAAACTGGTGATTCGGGCCTATACTTGAGGAGAGCCCTTAGCTCCCCAGATATATAACTTTGGGAGACATCTGCATAGAAATAAAGAAAAAAGATGGAAGCACAGAAAAATGAGGAGGCCAGCCGAGAGAGAAGATATAAAGAGAAAAGAGGATGCAAAAAGAGTGTGGTGGCAAACCACAGTTAGGGAGTGGGACATGTATGATGATCTAGCAAAAGAACTGAAGAAGAAAAATCACACGAGAAAAAAGAACAGAAGAGATGACCCCCCAGTGCGTTCCACATGATAGGTGCTTAACAACTGTGTAATGTATGAAATTGGAAAGTCAAGGGAGTGAATATCCCATCCAACTGCATACTATCCCTTTTCCCTCATTTCTCTTTAATTCCTTTCATGCATTCTACAACCAAACTGGCCTGTTAGTTGTTGCTATCTTCCATGTCAATGCATTTGTGCAGGCCATTACAAGGGCCTACAATGCACTTCCTTTTCGCCATCTTTGAGAATCCTTGCCTTTTTTCAAAATATTTCAGGTGGTACCTCCTCTGAGTATCCTTCACTGATCTTCCCAATAGAAAATGCTCTCTCCACCCTAAAGTTTTCCTAGAGCAAAAGATTGTCTATTTCTATTTATACTCCCAATAGCTAGCATAGTGACCTACACATAGTAGATACTTAATAGTCATGTGCTGAATTAAGTCAAATGAACAAAAGACTTTTTTCTGACCTAGTTTTCTTCTCTAAAGTTGCTTCATGCCATTAGCTTACCACTTCTCATTTCCCAACTTGGGGTAGGAATACTTTAGATTGTGCTTCAAGACATTTCAGGAACATCCTATTTAGGACCCAAAAAATAGAATTTTAGAGTGAAAAACGGAACTTGGAGACTACCTAGTCCAATATATTCTCACTTTTCAATTGAGCAAACTAAGGCCCAGAAAGCCTGATAAACTCAACCAAGAATACATAGGATTAGAACCTAGGCCTTTGAATTCCCAACCCAGTGGTTTTTTCTCACACTCGGAGTTAATAAATCAGTTGATTAATTTACTCAATTAATTAGCCAGAATACCACATACAAAGAGCCCTGACTAAGCAATTATGCCCAGTTGCAGTATATGAGTAGTTCGACCCAGCTGGACTTCAATATCTATATATCAGTCCATCATAATGTGCAGCCCCAGAGATCTACAAATAAAGAATAAACAGCCATCCATCCTAGATGTCATCATTAATCTGTTTGAAAGCATAGGGCTAAACTCCTTTTTGGTCCATTATTTTATGGGGACTCCAAAGGGAAACTGTGGTATCTCTTTCTCTACAACTCATGAAATAATAAGTTCATCAGACCTGGGAAAGTTTGAGATGGGGAGATGGAAGAAGATAGGGAGCCTAGATAATGACGAGACAGAATCAATGACCCATCAGGATTTGTTCCTACCTTGTGGTTCTATGATGATGGCTCCACTCATGGCAAGGGACCAACTAGAAAGAGGTAACAAGAATTCTTTCAATTACAGAAAGAGAAGTGTGAAACCTGGGCACTAGTGTGTTCATTGTTTCCCAAGGCAAGCTTAAATTCTCTAGATATCACTGGGGGTTGATTCTGAAGTAGATACCTATGTTAGGTGTATACTTTGAAAGGATGGGCATTAACCCTAACAAGTCCCTTTATTATGTGTAAGAGCCTCACCCTTTGTAGGAAGAGCCACACCAACTCCTAAACACAGGATGCTGGATTCAGTTCTGTTAAGGGAAAAGATCCATCTCCCCAGTGCAGAAGGCATTACATCACATCAGGGATGGAAACAAAGAGCTCTGAGGGACAGGGATAGGCAAATTTACCTCCCTTCACAGGAAATGGGTGAAGCTTTGCTTGAAATTATTACTCAGACGTTTTGTGCTGTGAAGGAAATGTCTCCTGATAGCACAAGCTATTGGTTTCCTGTTGTGAACTAACAGTTTCTGGCATGCCCAAGAATGGACAGGAAGGGCAATTGATTGGGGTGGGGGGGGAGGTCATGTAGGGAAAGGAAGGGTGTCCCTTGGAGCTCCTTGTTAATTAAAAAATCTGTATCAAATGGATCTGGAACATTTCAGGGCATGGAATGACCAGGATGAAGGAAGTTGTAGCAAGGGGATTGATGGACACAACCATGAAAAGTAAGGTTAAGGGCACTGTCACTGCTCTAGTCCAAAAGAATGTGAGTAGTTATGGCCATTTTTTGCACCTGAGACAAAAGGTTCACAATACATCAGGAAAAGTGATATGAAAGATGCCTTCAAATCATCTTTGTAAAACATTTTCAGTTTTGCATTTTTTTAAGGGGAATATGTGGGGAGGGAGGGAAGTGCCCTAGTCACTATGGGGTTGAGGCAAGTAAGATGTGGCCAAACTGGGGAAGGAGCTTACCTGGGGTGTGGCTGCCAGGGGAAAGAAGGAAGCTTGCTATCCGGTGGCTTCTAATTTTAGGGAGTTATGTTTGTTGACTGGGTGCTAAGTACTTTTGTTTCTACTGCTGCTGAAGAACCAGTTTTAAGTGCTCTAAACTTTGCTACCCTGGGACAAATCGCTACAACTGGGACAGATTCCTGGTCTCCCCACCCTAGTTTCTGTTCTGATAAGTAGGTAGGTATGAACATTATTGAAAAGTTAGTGCTCATAAGAAGAAAATCCCATAAGAACTCTCTGCAACTGAAGGTTTAGACAACACAATATGTATTCTAGCTTCTGAACCATAAAGAACAATTTCTGGGAGCAAGGCCAAGTCCCTTGTATACAGATGGAATGAGATACTGAGAGCAAACTTTGCAAAAGCCAGACATTTTGCTGTTGCTTGAAACACTCTTGAATATTCCATGTCTTGTGCTACTGTTGTGTGGATAGAATTCACCCTAAGTAAAGGAGAATAGGCTTAGCACATCTCTCTCCTGAATCTATTCTCTCCCAACCCTTATGAGCTACTGATAACTAGCTCAATATGTTTCCTATATGAAAACAAATCAGCCAAATTGAGAAGATTCTTCTCTATGACAGGTGGGGAATGAAAATTTTAGTCTATGTTCTCTGGAAATGCTTGCATTGTCAGGTGCTGGGGGAAAATGGCATCTTACTGTGACTACTTTTTGGAAATGGTGATATGGAAATGATTGGTTTAGAAATTTAAAACTGGAGAACTATCCAAGTCAACAGAAGTAAGATGATTTGCATGCTAATTGGTAAAACAAAAAACTGAGAACTTTATTATCCTCTCTCCCAGCAATGGAGGTAAGAGTATGATTTTAAAAACATAAATAAGATTCCATGACATTTTGCAAGAACTTTCCAAAGTCATGTTCAACAATAAAACTTGGCATTACCAATTAGAAAAATGTAAATTAAAGCAATTCTGAGATTCCATCTCACATCCATCAGAATGGCAAAGATGACCAAAAAAGTAAAATGATAACTGTTAGAAAGGGTTGCAGGAAAACAGGCACATCAGGGCAGTGTGTGTGTGTGTGTGTGTGTGTGTGTGTGTGTGTGTGTGTGTGTGTGTGTGTGTGTGTGTAGAGGCTTTTTGTGGTGGCAAAAAAAAAACTGGAAACTAAGATAATGCATATCAATTGACAAGTAGCTGAATATGATATGATATATGAATATGACTTAGTACTTGAGTGCTATAAGAAATGAGGAAATATTGAGAAAACATGGGCATTTCAAAAATACAAAGAAAGACTTCTATGAATTGATACAGAGTCCAGTAGAGTGGAACCAGAAGAACATTTATACCATAACATCAAAATTAGTGGGGGGAAAAAGGAACAATTTTAGGGACTTTTATAACTGACAAAGAATGAAATAGGTAGAACCTGGGGAGCAATTTATATAATAACAGCACTGTAAAAACAAACAACTTGGAAAATTCTAAGAATTATGATCAATACAATGACCATTCATTATTCTGGAGGTTTGATGGTGAAAAATGCTATCCATTAGGGGCAAAGTGGCACAGTGGATAGAGGGCCGGGCCTGGAGTCAGGAAGATTCATCTTCCTGAATCACATCTGGCCTCAGACACTTACTAGGTGGTGACCCTGGATAAGTCACTTAACCCTGCTTGTCTCAGTTTCCTCATCTCTAAAATAAACTGGAAAAGAAAATGACAAACCACTCCAATATCTTTGCCAAAAACAAAAATCAAAACAAAATACATAAGGTCATGAAGAGTTGGACACCACTGAAAAACAACTAAACACAGGGGGAGCTGGGATCACCATAGGATCTAGGGCTCTGAGCCTGGAGTTAAGAAAACCTGAGTTTAAATCCAACTTCAGACACTTCGAAGCTTTAAGACCCTGGCCAAGTAATTAAACTCTGCCTCAATTTCCTCAACTACAAGATGGGGGTAATAATAGTACCTACCACCCAGGGCTGCTGTGAGACTCAAATGAGATAATAATCATAAAGCATTTAGCTTAGTGCCTAGCACATACTAAGTACTATATAAATGTTCATTATTATTGTTATTGTTTGTGGTTGTTGCCCTTGATACAGAGAGGTGAAGATTTAGAGTGCAAAATGATGCATATGTATATTTTTTAACAGCCATTGGGGAAATTTGTTTTGCTTGACAATGAATATTTGCTTTGATTTTTTTTTTGCATGGTGTAAGAAGTAGGAGAGAGAAAAATAGATTTATGCTAATTTTTTAATAAGAAGGTACTAGAGATGTGAAATGTTGCATTCATTCTCAGATGAAGTCATTATTATTAGTTTTATTTGTTTGTTTATTAATTTGTGTTGTGAGTTTTACTTTAGTTACAAAAGACTTCTCAAAGTAGGAATATTCTTTAATTGTTTGCAATACAAAAAAGAAAATACATCAACAAAATTTAATTTTAAAATATACTACTAGTAGTTTGTAACTCCAGGAGAGCAAGGACTGTGGATTATTCTTTTTATCATATTATCCTAATCCAGCACAGTGTTCTGTTCATAGTCGGCACTTGAAATGTTTATGTGTGTTTGTGTATAAATACCAAAAGCCCTATACTATACCAATTCATAAGATCATAGGTTTTGAGCTAGAAGGAACCTTAGCAAACCATTCAGTCCACTATTCTTACTTAAAGATGAGAAAACTAGGCCTAAATAGGTTAAATGACTTGCCTAACTAAGGTCACAAGTCATAAGTGACCCATGATTTGGATCTGGATTCTCTGACTAAATTCAGTACTCCTATCCCTGAACCAAGTAGTTTTGCCCTGATAAACGAAACTAACCAGAGATATCCTATCATTTTTAATCAGTGTAGTAACCAGAATAGGTCATTCCTCAGAATCACAGAATTATAATATGTTCAATCTGGAATATGACTCAGAGAATTATTCCAATTTTACAAATGAAAACCTGAGACTCTGAGAAGGGAGCTGACTTGCCATATTTCCCAAATCTAGTTAGGTTCAAAGTCTGGAATAATTCCTTTCTTGTATAGATGAAGAGTTCAGATTCAGAGACCTAAAGTGACCTGTCCAATATTGGTACTTCCAACCTTTGAAGGATCCATGATCTCATTCACTTTAGTATTCCCTCCCCCAATCCATCGATACCTCCTCCTTCTATGCAATTCTGGTATTTGTCTTTCTATAATTCTACACAGAGGATATACCTAAGGCACTAAAGGGAGTTTCTTCATGTGTATGTTTAATTAAATATTAAATATCCTACAGGTCAACCAACAGGCATTCATTAAGACCCTACCATGGAACTGATACATAGTAGTTGTTGGAAACACAAAGAAAAAAAGGAAATTTCTCCTGACAAAGAGCTTACATTCTACTCAAATGTGCACTTAGATTATCTTCACTCTTGTTACATGATTGGGCTGCCATTATTCCCAGTCATTCATTCCTGCATAATTTTCCAAAAGCAAAATCTAGAATATCAAGGGAAATGGTGAAAATAAGTAGGGACAAACAGAAAATAGCACTTTCAAACCTCATTCCATATTATAAAGTAGCAGTCACCAAACCATCTGGTATTGGTTAAAAAATAGAGAGATAACTATATGGAACAGACAAGACAAGGAAGAATCAGAAACAATGCAACTCAATGTCTTAGTATTTGATGAAATGAAAAATGCAAATTACCTAGGGAAAACCTCTATATTTGATTTAAAACTTCTGGGAAAAGTGCAAAACAATCTGAAAGAAGTTGAGCTTAGACCAATACCTTACACCATTTCCCACAATATATTCTAAATAAATACATTATCTTAATATTAAAGATCATACTATTTTTTTACTTTTTATTTTGGAAAGGGAAGGCAGGGCAATTGGGGTTATGTGACTTGCCCAAGGTCACATGGCGAGTAAGTGTTAAATGTCTGAGGCTGGATTTGAACTCAGGTCCTCCTGACTCCAGGGACAGTGTGCCACCTAGCCACCCCCTAGATCATACTATTTTTAAAAATTAGAAGAGAAATAGATGATATGCTTTTCATAGCTATCGATAGATTATTCTTAACCAAAGAGATGAGAGATAATTACAAAAGATAAAATATATAACTTTGATTACTTGATGCTAAAAAATTTCTGCACAGATAAAATTAATGTATTTATGATAAGAAGGGAAATGGTTGAATGGGGGAAAAGTTGTATCAAATTTCTCTGGTAAGCATTTGGTATCTAGATGAGAATACCAGATCAACCTACTTGTTTCCTGAGGAGTTTATATGCAGGTCAAGAAGCAATATTTGGAACCAAACATAAAACAAGTGATTGGTTTAAGGTTGCATATTGTCGCCTTATTTATTGAGTTTACAGGCAGAGGACATTGTGAGAAATGCCAGGCTGGATGAATACAAAGTCAGAATTAAAGTTGCCCTTCTACCCTCCACTATCCCCCTAAGTCTGTTCAAGCTCATGTTCATTGCTTCCATGACACTATCCATCCATCTCATCCTCTGCCATCCCCTTCTCAATTTGTCTTCAATCTTTCCAAGCATCGTAGTCTTTTCCAATGAGTCCATATTCTCATTATATGGACAAAGTATTTAAGCTTCAGCTTCAGTATTTGACTTTCCAATGAATAGCCTAAATTAACTGATTTGATCTCTTTGCTGTATAAGAGACCCTCAAAAGTCTTCTCCATCACTACAGTTCAAAAGCATCAATTCTCCAGTGCTCAGTTTTCCTTATAGTCCTAATCTCACTGTTATAGGAAAAGTCATAGCTTTGACTATACAGACCTTTGTCAATAAGGTCATGTCTCTGATTTTTAGTATGCTGTCTAGATTTGCCATAACTTTTCTTCCAAGGAGCAAGTGGTCTTTTAATTTCATATCTGCAGTCACCATCTACAATGATCTTTGAGCCCAAGAATATAACATCTGACCCTGCTTCCATTTCTTCTCTCTATTTGCTAGGAAGTGATGGGACCAGCTACCATGATCTTGCTTTTCTTTGTTTGTTTATTTTAATGTTAAGCTTCAAGGCAGCTTTTACACTCTCCTCCTTCACCCTCATCAAGAGGCTTCTTAATTCTTTTTTACTTTCTTCCATCAGAGTGGTATTGTCAGCATATCTGAGATTGTTGATATTTCTCCCAGCAGCCTTAATTCTGGCTTTTGATACATTGAGCCTGGCATTTAACATGATGTACTCTGCCTGTAAATTCAATAAATAAGGTGACAATATACAAGCTTGCTACCTCTATTTCAAGAGACTAGCTTATTGGGAATTGTGGGGGTGATCAGGTGATGGGACCTGAACCCCTAAAAGGAAAAGACCATGTCTTTAAAAGCAACCCAGTCCCAGAATTTTCCCATACATTTCAGCAATCCAGATCAGTGGCGCCTCTACCCTAGGCAACTGGCCCACCCCAGTCCACCTAGATCATCCAATCAGCTTACTACATTCCTTTCATTGTTGCTCTTGGTCACCCCAAACTACTTCTGCATATGTGACCACTCCTTAATCCTATCTAGATCATCTAATTAGCCTACTTGATGTCTTTTCATTGACTGAACCTGGCCCACCCCAGACTGCTAACCACTTCTTAATCCCATCCAGATTCTTTCACATCCTTTTTCTTTTTTTTGTACATAAGCATCTGTCTCACCCCCATTAAGTAACAGATTCACTAGGAACTCTGCTGATTTCTACTGGCCTCACAATAAACTTTGCCATTGACCAAAAAAAAAATTTTTTTTTAATAAAGAAAATGGCTTTCATAACCAGTGGTTCAAAGCTCATTTCCATTAAGATCCTTCTTATTTTTGGAGATTGATTATTCACTGCTCCAGGCCTTTGTGTGGGGTAAACATGTTAAGAACTTGAGAGAGAAGAGAGATTCTTACTGGTCTTCTGGCTTTTGGCTTCAAGAGAGAAGACTCAAAACCAATTTTTACCAATGAGAAGAGTCTTATTCAAACAGAATTGAAAAGGAGAGGGTATTATACAAAGGCTACAAAACAGTAGTGCTACTCCATAAAAGGTAATGTTTGCCTTGAGAAAATAGAGCATTCTTCCTCTCTACCTCTCTCCCTTTTATCTCTTCTCACTACTTCTTTTAGTATCTCTCCCTTTTTCCCCTTCCCTCTATTTTTTTTTCCTTTTTCTCTGCCAACTATCTGGCCATCATAAAGAAATTATACACATATCTTTGAAAAGAACTCTTTAATCCTCTTTTCTTAATTTTACAAGTGAATGAGTTAAATGTCTAATTTTCCCTTTCCAAAACCAAAGGGAAAATTATTTTTTACTCATGTGGTCCTCAACTTTCTTTCATTCCTTTAGTCAGTATATGTCAACAGAAATAACTTTACAACCTCTTGTCTAATGAAACATGAATTTGGTAATGAGGGAGAGGGGTTCTAGGCCCAGTTCTACCAATAATTAATAAAGAAATGCCAAGTAATCACTTTCTCCTACATATGAAAAAAGGAATATAATATGTGCTAATATGTGCCAGCTAATATCTTAAGAATAAAAATAAGATCTTTAAAAAAGAAAGATACCAGATAATAAAAGATGTCATTATTATTGTCAAAATCATTTTTTCCTGAAATTATTACCTTTAAATATATGTTTTTGTGTGAAGCTGTCTACATTTCCATGAAAACTCTGCAACAATAAAGGACATTTCCAATCTATGTATGAGGATACTGAAAAAAATCTCAAGTCTTTAATTTGTGACTTTCTCAAAAGCAAAGATCCTGTGTCTAAACGAGCACTAATTATGAACCCCTGAAAGATCCTGGACTTTACCAAGTCCCTGGCCCTCATTGTCTTCTCCTGGCCCCACACTAGATCACCACTCCTTGATTCCATCTAGATCCCATCTCTGTTACCTCCAGGTCTATTACCTCCCAGTCACCCCAGACTACTTGGCCACTCCTAGATCACATCCAGATCTTCCCACAATTTTGCTGTATAAAAGATCCATCTTGCTTCCATTGAAGTGCTCAGATTCCTTAAGAGTCTGGCCAATAGCAGAGATTCTTAAAATCTCACCCACCCTAACCAGTGTTTTAATAAACCTTGTCTCCGACTGAAAGAAGGCTTGGGTTGAATGCAGTCGAGACAGGATCCACATCGTTTGCCCTTGAATTTCAGGGTTACCAACTCCCCTAGACCTCAGCAGTACCAGACAGTTTGTGACCAGGTGCTAAGTGCTCCTACAGATTGAAAATAATCTGGGCAATCAGGAAAGAGAAACAGCTCAAAGATATGACTACCTGATGTGCCCTGACCAGGTCAGAACTTTGATGGAGAAAAAAAAATAAGCCTAGTTTCAATTCTGTTATTATATGAAAGGTTACACTTAATAACCTTACATAAAATAGGAAATACAGAGGGAGGAGGTGTAGGCACCTGTCCCTAGGAAATCCCAATACAGAGTGTCCCAAAAGTCTTACTGAAGTTTTAAGCCATTAAATGAAATCCAAATGAAGCACTATTGAGTAGTGATTTTAAATTTTTAAGTCAATGAACCTATAGGGCAACAAGGGCTGATCCCAGGCCACTGAATTTAGAATACACTAACAATAATTACAGTCCTTCACCCATATAGAAACACATGAGCATATCACACAGAAAGAATAATTAGCTATATTAGAAGCTTAAAAATTTACTATAATACGAAACTATCAAGTGATAGTTGTTCGTCGTTCCTGTTTTTCACTCTACAATCACCACATGACAGCTTTCCCAGCATCATCAGCAGGCCAATATACCAGAATCTCCCCCTTCAGAACAGTATTTCTCTGCTTTAATAAGAGCATGCATCAGCCCACTTATTCCTGGCATAGTTTTTAGGTCTTTATACAGGCACAAAATTCCTCTTTACAGTTCTGAAGGTCAATTTTATCCTATCCACAAGACTTTTAGCTAGGCTTTTCAAATCCCACCTGCTAAAGAAAGCCTGGGCAATTGGGTGGCACAATGTATAGAGTATTGGGTCTGTAGTCAGGAAGACTCCTTTTCCTGAGTTCAAATCTGGCATCAAACACTTACTACCTATGTGACCCCGGGCAAGTCACTTAACCCTGTTTGCCTCAGTTTTCTCATCTATAAAATGAGTTACAGGAAAAATGGAAAAACCACTCTACTATCTCTGCCAAGAAAACCCCAAATAGGGTCATGAAGAATCAGACACAACTGAACAAAAACAAAAACAAAAAAAAAGCCTTTGTTAAAAACAATATGCATGACTATAAGAATGAAAAGAGGGAAAAACAGAATATTTGAAATTTTAATGACCAAGAAGTTTGACCCTAGAATAGAGTTGAGAGAATGAGGGTCCATGAGTGTAGACTTTATTGTATATACTTTCAAATTCTGCTGGGGTTGGTTTTGCCAAACTGCCTTTTTCCTCTATTTTTTTTTTTGTAAACTCTTTATTCCAAGGTACAGTTCATTGGATAAGAGAAGAAAGTAGGATATACTCAGAAACGAGGTTGATGTAAAATCAAATATCCTTTTTTTAAAATTTAAAACACAAAAATTAAGAAAAAGCCTTAAGATTATAAGACTAGAGACTTTGGGCTTTATAAAAGTGACCTCAGAAACCTTCAAGTTCAACCCCCTTCTCATTTTACAGATGAGGAAACTGAGACCTAGAGGGGTTAAGTGAATTGCCTAGGGTTACCTGACTTAACAATCACAATAAGGATCCTTTATCCCCTAACACCTGTAGATATTTCCTTTCCCATGAGATTCATGTCGTGTTTACCAAAGTATAAAAATCAAACAAAATATTATACCAGAAAAAAAGAGAAATTAAAAATCTTAACCATAAAACTAACTTCAAAGGCAATGAAGAGTTCCAAAATGAATCATAAATACAATTATCAACATTGGTGCCCTTGTTAACATGGTCTCTTATCAAGTGGTAAATAACAACTAGGAATGGTTACACACACAATCATTTACAACCACTTTTTAAGATTTTTTTTACTTAACTGTATAGGAAGCTGAGGGATTTGGTTGTATGTTTTGTTTATTCTATTATTGTTTTTGTCGTGTGTGTGTGTGTGTGTGTGTGTGTGTGTGTGTGTAATGTTTAGACTAAAAGCAATGAAGAGATTTTTAATTTTTGTACTTGTGCCTATACTTACTATGGGCTAAACTTCAAATGGGAAACTCTTTTGCTATCTGGTACATAGAAATAAGAAGTGTTAAAATTAATTTTAAAATGTAGCTAAATGCAAATTAATTCATGCTATTCCAGATAGTCCAGGATGTATCTGAATCCAAAAAAATCAAGAGCTACACAACTACCTTTGAAGAACAACACAGAAAGAAAGACATTTTTTAGATTAAGAAAGAGTGTAAAGGAAAAGATAGGAAGGAGACTACCTGAGCAAACAAAAATAAATTTGTCTAACTGAATGACTTAAAAATAGGCTCAAATATACAAAAACTGGATAGAAATTTAAAATTCCTCTTGAGTAATAGCTTTAAAAAAAATTGGAAAAGAAGCCATTTGTTGCTTGTAGCTAAGGTGATGAATGAAGCATTGGGCTTAAACTTCTCTATAGGAGCAGCTAGGTGGTGCAGTGGATAGGGTACCAGCCCTGTAGTCAGGAGCACCTGAGTTCAAATCCGGCCTCAGACACTTACTAGCAGTGTGACCCTAGGTAAGTCACTTAACCCCAATTGCCGCCAAAAGTAAACTTTTCTATTGCCTCTAATAATGCTTATCAAAATATGCCAATGGTATTATTGCTTGAATAAATTTGACATGCTTATTATTTAGGTTCCCAGAGCAGAGTTGACCAAAGCACTATAAAGTGTTTTTTTGTGGGATAGTGGATATAAAAAAGAGGCAGAATGGCATAGTAGATGGAGAACCCACCTTGGTACTAGAAGGACTTGCCTCTGAGGCATCCTGGTTATGTGACCCTGAGTAAGTTACTTAATCTCTCCATTTTTAGGCCATTCTTGGAGAATAGAAGTGTCATGGAAGATGGTGATCTGCATTACTTATACAGTCAAAATCTTGACTATTGTTTATCATCAGAGCATAGATCCATGTGAGTATAAAGTATTCCTGGATAGACTATCTGCAATGGCACAGGGCATTTTCCTGATCAGGGATTTCCCTAAACCAGTGAAATCATACATCCAGTCCCTATCCCTTTCCGCTATTGGGTGTTTAAAGGGTTTTCATATGGAATTGGAATTAGATGTTTTCTGTTTTGCCCCAGAAGGAAAAACTGGGTGTAATGGGTGGAAGGTACACAAGAGCATATTAGTCTTGGTATAAGACAAAATTCCTAGGAATCACCTTTCCCAAAATAGAATGGGAATATGCTGCTTCTGGAGGTCGGGGCTTCCTCCTTACTGTAGCTCTTCAAGGAGGAATGGATGACCATTTGTTGGGGATATCGTAGAACAGATGCTAAGTAAGGTGAGGGTTTCACCAGATGTCTTTTGAGGTCTCTTCCAACTGAGTCTGTGATTCTCTGATGCCTTTAGCATCAGTTCCTATCATTTTAAGCCCTCCACTCTCTAGCCTAATCTCACACTCTCAATTCCAGTCGAATTGGATTTCTTCTACCTGTTTTGGGGACCAGTCATTCCATCTCCTGCCTTTGTGTTTTTTGCTTAGGGTGTCAGGCCCCTGGATCTCACTTCTACTTCTTAAATTCGTTCACAACACACTTAGGGGCCACCTACTAAATGGGGCCTTTATTGAGCCTCCTGATTGAAATTATTATATATAATTGGAATTATTATATATTATATATTACATATATAATATATTAGTATATGTTGTTGAAATTATATATTAAATTATATATATATAATTGAAATTATTCTCTCTTCCACTTGAAATTACTTTGTATAGTTTTTATATAGAGTAGTTTATATTTACTTCTATGGGCTCATGTTGTTTTCTCTAGTGGTAAGGTCCTTGAAAATAGGAACTGTTTTTTACTTTAACATAGTGCCTAGTATACAGTAAACACTTAAAGGTGTTGAATTCAATTCAATAGCTTTAGCAATCAGATTCTAGTTGTCTTACCCTGGGCAAGTCATATAACATCGTTCAGCCTCAGTTTCTTTACCTGTAAAATAAGCCCTCATAGGATTGTTATGCAAATTAAGAGATATTTAAATCGCTCTTTCCCTGTCGCTGTTGAGTTGTGCGGGCAGCAGAGGCTCCTGGGTGTTTTCAAGATTTAGCTTCACCTTTGAACCATGAACTGCTGCCATGGCCAAGGAAGGCATTGCTGCTGGAGGTATAATGGACGTTAATACAGCTCTACAAGAAGTGCTGAAGACCACACTCATCCACGATAGCCTTGCTCGTGGAATTCACGAAGCTGCCAAAGCCTTGGACAAACACCAAACCCATCTTTGTGTACTTGCTTCCAACTGTGATGAACCTATGTATGTAAAGTTGGTTGAGGCCCTATGTGCTGAGCATCAAATCAACTTGATCACGGTTGATGACAATAAGAAGCTGGGTGAATGGGTAGGCCTCTATAAAACTGACAGAGGGGGCAAGCCCCGTAAAGTGGTTGGCTGCAGTTGTTAAGGACTATGGCAAAGAATCTCAGGCCAAAGATGTCATCGAAGAATATTTTAAATGCAAGAAATGAATAAATAAAAGCCTTGGTCTGAAAAAAAAAAAACAAAAGAGAGAGATTTAAATCACTTCACAAACCTAAGGCACTATATAGTATTAGTTATTATTATTATTTGGGGACTAGATTGTTTTAGTTCCAATGTTATCTAACTGATAAAAGTATAAATGAAGAAGAAGTAGGAATCAGTGGAGAGAGAGAGAGAGAGACAGTAGCTTCGTGGGTAAGAATACCTTGTTTCCTTCCCTGCCTCCAACTCATACTGTGAGACCTAGGACAAGTCATTTAACCTCTCAATTTCTCCACACAACTCTTTCAAACTATAAATTGCAGCAAAGCTAATAACTTGCATTACTTACAGGTCAAAATCTTGACTGCTGCTTGTATATTCATACAAACACAAGACATTCCCTTTTAGCAGTGTTTACCCTTTAAGCACCATAACAAAGGGTTGTTTAGACCTGATTGTTTTCCCTACTCTCCTTCTGAATTCTTCTATTTTTTTCACTGTTGGTTTTCTTCTCAGATTATGACACTTCTTTTGAAATTAATAATTCAGACTATAAGGTCCTAAGAGAAGAAATTGCATCCATCCCCTCTGCTTCCTCAACCCTTGCTCAGGCCAGATAGCATCTCCCAGGCTGATACAAAGCATTCACCTAAAACAGGTTGCCTGTTCAACATTGTTTCTTGTGATTTTTCATCAGAAACCCTGGTTTCTAATCCCAGTTCTGTCACTAAAGATTTGTGTACATGCCTTATATCCCCAAGAGAAATGAATTTTTCTCAAGGGGAAATAATGAATCTTATTTTTATCTTTGTCTCCTTGTTGCATTCACCTCCTCCTGGGCTGCAGACTATTTGAAGGTCCAGAGAGAAAACAGAAGATGGTGGTAGGCTAAAAGAACGATGCCCTCCCCCCCTTCCTAATTATATCATGAGGAGATGTTACACAATGTAGCAGAAAGTTTACTGGGCTAGAAGTTAGCTGACTTAAGTTGAATTCCTGACTCTGGCCAATCACTAGCTACACAACCTTAGGCAAACCACTTGTCCTCTCCATCAGCTTCCTCATCTATAAAACAGGGATAATAATAATCCCCTCACTTCCTTCTTAACAAAGCTCTAAGCCAAATGGGTTAACTGTGACAGAGGTTTAATGCCAGGCAGGCTTCACTCTGCTTGTCTCTAGTCTGCCTCTCCCAAATATTGGTTGATGTATGTTTGTGGAATGTTAATTAACTCCAATAGTAGCCTAAGCAAAACATAATAAGGAAGGTGAATTTCCTGTCAAAGAACATTTTATTATTCATTCCAAAGCTAAACCCAAATTATTTTTGGATTGCTCGTGCAATCTCTCTCTTACATTAGTGTAGTTGAGATTTCATCTAAACTCATTGAAGGTAGATAAAATGTTAGGTTTAAGGCCAGTGTAATTTAGGATCAATATAAAGGAAAACTTCCTGACATCTATCCAAAAATGGAAGGAGATGCCTCAAGCAGCAGTCGGACCTTGCCTACTAGACCTCCATTTCCCCATCAGTAAGACAGACAGTGCATAAGATCCTCTCCAATTCTAAGCCTATGAATCTCCTTCCTGGTCTCTTGTCATCTTATTCATTATGGCCCACACCCCACCTTCAGCAGGTGAACCCAGCTGTTCACCCTAAAGGTAGTAAGCCTATCCAGGTAACAGGACGTGAAATTCAAGAAATTATCAGTTCATCACATAACCCAGGCAAACACAAAATCTTTTGCAATTTTTCAGCCCCACCATTTCCAAAGAAACACTGTATGTAAATGTTCTAGATAATTATTCCATAAATTTTGGATAAAGTGCTCTGAAATGTTCCAAAGAAACTCTCAGTAACAGCATAACTAAAATACTTTCCTTCCAACCTTGCTCATTTGGGGTTCCTAATTCTATCTCTTTTTAATCTGAAGTGGTTTTTTTTTTTAATCCTGTACTGTATCTTTTAATGACATTGCTAATTTGAGAGGGACAGTTGGGTGGCTGGGCCTGATGTCAGAAAGATCTGAGTTCAAATCCAGCCTCAGACAGTTACTTATTAGCTATGTAACCCTGGGCAAATCACTTCACCCTGTTTTCTTCAGTCTCCTCAGCTATAAAATAAGCTAGAGAAGGAAGTGGAAAACCACTCCAATATCTTTGCCAAAAAAAACCAAAACAATTATTGTCATGAACAATTGAACATGATTGAAATAACTGAACAGCAACTATATAGGAAGGCTGAGTAAAGTTTGTGTATGTGATAGAAAGAAAAAAAGGATGGATAAGGGAGGTGATTTGCAGGGGGAAAAGCAGTGTTCGGGTTTTACAGTAATCCCTCTTAATAAAGAAGATACTAAGCAATAACCATAATTTATTCAACATCATTTATTCATTCATTCTACCTATTAAGTGGCTACTAGTAATGTGTTGTCAGAAACAACACAGAAGTGGAAATAATGAGGGGCACAAAGATAGATTCTAAGATCAGAAGAAGTTGAGGGGAGAGTTCATAGCATTATGTAATAGTAGAAATAGCAGCACTGTTGTTGCTAAATAGTAATTAAGATAAAGGTGTTTCTGATACAGGGTAAATAACATTGAGACCAACATCTCCTTCACCTTTCATTCAGGAGTCAATATGTTCACTGAACAGTAATACTGGAACACACAGTTAGTTCTCCTGGTCAGCCAGACCTTTGGCTTCCTATTTCAAATAAAGCACCAGTGACCAACTTTTCAAACCCTGATGCTTATTTTTCCTGTGAATTTCTGGCCATAGATACCTTATGGAGTTAACAATGGAGAATTCACTTGATGGATGTGAAGGACAGCATAGTTTTCTCCATCCTGCCCTCCAGGAAAGAAAGATTATCATTTACCAGATTTATCACTGGCTCCCATCCCTTGGGCATTGGGCCCAGAGAAGTAAGACCTGTCAGCACCTACCTGTTGAACAACACAATGTCTCTCAAGACTTCACCCTCCCTCTCCTCACCCCCTTCTTCTACTTCCTCTATATAAATTGGGAAGGTTTTGTTTATTTGGGAAAAAAACACAATCTATTGCATGACCATGGGAGCTTCATTTTCAGAGGATTCTTTAACGGAGGTATCATTGTCCAGACAATTCTTAACTTTTCCCAAAGTTCATTAGTAAGTCAATTCCTTAAATCTCAAGATATGTTTTTCCTAAAGGAAAAAAAAAGTTGTAGTGATGTTTATATACCCAAGACAGCCTCCCCCACCTACTTCATCATAATATAGCTGGACTGTCATATTGACAGTATTATAAAACCTAATCATAGCCCAGCAAAAGCATGAGTATGGAGAAAGGAGATGGGAATGTTGTTTATGAAGGATAGTAAGGGAACCAGGGGAAAACTATGTCATAGGACAGGGTAAGTTCTCTACAGAAGAGTCTATATTTGATTCTAGATATCATAGGGAGTCACTGGGGTAAAATTATTGAGCAGGAGAATGCCATAGACCCTATGCTTTAAGGAAATTATTTTGGAGGATGATTTGTGTGGAGGATGGACTGGAGAGGAGAGGTAAGGGAGGTAAAATAGGATGTTGCTTCAATAGTTTAGGCAAGAGCTGATGAGGACTTGAGCTAGCTAGGGTGGTGGCCATCTGAGCAGAGGACAGGTACCAGAGGTGTCCTGGAGGTCAAATCAATAAGATATGACAAGTGATTGGATAAATGGGGGTGAGACACAGTGAAGAATGGGGAATAACTTTGAGGTTAGAAATCCAGGTGTCTGGAAGATAGTATTATTCTCAATAGGAATAGCAACATCTAAGAGAAGGGTGGGTTTTGGGGAAAGATGGATAAGTTCTGTTCAGCATATTAAATGTCTATTCTGGGGTGGGGGGGACCTAATCACCATTAAAACATTGTTTTATGGGGAAATGTGTTCTGAGTTCCAACTTAGGGTTCTGGGAACACATGTCCTCTAACCCTGGCAGAGGTTCCTAGGTTCTTATAACACAAAGCCCCAGAGGCAGGAGCTCCAGTAACACCTTTGGACACCTGAGCCCTGGATGTTCATTCTCCCCAGAGAAGCCCGTATTGCCACAGTACCCATACACTCCCATCTACTTCTCAAACCCTAGCTGCTGAAGCCCTCAACATGGCCAACACCACAGAAAGCTTAGATGAAAACTGATTTTTGTGGTTGTGGTACCAACACTGTATGCCATATAACAGTAAATGAGAGAAAGGAGGGGGCACTGGGATTAATTCATTCTGTCTGGTGCTCTCCCTCACTCTATCATCCTCATTGGTAAGCAATTAGTCAATTAAGTTAACCCTTTGTCTATGCTGGCATTAATGACTTCATATACTGTGGTTTCAGAGGAATCAGGGAATCTAAAAGTGGCCATTTCAATAGCAAATCCTTCAGTATTGTCTTTGACTCATTAGTGTTTATAGTTCATTGATAAATCAGTTATTCATAAGTCTGGGACTGCATATTCTTTCCAGATTCAGGTTTAGTGATTATCATCTTTGGGAAAAGAACAAGGCAGCTACTTTCAAACACAATTAATGGCCAACTTCTCCCCAAAGGGGAAGAAGTGCATTAGAGACCAACAATGTAATCCATATAGCAATAAGTGAGAAAAAGGAGTGTGCACTATGCATAATTTTGTCTGATTCTCCGGTTCTCGTTCTGTCTGGTTCTCCTCCTGTCTGGTTCTCCTCATGTGATCATCATTAGTAAGCAGTTAGTCACTAATTTAACACTTTGTCTATACTGGCAAAGACAAAGCCATACACTGGGTAGAGAAATCTCTGCTAAAAGAATCATTGGAATCATAGAACATTAGAATTGAAATGGACCTTAAAAGATTCATTCATTCAGCAAAGGTTGGGGGGTGGGGGGATTTTGTCCAATTTCATTATCTTATGAATTTAATAAAGTTAAGAGTAGAGCACTAAGCCTGAAGAAAAAATTAGTTCATACATACATATATATACACATGTATGTATGTATGTATGTGTATATGATAAAGTCAGGAATTGGAGACAACAAATTAAAAGTAAGTACAATGCTCCCATGGGAAGTTCCTTAAGAGCTTTTGTCCCTCTCTCTTTACCTTTCTCATATTCATTTGCATGACAGACCAAAAGAATCTTGAAATTGAGAAAACTGAGGAACCTCAGACTAAGAAAGCCATTGGTACTTTTTTTGGATAGCAGATGATGCTGTATGGGCAGAGTTTATCAATCAGACATTATGCAGGAAATTACTAGTACTTTCCAACCCTAAGTCAGATAGAAGCTAGAGTCAAAGACTACCTTTGGTGAGACTGTAATTTAAAAAAATATACTTAAACCCTACAGACACTGCTTAGTTGACTGGTCTATAATCCAAAAGCTTAACCTTTATGGTTAGGACATTCTTTTCAGAGCTATCAGAGCCAAAACTTTAAAAAATATACTCAAAATTGAGGAGAAAGAAAAGCAGTTAAGGATTTTTCCCCAAGGTAAAATTGAGGATGTGATGATCCTGCCTTTTTTTCTAAAAATTTTAACTTAAGCCTCTGAGCTCTAAGTTAGAAGAGGTATGCTAGGGACTATTCTTCCTCTTAACTCTAGCAGAAGCCAAAAGCTAAAAGCAGATCCACAACTTCACATCCAGTAGAGCCATACTAGGCATCGACCACAGAACTAGGGGACACTGTCCAGTAATGGCCACCTGAGACCAGCAGGGAGCAATGCCCAGCAGAGACTCCATGTCACACACCCTCCTGCCTGGCAAAGACTACGTTCCTGGCAGATATTTCATGCCATATGAAACCAGTAGGGTGTAGGCAAGAACAAGGCAATGACATCACCAGCAAACATTGGCAGTATCAGATATGTCAGTTATTCTTCAATGCCTGTTCCTCCCTAACCACATTTGTTCCCTAAATGTGTACCATGGTCATATGTTCTCTAGATATGTTCTTTCTGTGTGCCCATAGTTATATATGCTCCTTACATATTGGTACACATATATGTATATATTCCTCTCTTCCTATTGATGGTGTACATATTTGTATGAATGTGTACTCCAGGCTTATGAGAGAAAGGTTCTATTGCTATTTTTCCTACTATGATATTTCATGAAATGACTTTCATTTAAACTAATTATTTCTGGCTGGTTAATGAAAGTAAGTGCATTAGTAAATACCCATGAGCTATGGTTTTGAGTAGATGTGGCTCCACAGAGTACCTTAAACCAGGAGCAATTTGTCCAGAAGGACTCACATATAAGTTGGAAGCGTACTAAAATGATACATAGGTAGTATGCTGAAATAGGTAAGCCTGATTGGTCATTTCAGATCAAGACTTTGGGGAGTATTATATCTAAGTAGTGTCACAACGGACCCAGGATCTGTTTCTTAGCTTTATAGATTCAGACTTTTGATTTTATCAATTCACCAAAGATTATTCCAGCTAAATAAAACTCATAAGAACCTGATTTAATAAGCAAAATGTCAGCTAAGTATTCTGTTACCTTTCCTTATTTATGGAGTAGCAGCATGGTATAGTAGAAAGAGCATTGGCTTTCCAGAGATCTGAAAACCTAGGTTCAAATAACACTTTGGATTTTCACTACCTGTGACACTTTGAGCAAGTCTCTTAACCTCCCTGGGTCCTATTTTCTCATCTATAAAATAAGGGGCAAAAGGATTATTAGATGGTCACTGAGATTACTTCCACATAAAATAATCTATGATGTAAATTATCTATGATCTAAAATAATACTATGATCTGGGGAGAGAAAGTGAGATGTAGTGAATAGATGGCCTTTCTGAAGTCAGGAAGATTTGGTTTCAAGTCCTAACTCTAATTCATATTAGTTATGAGATCATGGGCAATTCGCTAAATCTCTCAGTTTCCCAGCCAACTCTCTAAGACAATAACTTAAAGGGAAAGTTGCCCATTTGAATTTATGGAGAGATTTACCACTGAGGGAGTTACTTTTACCAGTGAAATCCTAGGTCTGTATTGCCTTCCCCTCAGGAAAAAAAAATCTCCCTCATGAGATTTATTCTACTAGATTTCTATTATATTTCTATTCTAGATTTATTCTAGCTTAATCATTATTATCCTTTCTGGAGAAGACAGGCAGTATATGAGTCAAAGAATTCTGCTCTCTCTGTCTCTTATATGTTAATATGACACCATCTGCCCCAAGCATTGAGTCTGTCCCCCTCCCTTATTCGTCTTGCTCTAAAACTAAATTTTAATTTTGATTTGATTTGTTTTTAGCTTTTTTTTTTTGCAAAGACAAGCTTATTCTGAACTTTAGACATCCCAGTATTTTTAAAGGTTTGAAATACATTTCTGTACACATGTCACTCTTCAGTCTTCCTACATTATGTTTTTTCCATCTCCATCTTTTAAGTCTGAGATCATTAGATTCCTTATCCTGCCACACTGATGTCACTAGATGCCTTTTCCTTTCAAGATTATTCACAATTATATAGTCAAAATCTCATTTTCAGATGTGCTAGTTTCACAACTAGCCATCTTCTCTTTAAAATTCTTTAACCATGGAGTCACATCTCTATCTCTTCTTGCAACTTCATGTTTGACTGTGCTTAACATTCCCTTCCTTTGTTATGAAATATAAGATAATGTAGTTCCTTTCTTCCAAGGTTCCAGTCATTTCCACATCACCAACCAGCTCTTCTGTGTTTGCTCAGCTTCCCAGATCTCCTTTTTCTAGATGTCATGAAAAATACACGCTTCTGTTTGCTCTTACTTTTACAACTTCCTTCTTCTTCAGTGCAGCATGCTATCATTCCCAAGCTCATAGATGACTTTTCATGGGTTATATATCTGTAGTGGTAGCTTAGTAATAACACTCAGGCAAGCAATTTCCATAACAGGTTTACCTACCTACAGGAAAGTTTTTTTCATGTAATTCCTTCTAATGTGTATGAATTCTTGATAATTTATACCACCAAGTAAAGCATTTCCTAATGTTGCTTTTAGACATTGCAATCATTTCACTCTTTGGTAAACTTCTATTTTCAATAGTCCAGTGAAGCTATGAATTCACTAATAGGGACACTACTTCCAACAGTGAACATTGTAACACATTTTTGCCTTTCTTATCCTGTGCCAGCCTTCTCCATAATTTCCAGATGGGGTATACTCATTGCACAACTGAATTTAAGCCTTCTCTGGGTCTCTTGAGCTTGTATAGTCATCAGCTTTCAGTATATAATCAAGGTACCTCCCCTTCTGACCAGAAATTTCTTTGATAATGTCTTTCATGCCACTTCTCAGTTGCAAGTCATTATTGGTAATACATAGCAACCTGTTTATACCCACCATACACCTCTCCATTGCCCTTCAGGTGACCTGCAACTCAGATCTTCAAAGATTGTGATATCCCCTGATTTGCAGCTATATAACATCACCAGAAAAATTTTGGTGTTAAAAGGGGGTACTTTTTGTTTCAAAGAAAAGCCTGGGACTGTCAAAAGCTCTACACAAATATCCTAAGTGCAGAACAGCCCACTTTTTCCTACTTAATTCATGTATGCTCAGAGCTATGCTCTGTCTAAATGAGATTCTATAGACTTTTTTTTTCCTAATGGACTGGATCACTCCATTTTGACCAGGTTAGAAGTATAGAGGATACTTCCATTAACTGATCAGCATGGGAATTTTGACTTGGTCCATTTCCAACCTAGCCAATTCATTCCTTCTCAGAGAACCTAGTGGTCCCTACTGCCAGAGGCTCAATATTTTGATACTGCATTTGGGCCAGACACCAAATTGCTTTAGTGCAACTACAACTCAGAACCCCCAAGTTCAAGAGACCTACCAGCCTGAGCTTCCCCAGTATTTGGGCTTACAGGCATATTCCACAATGCCCAGCTCCTACTGGAGATTTTCAAAAGATTCCTTGATGATTGAAGTCTCTGATCTGACACTGATATGATTCTTTTGGAAATGTGAACTGCAAGGGGCTGTTTCAGGATGGTGGGAACATGGATAGAGAGGACAGCACAGTGAGCTTCCCAGAGAGTTCCAGAACATTTTATCTTTACCTGACAAAAAAATATTACCACTTGTCCTTTAAAGATATGTTGAGCTATGCAAAATCAGTTGTTCTCCAAGATTTTGTTATTTGGGGCAGTTTGGTATAATAGGCAGAGTGTTCAACTTGCCATCAGAAGACTTAGGCTTGAGTCTCAGCTATGTTATATAGAACCTGGGCAACTTTTGGTTGGTCAGTTCGCCTCTCTGAGCCTCCGCTTTCTCATTGATGAAATGGAAATTGTAGTAGATGGTCTTTAAGATCCCTTTGATCTGACGATCTTTCTCACCCAACACTGATCGAGACTGATAAGACAAATGTCAGAAAGCAGATATAGGGCCATCATCAAAAACAAGGAACAGGGCAGCTCAATAAGGACAGAAACCATGGCTTATATTTCCCTTGCAGCTCCTAGAACAACACTAGGCATAAAGTAAGTGCTTGACACAGTCTTCATTCATTCATTTTCTTAAACATTTATTGATTACCTACTATATACAATGTGCCATGCTAGTACATTCAAAGACAAATGGAACATAACCCTTAGTCTTCAAAAGCTTATGGTCTAGTAGATTACAGAGACAGAGAGAAGTAAGAATAATAAGTCATATTTCTATAGTTCTTCAAGGTTTACAAAGTGCTCTCATCACAAAACCCTGAATGGCAGTGTGGCGGAGAGTAAGAGTGCTGGATCTGGAGTCAAAGGACATGCATTTAAGTTGGCCAACTGTATGCCTGTATGCCCACGGGCAAATCACTTCACCTTTCTATGCTTCAGTTTAAAAAATGATAAAGTTGAATCTAATCAGATAATCCTTAAGGTCTCTTCCACCTTTAAGTCTTTAAATGTATGCTGTCATGGCTGAAGATGGAATGCCAGCAATGTTTGAATTCACTGGCAACAGAGAGCCTCTTATGAGAGTGTCCCTTAGTTTAATAAATGAATCATTTGGTAGAAAAAGGAAAGGACAACACAAACATAACTTCCTGGTCAATGTTGATAATGACCCTAAAACATAGGCATTGTATATATGGCAAGAATATTTGCATTTTCTTTAAAATAGGGTTTGTGTTAGAGTCACTATATACTCGATTACATATTCACTAGTATACATTGAGCATTACTGCTAGGTATCTAGTGTTTCCTGTGTGTTCTTGTGATGCATTTGATTGTGTAGGAAGGAAAGAAAAATATTTTGCTGCTGAATCTCTGGAAGGTACTACCCAGAAAACTCTAGGGGGAAAAAGTCAGGAAGGTATGAAAAAGATTACAGTTTTATCACAGCCTTTAATGGTATTCTTCATGTAGCATCTTTTGGTTTAAAAGATTCTAAGCTTTTTTTTTAAGTACTCATGACAGGTGCATTGGTAAGTAGAAGACAATTGGCATCATCATTTCCCTTTTAAGAATAGAAAAAAAAAAGCCTCAAAATGGCACATTCACTCCCTAAATGTCAGGATTCTATATTCCTCTAGTTGATTAGCAAAAAGAGGCTGATTTTAAACAATTGTGGAGGATAGAGAGAGGAGGTCTCCTAAGGTAATCAATTTAATTCATCAAACATTTATTAAGGAACCACTATGTGTAAGGCATTGTTCTAGGAACTGAGGATACAAAAACCAAAAATGAAACAAAACAAAACAAAAAAACCAGCGCCTGTGCCCTCGGAGAGCTGTAATTTTGCTTCTAAACACAAATTGTAAACAAATAAATGAAAGCTTATTAACTCGAAGAAGACAAAAAGCACTAACTACTAAGGGGATCTGTAATTACCTCTGGGCCCCACAATTTAGCGGCAGCTAAGTGGTGCAGTGGATAGAGTGCCAGGCCTGCAGTCTTCCTGAGTTCAAATCTCATCCCAGACAGTTAATAACTGTGTGACTCTGAACAAGTCACTTAACTCTTTTTGCCTCAGCTTCCTCATCTGTAAAATGAGCTGGAGAAGGAAATGGCAAACCACTCCAGTATCTTTGCCAAGAAAACCCCAAATGGGGTTACAAAGAATCAGACAGCAAAAGAGAGGAGAGAATATTTAAGAGGAAGGAGTGGTCAATTTCCTTCACAATACTAAGGATAATTACTACCACAAAGGATCATGGGAACACAGACTTAGAATTGGAAGGAACCTTAGAAGCTATCTGGTTCAAACCTCTCATTCTAAAGGTGAGGAAATGGAGGCCCAGAAAGGTTAAATGATTTGCCCACAGTGACCTGTGTACATGGCAAACCCAGCATCTGAACATAGGTTCTCTAACTTAAGAGCCAGCACTCTATTGCACTACCATCAGAGGACTCCACTATCTAACAAATAGGTGGAGCCTGTATCTCCCTATTTCTCCACTGTTGAAAACTATGACTTGCTCCATTTCCAACTTAGGTTGAAATCAATCCTCTTTGGGCATTAACATCACAAGGACAATCTTTAGTGAGTTGATAATCTGCATCTTTAACAATGACAGCATGGAAGGTCTTCTAAAAGGAAATGCTTAATATGGTAAGCAGAAGAGGGAGTCTTCATAACTAAATTCATCGTTTTAAACATTCCCTTTATTCTGCACGTCCAAATTCTGCTGAATGGAATCGTGTTAAAGTAATGTGTTTGATTTGAATAATAACAAAAATTAGACAAAAAAGCAAACTTTGGCTTCCCCTGTTCTGATGCCTCACTAAAACGTGAAGGTAATTCAAGGTTTTCAAAGGGTATGTCAGACTATCAAAGGCTTTGACAACCTAAAAAAAGCTTCAAATAAATTCCCAGCAACATTCTACATTACTGTCAAAGGACCCACCTAGTTAATTCAAAGAGGCCCAGCATCAGCAGTTTAACACTAGATAATAACTCTACAGACATGGCAACTTGGGAAACAAATGAAAACAGACTTTAAATCTCTTCTTTTTAGCCACATATATATATATATATATATATATATATATGTACATATATACATAGACATGTATATATGTACATATATATGTGTGTATATATATATATATATGAATACACATATTATCTCATACCACAATGATGTGATGAGTGTATTGAAGGAAGTATCCCTGTAGGACCTGACAAGCAGCATATTTGTATAATTTTCAAAGGATATTTAACAAGTCAGGCATGGTGGTACAGTCTAGTAGTTGCTGTCACTGGAGAATCTGAGGCTGGTGGATCACTTGAGCTCAGGAGTTATGAGCTGCAGTAGAGATAAAATTGTTCTTATGGTGAACCACCTTCCTCCCTCCCTGCAAGGCATTGGGGAAGGAGTGGGGTGCAGCCACCAGGCTACCTAAGGAGGATCAAATCAGCTCAGGTCAGAAACAAGCAGGTCAAAGTTTCCAGACTGAATGAAATAGGAAAACCTACTCAAAAGGGGGAAAAAGTACATTAAATAAACAATCCTGGATTATAACCATGTTAATGTAATCATAAAATAAGAAGTGTCTTCAGCCACAAACAAGTGTCTTCAGCCACATGTTCTGCTTTTGTTGCTATTATATGTAAAACCTACTTCAAAATTATTTTTATTCAATGAATGAAACTGTACACATAGAGTACATGGAACACTTTTTTTGTAAAGCTGAATTTAATATTCTGAAGACTAATTCTTTTGTTTATATGTATAACCCTAGAGAATGCTTTCTATACTCAGAAAATATTCCTTTTATAGCCAAGGCCCTTACTGTCCTAGGTCCTTTGCTTGCATATTGGATATCTATTGAGTACAGAATCCTGCCTGACCCTATTATGCCATCAATTGTTCTTCATTCTACAATGTCCCACCATGCCCGAACCCACTTCTTCATTCTAAAATACTAAAATTACAATAATTATGTGTATTACTATAATAATTGCAACTGTGAGAAACTGGTTTGCCTGAAGCAACTTCCATAAATTCAAGAGACTTCCAATTTCTGGTGAAGCTTGGGTGGAGCCCTGCTTTGCTTATATTCTGGGAAAGGGGAAAAAAACAAACTTGGCCTGAGAAACATCAATATATATGCATAAATGAAAGCCTGGATCCACTTTCAAAGACTTTTGGCAGTTTTCTAATGGAAAGAGGAGTGGTCTGCTTTCTAAAAGTTTCATCACACATTCTCTAGGAAAACATTTTCAGTCAATGTGACTGTCAAGTTTCATCTCATAAAAACAAGATGTCACTCCAATTTGTGCACTACTTGATCTCAACTTATTCCTATGATCTACTTTTATCTCCAACCCTGATTTCTCTTCTCAATTCAGGTCCTACTTTTCCAGTTGCCTACAGGAAATCTTCAACTGGATTTTCCTGTCAATATGTCAGAATCAGTATGTCTAAAGCCAAAATCATCATATTCTCCCCAAATCTGTACCTACCTCCTGACTTCACTATTTCCATTAATAGTACCAACTTAGATCTTACGAGTTTTGCTCTTCCCTTTCTGCCTATATCTAATGTTTTCAAGTAGCATTGGCTTCTTCTATCTAAAACTTTGTTAAATTTGTCTCTTTCCTTTCCTACTACCATGTTTAGTCATTTTTAAGTTGTGTCTGACTCTTCATAACCCTATTTGTGGTTTTCTTGGAAAAGATACTGGAATGGTTGGCCATTTCCTTCTCTAGCTCATTTTACAGTTAAGAAAACTGAGGCAGAAAGAGCTAAGTGACTTGGCCAGAGTCACACATCTAGTAAGTGTCTGAGTCCAGATTTGAACACAGATTCTAGTTGGGCAGACATCTAGAGGGTCATTATTCTCAGTGCCACAAGATTCTTGTGGTTATTACACCTTTTGCTAGGTGCTTTGAGTAAATCAAAGATTGACTCTTCAGATTCAAAAAGGCTGACTTTCCACTGAAATCTATCAGAAAATGATAAGGAGCTTTTTTTTTTTTTAATTTTTGGCCCATTCACTACCAGAATGAAGACCATTCTAAGCAACCAGACCATTGACATCCCAGAAAATGTTGACATCTCTCTTAAGGGTTGGACAATTATTGTGAAAGGGCCCAGAGGAATCCTCCGTAGGGATTTCAACCATATCAATGTTGAGCTCAGTCTCCTTGGAAAGAAGAAAAAAAGGCTTCGGGTAGACAAGTGGTGGGGAAATCGAAAAGAACTTGCAACCGTGCTCACAATCTGTAGCCATGTATAAAACATGATTCATTACAAGATGAGGTCTGTGTATGTTCATTTCCTCATCAATGTTGTTATTCAAGATAATGGCTCACTTGTTGAAATCAGAAATTTCTTGGGTGAAAAATATATCAGAAGAGTTTGCATGAGACCAGGTGTTGCTTGTCCTGTTTCTGGAGCCCAAAAAGATGAGTTAATTCTTGAAGGAAGTGATATTGAACTTGTTTCAAACTCAGCTGCCCTGATCCAATAGGCCACCACAGTCAAAAACAAGGATATCAGAAAAATTTTGGATGGTATCTATGTTTCTGAGAAAGGCACAGTGCAACAAGCTGATGAATAAGTTGGAAAAGATGCCAAAGGCCGTGTCCTGAGGAGTCAACACTTATTCAGATGTCAAATAAAAATACTTTTTGTCAAAAAAAAAAGAAAAAGAAAATGATAAAGATAGGAAACTAATTTTCATAGATATCTGAGTCACCTGCTGGCTGAGTTAAGGCTATCGTAGACAATAATCTTCTGTCTAAACCAGCCCTTTTATAGCAAATAACACATTTCTTCCCCCAAGAAAATATCTTCTTATCTGGCAGGAATCCAAGATCTGTTTTCTTTGGTGTTTTGTGAAAAGTTCATCCAGAAGATGAGTCTTTCTAACTCTGGGTCCACCATCCTATACACTAAACCACCTAGCTGCCCTCCTACTACCATAACCCCCATTTAGACTTTTGTCAACTCAAACCTAAACTACTATATCTGGTCTCCCTACTTCAAGCTTCCTCCTCCTCCAACACCTGCCCTGCACACCCCTACTGGATTAATCTTTTCAAAACAATACTTTCATTGAACGCAGTATGGAATAGTGGGGAAAACATTGGTTCTGGAATCAGAGGACATCTGTGTTCAATCCCACCACTAAATATTTGCTACCTATGTGACCCTGAACAATCACTGCCTGGGCCTTGGTTGTCTCATCTGTAAAATGAGGGGTTTATACGAGATAGCCTCTGAGATCCCATCTAGAACTAATATCCTGTGATTTAGAATCATGTTACTCTCCTGATCAAACAAAATGCCCTCTCCCTCCCCTACTCCACATTGCCTACACCATAAAGTTCAAATGCCTTAACTTCTTCAAGGATCTTCACAATCTGGCCCCAATCTTATCTTCCATCCTTTCTGTCCATTATTCCATTACATAAACCTTCTAGTTCAGTCAAAGTTTGACTTTTTTCACCCTTGCATCTTTTGCCTGTGGTATTCCCCTTACCTGAAAACCTACCCCTTTCCTCTTTAATGACATCATACCCATCTTTATGGACTCATTTCCTCCATGAAGCCTTTATCAGACATTCCAGCCTGAATTACCAGCCCTTCTACTGAATCTCAATAGTAATGAAGTACAGCAATGTGACCTCAGGCAAGTCCCAACCTCCCTGTGCCTCAGTTTCCTTCTCTATAAAATGGGGGAAATAATGTCTCACACTTATATATTGTTTTGAGGTTCACAAGGTGTTTTCATCATAACAATGCTACTTGCTTGTGAAACTCATGAGAGGATGTCTATAAAGTGTTCTGCAACCATAAAGTGTTATTCACTCAGAAGCTATCCTAATCATTATTAAGAAGAATATTATTGGGGGCGGCTAGGTGGCGCAGTGAATAGAGCGCCTGCCCTGGAATCAGAAGGACCTGAGTTCGGAGCCGGCCTCTGACACTTAATCCACACAAACAAAAACCTAGCCGTGTAACCTTGGGCAAGTTACTTAACCCCAATTGCCCTAAAGGGGCGGCTAGGTGGCGCAGTGAGTAAGAGCGCCGGCCTCAGAGTTGGGATGACCCGAGATCAGATCCAGCCTCAGAAAATGAGCACCCACGCATAAATAATGACTAGCCGTGTAACCTTGAGCAAGTTACTTAACCCCAATTGCTTTAAAAAAAAAAAAGAAGAATATTATTTAATGGCAGTACTACTCACCAGGTACTTCTTTACTGGCCTTTCCCTTAGTTATCTTTGTGTATCTATCCTGTTTCTCCTAATAAACAAAGAGTCCTTAACCTGAGATCCATAAATTTGTGGGCTTTTTTTATGTTTTGTTTTTTTTAAAACTATTTTGAAAACTCTCCTTCAAAATAATTGGTTCCCCTTGTAATCTCATTTAGCTTACTTTATGCATTTAAAGTATTGTTCTGAGAAGTCCACAGGCATCCAGTTCTGCCAAAGTGGTCCATGAAACAACCTCTGTGACTAGACTGTAAGTTCCTTGAGGGCAGGGACCATGTTTCTTTGTTTGCACCACAGGGCCTAGCAGAATACTTTTCACTGTAGTAGGTGCCCAATACATATTTGATCCATGACACCAGATAGACACACCCCTCCCACTCTAACAGACCAAATGCATAGTTTCCCAATCATTTCTAAAGAGGGATGGGAGGAGTGAGTGGGGGTGGGAGTGGGGGGCAGGGGGAGGAGCGGAAGGGAAGACAGTTGTGAATAAATGTTTAAGGCCATTTTATCCATATTCAGCTTCAGAAAAATTCTTTTTTATTACCAAACACCAAAGCTTCTATGTCCATAAGACATGAAACAACCGCTTGAAACCCAAATTGACAGAGAGACTTTTGTTTTTCAGAGATTAAAACACTCAGCTGCTTTAAAACAGCTCTGAAAGATGACAAAGCATAACCATTCATTACCTCAGGCTACACCACGGAGAAGCTGAGTAAGAATGACCCTCACTCAATTCTGTGGATTGAGATCACAGGGGTTTTAAGGTCACGATGAAACGCCATTTCCATTTTTTTTCCTCTTTCCTCTTGGGTAAAAACCACTCTGAGAAAATCCTGTGCTCTCCCCTAATCAGGATTTCAGAGAGTCACTGCCACTCACCACAGTTGCCGTTCCTGGCCTGACCGGCTGTGTTGGGAATTTAACTGATGTCTCCACCCTAGCAGCATGTGGAACCAATGTAACAGAGAACAGCTCAGAGATGAAAATGGAGCAACACTGGCAGCCCTAGCTGCCTGAGGTAGCCAATAAAAATGATCCCTGGTCGCAGCATTAAGCATTAAAGGGAAACAAATTAGCAGAAGCAAGCTCTGGTATACATCCAAACAATGCAAGTAAAAGTCATCTTCCTGACAGTTTGTCCAGAGGATTACTGCTATGAAGAGTGTTGGCAGAATATGTAGAGAAGCTGCAAGGGCCCCCAGAAGCCATGTATTGCAACCCCTTCGTTGTACAGCTGAGCAAGCTGAAGCCCAGGGAGATGAAATTACTTTCCCAAGGTCACACGTATTAAAAGGCAGGATTCATAACCCAGAACTCGGACTCCAGAATCAATGGTCTGCCCTCTATGCTAAGCTTCCTCCAAGCTAGGGAAATGAAAGTAAAATCCTGGACTTTACTTAAACTTTATAAACTCTATGGATGCGCAGGAAAGTAAGCTTTTGAGAGGGACCAGAGCATTGTGAATAGAATACTGGCCTCAGAATAATAAAAACATGAGTTTAAATCATGCTTCTAATAATCAGCTGGGGAGGGAGGAAGGGATGGAGCATTTGTATCTTCAGGCACTTGAAGAGCTGTATTTTGGGGAAGGTATTAGGCTTGGTCACATGGCGAAGAACTAGGAACAATGGAAAGTTACAAAAAGACAGATATAGAACACTTTCCCAGGACTTAATATATCCAAAAAGTGGAATGAGCTCCTCCAGAAGGTGGTGGAATCCCTCCTATTAGAGGTTGGCAAGGTAGAATGACCACCTGCTGAGGCTATTGTAGGGGGGATTCCTGGGCAAGAAGGGCTTTATCTTTCCATCTCTCATAACTAGTAATTCTCCCTCAAGTGCATCAGGTCAATCCTTGATGGAGGATTTATGAGAAAACAGAAAAAAACTGAGAGGGATGCAAAGGCACAGATTGGTTGTTATTCTTATTGTTGAGGGGGAACACTCAGGCCTATGAAATCATCTGTTTAACCAAGAGTTCTAAAGCATTCTGATATATCAATTGAAATTCCAACAATTAAAGATTCGTTTTAGGTTTTTAAAATATCTCTAGGGGGACCACAAGATCATATCTTTAAAACTAGAAAGGATTCTAGAAGTCTAGATATCTAAGCTAAGGCCTTCATTTGATAATTGCAGAAATGAGCCCAAGAGAAGTACAGTGACTTAACCAAGGTCTCACACACACACACACACACACACACACACACACACACACACACACACACACGAGGTAGGTAGCAGAGCCCAGATTCAAACCAATGGAATCAGCTACAATGAGGGCTTTGATGGAAGAGGGAAGAGGATCAGAGAATATTTTATCACAAAGATCATTTTTGGTGCTAGAATAGGTCTAGGTATGGGTTCAATGGATCCGATGAGGCCATAGGGGCACAAGGAGAGAGGTGCTAGGAAATAAGAGAATACAAAAAAATCCCTCACTTATTTCAAAACTTTGGCTAAAACTAGTTCTAACTTCCTTTTTCTTACACCTGCAATACCACATAATCCCTCCTTCCAAGACCCAGAAATCAACAATGAGTTCTGAACAGCTAGACACAACCTCTCAATTTTCTGATCACACATCATATAGTTCTATTTATGTGTTTAAGGTCCTATATCATATTCAAATTTGTGTCATATTTATCTGCATAGAAGGCCCAGCTTTTCAATTCTAACATTCTACTGGTATTACTTTACAACTCTGACACATGGAACACCATTGCCTCCAAAGAACTAAAAATGTTCATCACACAGGGTGTTGAAAATGTACTTCATGGACCTGAGCCATCTGCAACATTGCAAGGAACTCCAAAGATGAACAAAAGCAAAAAATAACATCAAGAAAGTATATAACATGGAAAAAAAAAAAAGACGGTCTGATCATGTGGCCAGAGCAATGGATGACTGGAATACAGTAATAATGTTCCTCTAGTTTCATCACCACATCGGGAGAAATTGAGGAAGGCCTCCAGAGTGTTGGGTGGACAGACCCCTTGTGGTGAATTTCTTGGGAGAAGATGGACAGAGGCACATGGGATGAGAGGGTACAGAAGGGTAGGTGTGGATGGGCAAGTATTAATAGGTTGGGATCTGTCTTGTTGAAGGGAACTCTCAAATGAATAAGATCACAGATGCATTTGAATGCCCTACCTACACTACTAGATTGAAAACCTTTAATGTCTCATTTATTTTTGTTTCTTCCTAAGGTCAAGCATAGATACACTGTATAGAGTAATGCCTAAGAAAGACTTAGTGAATTGATGAACCAACTAATTAATCTATAACACTCATAAATTAGGGACTCTCACTGCCTGTTACCTTCTCCTTCTTAGATTTCCATACTTGTTAGGTACATTAAAACAACACACTTTGTATGATGTGGAAATGTATTTCTATTTCACTCAGAGAGGTTCTCTTTAATCTAATCTACTTAGTAGACTACTGTTCCTTGAGACCTTAAGAGCAGGAACCATATCTTGGGTACCAAGTGTGGCCATCCTCTTGATCAAGGTAATAACACAGACTTCAGTCCCCAGCACTGAGTAAGAACTATACTCTCTAATTTAGTAGCACTTCATTCTGGGAGCTCCTCTTTATGCCACAGTTCATTTTTAAAATGAACTAGGCTGGAACATTTCAAACTGTAGATGGTGATGCTATACTTTACGTCAATATAGGGGAGATAATTTTGTAGCTTGAATTATGCTGGGACACACCAGTGGGGGACTTAGAACAACGTGAGAGCACTGGGATCCTGGAGGCTTGAAGAGACACACAAAGGCGTGGGAGGATACCCTATTTCCATTTTGAATTCATTAGCAAATAAAGGTCTATTATAATACCTCCCCCGCCTGGGATGGAAAATTCTTACCTTGAGAATCCTGCATACCACAAAATGAGAAATTTTCTAGGGGGCAGGAGAACCCACAGAATCCATATCAAGGTGACTGATCTGCAGTAGGGAATTGTCTAAGGGCATCAGAAAGCTGATGATGCATAAAGCACTAGGCTTGGAATCAGGAAGGCTTGAGTGAATCCTGCCTCTCAGACTCTCAGGTGAAGCTCCGAGCAAGTCATTTAACCTGTCAGACTCAGTTTCCTCACCTACAAACTGGGCACAATAACAAGGCAGAGTTATTGTCAGGATCAAATGAGATAACAGGTAACATCCTTCACAAATCCCAAAACACTCTGTGAATGTTAGCTATTAGCTCTCTGAGCCTCTTTTAGGGAACTGTGTGGATCAAGGTATCAGACTATTCCATGAAACTTTGCTAAGGGAAGCAGCCCCAAAAGCAGGGAAGTCACTTCCTAACAGAGGGTCCTCAGGATAAGTGTGGATACAATTTCTGAAAAATATGATTACTTTAAAAAAATTTTAAGCTCCTGAAAAAGCCTACTGAAAGTGCCCATTGCATTAAGTAGGTAAGAGATGCCATAGTACTATAAATGAGTCATCTTTTCCTCTGGCAGATTAAGGGGAAGCAAAATTTATTAGGGTAATTAAACGAGAAGTAATTCAGCACATTGAAGTAGAGGGTAGCCATAACATTCATGCACAGCTGTATATTCTAGGAGGTGGGAATGTGTTGCTCAGATTCATCTTCAATTGTTGCACAAAAGCATGTCCGTGTAATGTGGATTTCCTCGATGCCTTATTTTAAATGACCATATCCTGCATGGAAAAGCAGGACAAGAAATAGAAGTGATGCATCTAAATTCATAGCTAGCTAAAAGTTGACATCACCTAATGGCATTTCAAATAAGATCAAAAGGTTTCCAAATTTCAGCCACAATTATAACTTTAAGCAATTTGCATACTCTTAGTACCAGATTCCTAAAGCTCACAATCTTGTGTCTTTATTATCCCCTTTTAGGTTTTATTTCCACAGAAAACCTACCCATTTCCCCCTTCAATTCTCACTTAATCTTAACAATAACACTACTGAAGCACTCCGACTAATGCAGTCTACCAACAGCAGCCATGTACAAGGATAGAAATAATTCCAAGAATGACTCATCCTCTCCCCTCCCCCAGCATCTCCCCTTCCCATTGAAAACAGGCCATACATAGTCATTACACTCTATGGGTTGAGCCACCAAGTATAATCTCAATAATTTCTTGTCAAATTCAGTTATGAGCTGGATGGATTGTCTAAAAGCCAAGTATTACATACCCCTTTTTTGAATGAATATAGACTGATATCCATACCAGAACTGATTTTATGAATAGGTGGAGTTGTTTATGTTGTAAGATCAATCATTCAATCAACAAGCATTTATCAGGCACCTACTATATGATGGACACAGTACTAGGCACTAGGGATACAAATAAAAAGTAAATAATCCCTAGTCTCAAGGAATTTATATTCTAATGTCCTATTGTGCTAAGATTTGAGAGGGGTCCTAAACTAAGTCCTATCCCTCAAGCATCTCTCCCACCTTGCTTCAAAAACTAAAACTAAAATTTGAGATTAATTCCTTTGGATATTCAAAACCAAAATGAACAAATCTCAAGCTGGAGGTTAAACACAATTGATCATTCCATCTATAAAGTGGAGTAGATGTCAGATCACAGGCTGACCCTTAATGACATGGTCCCTTCCCTATCACTCACAGGAGTTTGTTGTTTTGTTTTTTTTAAAGGCTAGAATTGGGTTATTGCCATGTCAAATCATATCTCTTCTCCAGTGATCTTTTCACTTAAGAAAATTTAAAGGTAGATCTCTTAATATGTTTGGAGACCTGTCTTAAGACTTGATTTCATTTCAGGTGAAGAAGGTAAACTGGTAGTGATAGTCTAAGACAGGGAAAGGGTAGGGAGTGCTGAAGGGGGTAAAAAAGTACTGAAAAAGGAGTCAAGGGAGTGCTCAAGATGAACTCACCAACTTTTCAGTTATGCCTAGCCTAATCCCCTTTCTGTTCTATCTGAGATAACAGGATCCTTGGGATAGGGTTGTGTGTCTGACATATTTTCTTTAGTTGATGATGCTTTAAGCATTCATTCTATTTATCCTCATATAGTCTTTATGGTTTTTACTGCATGGGTAATAGCCTTTTACTTATTCCTCATATATCTTATTGACATTTTACACCTGCTTTTAAAAATGAAAAAAACAGATCCAGAGTTGTCCTTTGTTGGATATCCTATAATAAACCAGAACTATAGTTTAGAGAACAGTAAAAATATAGACTCCAAATACTTTCAGAAGTGACTAGCAACATGTCACTCTATGCTGTCCTTTCAGATAGGTCTCATTCAGCAACAAAGTCTTATAAATAACTCATTTCTCAGGGTAATTATTATAAAAAGTCAGAGGTGAAAAGTCACGAATGCTTGTCTTCTTGCCTTCTGTATTTTCAATTTCTTGAAAATGAAAGTTGAGAAAGCTGCTGGCAACCTAAGGGAGTAAAGTTAAATATATCATAAAGTCACAATAAGGCAACATTTTATTGAAACTGATCAGATATGTATGTATACATATATATTTAACACAACACTTCTATATGCCCTACAAACAGAGACTAAAACAACAAAAATGCACACACACATACAAATACACATTCAACTAGTCAGGACTAAATCAGGACTGAAGCCCAGAACTCCTGACTGGCAGTTTGTTGCCAGACAATGCTGCCTCTGAGAATTTCTTAGTTCCACCCTTTGGCCCAATTATGCCTTTTCCTCATTGTCTAATTCTTTGGCTTCCTTCCTTCATTCATATGAACCTGCAACTAGGAAGGTTAGAATTAGATTAAGGTGGTTGCTTACCACTGAGTTCTTATTTGCTCCCCACTAGTCCTTTATTGAATATTCCACCATAATCAAAAATTTGTTTATGGAACAGCAAGAGTGATCTTTGTGTTAAAAAAAAAAAAACAATGGGATAGATGCCTAGGATTTATTCTCTTAGGCAATTCCCAAGCCAAGTGGTTAAATGGTCACTTTGGCTCTAAATGAACCTAGTAGAGTAGCTATAATTCATTATGGGAAGGAAAAAAAAATTCCTTCACCAGGTGGCACATCATTTTGAATCTCCCACTAAGGTGTAAAAATGCCCTGCCTATTTGTGATGCAGAAGACACAAAAATAAATGATCACTAGTCTTACATGCTCATATCTAATCACAGGAACCTTGTGACTACCAGGAGTCAATCTGATTTTATTGTCCTGAGGAGTCTTATATTTAGGGAGGGAGAAAGAAGATCAGCCCAGGACTACTCAAGTTCCCTCCTGAGCCAAACCAAATCCTCCAAGTACCTAAATAATCTAGATCCTTAGAGGCCAGAATTAAAGTCAGCTGGACCTCTTGGAGGCACATCTGGACTCTAACCAGTTCTCTTATGAGACTATCCTAACATAAAAATATATTCGTAAGGTAGCTTGAGCCAGACCAAACTCCAGGGATTTGTCAAGTTGTGAGAGCAGACTGCCATGTATATCAGTGGAAGCCATATGCCCAAGCAATCAATAGTGTATAATAGAGATGTGTCAACACTTTTTTATTGTCCCCAGAGTGGAACTAGAATGTTTGGCAATGTCTTCATTGTTCTAAAGAGGATAGGGGGATTCCATTTAACTATTACCCATAAATGACCATTTTTACCTGAACATTTCATGTTATGGTTGCTATTGTTTCCCAAGGCTGTTTTAAATACACTTGGGGGACCCGGGAGGATTAGCTTTTCCTTTCCCACACTTCACCCTTGCCACTATTAGATGTCAATTTTAACCCAAATCAGGGTCTGTCAGGGTTTAAGCCAAGCACATAGAATGACAAAGTAATGAATGGCTAGGTAGGGACAGTGGGCCTGCTGTTCAGTGGAGCCTATAAGGAAGGTAGAATACTGGGGCTAGGGGCAACTTTATTGGGATTCCATCAGATATATTGTTGTACTTGGGCATCAAAAAGACCAGAGTTTATATTGAACTTCTGACCTTTATTGACCCATGGAAAGTTACTTAATCTCACTAAGTCTCTGTTTCTTCATTCATAAAAGTAAGGCACTTGTACTAAATGGTTTCTAACATGCCTTCTAGTTCTAAATCTATTCTATGCACTCTACTGTGTATAAGTGAACATTTCTTTAAAAACAACTTCGCTAACATTAAACTTAGATAACATAGTTTGATTATCTTGTTATGAATTTCTAGTTGGAAGGCAGTGGGCTGAAATGGCTGGCAATGCACGTGACCTGGAGTCGGAAGACTAGGTTTCTCATCTGAATTTGGCCACTTAATTTGACCTGAGCTTTCTCATCTGTAATTATAATAATACTTGTTCTACCTGTTTCATGGGGTTGCTGATAAGATCAAATGAAATAAAGGACATGAAGTGCTTGTGTTTGTCCTTGTTTTTGAAGAGGGCCATGTCATCAGGGAAATGAATGGGCATTACCTCACTCTTAAGGGAGTACATGAAAAAGCCTTAGCCTAAAAGGGCCAAGGGGTCCCATTGCATCCTGGGTCATCTCTAGTCATCCTGATGAATATCAGGTCACTGGACCCAGATGATTCTGGAGGAGAAGGTGAGGCTGGTGACCTTACACAGCCCTTCCTCACTCAAATCAAAGTCAACTGCAAGTCATGTCATCATTTCCCTGATTCCATGGTCCTCTTTGAAAATGAAGGACAAACACAATCTGTGAGTAGGCCTAGCTGCCTGAATGGGGACCCAACTAACTCAATTCATCCTCTCCCTCTACTTCTTCTCCTTCTCCTCTCCAAAGAAAGGTAAATTTTGATGACTTAGAAGCTGCCCACTTAACTTAAGGTTTACTGGCTAGATTCCTCCTTCCTTCCTTCCTTCCTTCCTTCCTTCCTTCCTTCCTTCCTTCCTAACCTTCCTTCTTTCCTTCCTTCCTTCCTTCTTTTCTTCCTTCTTTTTTTCCAAAAACTGGGACCCATTTCATTCTGAAGCTCATAGATTGGACCACAATAGGTCCCTGCCCAAGCTCCACTTAAAGGCTGTATTTTGGGCCCTCCTGGCTTAGAGTGAATGTCAGTGGTAACTGTTTCTCTTTGGAACAGCAAGCCTGCGGGTCTTTCCCTCCCAGCTTGATATTTTTTCTTTTTTTTTTTTCTAATTAAGGGGGCATCCTTTGATTCACTTCTTAAAGAGGCCTATTCAATGAATGGGCATTAACTTACTCTGAGTGAGTGCCTTAGCTTAAAAGGGCCAGGTTCTCCCATTGAATCCTGGGCCATCTCCAGTTATCCTGATATATATCAGGTTACTGGATCCAGATGGCTCTAGAGGAGAAAGTGAGGCTGGTGACTTTGAACAGCCCTTCCTCACATGAAGTGCTACATGAGCCTGAAAGCATGGAGAAGTTAAACTGTTATTACCATTAATTAGCAACCCATTCCACCATAAAGATACTTGAAGTGGAATGTTAGAAACCCAGTACTAGAATACTTCTGCCATCACTAATAAGCAATAGAAGAAAATTGCTCATATACCATACATATGATATACATCACTAAGTCAATCCATACCTCCTACCTCCACTCAACACCACCATTTATTTATAGCTTAATAAGATCAGTTTAATAATAATAGAATAGCTTAATAATAATTAATAATAGCTTACATTTATGTAGTACTTTAAGTTTCACAAAGCACTTATCTCATTTTATTTTCACAAAAACCTTAGGAGGTAGGTGCCATTATTATCCCCATTTTACAAATGAAGAAACTGAAACAGATAGAGGTTAAATGACTCATCCAGGGTCATACAGTTGGTAAGTGTCAAAGGCAGGATCAGAATTGACTGAATCTGATTCCAGATCCAGTGGTATATCTACTGTGTGTCACCTAGCTGCCTTAGTTTAGAGTTGGTTTCCAGCCCTAAACCAAGGGAAGGGACCTTAAACTATAGACATTGAGTTTGACCCCCTCGTTTTACAAAGACGAAGACCTAGATAGGTTAAGTGACTTGCCCAGGGTTACACAGCTAGTAAGTGTTTGAGTATTTTTTGTCACTTTATATATGCCTACCTCTTTCTTAGGTGTTTTACACTCTAAAAGATGAGATCTGCCATATGGAACAGATGAGTAACAACACAATGCAGGATGCAGAAATGTGCCAAAATAAATGATAAATACTGATCTCACAAGCAAAGGCTGGAGAGAACTGGAAAGGACTTATGGAAGGATTCAGATAAAAAGAGAGGTTGGGAAAAGCCTTCTGGGTGAGAGGGCATAGCTTGAGCAGCCTGCTCATAGGCTCCAGAATGAGCAGGATTTCTTTACTGAACAATGGGAACACTAGCATGAACTGAGCAGAGAGCTGATGTTGGAGAATAATGAGAGATAATATTGGCTAGGTGATATGGGACCAGAACCCTGAATGCTGGGGTGAGGAATTTCCACTTTGGAGGACCTTTGTCTATATTTAAGAAGGGAGTGGACCATGATGAAAGGAAGATTAATCTATGGTGAGATGTAACATGGAATAAAGTCAGGAAAAATTAGGATGGAAACAGTTAGAAAACTACATCCATAATCCAGAAGCAAGATAATAAGACCCTTGACCAAGGGTCTTTTGTGTCATAGCCTCCTTTGGTAGCCTAGTGAAGTCTATGAATCTCCTCTCAGAATATTTTTCAATGCATAAAATACATAGCATTGCAAAGGAAGCTAATTATATTAAAATATAATTATTAAATTATTTTTAAATCCATGGACCCAGGTTAAAAACCCCTGTCCCAGACTAATGTAGTGGCAGAAAAAGACAAATGGATGTGAAACACATTTCAAAGAAAATATTAATAGAACTTAGTGAAGTTGAATAAGAAAAAAGAAGAATCGAAGAATATGTGAGTCTTGAATCTGAATAATTGGGATGTCCCCCTGATTATACTATTAGCTCAACCAGATTGCTGGAAACTACTAGAAAAAAACAGAGCCTAGGTTCCTCCAAGTGGTAACTAATCTATATTGGATTGCAGGACCTTACAAGTGAAGGACAGGACCTATGAAGAAATCTACCCATATATTCAATATCAGTCAAGACTTTAAAAAAAAATACAGTATTTACTTGAGGTCCTGAAACTTGAGGGAGTCATGGCCAACTTGAAAGGAACCCTAGCAGTTAACATGAACAAAAGGATACGTATCACGCAATGCTGGAGCTGGAAGGATCATAGTCAATGAGGAGCCCTATGGGAAATAATAACCACCACCACAACAACAATACCTACTATGTACCAAGCAATGTGTTAAGTGCTTTACAAAATATTAACTCATAGTTCCTCACAACAACCCTGGGATATAGGTGCCATTATTATTCCCATTTTATAGTTGAGGAAACAGGTTGAATGGCTTGACTAAGATTACACAGCTAATATCTGAGAGTAGATTTAACCTCAGGTTTTTCTGATTCTAGATCCAGAGCTCTATACACCATGCTGCTTAGGTGCTATTAATTATTAATAATTATAGCTATTAAGGCTAGAAAATAAAAGGTTTGGAAATAATTTGCAATATAATTATGTTGGCTAATTCTTAATAGTCTTAGTAAAATGTCAAGTCCAAAGTGATAGATTTCCTGTCATAGATTTAGAGCTGGAGGAGGCCATGGAGGTTATTTTTGTCCAACCCTCTCATTTGATAGATGAGGAAACTGTTGACCTCACCTCAGGTCACGTAGAAAGTAAGCATCAGAAGCAGGATTTGAACTGAAATCCTCTCATTCCAAAGCCATAGTTCTGAATATATAAAGGTAAGGAAGCCAGCCTTCCAACTTATTCAAGGACTTTCTAGAAAACTACAGAATAGGAAAGGCTGAATAAAAGACTTGCCAGAGAGCCTGAATTGAGCCCAGCTGGTCAACAAAAGAGACCATCGTCTTAGGTGATGCCTGCACCTGCCCCAAAGAGTCTGCTCTGATGCCAGGCTATTCTTGCTCAAGATAAGCACCAGAAAACTGCACTGGTTTCAGGAATTATATTTAATGACAAGCGTCTGCTCCTCAGTCTTTTTCTTATATGCATTGCAGATCCAAAGGTGGCAGCTTGAAGGGAGAGATCTTAAAGAAAGGGGGCATTTTCAAATTTTTGAAATAGCTCTTGAAACAACTGAACCTCTGGGCAAATGTAAGATTAGAGAGGCCTCTCAGAAAAGTTCCAGACCAGTTTTATGAAGCCCCACAATAAGGTAAGTACAGACATCACCCCACCCTACTCCACCCTCAGTTGCACTCCCTCCAACCAGAAGGATTTGTCTTTGTACCCCTGATGCCTTGCACAGTAGCTGGTATTATGGCAGGAATGTATAAATGCTTGTTGCTTGATTGAGGGAATGGGAACAGGGGATATGATCATCAGGAGTCATTGTTCTAGACCTGTATAAACTACAGAGGCCATTTAATCCAAGTCCCTCATTTTAGAGATAAAGATACCGAGGCCCAAGGAAGTGAAGTCAAGCTATGCACAGAGTCACATAATGTCAGACCTGCAATTTAAAGAAGTTATGGCATCTTCCAGTATACCATAAATGACCTGTATCTTCTGATTCAAATCTATCCATATACCTTAACCCAAATGCCTTTTTCCCTGGTCAATGATACAAAATTTACAATTCAATCCAGAGGAATATGGTCTGGTGACAAAGTATTCAAAGGTCCAGCAGGTGCCAGGCTAGTATTTAGACTGCCAATGGCAAAAGACAAGGGCCACCACAATATTGCTTGGTGGAAAGGATTTTGAACCAAGTTGGTCAATAAGGCTTAAAGTATAAGAAGAATATAAAATAATGGATATTAGGAAATATTTCACAACTATGAGGATTATGAAACACTGAAGGAAACTTTAAAAATTATAAAAATCTCCATGTGAAGCTATTTGAAAGAATACAGTAAGCAACTATTCATCTAGAAGAATTTAAGGCAATCCCTCCTAGAAAGGACTAGATTAAATATTCTCTAAAGGATTCAGTCCAAGAAACTATGATAATTTGTAATCATGCTTTATAACATCATGAGTCCCTTTAATCATTGACACACAGGAAGAGACTGGATGTCTCTGATTTATTTCTGCAATTACATGCCTTTTCTCTGTGACATTCAGAAAGACTGAGAGACTTCCATGGCCACGCCATCGATCTCATAACTTTCTAATGTAATATACTAACCTTAAAATAAATCATTGCATAGTGTTCAATATGTCTAAAGAACAAGATATTCTACCCTCTTTATATTGTCCAGGCAACTACATGCTATAAATTATTTCTTTTTTTATTTAAAGCAGTTGGGGTTAAGTAACTTGCTCAAGGTTACAGGGCTAGTTATTATTTATATGTGGGTGCTAATTTTCTGAGGCTGGAACCAATACCGGGTCCTCCTGACTCTGGGGCCGGGCATTCTAACTTACTGTGCCACCTAGCTGCCCCTAAATTGTTATTTCTTAAAAAAAAAAGGACCACGAAAAATTAAGAGTTTTGACAAGATATAGTTTATTTGGGGGCGGAGCCAAGATGGCAGAGTAGAAACAGCTCATCCAAGCCACTCTGCCCCCACATTCCCCCCAAACGATGTAAAAGGGGACTCTGAACAACTTCTGGAGCCCTAGCACCCACAGAATGACACAGAGAAGCTAACCTCCCACTGAGGACAGCCCAGCAGCCCTGCAGGAAGGACCAGCACAGCAGTCTGGGAGCCGGCAGTGCGCAGCATGCAGAGCGCGGGAAGCCGAGCTGAGCCTGAGCTGAGGTCCCCGTGAGCCGAGGTTTTAGCCCCAGGGCACCAGGGCCAATAGCCAGCTGGAGGAACCCTAGAACACCAGTAGCTGGGGCGACTCCAGAATTATCAACATAGACGTGCCTAGGACAAAGTAAGAGGTTAGTGTCCTATGGACTTTGGGACCTGTATTTGGGGAATGCGTCAGCTTCCTCCCCTGGGGGCTAGAGGCCACTGAGGAGACACACCATTTTGTAGTTTTCAGACGCAGCTCCAGCTCCTAGCCTGCAGAATTGTAGGGAGATCCAGCGATCAGTCTTGGGGGGTAATCGCTCTTGCTTTAACCTGCCTGGATCTGGATTGTGATCTAGGGTGGAAGTCGTGGGTGGGTTTACAGCTTGCCAGAAACGGAAGTTGCCCCCCACATATTTGGGACGAAAATTCCTCTATCTGGCCTTAAAGCCATAGTGTGGCAACAAGCCCAAAAGTCAAGCAATTAAGTGGCAACATGGCAAGGCAAAGGAAACAGAAAAATGCAACCCTAGACTCCTATTTTGGGGGCATAGAGCAGGAAAAGGACTGTGAGGTCAGAAGTCCTGCTCCAAAAGCCCCAGGGGAAAACATGAGCGGGTTGCAGGCCATAGAGGACCTTAAGAAGGACTTTAAAAATCAAATAAGATAAGTGGAGGAAAAATTGGAAAGAGAAATGAGAAGGATGCAGGAAAAGTATGAAATGAGGGTCAACAGCCTGACTGAGGAAAACAACACCTTAAAAAATAGACTAACTCAAATGGCAAAGGAGGCCCAAAAGGGCAATGAGGAGAAGAATGCCTTAAAAAGTCGAATTTGCCAGATGGAAAAAGAATCTCAAAAGTTCACTGAGGAGATTCATTCCTTTAGAGTTAGACTGGAGCAAATGGAAGCTAATGACTTTATGAGAAATCAAGATGCTGTTAAGCAGATCCAAACAAATGAAAGATTAGAAGGCAATGTGAAATATCTCATGGAAAAACCACTGACCTGGAAAATAGATCCAGGAGAGACAATTTAAAAATTATTGGACTACCTGAAAGCCATGATCAAAGAAAGAACCTAGAAATCACCCTTCAAGAAATTCTCAAGGAAAATTGCCCTGATGTTTTAGATCCAGAGGGCAAAATAGAGGTTGAAAGAATCCACAGATCACCTCCTGAAAAAGATCCCAAAAAGAAAACTCCCAGGAATATTATAGCCAGGTTCCAGAATCCCCAGATCAAGGAGAAAATACTACAAGCAGCCAGGAAGAAACAATTTCAATATTGTGGAAACACAATCAGAATAGCACAGGACCTGGCAGGTTCTACACTGAGGGATCGAAGGGCATGGAATATGATATTCCAGAGGGCAAAAGACCTGGGAATGAACCCAAGGGTCACCTACCCAGCAAAACTGAGTATTTTGTTTCAGGGGAAAATATGGTCATTCAGTGGAATAGAGGACTTTCAAGCATTCCTGAGGAAAAGACCAGAATTGAATAGAAAATTTGACATCCAAACGCAAGAAGGAAGAGATGCCTGAGAAGGTAATCAGTGAAAAGAAATCAAAAGGAACTTATCAAAGTTGAACTATTTACATTCCTATATGGAAAAGCAATAACGGTGACTGATGATATCTTTCTCACTATGAAAATAATGGAAGAAGGGTGTGTGGTCATATGAGTACATATGTGAATGTGTGTGTAGATGGTTACAGTTATATATGGATAGAGGGCATAGGTTGAATTTGTTGGGAAGGGAGAATACTCAAGGGATGAAATTATGAGGTGAGAGAGGAAAGTGGCAAGAGGAGATGGGGAGAGACAGGGTAGGGTAAACTATCTTATGTAGAAGAAGCAAGGGGAAGTGATTGTAAGGGGGGGAAGAATAGGAAGGCAAAAAGGCAAAACCACATTCTCATTGAATTTGGTTCAGGGAGAGAACGACGTACATGCTAAATGGGATATCTCAACCTGCAGCAGAATAGGGGGAAGGGTGATGAGAGGGGGGAAGGGTGATGAGAGGAGGGAAGATGGATGGGAGGGCATCCTTGGGGGGAGGGGTGGTTGGAAGTACCCACTATAGAAGAGGGACAGGATCATGTGGGGAATGGACCAGGTGGGGGGTGGGATAAGTGGGAGGGAACTGTAAGCAGCCTTGTACAATATATCTACTATGATAATGTTTTGCATAGCTAGACATGTACAACATATACTGAATTACTTATCTCCCCAGAGGGAATGGGTGACAAGGGAAGAAGGAAATGGATCTGAAAGTCGAGGTCTTAAGATTAAATGTTTCAAATATATATAAATACTATTATTAATACTCTTTTGCTTATAATTGGGAGATAAGATGTGCAGGCATTGGGACACAAAGATTCACCTTCCTCTAATGGAAAAGTCGAAGGGGGTATGGGAGAAGGTATGGGAGAGAGCAGATTGGAGGAAGCGATATCTTGTGGGACTGCTATTCTGGGAGGTTGGGTAGGGGAATAACGGGGGGAAAATGATTGTAACTCAAAATCTGGCGGAAATGAATGATGTAAAACAGAAGTTAATAAAGCATTTGTTTAATAAAAAAAAGATATAGTTTGTTTTGGTTAAAAATAATGTCTGTTAACAGACAAGTGATATTTAAATGTCTCTTTTACAAGATGAATATTTTTTCAAAACTGGTATTATTGATAGTGTAAGACTTTATCATACTTTATCTTCAGTTTTATTAAGCCCAATAGCACTATCAACAAAGTGAATTATATTTAACTGTTGCTGTTAACAAGTTGAAAGTATGATGGAGATAAGTAGGCCTAGCTCATTGCTTAGCACTCTCCTTTCTATTGCCCTGGAAATACCACCAAACCTCTCTGGTTATAGACTGAAAAGTAAATTGCCTTAGTGGAGGTAAGATCACCAACTCTTTGTCCCCAAAAATTTACTTGCCAAAATGTACCAACATTTAAGAAAATATCATGGGGGAAGGTGGGGAGTGGGCACAAGAAGCTGAGAAAGGAGGGGAGAGAATTTATTCTAATACTTGGTTTACTTATAAAGGACTAGTCCAAGAATGATATAATCTGCAAAAGTACTGTCAGTCAACAAGAATTTTTTAAAAGCTTCCTATATGGAAGGCACTATGCTCTGCCCACAAAGAACTTACATTTTAATAAGAGACAACCTGTAAACAACTACATCTATACAAGAAATAAATAGATATATACATCTCTCTCTTGATATATATTCATGTACATATGTGTATATATACATACATATACACACATACATGCATATACACATACATATATATTTGTGTGTGTATATATATATATCCATATATATCTATATATATGTTAGATTGGAGGCCATCACAGAATGAAGGCACAAGCATTAACAAGGAATAGTAAAGGATTATAGCAGACAGTGGAATTTTTTGTTTGTTGTTGGTTTGTTCTTCTTAATAGAAGACAACCAATGATATCACAATCAAGGTCAAGGTACAGTGTGTTCAACTATGGCTGAGCAGACCAATACAAGTTCAGAAGACTCTACCACAAGTCAGGCACAAATAGTCTGTTTGAACATTGGGGCTGAGATGTCTAGACTTACACGGTTCATTTCCTTTGTGCAATTTTTAGCTAAGACTTGAAGGAAATTAGGGGTAGCCAGGAGGCAGAGGTGAGGAAGGATAGCATTCTAAGTGTGGGGTACAGCCATTGAAAATACACAAAATCAAGAGACAGGAGTTAAAGTAACACCAAGAAGGGAAGTAAAATGTAAGAAGACAGGGGCGGCTAGGTGGCGCAGTGAATAGAGCGCCGGCCCTGGAATCAGAAGGACCTGAGTTCGGAGCTGGCCTCCGACACTTAATCCGCACAAACAAAAACCTAGCCGTGTAACCTTGGGCAAGTTACTTAACCCCAATTGCCCTAAAGGGGCGGCTAGGTGGCGCAGTGAGTAAGAGCGCCGGCCTCGGAGTTTGGATGACCCGAGATCAGATCCAGCCTCAGAAAATGAGCACCCACGCATAAATAATGACTAGCTGTGTAACCTTGAGCAAGTTACTTAACCCCAATTGCTTTAAAAAAAAAAATGTAAGAAGACAGAAAGTTAGGATTCAGACAAAAAATAGGATTTTCTTTTCAGTTATGTGGGTAATTCATGGAACCCTTCTCCCCAAGAATTACTATGTAAAAATGGATTTAAATTATATTGACCAGAGACACATCTATTGGACGTTAATAGGGATTTGAAACATTGCTGCCACCATATTTGCTCTTTTCTCTCTCTTCACTCCTTGACTGTGTCACTCCTTGTCAGATGCCTGTCTTTAACATCAACTATGAGTTATACCAAACTGCATAACAGATTTTGTGGATTTTGACATTCCAGGATGGAATAGTACCAAAATGGTAACCTAATCTGTAAATCAAACTCATATTTTAGAAATCAATAATAATCCACATTTATATCACCCCTTAAGGTTTGCAAAACACTTATTATCTCACTTGATCCTCTCAATAATACTATCAGGTTAGTATTCTTCTCCTTAGCCTACAGACAAAAAGAAATCCACTCCCACCCCCAAAATGTTCTCCATGAACAAGAAACTCCATCTCCTAACTCTGGGCATTTTCTCCTTCCTGCCCCAAATGTTGACCTTCCTCAGTTCCATCTACTGACTTTGCTGGCTTCCATTAAGTCACAACTAAAATCACATCTTTTCCTGGATGCCTTCTTCAACCTCGATTAATTGGAATGCCTTTGCTCTATTAATTATTTTCTATTTATCCCATATATAGCTTGTTTTATACATATGGTTTGCATATTGTCTCCCCCACTAGGCTGTAAATTCTTTGAAGGTCTCTTTTGTCTCTTTTTGTAACCCCAATGCCTGGCATGTGGTAGGTGCTTGATAAATATTTACTGGTTGATTGATTGACCTGTGTATGTGTATTTCCAAAGATCTTAAGCTCCAAGTGGGAAGAAAAAGTGGGAGATTTGTTCTGCTTGGTCCCAAACTTGTTAGAAAGAAACACTAGGGTTCATGTGAAGAAAAACTTTTTTCACAATCAAAACTAAAGTGGAATGAGCTACCTTAAGAAGTCACAGGATCACAAAATCATAGGTTTAGCACTGGAAGAGACTTTAAGGTTCATCTATTCCAGTTCTTTAGTTTTACAGGTGATAACAGCCATTTAATATAATGTAACCTTCTATTCTAGTAAATATTTTACACGTGTTGTTGAGTCATTTCTGTTGTGTCTGACTCTTGGTGACCCCATTTGGGGTTTTCTTAGCAAAGATACTAGAGTGGTTTGTCATTTCCTTCTTCAGATGAGGAAACTGAGGCAAACTGGGTGAAATGATTTACCCAGGGCCAGGGTCACCCAGGTAGTAAGTATCTGAGGCCATATTAGGTTAATTGATTTACTAAAGGACTCAGGGTTAAGTGTCAAAGTCTGCAAATGAACCTGAGATCTCTGAATCCAAATGCAGTTCCCCCTTGTTGGAGGTATTGTAAACGGGATGCTTTCCCAGGAATAAATTGAATAGACAGCCCACTAACATCCCTTCCATACTGAAATGTTATGATTCTTAGTCTTATCTAAAGTTTTTTCCCAGAACAGACCTTCACAAAAATGTGTTGAATTGAATAGAAATGCTTAGGATCACTTAAAATAAAAACAGGATGCTGATAATTATGGATGGAAAGTTAGAATGGAAAGGATCCTTTCATTAAGCATTGAAGTGACCTAGAATTCTTATTACAGCACTTATTTTTAATTTTAGCCCTGGGATTTTAGAGTCAAGTCCAGGTTTTCCAGAGCGCCTCCAGAAAATTTAACCAAGGTAACTCATTATTACCCTTTCAGCTGCTCAGTACGTTGAGTAACATCTTAAATTCAAATTAATTAGAACAATGGCTACCAAAAAAACTGCCAGTGTTTTGTTAACAACCTATGTTTTCAAGAAAAAAAAAATCACATTTCACAGTATCATAACTAATGAATTTTCTACTACCTGAAACAAATACCTTTTCATTCCATTGTTTGATATGTTACTTTTATTTTTGGTCCAGACCTGTAATTTCATCTCCAAAGGATACTCACAGCATGGAAACTCCCCCCACTAATGCAGCTCAGCAACTACTCTAGAATTTTCAGCTTTTAAGAGAATTGCCAGGGTACTAAGACTTTATTTACCCATGATCACATAACTAATATACATCAGAAGCAAGATTTGAACCATGTTTTTCCTGACTCCAAACCCAACACTTTTACTCACTACTCCACGGTACCATAGTCATAACTTATAACTATTATATAAGGATTTCTGAAGATATGTTTTCGGCACGATTCTTCATTAATCTTGCTAACCCTCACATTAGACTATCTCCCAGAGTGCATAATAATATTTTGTACCACACAGTGGGTGGTGATTTAATATTCCTACCACCCCACTCCTCACATTCAAACAGCTGAGAAAAATAGAGGTTAAAAACATGCACATTTTGCCCAAAGTAAATTAGAGGCAAAGCCATCACTGAATTAGGGACATTGCAATTATCTGTATGGTCATTTTATTCTTGCTTCTTTAAGTCTATCTTAAACAGTGCATTTTCTTAGAACATGTATTAAAAGTTTTAACTGATTTTTCTCCCAAAGAGCTCTGAAATAGTTTTATACACTATAAGTGCAATCAACCACATCTAAAAAGGAAAGCCAAAGAAACAATAAAGTAATGGCATGTTGCTTGGTTGGTGTTTTTTGGGGGGTGGAGAGGGGATTGGGAGTGGCAGGGCAGAAAGCAGAGGATAGCCAAGCAACTCAAAAGATTAACGTCCATTCAATAGTCTCTCACTTTTAGAGCACCTAAGTAAAAGCTGATCACATTAAAAATGACCAGGAATCTCTACACTCATTTTAAATTTTGACAGTTCAATTCCTAGTTGAAAAACAGGGGTTCATACACACACACACACACACACACACACACACACACACACACCACCACCACCACCACCACCACCACCACGACCAACAACAACAATCTACAAGTTACAGCAGGAATATAGCTTCAGGCACACATACCCCTCCAAACTATACACCCCCACCCAAGAAGGGGGAAAAAAAAGAGAATGATTGGGACCAACACCACTCAACAAATTTTTTTTTTTCTGCAAATGGAAATGTGTGATTCATTCTATTAAACATTGTAAAACTTGGGAGACAAAATTAAATATCCCTAAGTTACTACCATGGGGACATGGAGGGGAACAGCCTATAAAACCTCTGTAGGGGCACTACATATAGCTAGCTATAAACCAACCATGAAAAATAGCACCACTGTTACATGAAACTAGTAATGATGAAAAAAACTTTGTATAAAGCTTAATGTTTTTGAAAACACTTTTATTTTCCTAAGTTATGTCAGGCTTTGAATATGCTCTGACTGTCTATCAGACGTGGGGAACCTGCAGACTTGAGGCTACACATGGCCCTCTAGGTCCTCAAGTGCAGCCTTTTACCATACTTGGACCTGAATCCAAGGATTCAGTCAAAGGGCTGTACCTGAGGACCTACAGGACCACATGTGTCCTTGAGGCCTCCAGGTTTCCCATCCCTATTCTATACAGTTTGATGATTATTAACCCTCTCTGGTAACATAGAGCTAGCCTGGGAAAAAGTAGCCAATAAGCCTTTTGGGTGCCTAACCATTTTGTAGCAAAGACTGTGGAAACAGTAGTGCAGTGGGTAGAGCACTGGGCTTGAAATCAGGAAGACTCATCTTCCTGAGTTCAAATCTGGCCTCAGATACTTACTAGCTGGGTGACCCTGACCCTGAGTAAATCATTTCACCCAGTTTGCCTCAGTTTCCTCATCTGAAGAAGGAAATTACAAACCACTCCAGTATCTTTGCTAAGAAAACCCCAAATGGGGTCACCAAGAGTCAGACACAACAGAAATGACTCAACAACATGTGTAAAATATTTACTAGAGGGGCAGCTAGGTGGTGCAGTAAGAGCACCAGCCCCAGAGTTAGGAGGACCTGGAATCAATTCCAGCCTCAGAAAATGAGGACGCATACATAAATAATGACTGGCCGTGTAACCTTGAGCAAGTTACTTAACCCAAATGCTTTTAAAAAAAATTTACTAGAATAGAATGTTACATTATATTAAATGGCTGATATTATTAAGTGGGATGCTGGACTCATCCACAATTGAAGCTCATAAATTTCTTTAGAGGGCATCCCAAAAGTCTTCCTGCAGTTCTAAGTTTTGTTTTTTTCAAAATTACTTCAGAAGTATAAAAGTTATAAATTTATAAAAAAAATTTAAAACCATCACTTGAAAGTTTAATTTTTTTAATTCCATTTACAGTTATATAATTTTTTGAATTTCGAAAAATATAAATTTTTTATTTTAACAATACAGGCACCCTGTCATGGAAGATACTTTCTCAGCCCACCAGACTGGTATAAAAGACCTTCTTAACCATCTATCTCCATTAGACTTTTTCTTGTGTAGTCACATCAAAATTGTCATATATGCACCAAAATTTCATTCCATGACTCAAGCAAGGATTACAAATGCAATATTTTCAGTTGCCAAGTAGCAGCTGATGAGAGTATTTTTATGAAGTTCAAAAATCAACTAGAGTAATTTAGAGCACAAGATGGTCATATTGAATTTTAGTAAGTAAGATATTTAATAAGAAATATTTTAAAATCATAAATAACTTTTAATTTTTTTGTTTTTCATAGTATTCATACCTCTATAGTAATTAAAGCTTAAGATTTTGCTAAGACTTTTAAAAAGAAAACTCTGCATTTAGACAATTATAGAGGCACAAAAGGTTATCACTGTTTCCTGGGATCAGGTAAAACTGAAATTAAAAATCGTCATTAGCATTTTCCACCTACAGACCTTACCTTTTGTTATGTTATCAAATAACCTTTTGGAAATGTCCAAGTCTTGTGGGAAGAAGGAAAGGGAATGCGCATTTATTAAGTCTCTACCATGTGTCAGGCACTTTGTAAACAACAGTCCTGGGAAGGAGTGCTATTATGATCCCCATTTTACAGCTAAAGAAAGCAGACTTGCCTAGAATCACATATCTAGTAAGTGTCTAAGACCATATTTGAATTTAGGTCTTCCTGACTCCAGGCCCAATAGTCTATCCACTAGGCCATATGGCAGCCATGTGGTTCTGTCTACAGGTAAAAACAACAACAACAACAACAACAACATAAACAATAAATATTTTGATACAACCAATTACTCTAGAATAACCAACTACTCATATAATTTTGTAGGGAATTTTGTTATTTTTCAGTCATGTCCTACTCTTCATGATCCCATTTGGGGTTTTCTTGGCAAAGATACTGGAGTGGTTTGTCTTTTCCTTCTCCAGCTCATTTGACAGATGAGGAAACTGAGACAAACAGTATTGAATGATTTGCCCAGGGTCACACAGCTAGTAAGTATCTGAGGCTACATTTGAACTCAAGTCTTCCTGAGTGCAGCACTCTATCCACTACACCACCTAGCTGCTCATTTTTGTAGGGCATATGGGGCTCTAATGGCAGCTAAATGACACATCTCCCTGAATTCAAATCTGGGATCTTTGCTAGGAAAATTCCAAATGGAGTGATGGACTGAAAAACGACTGACCAACAACCAAATGGGGGCTCTAAATGAAAGAAGTTGTCTTCTTTTGTAAATAGACATATGTTGGAAAAGAGAAGAAAACGTATGCCTATTTTATTTTCAACTAACATAGAAAATTTTCAAAAATACTAACAATAACACACACTTCTGTAGTGCTTTAAGGCCATGTTATATAACCAAAAAGTGGCAGTGTGAATTGCACAATCATTCAGTACATTCAGGTAAAAAATCTGTTTTGTTCTCTGTTACCTAGATTGACTTGATCATATCTATGGTTATATAGATCTAGCCATAATGAAATATCTGACCTAAAAAGTGACCATGAAATACACTCAATTGTCCCATAGCCAATGTTATAATTATGTACATTTAAGGACATTGGTCCCTGCAGCTGGAGGAGCTCAAGGATTAATTTAAGCCATCATGGTATCTGAAATTCACTTTCAAAGAGTTATTCTTTTAAGAGACCTTGGATTTTTTTTCTCATTTAATATTTTATTTTTCCCAATTATGTGTAAAAGCAATTTTGCCATTCTTTAAAAAAAAATTCTGGGGGTGGCTAGGTGGCGCAGTGAGTAGAGCATCGGCCCTGGAGTCAGAAGGTCCTGAGTTCGGATCTGACCTCAGACACTTAATGAACACACAAACAAAAACCTAGCCATGTGACCCTGGGCAAGTTACTTAACCCCAACTGCCCTCCAAAAAGCAAAAAAAAAAAAAATTCTGAGTTCCAAATTCTCTCCTTTCCTCCCCTCCCACCCCTACTCCCCATTGAGAAGGCAAGCAATTTGGCATAGGTTATACATGTGTAATCATGCAAAACACATTTCCATGTAAGTCATTCTGTGAAATAAAACACAGACCAAAAAAAAAGCAAGAAAAATAAATAAAAAATATCTTTGATCTGCATTCAGGCTCTACCAGTTCTTTCTCTGGAAATGGACAGCACTTTTCATCCTAAATCCTACAGAATTGTCTTGGATCACTGTATTGCTGAGAACAGCTAAGTTGTTCATAGTAGATCATCATACAATATTGCTATTACTGTGTACAATGTGCTCCTGGTTCTGCTCACTTCACTTTGTATCAGTTCATGGACCTCTTTCCATGTTTTTCTGAGAACATCCTGCTCATCATTTCTTAAATCACAATAGTATTCCATCACAATCATATGCAACAACTTGTTCAGTCATTCGCCAATTGATGGATATCCCCTCAATGTCCAATTCTTTGCTGCCACTAAGAACTGCTATAAATATTTTTGTACACACAGGTCCTTTTCCTTTTTTTTTATCCCTTTGGGATACAGACCTAGTAGTGGTATTGCTTGGTCAACGGGTATGCATGGTTTTAATAGCCCTTTGTGTTTTCATTTTCCCACATCTTCTCTAACATTTATCATTTTCCTTCCCTGTCATATAGCCAAACTAACAAGTGTGAGGCAGTAGCTCAGTCATTTTAATTTGCATTTCTCTCAATAGTGATTTAGAGCATATAACTATAGATAGCTTTAATTACTTTGTCTAAAAACTGCCTGTTCATAATCTTGACCAATTGAGAATGGTTTATTTCTATAAATTTGACTCAGTTTTCTATGTTTGAGAAATAAATCCTTTATCAGAAAAACTCATATAAAAGTGTTTTTTTCCACAATAGTGGTTTCTATGTATCCATCCCTCCATCCTATTTTCTCCATTTATCCTACTCTCTTTTTACCCTGTCCTTTCTCAAGTGTTTTTCTTCTCACTTTTATCTCCCCCAACTCTTCTCTTTTCTTCTTCCTTTCCTACTTTCCTGTATGGTAGGATAGATTTCTACACCCAACTGAGTGTGTATATTATTTCCTCTTTGAGTCAATTCCTATCAAAGTAAGGCTCGTGTGTGCCCCTCCCACTTTCCTCACTTTCCCCTCAACTGTAAAACCCCTTTCAGGCCTCTTTTATGTTAGATACTTTCTCCCATTCTATCTCTCCCTTTCCTCTTCTCCCAGTGCATTCTTCTTTCTCATCCCTTAATTTTATTTTATATTTTTAGATAATCATACCATCAGTCAACTCACACCTCTGCTTTCTGTCTGTGTATACTCCTGTCTTAATAATGAGAACGTTTTTAACAGTTATAAATATCATTTTCCCACGTAGGAATATAAACAGTTTAGCCTTATCAAATACCTTATGATTTCTCTGTCCTGTTTACCTTTTTATGCTTCTTTTGCATCTTGTATTTGACAGTCAAATTTTCTATTCAGCTCTGGCCTTTTCATCAGGAATGCTTGAAAGTCCTCTATTTCATTGAATAGCCATTTTTCCCCTGAAGGATTATACTGTTTTGCTGGGTAGATGATTCTTGTTGTAATCCTAGCTCTTTTGCCCTCCAGAATATCATATTCCAAGTCCTTTAATATAGAAGTTGTTAAATCTTGGGTCATACTGACTGTGGTCCATGATATTTGAATTGTTTCTTTTTGGCTGCTTATTTTCTTCTTGATCTGGGCAGTCTGGAATTTGGCTATAATATTCCCCAGAGTTTTCATTTTGGGATCTCTTTCAGGAAGTGATCAGTGGACCAATTTCTATTTTACCCTCTGGTTCTAGAATATCAGGTCAGTTTTCCTTCATAATTTCTAGAAAGATGATGTCCAGGATCTTTTTTTGATCATGACTTTCAGGTACAATAATTCTTAAATTATCCCTCCTGGATCTACTTTCCAGGCCAGTTGTTTTTCCAATGAGACATTTCACATTTTCTTCTATTTTTCATTCTTTTGATTTTGTTTAACTAGTTCTTTAAGAATTATTTTCATCAGTGAGCTTTTGTATCTCCTTTCCCATTTCGACAATTCTACATTTTAAGGCATTCTTCTCTTCAGTGCATTTTTGTGCCTCTTTTTTCATTTGATCTATTGCTTTTTAAGGTGTTATTTTCTTCAGTATATTTTTGTGTCTCCATCAAATTGTTGACTCATTTTTCATGATTTTCTTGCATCACTCTCATTTGTCTTCCCAATTTTTCCTCTACCTCTCTTGACTTTCTAAATCTTTTTTAGCTCTTCCATGGCCTGAGACCAATTCATATTTTTCTCTGAGGCTTTGGATTTGAATTTTGACTTTGTCATCATCTTCTGAGAATATGTTTTGATCTTGTCACCATAGTAACTTTTTTATGGTCAGAATTTTCTGCCTGTTATTTGCTCATTTTCCAGTCTATTTCTTGACTTTTAACTCTATGCTAAAGTGGGGCTCTGCTTCCCAAGTAGAGGGGACACTGTCCTAAACTTCAGGGTTTTTTATGCAGCTGTAATTCTGCGGACCTGTAAGATTTTGGTTCCCCCAAGGTGGTACAATCTAGGGAGAAGTGTGTTTACTACTTTCCTGTACTGTACACTGGTTCGTGAGCAACCACAAACACTCTCTTCAACACTTATGACCAGGGTCCCTGCTCTGCTAAGGCCACAAGCTCTACTGTGCTAGTGTTTCTCCTCATACTGGAATTAAGACCCAGAACTATGTCCCAGATCTAAGTATAGGCAATGCAACAGACTCTTGCTCCTGGTCCCAGCAAAGGGAACCTGTAAATCTCCTTCTGACCCATTGTTCAATCCCCTTACCGCCTGTGGGCTGAGAGGTCTGGAAGCTGCCACTTCTGCCAGTGATTCAGTCTCCCTGAGACCTGCTCCTGGTTTGCTTCATTGACACAGCCTATGCTGGTCCTCTCTCACCCTGGTGCAACAGACCTCTCTTGCTGACCTTCTAAATTGACTTGAGCTGGAAAATTGATTCACCCCATCTTTTTGTGGGTTCTGCCACTCTAGAATCTGCTTGGAGCCATTATTTAAAGGTACTTGGAGGGACTTAGGGGAGAGCTTATGCAAGTTATTGCCTTTACTCTGCCATCTTGGCTCTGACCTCTGAAACCTTGGATTTAAATCCCGGTCCTACCTTACCTGTAAGTGTGTCCCTTGGCCTCTGGTCACCTTATCTGTAAAATGAAGGGATTGGATTACAATGGGCCACTAAGCCCCTTCCAGCTCTACACCTGTAATTCAATTAACTTGTTTGCATTGGTCTTGTAATTCTCACTCAAATAATTTTGGTTTTGTTGTGGTGGTGGTCTTTTTAAATTCAGGAGTAATGGCAAGGATAATGCAACACAGGACTAATGAATGTAGAAGGGACAGAGACAGGCACATGACTACATTACTGATGGCTATCAACAGGTCCAAGTATTCCATAAAAGTCTCAAATTCTGTGAGAAGAGTCACTAAATGATTCATGCCCCTTGACCCATAAACTAGTTTCTAAGAGGTTTGTATCCCAAGGAAGTCAGAGACAAAAAGGCTCTATCAAATACAAAAGTATTCTCAGTAGTGATTTTGGTGACAACCAAAACTGAAAACAAGGTAGATGACCAGTGTCTAGTCAATGGCTGAACCAACTGTGGTCATTAAATAGAATCTTACTTGTATGGTTAAAAAAAATTAATCAAGAATTCAGAGAAATATGTGTCTGAGAAGGGGGGAGCTCTGGGTGTGGAAAGTGTGGTGGCCCGTAGGTTTGCTTAGCTGTTTTTATTACTAGAGCACAAAGTGGGAGTGGGGTGGGGGGTGCTGGGGTGTGTATCAGGAAAATAAAGGAGAGCAATAAAAGTTTAAAACAAAAACTCAGGAACAGCTTGAAAAACAAAGTATGTATTCTTTATCTACGGGAGTGAATCTGAAAACAGTCTAACAACAAAAGATTACACACCGGGAGCTTTCTCCTAGCAAAAAGAAGGGCACTTAGAAAAATAACAACTCAATTTACATAAGGATCCTCAAGGTTTACAAAACTTTCCTATTCTAAGACATAGGTAGTAAAAGTATTACCTCTACTTTACAACTCAGGCTCAGAGGGAAAAGTGATTTACTTAGGATCTTACAGATGATGGGTGTGAGACAGCATAGCCTATTGGAGGGAGAGCTGGTTTTGAAGCTAGGGAAGAGCTATGTTCAGGTGTATCTGACACATAAGGGATTTGTGACCCTGGGCAAGTCACTTAGCTCTAAACAACTTTCCAAGACTCTAAGGTGCAGAGAAAGTGCTGGCTAGCATCCGCAGAAAGAATTTCCTCACCTGGGAGTTCCCTATGCTAATAATTAGATCTAGTTCCTATCCCTATCCCATATAGCTAATAATTATTAAATCTGTAATTTGAACCATGACCCCTGACTTGGGAATTCCAGGATTTATTCCATCATACCACACTTGTTTCTGTCTAGCGAAGACACAAGCAAACTTCATTCTAAAATACCTGTTGGACTAAAATCTCAAACAGAATGGTACTTCTAACCCAAAGATAAAATTTCAATAAATGAATCTACTCCAATTCTTCAGTAGAAACATTTAATTCAATAGAAGAATCTAAAAATAAGTTTTTCAGAATCTCTCCATTATTATCACAATTGGCCATTTTTCCAGCTGAAAAGGATCCATGACATGTTTTTGTTGTTGTTGTTGTTTTGTTCAGATACAAATTTAGGGTTTAAATATATATAAAATATATTTAGCCTCACTTTCTTCATAAGTGGGTAAAAATGGTAAGATTAAGTGAAATGTCCGAGTGTTGTAAATCTTAAAACACTATGTAAGTGCTGTGTTTAAAATTTATTTTTATTAGAGACCTTATGAACACTTGTGAGATAAATCCTCTACGTAAAATATCTCTAATGATAAGCAATATAATTTGGATAAAATAAAATGTTTTTTTAAGCGTTTGAAAGCTTCAAGTAAACATTTTAAAATAATACAAAGTGAAATGGAAGGTGTGTAATTATCTAGTTATTTATCAATCCACGATAAAGGTAAATTGTTGGAGATAGTAAATTATAGTGGTAATTGCCTCAACACCTCAGCATGGCCTGTTTGCATAGAGAACAAGACGCAAAGAGCTGGTAAATGGCTTATTTGATGAATCTAGAGTCATTGCATATTGGTTAATGCCAGGGCTATAGTAATATGAGTTTTGGCCTTGAAAGCCCCGGGTCTTTGCCTAAAGAACCTAAATTAACCATCTAATTACTAAACTTGTTTATTTTTTGAAGAGTTACTCCTAAGTAGAAAGAGTATGTAAATCCTTAGATGTAGGTAAAACACCAAATTTGGGGACTATTTTTATATCATGTGGATTTTATAAAGAAAATAAAATCATTTATCCAAGTGTATTTTTATGTTTTAAAAAGGTAAATGATTTCTTTAACCAAATAGAAAATAGAAAACCAGTCAGTACTAATGTGAAAAATGTCGCAACTCCCCATACACTCTTTCACCATCACAAACCAATATATTCAATCACTATTAATAGTGTTTTTTAAATTTAGGGCACAAAATCAGCACTATTATTATGTAACCATACAGTTTTAATGAAGTTTTATGTATAAAGGGCCTGATTTTCTTGTAACTACAGTACTTACTAAGACCTCATTAGAGAGGATGGAACACATACATACACACATACTCACACACGCACACAATGAATGCCTACATATATACAAACATATATACATAATGTAACATATACTTTTAATATATATATGTACATAACCTTTTATGGATGGAATATATATGTCTTCCATCCATAAAAGATTATATATATATTTTTTTCATTCTTTCTAATGAGCTTAGAAAGTGCTATCATATACACATGACTATTCTGTCCTCAATGGCTTAACACAGTGGGATCTTCTGAAAGTTCATTTTTACATCTATAAACACTTGGGGTTTTTAATACTACAGAAAATTAAAGGAAAAACAAAAATATTTGAATGAGCCTAAAATATTGTATTCATGTAGTTTTAACTAAAATTTGACAGACTACAAGTACTAAAGGATCAAGCTAAACTGAAATTTTTATGTACCCAATGGGAAACTGTTTAAAATATGAAACTACATAACCTCTTAAATTCCATAAAACACAGTAATCTCTAAATTAATAAGGAGGAAAAATATATACTGTGTCCTCAGGCCTTACTGATTTTGTTAAAGGGATCCTAGACTTTAACTAGACACTATACCTGCTAAGGACCTTTTAAGTCATTTAGTCCAAGCTCCTCATTCTGAGGCCTAAAGCTAAAGTGACAAGGTCACACAGGTTGTGAATGGCAGAGTGGAGATTTTCTAATCTTGGGGGTCGGACTCCAATCTAGAACATATACCACGACCTAGTCATGTGGCCCAGTGGATAGAATACTGGAGTCAGGAAGACTTGAATTCAACTCTGGCCTCAGATATTTACACCAACTTTGTGACTCTAGGCAAGTCACTTAACCTGTCTGCCTCAATTTCCTCATCTATAAAAAGAGGGTGATAATAGCACCTACCTCCCATGTTTGTTGAGAATTGTTTGTGAAATAATAATTGCAAAATGCTTAGCAGTGTCTAACACATAGTAAGTGCTATATAAATGTTAGCTATTATTATTACCCCCCAGAAAGCATTCCATTATGTCAGATAAGTCTATTCTGAACATTTTTTTAGGTCACAACCAAATACTTGAATGCCCTTATGCAGTAGTAAGCAGCAAATTCAGGACATTCTGGAACTCCTCCTACCCATAACTAAATAGTCTGAGATATCCAGATTGTTCCCAATGACCAAGCAATTATGCTTGTACATAAGCACCAAGAATGTTTCCAAGTTTTGTCCGTTTGAAGTCTGGTTCAATCTAAGGGTGTCTGTGGGGAAAATACACCCATTTTGAATGAAAGGAAACACAGGTGCCACACAAGATATACACAACTTGCCTTAATTTGAAAGGAAACAGAAGACTGGCAACAGGCTTTAATCATCTAAGACCACCCTTGACCTAAAGCAGATAAGTGTCAATTATCAATCCTCCCATTATTTCAAATGAGGTGCAAGAAAATGGGGGGTTGGGAAGGATAAAATTACTTTCCCAAAGAAATTAAGACTTTCAAAAAACACTTGAGGCAAAAACTATTCAGGAGCCATAGAACTAAAAGCTAGAATCCAGAAACATTGATCAATCTTAATTGTTTTGACAAGATGAAGGTCTGTTCCATACAGGCCTTCGGTATACAATTTGGCATTCTAAACAAACCATGTGACACTATTTTTACATAGACTCAAAGGGAAAAGTAAAAATGGGTGGGGTAGGATGGAGGCAAAGGATAAACCAAATTCAAATTGCTTTTCTACTTCAGTTGGGGGAAAGGGTAACTTTTAAAGACCTGAACACCTCTACTTAACAAAAACAAAATTATTAAATAGGTAACAAGAATGGCCAAAAGACATCTGAGAAACATAACATTTTAATAGATGAAATAAATACTCCAGTACATGCAAGATAAAAACTGACATTGGGGAAAAAAAATCACTTTCGTTATAGTGTAAATTTTTGAAAACACACTCACAGTAGCTTTCCCCCAATTCGCAAAACACATGGCAAAAAACTCATAACCTTCACTCTTTCCACACCAAGTGTACTTCTAACCCAACATTCAATTAAAAAAAAAAACAACACATACAAAAAGGTAGCTACATCCATGTCTAATGTGTGAAACTGAGGTAACCTTTAAAAAAACAACAAAAAAGGACAAAAAAAAATCTATAATCTCCTTCCTGCACAATTAACAGTAAGATGTGGATGGGAATTTCCAAAAGAATGGTTGTAGAGATGGGAACAGGGGCGGGGGTGGGGGGGGTGACAGAAAAGAAAAGAAACCGCACCCAGCACGGTTAGAGCTCTCCCATTCCCCACTCCCAGGAACTGTATAAAACTTTCCAAGGTTAGACTCTCCCTCACTTTGTTTCTACTTATGGTGATGCTTTTCAAAGTATTTCTCTTGTGAATTTCAAGTGGGATAGAAGGAAAGGAGAAAAAAGGGGGGCGTGGGAAGGTGAACCTCATCTAAGCGATTTCTTTGGTATAAATGGGGTGGGGAGGGAAATATTTTGCTGTAGTCACAACCAGGAGCAAGAAGGGAATAAACTGGAGAAGAGGGTGAAGGGGGTGGGGGGGCGGTCGGGATAGGGTTAATTCACAGAATTGGAATTCACTGGCGGTAAAGTCCTGGGCGAAGACCTCTCCCTTAGTGCCTGAGATAGCAGGTTGCAGCCGTCAGAGACAGCACAGGCTGAATTCCTCAGCCTTTCCCTGTGGTCAGTCATCTTGGCGCCCCCGTCGGGGTGCTGGGCTATATCCCTGAGGCATTGGGTCAGGAGCACGCAGGCCGACACGACGCTCATGGCCCCACCGAGGATGGCGGTTTGCACCGCCTTGCCCTCGGAACTGACAGAGGCGGCTCGACCCAGGAACTGGGGCTCTGTGGCGAAGCCTACCAGGGCGCTGACCGCCTGTACGAGGGGCCCGCTAAAGAGCGCGCAGCGGCTGCGGGCCAGCTCACTGGGCGCCGCCTTCACCTCCCGCACGCAGGCCAGCAGCGCAGACGCGCTGGTGCTCATGCACTTGACGCCCAGTTTGAATTGCTCTCGGGCGAAGCGGTCCCGGGACTTTTCGCTGGCCAGGGCGCAGGCGTCCGTTAGAAACTTGAGATTGCGCGACAGGCTCTGGGACACCTCCAGAAGCAATTGGGGTGTCATGTCCGCTAAAGGGGTTGCTCGCAACACCCCACACCCCTGCTCCACTTCGTGCCGGCAGCGTGTCACTCGGTACCGGTCCACCAAGCCCGGCTGAGCCGGCTGTGCCCCTGGGGTGGCCACCGCGGCCAAGTAGGCAGCATGAGCCGAACACTCGGTCAGCGAGACCACCAGCTCGCCCAGCTCCGCCAGACTGTCCCCGGCCTCGCTGAAACGGCCCATGTTGAGTTGACTTTGTACGTCGTGAGTCAGGATGGAGAGCCCTTTGGTGCGGGCGATGATGGTGTCCCGGCACTTTTCAAAGGACTCGCCTCCGGGGCCGGAGGAGGCGGTGGAGCCCTCCGACAGCACCGGTCGCGCCTCACTAGACAGCAGCAGCAGATCTGCCACCAGCTGCATCTTCACCTTGCAGTGGTCGCAGACCGAGACGAGCCTCTTCCGTGGCTGCGAGCCGCCCCCGACAGCGCTCGAGTGACAAGCACCGCTAGCAGGAGCAGGAGGAGAAGCCGCCTCGCTAGTGGACTTCCCCGAACTCCCGCTAGCCATAGCGCCGGGGGAGCACTGGCATGCCGCTGGGGAGCCCGCTACCGCCGCCGCTGCCGCCCCCGGAACCGTCCCGACTGAGCTGGGCAGGGCCGCGTTGCCTTCTCCGCACCATCATGCCATCCACCGCCTCGAGCAGATGGCACCGGGGCTGCGGCGGCCGAGATAGGGACAGGGCGGGAAGCAAGCAAAGGAGAGAAAACGGACGACGGGCTCTGGGTGGAGGGAAGCACTAAAGCGTTCTGCCTCTTTGCCTAGGGGCTGCAAGCACCATGAACCGCCGGGAAAAATAGAAATACAAGAAAACAAAATTAGCACTCCCCACCAGTCGGGTTCCGGGGAAGTCCGCACTGGTCCTGTCTCCGCCGTGGGGCCACCGCCGCCTCCTTCCTGGGCATGGCCCTGCCAAGCCGACTGGGGTGGGGGAGGCTGGGAGTTGTCCTTCCTTCCTTTCTTTGAAATCAAAATCCTTTTTCTTAGGGAGGAGCTCCGGGGACTGCGGATGCACAAACCGCTTCTGTTCTCAGCCCTTAGAGGGGCAAGCTCGGACACCTAGGCGCACGTGTGTCTCTAGAAACGCAACCGAAAGAGAAGTCACTTTGGAGCGGCAGAGGCGGAGGCACGCACAGGCAGCGGCGGGAGCAGCCGTCCCGCATCTCTCTCTCTCTTTCTCCAGTCTCCAGCTATCAGGAAGCAGCAGCAGCAGCCACCCAGCGGAGGGTGTGGCTCGCCTCGGTCAGCCAGGCTGCGAGAGTCGAGTCCGGAGGGAGCAGTGCACAGATTTAGCGCTGGCTGGGGCCGGGCGCCCGCGGGCCGCTAGCTAGCACACCACGCCCGGGCGCGCCTCGCCCGGCGCCCTCGGGGCTCGGGCCGGCGGCGGGGAGTAGTCTTTCTTCTTCCTCTTCTCTCCACCGCCCTCCACCCACTAAGCCCTTTTCCACCGGGCTTGGATTCACTTTCCGCGGCTGGGCTGGGAAGCGGCGCCCCTTCCCGGACCATGCATCAAACCTCCCCAAGCTTGCTCCCGCTCCGATTCCATCCTCTCCAACGGCTGCTGCTGCGGCTGTGGCGGCTTTCTCCCGAGGCCCCGGCTCAAGCGCATCCCCCCCGGATGCGGGCTCCCTCCGGCAGCGGTGGCCTCTTAGAACTTAGAAGGTCCCCGCACATAAGGGAGGGGTCTCCGGGCTGCTGCGGGAACCAGCTCGGGCCCTAGCTCCTGCCATTTTGGTAAACCACCAACTTCCGAGCGAGGGGAGAAAAGAAAGAAATTGAAGAGGAGAGGGGAAGGGGAGGGGGGACGCAGAGGTGGAAACAAACAAACAAAAATGTTTCCTTTCCCAGCGCGTCTTCACCTCCCTGGGAGCAAAGTGGTGGGGGAGCCCCCGCTGCCACTGCCACCCAAACGCTGCATGGGTTGAAGGGAGGTTTTTCCTCTTCCCTTCCCCCCTCCCTACCCCGCTCGCCTCGTTGCCTTTGCCGTAACCTCACTTGAGCCTATAGAAATCTTTTGTGTGGCGTCACCGCCCTTCGTTTAAATCCTGCTTCCTCCTCTACCCTTTCCTCCCGCCCCTCTCGGCATCTCCCGGACGCTTGCGCGATTAGCTGCTCCTCCCCTGGAAACGGGGCGGGCGGCTCTAAGTAGTGGGAGCGCCAGCGCCTTGCTGCGGTCAGCCCTGTCCCATTCATCTTCGGTTCACCCCATCCTCGCCCTCAGCTCTAAGGGGGATAAACCTTGAGGTTGTCGTTTCTACCTTTTTTCCCCCTTTCCTCCACCTCCCCCCGTCCCCGACCGTAAGCCTCTCCCATCCAGAAGAAGGGAGAGAAAAAAAAGGGATGGGGACAGTCAGGTTCTCTAAGACAGCTTTCCGCAGTGAGGGCTGCAGTCTGTCCAGTACCGGAGCACTGCTTCAGCGTTCTGCTTTAAGCAAGCTGTTTGCAAGAGTCAAAAAGAGAGGGTCCCGCGCTTCTTTCAGGCAAAGGGAGAAGGAGACGGTGTCTAAAATGCGACACTTTGTAGGGGTGGAGCTGGGGGAGGGACAGGAAGACTGCATCAGGTATTATTCGACTGTGGCCCAAGTCTGCAACATCCCAGGCGTTCCCTGGGTTTGAAATGATCTAATCAGACTCTAGGTACTGTGATGCTGTTACAGCACTATAAGGAAACCTGCGCTTCTTTAGAGGTTCCAGAGCTTCCTTCCTTGCACATAGTGGGTGTTTAATAAATAATGATTATTTTAATTCCTAATAATCAACTCCCATTAGAGATAACATTATATACTGAGGACTAAACAGTGAAACAAGGGGGCAGGGCAGAAGGGATCCGGATACTTTATAAACAGGCAGCTGTATTGCAGAATTAGCCGAAGCCTTGAATGAAATGAAACCACTACTGGATACATTAATATCTTATTAATCATTCTTAAATTAAAAGACAGACCCTAGGGGAGATATCCCCCTCCCAGATCCTACCCTAAAATCTTTTCTGCGGCCATTCGTTAGTGGATTTTTCCAAAACTAGAGTATGTTATTCATGACCTTTCTTTTCCTCTTTCACTTCTAAGATGAAACTGTTCTTCCATTGTCCCCTTCAGTAAACATAGTCTGCAGTATGTATGGTCAAGAGAGCATGTGCTCTACCCCATGCATCTCTCTGTACACACAACATATAATGCAGGATTTTTATACTTACATATGCTATATTATATTGATATATTTTACAATATGCAGAATGTGAAAATAATATGTAAGGGTACTATGTATAAAGTTTAAATTCAACATATTAAGTTATTGTATACATTGAGCCCATATATATATTGAGCCCATTAGACATGTCACAGATATATGTATACATATAGAGAGAACATACATGGTGGGCTATATTTTTCAGTTTCATATATATACATATATGTGTATAAGGTAAGGTAGATATTACAAGTAGAAGGCTTCCCCTTATTCTCTTGTCTTGCCTTGGTAAAGGTACGGAACTCCCAGACCCCCACCATCACCATTTGATTCACTCTTTAAGTAGAACATCCCTCCTGTTGCCCAATCTCTTGGATCATGATCCCTACCTACCCTCCTTTGCTAAATTCACCCTTACCTTTTGATCTCAGTCCAGATGAGTTTTTCCCCCCAGGTTTCCCCAATGCTGGGATAGTAAGGAGTCTTTTCTGCTTGAGTAAATACAAAAACTTGAGGTAAAAATTCCTCTCCTTGAAGCACTTGAGCTTCAGTGTTCTTACTATTCTGGTCTATTTAGGCTATTAACCAAAACTTTTAAGACAATTCTTATTCCTGTGACAAATTCCGTTTGTAAGGGAAAGAGGCTATCCAAATCCCCTAAGAATCAAGTAGGATCCATTTAGGCACAGCCCTTCCCCAGCTATCTAGCTCTAGTTTGGTTCCCTGTTGTATCCCCGGACCCTACCTTTCATCTTTTTCCTAAATACACATTTCTATTAGAGTTGATTACCGCTAGTTTCTCTTGTTACTCTTCACCTAGGTTGGGTAGCCCTCCCAGGGGGCTCTCTATTCTGCTCTAGAAATTCCAAGGTCTTTTACAACTCTGCCCCCAGGGTCACCACACAGGGCTCCCAACTTCCTATCCTGGATCACCACACCCGACCCTCAGGGAGTCACCTCTCAAGGCCCACACCTCCCGGCCATTGTCTCTTTACTGACCTTGAACAACAACACATCTCCCATTGAATTGCACTTAATTCCTCTGGCCCCACCCAAAATGAGAATGATTCAAATCAACATAAAATTTTCTGTGTGGATTATGGAATTGTCCTTACCTTCTCTAGCACCTCCCCCACCTTAAGGCTTTAACTTATTATTTATAATTAGACACACAGATATAAATTATGGTTTTATACTGTTCAAGTAGCCACAGTGTATCATGTAATGCTGTGTGGGTTGGAAACCAAGATTCTAACTTTAGGTCTGTCACTAAAAAACTGTGATGCTGGGCAAATTAGCCATTCTCTTTGTGTTTCAATTTCCTCGTGCTACACATGAGGAGACTGAATTAGATAATTTATAAAACTTCCTTTCTGGCCCTAACTTTCTATAACTCTGGAACCATTAAATGGTTTAATGAAATATCTATACTTTAAGTACCATCAACTTAAAATAATTTACATTAACGAAAGGGATCAGGACCCCCAAAAGACAACAATCCAAAAATCCTTTATATTTGGTCCTGCAATGTATTTCACAATATGGCAATAATCAATGATGTAGATATTTATTTTTAAGCTTCTTGAACAAAGCAAATGAAAGGGAAAGCCTATTAATGAAAACGATTCAGAAAGAATAGAGAAGCTCTCAGATTTCCCTATTGAGGTCCCATCCTTTTTGTAACCACTCTATATTGGGCATTGCAAAGAAATCAAATAAAGCCGCATTCTCTCGGAAATTTCTCTTGAGCAAGGGAGGTGGTAAAATGTTTAGATTAACAAGGGCTGCTATCATCACTCAGTTGGATGAAGACCCCTTGCTGCTGAAGAACCAGGAGGAACTAACACCCTGCCATCCACTTTTCTTTGGGATTATGGTAGAAGGTGCTTCCTGGAACCAAAGGTACCTACCACAAGACCTTCCCCAATTTTCACAAGATCAAAGCTATAACAAGAGAGAGACAACTAGAGTTTTGCCCAAGGTTGTTGAGTTGAGAGGACGTCAACAGCAATTTCAGCCCTTTGGAACGATAGAAACAACAGAGTCTAACATCTAGGTAGCAGGTATAATTTAATGCCAGCATGATAAGATCATATGATCCCCTCAAGTGTCTTCACCATCTACCTCATATACAGGGTCCCAGGATCTGTTTCTCTACCAAACAGTAATTCCCCACCCCCCTTTCCTTCTCCTACCTCCTTTGCCCAATTCAATTCAAGACACTTGCCCAAGGGGTAATTTTTGGTGTCCGGAGCACAAAAATTCCTTTTTTGGGTTCTGATTGTTTTTGTTGTTTGTCCTTTTTGAAGAGGAACAATGACATCACAGGTGATGACTTAACTTTCAAATGAATAGGATTTATATGAAATCGAATTGCACAAAGTCATCAGCCTCATTTTTCCAGAGTCCCTGAAGTCCAGTAGCAAGACAAAAACTAAGACGCTGGTGATAGCCCAGAATGCAGTGGATGGCCTTGATGTCTTCCATGTCTGACCAAACTCTGAGTGATTCACAGTACCTGCTTCAATCACCTTCATGGTCAGTGAAATGAATTGTTCTCATTTGCCCATTCACATGCTTGAGGTAGACATCCCCTTGAATCACTAACAGGTTTGAGGCCTATCAGTTGCCTTCAACCTTGTTTAACCCATCTACCTAGAGCCCTAGACAATTTTACTGGAGTATGGCCACTGTGCATGCTACAGCTTCTTGGAGCTGCAGGTGAGAGTTGGGTGAAGGGGGACGCCAAAGGTGGATGAGCAGCAAGCCCTCACACCAGTGGTTCACTCTAGTCTTCCCTGAAAACCCTATACACCCCTGTTTCTGATTACCATCAATCCCAACAGCCCTAGCTACCAGCCCTACACAGATTGTCCAATCCCCTTGTTTAATCAGTAAGTAAATAGAAACTGGAAGAGATTAAGTGATTTGCCAAAGACCATACAGGTAGCAAGTAGCAGAGTAGGGGTGTTGATTATATATACACACACATACATATGTACCTAGATATATGTATATATACATATATATATGGACCTGATGTATATATTCAGGGGCAGATATATATATATATATATATATATGTATGTGTGTATATATATGTATGTGTTTGTGTATATATATATATATATATATATATATATATATATATATATATGTATATATCAGGTCCAGTAAGACTTGTACTGCTTTGTGGCCATTGTATTGTTACTATGTGTACTTAAATATTCTACAATTTGGTTTCCTTAATTAACCTAATCTTTCTACCACTCTCTCCCACTCCATTAGCCTGAGTTAAAATCCCAACAGACTGTGCTGGAACCGTGGTAACACTTTAACATTATATATTTTAGAAAGGTAGGAATTAGTTAATGAAGCAGAAAATTGTAAAAAAGCCTAGCAGCATGTTTTGAGGGTAGTTTGGATTGAATGATCAATGGGGCTGATAAGAAGTAAGGTAAGACCAGATGTGAAAATATTGAATAAAATATTAGCAAAGAGCCTACAGTAACATATTTAAAATGTTATATCCTATAACTAGATTGATTTTATACCAGGGTTGGTTTTCAAATAACCAAGGTTATTTAAAAAAAACTATAAATATAATTAACCATCTTAATAACAAAAACAAAACCCACATGATTATATATGAAGAGATGCAGAAAAACTTTTAACAAAATATACCTTTTTATGCTAAGAAATTAAGAATCATAGGATAGATGGATACTTCTTTATTATGTGGTAAATACTTTCTAAAACCAAGAGCTTACTTGTATTGGAAAAACATGGGAGGCCTTCCTAATAACATTCAGTGTAAAGAAAGGAAATTCAGGGGCAGACATGGTACAGTGAGTTGAGCACCAGCCCTGGAGTCAGGAAGACCTGAGTTCAAATCTGGCCTCAGACACTTGACACACTAGCTGTGTGACCTTGAGCAAGTCACTTAAGGTCAATTGCCTTGCCTTCTCTCCTCCAAAAAAAAAAAAATGTTCAGTGTAACCACTATTAGATGATATAGGTCTGAACATACTAGCCACTGCAGTAAGACATGAACAAGAAATTGAGGGAAAAGAAATAATATTTTGCAAATGTTTATTTATATGTGTTTTATTTAAATGCCAATGTTATAAGAATGTTGGGTATTTTTTTTAACTTTTTCATTGCCAACATATAGCATTTCTACTTTATTCCTAGAAAAAGAAGTGAGCCATATATGTAGCTAGAGAGCAAAATAGAACTGATGGATGGCCTCAGTGGTGCAGTGTATCCACAAAAGAGTAAAAGACTTTCTAGGAAAGCCTTCAGTGTCAGACGGATCCTCCCAAGGATTTATGGAAGGAAGTGGGCAAAGATCAAACAGGATGAGAACACATAGGCTGCTTGTAAAAATTTATATTTACCCTGGTGAAAGGAGCACCCACATCTGATAAGGTCAGTCATCTGTTAAAATATCAAAGAAGGATGAGCAAACCAGGCCTTTTTTAAAAAAATGTACTGATCTATGCACTTAACTTCTTTTTCTCAACTATTTTACAACAATTGACATAAACTTTTAGAATACAAAGTGTTTATAAATTGGGTAATTTCTGTATATGGAGTTAAACTCTTACTAATTACTTTAATAAAACAGCATTTCTAATAACATGTTATTCTATATTAACAACAGTCCATGCTTAAATTGTACTTTAAGGTTTACACAAAAAAGCTTTCCCAGCCCCATGTGATATAGATAGTATAATTATTATTAATCTTAAAAACAAACAAACAAACAAAAAAACAACTTGGATTCACTATCCAGGCTGGAATCACAAGAGCTACTCATAGGCCTGGCCCCCAGTCTGTCATTGGAACTTTGGCCTGCTCTACTTCCCACCTGAATGGGTCCAACATTTTTTAGGTTTAAGTTTCTTATTAATACTGAACTTAGTGGCTTAATTCATTACAGCTCAGAACTCCCAAGTTGAAGAGATCTCCAGCCTCCATGGTAAGCTAAGATCATCACATGCATGCAACACCACACCTGATATCCATTTTGCACATGAGAAAACTGAGGACATGAAAGGTAAAGTGACCTAAATGTCATACAGCTAGTTAAGTGTTCAAAACTTATTTTGGACCTAAAATCATCTATTCCAATGCTTTCAACTATCAAACTGCTTTCTCATTATAACTATGTTTGCAGATGTTTATGTGTTTTATTTCTTTATATGTATAACGTCTTATTATGTATGTTTTTATAACTTTATTTATATTATTATAACTTATATGTATAACTTCTTATTATAACTATAATCATATTTTACTATACCAAATATTGTGTGACTTTAGGAATAACACTCACCTTGGTTCAATATCCACAACTCTAACTATTTAGTGCCTTCATTTTCCACTGATCCTGCCTGCAGAGATACTATGGAAAAGGATGGAGTTTGTTCACGTTTTTGATCTCTTAGGAGTCCACAGTTACAGGAGACAGATGAGCCAAACATTTGGTGCAGGAAGGGTGGCACCCAGCACACGTTTTATGCAGTATACCATCTTTTCTTCTTGTGTTCCAGACAAGGGGTTGGAGGGAAGATCTAGGAAACCATTTGTCTATGTTGAATCATGCCATTCTTATCAATTTAGTTCACCTTAGCTCCTCTCCAGTCAGTTGTAGTTGCAAGCCAAATGAAGTTAGACCCACCGAGACATTATCTTCAGTAAATGCATTGACTAAGTTCTAATGTGCCTTCATTATTTTCTTTCTCTAGCCAAAACCTACTCTGGTAAAGCAAAAGTAATTTTCCAGGTACCTCAGGCAATAGATGCATTTTTCCTCTTAGAGAAATTCAAACCTCGTTTTCTAAGCTGTGAAGGCAGTTCAGTATGTAAAGTAATTAACCTGTTCTATTCACTATAACTAGACTAATACCTTTTGTTAGGGTTAGCCGTTTTTTTCCTGTAGGAAAAAATAAAATGAGTGAAAATATTTTTGATTATCAGTGTGCCTTAGCCAATGTCTAATTCCTTCATCAATTTTGTTCTTTTTTTTTCCCCTGGAGGAGAGAAGGCAAGGCAATTGGGCTTAAGTGACTTGCCCAAGGTCACACAGCTAGAAAGTGTGTCAAATCTCTGAGGCCAAATTTGAACTCAGGTCCTCCTGACTCCAGGACTGGTGGGTGCTCTACTCACTGAACCACCTACCTGTCCCCTCACCAGTTTTTAGATGTTTCTCATTTGATCTACTTAGAAATCAAAATGAGGGGGTTACAAAAAGGAGAATTAACCCTCTTTTAGACATAACCTGAGTCTAATCAATCCTAGAAAATGGAATGTTTCATAAATAAAATCATCCACACAAGAAACTCACACACCAGCTTGAATTTTAAAAGACATTTAAAGAAACTGGAAGTGAGGGCAAGTAGGAAGATGAATAAGTGTAACCTGGTCATTTAATAACAGCACTAGGAGAGCTAAAGGCTGCAATGAACCTCAGGATTGGCAGGGCAAACCAAGGATAACAAAGTGATTTTCATTATATGTATGTGTGTGTGCATATATCTATACAGATTGTGGACGTGTGTGTTATATGTATGTGCTAATTGTGTTATAAATGCCCATACTTCTATAACTAAACAAAAAGAAGGGGATCAGAGAAAGAACTGGATGGAAGGCTGGGCTAGATAAAATAATAAGAAGCCATCAAAGATGAGTGTAGAGATAGTAAGAGAACAAGGTAGCCTTCTAAGTCTCACTAACTATATCCCCAGGGGACTGAAAGTGCTGATGGCTTTAACTGCCGACTCAATGTTAAGTGATTTTTGAAGGATCAGGGAGAATGGGAATATTGCTGCGGGGCTGAAGAAGGGAAAGTGACCTGGACTTGTATGTAGAGGATCTGGCCACCACTTACTTCTGACTTTTATTTAGTCACTTAACTTCTCAGTCTCACTTTCATCCTCTGTAAAACAAAGGTGTTGGATTAGGTGGCCTGCGAGATCTCTTCTAGCTCCACATGTACCGTATGAGATGATGCTGGTAAGGCATTTAGCACAATAGTTGGCACATTAGTCAGCACATATGCTTCTACGAGCCTATGACCACTGAGATCCTCAATGATCAGTGTAGATTATCTTTTTGGATCCGGAGGTGGGAAGAGCCTTAGTAATTATCTAACCAACTCCCTTTTTTTATGTTTAAGGAAATGTGAAATACCCTAACTTATCAATCGATATTAGTTTCTTGCTCAAGTTATGAAGATCATTGCCCAAATTCTCCACTTTACCATGGCAGACCCCCAAATCAAGCTTTTTATTACCTTTTTGAATCTTCGCTATTCTTGTTGATTAAAATATAAAAATCATCATCTAGCTACACAAAATATTTGTATGGGTTAATTAATTTAAAACTTGTTTTTTTTTTTTTTTTTATGGTCCTTTGCTTTCATGGGACGTTTTGGGACATTGAGTGAATTCTGTAATTTCCTAAAGGTAATTCAACCTGCTCTCTTTCTCCTGTTCAACTCTGGGTCCACTGTTGTCCATAAGTACTGTTTATGCTAGGTGGATATACTGAGGGGAAGGCAATATATAAGTTGTTCATCCAAAGGCATGCTGAAATACAAGCAATAGACATTTTCATCTACTTAGTCTTTTCTGTTTAGAGGGGGCAGTAATGACCCTTTGAGTGATCACAGATATCTTCAATGAGGCTCTACAGTGTTCTAGGGTTTGATACAGACTTTACCATCCATAGGAAATTATTCTTTGACCTGGACTCTGCAGTGGATCTCCTCCATCACTAAAGCATACATTCATTTCTGTCTTATGCCTCAATTAATTATCAGAAGGTCATTAATCAGGGTTATTTTCTGTTGTCATATCTTCCAAAGATAGTGTTTTCTTAGGGTCCAATGTACTTTTCTGGGTCATAGACACTTTTAGTCTCAAATAGTAGCTACCCAGCTAAAAAATAGTTTCTATTAGTCTCATTCAAACTACTCTTTGGTTTTGGTTTTGGTTGTTGGTTTTGGGGTTGTTGTTGATTTTTGGTTTTGTTTTTAGTTTTTTGGTTGTTGGGTTGTTTTTTTTTTTTTTGGTTTGTTTTTGTTTTTGTTTTTGTTTTGCCATAGAGGGACCTAAGCTTATTCCTGGCCTTCAGTGTTCATGGTTAGGGCAGGAGAAATAATATGTTCATAAATGAAGTGCATGATTCCAGTATTAAATGTGTTTGTTCCTTGGAGAGGTGTTTTTGTTTTGTTTGTTTGGGTTTCTAATTGCTTCTACTCTTTTCTCTATGGAGTGAGAATATACAGTCATATTTATGTGGCCACTAAACTCAACAACAATATGATTGATTGAGTTCTTTTGTTGGACTGCATGATCAATAACCTCTTTCAGGGAAATCACAGAATCAAAGAATTCAAGAATTGAAAGAGTCCTCAGTAGCCATCTAATCCAACCCTTACATCAAAGGAATCACGACCATGATCTACTTGACAAATGATGGCTTCCAAGGACGGGGAACTCACCACCTTTTGAGAAAGGTCATACATTCCACTTTTGGATAGCCCCAATTGTTAGCAACTTTTTTTTCTAACTTTAAGCTTTTTGCAGCTTCTACCTATTATTCCTGGTTTTGCCTACTGGAGCTAAACAGAACAAGCATGATACCTCCTAATTGAGCCAGCCCTTCAAATGATTGAAGACAGCTATCATGTATCTATTTTTCCACACACATTTCCACACACAAATTCTTCTTTCCTCCAGGCTAAACTTGCCCAAATCCAACAACCAAACCTTATGCCATGGCATCAAGGATCTCTGTCCTGATTACCTTCCTCAGGACACTCTCCAATTCATTAATGTCCTTCTTAAACCATGGTAAATAGTACTTCAGGTAAGGGTATCATGCAGTAGAACCATGACTTCCCTATTCCTAGAAGTTATGCCCCTCTTGATGAAATGAAAGATTATATTAACTTTTCTGGCTACCATATTAAATCACTAATTCCTATTGAGCACACAGTTCACTGAAACTTCCAAATCACTTTCAGAGCAATTACTAAAATGTGTCCTAGATCAGAGATGGGGAACCTGTGGCCTTAAGGCCACATGTGGCCCTCTAGGTCCTCACACGTGACCCTTTGACTGAATCCAAACTTGACAGAACAAATCCCCTTAATAAAAGGATTTATTAATAAAAGGATTTGTTCTGTAAAACTTGGACACAGTCAAAAGTCTGCACCCAATGACCTAGAAGGCTACATGCGACTTCGAGGCTACAGGTTCCCTACCCCTGTCCAAGATCATCCTTGCCATATAGATCTTTCCCATTAGAGAATGCTGCATCATCACCCAGAGCCAGGCAACTATTTACTGAGTCCTTCCTTCCAATCAAAAGCATATCTAATGATGTCATTTCCATCATTTTCATAGTGCCAAATAGACAATGCTTCTCACCTTGGCTGTTTATATTACCCTACAAAGCAGACAAGAGATTCTGTGGTTATTATAATTAGACTCACTAGGGCCATAGCAAAGTACAAACTAAGTAATTATACACCTAGTTCTTCTAACATGATTGGTATACTATATCAGATTGCTTACCATCTCAGAAAGGGGGTTGAGGAGGGAGGGAAGAAAGACTTTGGAACACAAAACTTTAAAAATAAGAATGTTTTGCTTTTACATGTAATTGGGGAGAAAATAAAATATTATTTTAAAAAGTAATTGGTCTAAACCATTTACCACTCACCCTATATATAGTATCTCTGCTTATAGCAGTGAAAAGCAAACTATTTCAATTTCCACAGCTGTTCTGTCTGCATTCCAATGGTCCCTGGGCTCAGTATTAATAAATGATAATTATAGGTTACATTTATATGTTTTTTTATGGTTTCCTAAACACTTCTATTTTACTTGTCTATTTCAAAGTAGTGGATTGTGGTTGTGAAGTCCAGATGATAAATTTGATGGGCTAATAAAGGTTCATTGCATTGAATGGAATGGAACTAATTTCCCTAAAAGATGGGCTTAACAAGAAACTGAGGGGAAAATCTTGGCAGCAAGTTTCTTTCATTTCTCAAATATGTAGGGTACTGAATCAAATCACAAGAATCAGAGCCATTCCCTAGTTGGTTAATGATCAAAGGATAACAGGCAATTTCAGGGGAAGAAATCAAAATTACCAGGAGCCATATAAAAAATGCTTTGAATCACTAATAACAGGAGAAATTCAATAAAAAAATAAAAGGATTTGTTTTGTAAAACTAATTCCAAATGCCACCTCATACCCATCAGATTGTCTAACATGAGAAAAGAGGAAAATGACAAATGCTAGAAGGGATGTGAGAAAATAATACACTGTTGGTGGGGCTATGAAGTAGTTCAGTCATTTTGGGAAACAATTTGGAACTATGCCTCCAAAGCTATTGAATGGTAACTTCAATACTGCTATTAGCTCTATACCCACAAAGAGATTTAAAAACAAAAGAGGAAAGAATCCATATGTACAAAAAAATTTATAGTAGCTCTTTTGATGGCAGCAAAAGATCAGAAACTGAGGGAATGCCCATTAATTGGGGAATGGCTGAACAAATTATAGTATATGGATGTAATGAAATATCGGGTTGTAAGAAATGAAAAAGATGGTTTCAGAAAGACCTGGGAAGACCTGTATGAATATACAAAATAAAGTGTAGAGAACATAGAAAACAATCTACACAAGTTACAGCAACATTGTAAAGGTAATCAACTTTAAAAGACTTAGTAATTTGATCAACACAATGATCTGCGATTATTCCAAAGAATTTATACAGTCCATAAGAGTGCAGATTGAAGCATATTTCTTTTTCTTTCCTTTTTTCCCCTGGAACATGGATAATATGGAAATTTGTTTTGCATGACTATACATGTTTGCATATACACATATATTTGTATACTGTTTTGTTTTTCTTGCCTTCTTAACGGATGGGGGAGGGAAATAATTTGTAACAACAACAACAACAACAACAAAAGAACAAGAAAGTCTCTGCATTAAAAATAAAACACCAAAGGTGGACTTAAGAGAGCTTCAAGATAGAGGCCAATACACTGAATTCCTTTGTGCAAATCTTTGACGTGAAGCCAAAAAAGAAATTGTTTCTTACATTTGCAGACATTTGTATGCAAACAGGTTGGTATGTGTTTTATCTTCCTCAGAAAACTTATACATTACTTCAGCTAAGCCTAAAACCTATGTTGTATGGGCATGTAAGTTGCCATATATAGGCATCTCTCCTTCAAGTGATCTTCCTCTTTTCTGTATATATTTTTTTCAGATTTCATTATTATTCTAATGATCTTAAAATGTTTCACACTGCAGAACTGGCTTTTCGAAAGGAACAATATAATAACAGAGAATCAAGGCTAGTTTGTAGAATATTGCAGGTTTCTTATTATGCTAATGATTCATTAGGACTAGGCAAGTCAGTTAACCTATTTGTATCCTTTTACTAATCCCTTAATTAGGTACAACTCAACAGGGACAGTATCTCTTTTCTCTCTCCTAGCACCAGGAGGCAGAATATAAGGTGATAAAATGAAAAATGAAGAAGGGGAGAATATAATACTACTTAGACATCAATGGGCTAACAGGTCAGAGCTAACACTCCCTTCCGTCCTCACAATGACAAATCCACCTAGAGTCTCTGACTGCTTTCATATATTTTCTTGCTTTTCCTCTTGTCCCAATTTCTTCTATAGTCCTCTCTTTGTTATTTAAAAAGCTTTCCATCTTCCTGGGAAGGAATTATGGAAAATGAATAACTCTTTAGGATACGGACTGTTTTTTGTTTTGTCTTTTTGATCTCAATGCCTAGCATAGTACCTTAGATATGGTAGATGCTTAATAAATTCTAGATGGATTGACTTGGATTGTAGAAAGCCAAAAATGAAAGGCTTTTGAATTATCCACCATAGAGCTCTTAAATTAACATAGATATAGATAAAAAAGCATTTTATTAAATGCCTGTTATATTACTGGGCTATTCTTGTCACCAGGCTGGGACAGGCTTCTAGCATCATAAGATTCTCTGCATAGCTGCAGTAAGGGGAATTGAGATGAGGGGTGAGGTCTTTTTCTAACCCTTTCCTGCTGTGGTCTAATCGTACCCAATTCTTCATACTGTACCTGGTTCTTTTCTATAAGTCAACATCAGCAAGTCAGGTCAAGTACATTTAGCCTTGGCTGAAGCAGTCATCCAGACTGAGAAAGATGCTGAGAAATGTGGATGGCCAGTTTGGTTGTCTGTGCATTAATAGTCTATAAAACTGCTGCTCTCCAAGATCCTGGAGCCCATAAGAAAAAAGTTAATATTAGAACTCAGAGAAATTCAAGTCCCAGGAGACAAAGATAACATGAAGATTAGCCTTCATTTTGCTATGTCTACACCATGCCAAATGTCCAGATAAAAGTGAAAAACATAGTCAATCCAGATGTTCCCAGATATTCATAAACTTGAGTGATAGACTAAATCCATTTTTTTAAAAAGTACAGATGAAAGACAGTTTTGGGCGTTTCACACAATTCTGAAATTCTCTGTAACATCAGTAGATGACTTCTGCTTTATACAAGCAGGTGCAGTAAGCTAACAATTCCAGTAAATCTGTACCTTAACTTGGAGGCCAGCAAAATGGATTACAAATATGACCTCTTCCAGCAGTACAGATGATCAGCCACAGCTGTACATGTTTTCTAGTATGACTGCAACTGGATAGGGCTTGGAGCCATTGGGTGGAGCATTGAACTCTGGGGAGAGAATGTGATATTTTTCCCTATGGTTTCAGTAAAAGTCTCTCATTTCCTTATTAGATGATTCTGCCCTGCACTAGAAATCGTACAATTAGAAAATGTGACTGCTGATGAATTATTTTTTTTTAAAACAGCTAAAAATGTTCAATCACTCTGAACAAACCAGACTCTCTTGGATTAAAAAAAAAGTTTCTGAATCAAAATTTAAAGCATAGAGCTGGAGGGGATTTAAACCAGTGGTTTTTAATAATACAGGGTGTTCTAATGTCTTAGAACAATGTTGAAGCTACTAAAGCTTAGAAAGTGCACTAAGACTTTTGAGATATCCCACATAATATTCTTGACATTGTAAACCCAGGGGGCTAGAAATCTGTATAACAATCAGCATTTAAGTTTGTTGGTGTTTTTTAATTGTTGTCTTTTTTATACATTTCACATGAGGACACTAAGAAAGGAAGTATATTGAAAACATAGTTTTAAAAAATTAGGTAAGCAACAGCTGATTTATAGGAAAAAAATGAGAAAGAAAGGAAACAAAGGATACAGAAGAAAAATACACTGAACAACCGAAAAGTTGAGGGGATGCATTGTTGTGGACAGCTCAGTGAGAAGGAGAGATTCAGCCAGATTAGTAAGCCTACTTAGATATGAGTGGTATGTTCCAATATATTATGATATATGAAATCCAATACATTTGTTCTCTTACATACCCTTGAAAAGAGAGCAAATTATTTCTAGAAAGCATAATAGAGTGAAAGATAAGAGTTATTTTTGAAGATTACTGTTTCTACTATTATTTTAAAAATAAAAGTGTAGATAGCTGCATCTGCACTCTTGACCAGATTAATTGATTCAGAGTTAATGAAATGGGTTAATGAACAGTGCATTCATATAATAATTACCCACAGACCACAATTATAGTTTTGAGTTTGCATGTTAGGAGCTTAATCTTAAGTGAAACCACTAGTTGTCTTAGTTTGACAATGTCTGTTTGCCCTGGAAACATCTGACTTTTGTTCATTTTGCTCCCACCAATGGTTTCCTTTGGGATCATCAGAATTTTGACCAGTGTCTGCATTTTTATAAAGAAGGGATAAGTGTGTAGGTTTCTAAAAAGATAATTCATATGGCACTAAAGGACCTAGAAGTGTCTGAAGTAGGTGCAAGTTCATATAGGACTCACAAATTAGTGTGAGGCAGGGTTAGTGAGATGTCCCGGGCAAACACTCCAACTAACAATTCTTCAAATAAAGGCAGTTTTATTTAATCCAACCAAAAAAAGTGGAGAATACAAGAGACTCAAATTCTCCCTCTCTCTCTTGTGGGACGGCAGTTTCTCTCAGACTCTACCCTAGGAGAGTACCGTGTTTCTTTGATAGTAAGGAAAAGTATACAGAGTTGCTAGAGAATAAAGTAACTCTATAGGGAATCCCACACCCGGGGAGCACTAAAGAGATTAGGTGATTTGCCCAAAGTATACAGATAGTAAATAGGGATTCAAACCTAAGCCCTCTTTCTCCAAATTCAGTGATCATTCCATTGCTCATCCAAGAATTTCTACTGTCAATTACCCACAACTCTCACAGATATTTCTGGGTTTACTCTATTTTCTTGTTTGGTTTTTTGTTGTTGTTGTTGTTGTTGTTGCTGTTGTTCAGTTGTTTCAGACTATCTGACTCTTAGCAAAGATACTAGAGTGGTTTGACATTTCCTTCTCCACCTCATTTGACAGTTTAAGGAAACTGAGGCCAACAAGGTTAAATGACTTGCCCAGGGTCATATAGCTAGTAAATGTCTGAGGCCAGATTTAAAGAGGAAGTCTAAAGTAGGTACAATTTCATATAGGAATCACAAAGAAGAGGAGTCTTCCGGACTCCCGTACTCTATCCACTGCATCATCAAGCTGTCTCTGTTGAAGTTCTGCCACTGGAGAAAGCCCAGAGGAAGAGTGAGGGAGTAGAAGATTTGTTGTCTTTTTGCCCTTCTCGCCCTCAACCTACATAGTTTACATATTTCACAATACTAGTTGTGGTCAAGGTTGGGATTAGCTGAGCTCTCTTTCTTGCTATTCCATAGCTCTGGTTTCTGCTCCCTGGTCTTGCTACTCTTCTACTTGTTCAAAAACTTGGTATTGTCTAGAAACTTCTCTTGTAATCTTTAGGAGGTCTGTTGTAGGAATGTCTCTTCTATGTCATCAAGGCTTGGTCCTGGGATTCTTCTGCTTGTCCTGGAATTCCTCTACACTCCACCGCTGTCTCTCTTCACTTTTATCTATGGGGCCAAGTTGTATCTCTTCCCTAGGGGACTACGTATCTATGTATAACCTGTCTTTAGTCTACTTATTTTAGTTCATATCTTCTTCCTGTCTCTAGTTTTCCTTTTTTAGGGTCTAGTCCAAGGATATAGTCCAAGTTCTCTGCAGTTGACCTTGAATTAATCATTTATCCTTCTTGGATCAGTGGGCCAATAAGTAACTCAAGTGAAGAGAGTTCATACTCTATCAAGGAAAAATCATCAATTCCAGGAGTTATGTATCAGTATGAATGAATAGGGGAAAAGCTTCAGTTTAAGAACCAAGACCTCATCTTGTAATACTGATAACTTTGACCAGGGTCCTACAGCAACTTGATCTTTAGAAATAGCTTGTGCTATTCCACCACCACTCTTAACCCATTAAGGGCTACAATTTATTGGAATCTGTGGTTCCAACAAAACTTTTCTGATTGGAGTGTGAGAGGAACATTTCAGACAAGAAGGTTCTATACAGGGAAGGGTAAGAATCATTGAGAAAAAGTCAAGATTAAGAAGAACTGGACAGAGAAGTCTCAGAGATGAAAGGGCTGAAGCTGTTGGAAGTGTAAGTTCAGATAGGAATCACATACAGTAAGGAATGAGGAGTTAGAGAAGGGTTTAGACTGAGATAACTGGGAACTAGGCAGTTAAGTTAGCACATTGAGCTAGATGAAGAGTTATTTTAATTTGTCACAGCACAATTCAATTCAACAAGCAGGTATTATGTGCTTACAATAAACAAGGATCTCTGTTGCATATGTGTGATACAAAGACAAAATAGTCCTTGCCCTCAATGAGCTTATAGTCTACTGATGGAAACAACATATACACAGACAATGCAAAATATAAAAAAGTAAAGTACATGTGGAGGTGGGGAATGGAGATGAGAGCATTAACTGCAGGTATTGGAAAAGGTATCTTGTAGCCAATGGCAGAGGTAAAGAGGGAGAGTGTTCCAATTATGGAGGATAGCTTGTGAAAAAATTACATCTAATCAGAGGTCAGGTATGATTTTATTACCAGTCGTGTGTTACTTGAACCTTTTAGTTTCTCCTCATGTCTCTTAAGTTGGAGAGCATTTGTTGCTGCCCTCATTCTCCATAGGAATAGTGGTGGAATAGGTGGGGTCTGGGATACACCTAGCTATTCAACAGGCATTTATTAAGCAGTTGCTAGATATAAAACCCAGTTATATGGGGGTGGCTAGATGGCGCAGTGAGTAGAGCCTCAGCCTTGGAGTCAGAAGGACCTGAGTTCGGATCCAGCCTCAGACACTTAATGCACAAATAAAAACCTAGCCGTGTGACCTTGGGCAAGTTACTTAACCCCAATTGCCCTCCAAAAAGCAAAAAAACAACAACAAAAAAAACACCCAGTTATAGCATTTTAGAACTGCTATCACAGAATCTCAAGGTCAAAAGTATCTCAGGGATCATCTACACTTAAATTTTCTACACTTAGCCACCTAATCTCTACTTCCAGACCTTTGGTGATAAGGGACCCACCACTCAGAGATAGCACATTCTGCTTTTGGACAGTTCTAAATTTTTCCTTATATCAAATCTTAATTTTCTTTTCTACAAATTTCTTCCATTGATTCAAATTCTGCCTTGTAGAACCATGCAGGAAAAGTCCCCCATGTCTTCTGTAGGAGAGTTCCTCAAGTACTTTGAAGATATCCATCAAGTGTATGCTAAGTCTTCTGTGCTCTAGGCTAAACCTTGGGCTTGTCACTCCAGCTCTCTGGGCCTCAGTCTCCTTATCAGTAAAATGATGACTGGACCACATAAGCCCTCAGGAGGCATGGTGGCCTGTAATATTCCTCAGTGTAACTTGAACCCTATTAGAAATGTAATTTGCAAATATTTGTTAAGTAAATAAAATACAATAGATAATATTAATATGTGATTTTCTAATTCATTATGCAGCCCAGCACATAAAGATCCTTATTTGTGGTTTAGTGGCTCTGTTTCTTTTAAAATTTGTTACCACTGTACTAGAGGGCCTTCTAATGTTCCTTCCATATCTGATATATGCTTCATTTTAAAAGTAAGAAAGCCAGAACTCAGAAGGTCAATTGAGCTGCCCATGGTTCCCCTGGTCAAGGCATGTTAATTACCATATCATATCCTAGAACTATTAATTGATTCAAGTAGCCCCGTTAGGTAATAATATCCTCAAGGGCAAAAATAATGCCTTTTAAACTTATTGTTATTAAGTCATTTTTCAGTACTGTCCAACTCTTTGTGACTCCATGTGGGGTTTTCTCAGCAAAGATAATGGAGTGATTTGCCATTTCCTTCTCCTACTCATTTTATAGATGAGGAAACTGGGGCAAACAGGGCAAAGTGACTTGCCCAGGGTCACATAGCCAGTAAATATCTGAAGCTGGATTTAAACTCAGGAAAAAGAGTTTTCCTAATTTTGTCTGACATTCTACTGTGACATCTAACTGCCTCATAGTTCTTACGTATCCTCACAACACTTATTATGATAAATGCCACCATTCTTCTCTCCTGTCCCCATTCCTTCTGGGCTCAAGCCTTGATCTATCCACAAAATGTATACCTCATTTAGTTCCCCTCAGCCCTTCCACCAGGGAAAGGTAGATTAGAATTGCTCTGCTTTACCCCAGAGGGCAGAACAAAGAGGACCAGTTAAAAACCGAAGAGGAAGATTTAAGATTGATGTAGGGGAAAACTTCACTACCATTTGGCACTATCCAAAGTCAAATGTGTTGCCTAAGGAGGTACTGAATTCCATCTCACTAGAGGTTCAACTAAAGACTGAGTCATGACTTGTCAGTTTTGTTGGGAAACAGAGTGACCAAGTGGAAAGAGCAATAGATATGGAGTCAGAGGACCTGGGTTCATGTCCTGGTTTTATTTTGTGATCAAGAGCAAGTCACACAACCTCCTGGGATCTCTAATATCCTTATTTGTAAAATTAACAGAATGGACCACATGATTTCTAAGGGTCCTTCTAGATCTAAATCCATGATCCTATGATATGTTGTACAGAAGATTCTCTCAGGTCTTCACATCCCTCTCTTGGCTCTGTCCCAGAAGCCTTCTCACCTGGAAGATGCCTCCACTACTATAATCCTTCCTCTGATTGGTGAATTCCTCCCTCAAGCCTCCATTTGAGGAAGTGCCCAAGTCAGCCACCCTTCTGATGGCTTGATGCCTGACTCTAGGGACTTCACCATACCATTTCCACTTCTCATCTCCCATTTATTTGTTACCTTCTCTCATTAGGATGTAAGCTCCTTGGGGCAGGGACGATCTTTCCTTTTGCTTGTATTTGTAGCACCAGCACTTAACATAGTGCCTGGCACAGAGGATATAGTCAATAAATGCTTTATCTATCAGACTTGGTTTGGATTAGATGGTCTCTGAAGTCCAGACCAGGATTCTCTGTGATTCTGGGCAGAGGGTGCCCTCTATGGCTATGGGAAGGAGGACGAACTGCTCTCATACTCCTGTCTTGGGACTGGACCCTGCAGAGATTGTGCTGCATATACATAAGACAGAATAAGCACTGGCAGAGGAAAAGATGTTTGTAGAAACATAGAAATGAAAGAGATTTCTGAGTCTATAGTGGAAGTCCTTCATTCTACAGAAGAGGAAACATCCAGAGAGAAGTGACTTGTTCAAGGTCACATATTTAGTTAGTGGAAGAATTAAAGTTGAAATCCAGGTATCTTGATTTTCAGATCAGTGTTCTTTCAACCTCGTAGCTCTGTGAACCACCCTCCCCACCATGGAAAACACAAGTGACCTACAAAACTCAAAAGCAAATTAGTAAATTCTCAGCTCTGTAAGCTGAACAGAGGAATAAAATAAGTGTGATAGAGTTTTTTTTCCCTTAAATCAATTGAAATACTCAGTCTGAACCTGATTATGTGTTACAGCTGATGGCATAAACTTTCATAAAATATCATTGTTTAAGAAAATGAGTATGTTCTATGTAAATATGCTCTTTAAAGCTGTACTGGTGAACTTGAATTTTTATCTGCAAAATAACTACATATCAGAGAACAGTTATTTTACCCAACTAAATACAAAACACTAATGTCTCCAGAAAGAACTAATATAAAATTCACTAATTAAGTTCTTGTTTATATGTGCTATTAAGACTAAATTACTTTCCAAATGAAGTACAGCCTCTATTTCAATTAAACTGCTCAGAATTTCATGATCATCTTTACACCTGTTTTGTGACAACTTCAGAATGAGTTAACTCATTTTGACTTAATTTAGCAAAAATGAATGGAAAAGCATTTGTGAAATGCTTACATAGTGCAAAGTGCTCTACCAAGTAGTGCATATTCAAATGGAAAAGCAAGACAATCTCTGCTGTCAAGGAGCTCACACTCTAATGAGAGAAACAACATGTAGAATTTCCTTTCAAAGTGAGATGGAAAGGTCCCATGGTTCTTAAGCTGTAGCAGCAAAGATAATATTAATGAATATTCTTTAATACCATTTCTTCTTCTAGTTTCTGATGTTGAACCATTTGACAATGCCAAGAGCTTTGATGATGAGGACTCTATTTTCCATATCATTAGTAGCTGGGGCTGCTGAGGAGGCAGGGTCTTTATTGTCACCACCACTCCCAAGCACTTGACAGCACACATCTTCATAAGGGTTATTTCTTAAAGTGATGGCTCAGGGGGCTGAAGTTGAAACAAGGTTAGATGTCTGGGGATGGCGGAAAGAGGGATGTTGCCATTTTGGGGGTTCTTGGGCTTACCTGCCCAGTGGTAGGCAGTTAGTCAGCAGTTGATAATTGGTGTTAGCAAGGAAAGTGGGCTCCTCCACATTGACTGCTCTCCTCAGTGATAGAATACTGGGGCCCTAGGCCCCAGGCAAATGGATTTAGGAACCCTGCTATTCCCAGTGGGTTTTGGGGTTAGGGTCTGCAGTGAGGTGATGGTGGAGATAGTGGCAGTGGTTTGAGTTCCTTGGCACATGCCACTCCCTTTCTCTTTCTTCCCTTTTCACTATAGCTAGGTTAACCTGTTTGTCCTCTAGGTAGCAATTACCTAGTAGTTGGTGGGATGGCTAGTCCCTTCTCCACAGGGGTTATTTCCCAAGATGATGGCTATAGGGTTGGGCTGAAAGTTAGAGAAATTCTTTGGGTGGTGGGAATGCTGATTCTGTTCCCAGAGTCCTTTGGCTGACATATAATGAAAGATGCCTTAAGAACAAAAACTCAGTTGCCCTCTGGAGCCAAACTGAAATGAAAACCCTCCAGCCACACTACTTCCTTTTTCTATATACTAACACTCTGCTTATATCTGGTTTGAGCAGAGGACTTGCTTTCCTGCAGCCAGTGGTCTCTGTAACTGATAGCCCTCTTTGCTTTTCAAGAGAATTGCAAAGACTAAGAAAGAGGGTCATGGAGAAAACAAGAACAGAATCCTTCCTAGATTTCTAGACAGTCATATGTTATTGGAATGTAAGTTTTTAAGATCTTCCCTGCCCCTAGGTTAAGTGCACTTGGAGCCTGTGGTGGGAGGCTTGTTTTTCAGTAATGCACACACCTTGATACTTTGTGATTGGGCAGTGGGTCAAGAAGGTTGTTACATTCTCTGAGCCAGGAGAAGGCTATAAAAGCCCTGATGGGAGGCTTTGCTTTGGGGCTCACTTTGAGAAGTGTTGTGTTATTTGACCAGATGAGACTCTGGGCAGCCGTTGAGAGCCCCCCAGTTTTGAAAACCCAGATGTTGATGTTTTCCTCTCTTGTAACTGTGATTTGGTATTGATGTGTAATGGTTGGACAGTTTGGAAGCCTGTCTGCTTGATCTGTTTGTTTCTCTGTCTTGTAAGTTCTGTCTGTATACTTTGAAGTTCAGGGTGCTGACCTTTTTCCCCTGAACTAGGTAAACAATATGTTTGATTGATCAAAGTAAGCTTGTTAACCCATTTTGAGTTGCTTTCCTTTAGAAAAGCAGATCTAAGAACCTGTGTTGGCAGTCACCCTGGGGATGTTGGGGTGCTTGCTGCTACATCATATTACCTAAGATTTTATGGGATTAAGAGCTGGAGAGAGCCTGAAAGATTACTGAAACATTCCCTCCCCCACCCACACACACTTTTTTTTTTCAGGTTAAGAAACTGAGACCCAGAGAAGTTATGTAGCTAATGATCCTAGCAGATCCTAGAAAAGCCAGGATTCAAGCCCAGTCATCTAACTCAAAACCTATTATTCCTTTAGAGCAATCCAGTTTTGGAGAATTTGGATCTAAACTGCTTATGTGTATCATGAACTTAGAGCATTGCTGCATTTAGTTCTAAAGTTGGGTCCATTTATCTGGTGGCTAAACTCTCCCTGTGGATAGTTTACATATAATTGTTATTAAGCTTATGATGTATAATAGGGCCCTAAAGGGCAGAAAATGTAACCAATGCTGTCACCTATTGAAAGGAGCTATTATCGTTCCTTGGAAGGGGGAAAAATCTTTTTTCATAGTATATAAGAAACATTAATGACATTCATGCTTTGGGTAGGGATGCACATTCATGAAGGTGTTAATGGGATATTTTGCCATTAATTGGTATAAGTACTTACAGAACAGAAAAACAAATCAACTTTAGAAATATATAAAGTTTTTAAACTGTTCCAAAACTTTCTTTGTCAAATCTTCTGGACTGAGTTCAAAGTAAGTATGATTGAAATGCCAAAGCTATGTAACCATAACTGATAAAAATGTCACCAACTTAGTATTATCAGACATGCAGTTATATTACATTTCTACAAGGGAGGGATAAGGATCAACTAAAAAAAGTGTGGGAATGTGGCCTAAACAAGCAATTTGCACATAGTCTCCTGGAAAAAATGAGCAAATGCCAAAAAAAAAAAAAGTTTAAGCAAGGAAAAGCTGACCCTAGTAAACTTAAAATGATGCAATCTCTAGTCTGTCCTGGATAATGCCAGAGAGAGGGTTGTTTGTTTGGCTTTTTTTTCCATGTTTTTCACCCCTATAAAATAGTGTATCCACAGAAGCATACATAAGTAGGTATGTAAGACCTCAACAGTTGAAAGAACACTAGTACTAAATTTCATAAATAACAGCATAGTATCTTTCTTCTAGGAAGATTCCCCCTTTATACTGTGTGAAAAATTCCTTGATAAAGGGTGGGGGAGGAAGGAAGGGGACAAGAATTTATTAAGGAAGTACTATGTGCTAGGCACTGTGTGCTAAGTGCTTTTCAAATGTTATTTCATTTGATAGAGGCATACAATATTCAAGACTAATTGGAAGGAACCACAAGATCCTCCAGTTTAGTCCAATCTTCTCATCTTAGAAAAAGATCCCTAGACCTAGAAAGATCACACAGATGGTTGATGACAAAGTCAGAACTAGAACTCAGCCCCCACCACCCCCGTTTGATATTTCTACTTCACCATGCTGCCTTTTCTCTAGTTTCAACAAAGACTCAGCTGGAGTTTTTGTTGGTGGTGGTGGTTTGTTTTCTTCTTTTAAGGAATTTTTACTAATAAAAAAAAGATGTTGAAAGAGACAACTTTACAGAATATAGTTACACAATATAAGTCCCTAACTTTATTACACCTTGTTACTGATTGGCTCAGGGAACCATCCAGACTCGTAGTTCTTTCCCCTCATGGATGAGGATTTCTCTGCCCAGATACAGATATGGCTTCCCTTATAGTTTCTCTGCAGTCTTGGACAATCGCTGTTTTTTGCCAGACTACTTTCTCCTTGGTTGAAATACAGTCATACAATACACATGTGAAGTGCTTACTAGGTGTACTCATTGTAGGGTATTGTGGAGACTACAGAAACCATATAAATACAGCCCCTGCCCTCCATTCTTTGCTTTAGGGTGGAGATATTCCTGTGAGAAGGACCTGGGGACATACTGATTCATCCTTCTGGTCAGCTACTAGCCCCTTGGGACTTCTTCCTAGCCAAGTCTATGGGTGATTTGGCTCAATAATCTACTGGGTCCCAGCCAGCTAGGCTTCTGACCAGTTCAAAGAGCCCATCCCTTCCTCCCTCATGTGAAATTGCAGGAATTCTGGGGAGTGAGCTATCCCACCATCACATTTCCCTTCTAGCATGTTAGGTGGATTCTAATCCCACAACATTCCCTGGTAGGTGACAAGTAAACAGAAAAGCCCCCAGGCCCTTTGAGGTCCCCTCAAAAGCATCAGACTCATCTCCATTTGGTCCAGTGGTTAACCTCCCTTTAGTCTCTCTCTTCTGTGCTTTCTTAGATTCCTACGGACAGACGTTCTGCTCCTCCTCACTAAAGGACTGACTACCTCATTTTGTTCTTCTATTCTTGTTTGCTGGGGGAGGGTTTAAAAGGTGCCCCCCTCCCATTGTTTATTTGACTGGACTATTTAGCCTTTTCTTCATCTCCTTTAACACTCCGACACTCAAGTTTGTTCTCACAGCCAAACTTACTTACTGTTTATATCACAGAATCTCAACATTGGAGGGCACCTCAGAAGAATTGAAGACCAAATTATAACTCGATAAACATGCCCTCTACCAACACCTAACAATCCTTTGTTTAAATGCTTCCATTAAGTGCAGAGGAATCTACTATTTTCCCAAGAAGTTCATTCCCATTTTGGGTACCTCTCATGATTGGGAAGTTTGTCCTTGCCTCAGGCCTAAATCTGCTCCTTTGCAAGTTATATCTGTTCAGCGTTTCTTGCCAAGGTGAAGTTCCTGACTTCCAACACAAACACTTGCTTTATTATCTCCCCAAGTATTTAACACTATGCCCTACACTCATATTAGCACCTAATAAGGCATTTGAAATAACTGTAAGATATATTCTTTAAAATATATGCATTTTAAATTTAAAAACTGTGCTTACTATGACAAATATTTTACCACCATTTTTCATTCTTATTTTTAATATTGCCAAAAATAACTGTTGCCATTCATCCATCCACCGGGTATTGAGTGTCAGGAAGCAGCAGGGGATTCTGGATCACAGTCTTATTACTGCCCTGCATTTCAATGCAAATCAACAAACCATTATTAAGAGTACTCAATTCCAGAAAAGAGAGGTAGTTTATTCATCCATCCATACTCAACTTTCGCCAAGATTGTTTTAATAGCTATTCATGCAGGAGAGTGCTGGTAAGGGTTTAACAACTAGCTCTATGAGAAAAAAAAGTTCCTTCCACAACTCTTAAATTGTCTGCATTATTTGCATTTTTTCCACCACTTTCTTTTCTCTACAATCAACAAAACAATAAATCAAGCCCTGATTTGTAGTATTTGCTGATTTCTGAAATGTAAATGCTCACATTGAAAATTTAAAGAATCAGTCCTTCTGAGCAGATATGAGCTGGTTTCAGCACACCTCCATAGTAAATGATAATTAGCTTGCTTCCCACAAGATCAGAGGCTCCCAACCTTTTTGAGGACCAGGATCCCTTTTTAATTAAAAAAAAAACAAAAAACATTCTGACTTCCATGCAATAATAGTAGTATTGTATGTTCCTTTTGACTGAAAAAAAAAAGCCACATAATGACTGAATTCAGTAATATTTTTAAATAAACCAATATTACTTTAATTACAAAAGTGTTTACATATGTTTGAAAAATCAATCAACAAACATTTATTAAACACCTTTGTGTATCAAGCACTGTTCTGAGTTCTGGGGAATACAAAGATAAAAACAAAATAGTTTATGACATCAAGTAGTTTATATTCTAAAAAGAAAAATAACATGTACATACAGATGAGTAAGCATGAAATATATGCATATATACTATATGTATGTGTGTACACACACAAATATACGTACATATATTCACACACATATGTGTATATATGGGTGTGTATATTATATATATATTATGTGTGTGTATATATATATATAGAGAGAGAGAGAGAGAGAGTGTGTGTGTGTGTGTGTGTGTGTGTGTATGTATACATATATATACCAAAGGCAAACAGAAGGGAAGGCACAAGGTGCCAGGAAAATTGAGAAGCAGAAAAGGCATTATGTAGAAAGTAGCAAAAATATTTGAAATATGGGAAAAAATGTGGTAAGTCCTCTTAATTCTACTGCTTTCCCTCTGTTAATTATCTCTTATTTTTCCTGTATATGTCTTGCTTTCTGTGTATACACATATATATATATATACGTATGTGTATAGCATGTATATATGTGTATAGCATGTTATCTCCCCCATTAGAATGTAATGCCCTGCTTGAGGGCAGAGACTATCTTTTGCCTCTTTTAGTATTCCCAGTGCTTAGTATGGTGCCTGGAACATAGTAGCTGCTTAAAAAATGTTGATTGATAAGTCCTTGAAACTCAAATGAATCAAGTCCAGGAATGGGAATGTTAAGGTTGTTTATTCCTAAATGCTTAAAGGAAAACCCTTCCCCATAAGGGGGATGACTGTATTTTTTACCATATTAAAAAACAAAAATAATTATGTAGCACTTTTATTTATTATATATATTATATAACACAATCAGTAAGTGTTAATAAATTTAATTATTAATTAAGTAGCTCTAATTATAGCTAGATTTTTTGAGGTATCTGTTTTGTGCTTTTTAATTAAGAAAGTTCTGCTGGGAAACATATACTTTGAAGAAACCTACTTCACACTTTTCAACAATTACACTTAGCAAACACAGCTAGGTTCTGATTAATGCAAATAATGAGTCCCTTGAGGTGGTTCCATGTATTTAAATGCACACTATTTGAAGTTATAATTATGTAAAGTATGATAATTGGTTCCAGCCCAACAAAAATGTGCAGTGGGAATTCAAATAATACGACCACTTCGTGGGATTCATTATTCCCACAATAATTGGAAACTGGCTGCATTTCTTATTTTTGCATAACTTTCCTTTTGGACAAAACAAAAGTGGAACCACTAGAGGACATAGTTGGTATCACACACTACCACCACAATCACCACTTCTACCACCACTGGCCCATAATGTGTAATCAAATTCTATTACGCTAGCTGGGATAAAATCTCTAGAACTGTACTACTTGGAGGATCCCAAATAACCTTACTTTGAAACTGTTGCTTTAAGTGTATTACCTCTCCCCAGAGGTAATAGAGAGAGAGAAAAGACTTAATACATATTTTTGTCCACAATATACTTAGTAGACTACGACCAGGCCTTATTAATCTGATTAAAATAGAGTATGGAAGGCATTATCTGGAATTTGTCAGTGTGGACTCAGACATAAAAATCAAATGCTTAGGGTTTGAATCTATTAGAACTACACAATTTCCCAGGCTAAGTAGATTTTCAGTGGATGTTGGGTACATCTTCATGATGTGGCTCCTTCTTATTCTTTTTGCATATTATTCCTCTATATCTAATTCTGCTTTTAGGCATACAGGACTACTTGTATTCCTCACATATCTTGGCTCAGTGACTTTGCACTAGCTATTCTCTATACCTAGAGTGCTATCCTCTTCACCTCCACCATGGGGAACCCTGAGGTTTCCTTCAAAGCTCAGCTTATGTCACCTTCCACATGAAGTATTTTCTGATCTTCCCTAGCTGGTAATGCCTTCCTTCCTCAAGCTACTTTGCATTCATTTTGTATATATTCTGGTATATTTTTGTACGTTTCTGCTGTCTTTCCCTCTATAATGTATCAGGAGCTGTAGGACTCTTCTATCTTGTCTTGTGGTATACTCATTGCTCCTCTAGGGCAAATTATCTGCTGGACAAGACTGGTCTCCCTGAGCTTACTCTTTGATCCCAACTTGACTCTGCCCTTGACTTTCTGGGCCTGCCTTCTGCTGATTATTGTGTGCTTTTTTTCTTTGCAGGAGGAGGGCAGGGCAATTGGGGTTAAGTGATTTGGCCAAGGTCACACAACCAGTAAGTGTTAAGTGTCTGAGGCCAAATTTGAACCCAGGTCCTCCTGACTCCAAGGCTGGTGCTCTATTCACTGAGCAACCTTGCTGCCCCAATTGTCTGCTTTCTACTGGGCAAATTGCTCTGCTGAAAAAACCCCATAATGATATGCTAGAAGGGAGAGAAATTCTCTCTCCTTCCCCAGCCCACCCAACTCTCATCCCACTGTACTCTGGCCCAGGGAAAGGGCAAAGAATGACAAAATGCTTTCTTCCAAAGAACTGGATGTTTCTTCCATTGCTGGCTTGCAACTACCAAGGATGAATCCCTTCTCAGAACTTTTTTTGTTTTGTTTAAGGACATTGGGTATGGGGTGGAAAGACTAGAACTTCATGCTTTCTGAAGAAGTAACTTCCCTTACAAGACTTATCTAAATCTGAAACAACTGGAACTATTTACAAGGTGTGAATGGGCAATTTATAGTTTCATATCAAGGTAGCTGGGTGGCAAAGAATATAGAGGGCCTGGACTGGAGTTAAAAAGACCTGAGTTCTGGGGGACGGAGCCAAGATGGCAGAGTAGAAACAGCTCATCCAAGCCACTCTGCCCTCAGATTCCCCCCAAACTATGTAAAAGGGGACTCTGAACAACTTCTGGAGCCCCAGCACCCACAGAACGACACAGAGAAGCTAACCTCCCGCTGAGGACAGCCCAGCAGCCCTGCAGGAAGGACCAGCGCAGCAGTCTGGGAGCCGGCAGCGCACAATGCACAGAGTGCAGGAAGAGGAGCTGAGTGGAGCCCAGGTCCGCGTGAGCCGAGGTTTCAGCCCCAGGGCGGCAGGGCCAGCAGCCAGCTGGAGGAACCCCAGAACACCAGCAGCCACAGCGACTCCCGAATTATCAACATAGACATGCCTAGGACAAAGTAAGAGGTTAGTGTCCTATGGACTTTGGGACCTATATTTGGTGGAATGCGTCGGCTCCCTCCCCTGGGGGCTAGAAGCCGCTGAGGAGACACGCCATTTTGTAGTTTTCAGAGGCAGCTCCAGCTCCTGGCCTGCAATTAATTGTAGGGAGATCCAGCGATCAGTCTTGGTGGGGGGTAATCACTCTTGCTTTAACCTCCCTGGATCTGGATTGTGATCTAGGGTGGAAGTTGTGGGTGGGTTTACAGCTTGCCAGAAACGGAAGTTCCCCCCTGCATGTTCGGGATGAAAATTCCTCTATCTGGCCTTAAAGCCACAGTGTGGCAACAAGCCCAAAAGTCAGGTAATCAAGTGGCGACATGCCAAGGCAAAGGAAACAGAAAAATGCAACCCTAGACTCCTATTTGGGGGGCATAGAGCAGGAAAAGGACTGTGAGGTCAGAAGTCCTGCTCCAAAAGCCCCAGGGGAAAACATGAGCGGGTTGCAGGCCATAGAGGACCTTAAGAAGGACTTTAAAAATCAAATAAGAGAAGTGGAGGAAAAAATTGGAAAGAGAAATGAGAAGGATGCAGGAAAAGTATGAAATGAGGGTCAACAGCCTGACTGAGGAAAACAACACCTTAAAAAATAGACTAACTCAAATGGCAAAGGAGGCCCAAAAGGGCAATGAGGAGAAGAATGCCTTAAAAAGTCGAATTTGCCAGATGGAAAAAGAATCTCAAAAGTTCACTGAGGAAATTCATTCCTTCAGAGTTAGACTGGAGCAAATGGAAGCTAGTGACTTTATGAGAAATCAAGATGCTGTTAAGCAGATCCAAACAAATGAAAGATTAGAAGGCAATGTGAAATATCTCATGGGAAAAACCACTGACCTGGAAAATAGATCCAGGAGAGACAATTTAAAAATTATTGGACTACCTGAAAGCCATGATCAAAGAAAGAACCTAGAAATCACCCTTCAAGAAATTCTCAAGGAAAATTGCCCTGATGTTTTAGATCCAGAGGGCAAAATAGAGGTTGAAAGAATCCACAGATCACCTCCTGAAAAGATCCCAAAAAGAAAACTCCCAGGAATATTATAGCCAGGTTCCAGAATCCCCAGATCAAGGAGAAAATACTACAAGCAGCCAGCAAGAAACAATTTCAATATTGTGGAAACACAATCAGAATAGCCCAGGACCTGGCAGCTTCTACACTGAGGGATTGAAAGGCATGGAATATGATATTCCAGAGGGCAAAAGAACTGGGAATGAACCCAAGGGTCACCTACCCAGCAAAACTGAATATTTTGTTTCAGGGGAAAATATGGTCATTCAGTGGAATAGAGGACTTTCAAGCATTCCTGAGGAAAAGACCAGAATTGAATAGAAAATTTGACATCCAAACGCAAGAAGGAAGAGATGCCTGAGAAGGTAATCAGTGAAAAGAAATCAAAAGGAATTTATCAAAGTTGAACTATTTACATTCCTATATGGAAAAGCAATAATGGTGACTGATGATATCTTTCTCACTATGAAAATAATGGAAGAAGGGTGTGTGGTCATATAAATACATATGTGAATGTGTGTGTATATGGATAGAGGGCATAGGTTGAATTTGTTGGGAAGGGAGAATACTCAAGGGATGAAATTATGAGGTGAGAGAGGAAAGTGGCAAGAGGAGATAGGGAAAGACAGGGTAGGGTAAACTATCTCATGTAGAAGAAGCAAGGGGAAGTGGTTGCAAGGGAGGGGGAGAATAGGAAGGGGAAAAAAAGGCAAATCCACATTCTCATTGAATTTGGTTCAGGGAGAGAATGACATACATACTAAATGGGATATCTCAACCTGCAGCAGAATAGGAGGAAGGGGGATGAGAGGAGGGATGATGGATGGGAGGGCATCCTTGGGGGGAGGGGAGGTTGGAAGTACCCACCATAGAAGAGGGACAGGATCATGTAGGGAATGGACCAGGTGGGGGGTGGGATGAGTGGGAGGGAATTATAAGCAGCCTTGTACAATATATCTACTATGATAATGTTTTGCATAGCTAGACATGTACAACATATACTGAATTACTTATCTCCCCAGAGGGAATGGGTGACAAGGGAGGAAGGAAATGGATCTGAAATTCGAGGTCGTAACATTAAATGTTTCAAATATATATAAATACTATTATTAATACTCTTTTGCTTATAATTGGGAGATAAGATGTGCAGGCATTGGGACACAAAGATTCACTTTCCTCTAATGGAAAGTTGAAGGGGGTATGGGAGAAGGTATGGGAGAGAGCAGATTGGAGGAAGCGATATCTTGTGGGACTGCTATTCTGGGAGGTTGGATAGGGCAATAACGGGGGAAAAATGATTGTAACTCAAAATCTGGCGGAAATGAATGATGTAAAACAGAAGTTAATAAAGCATTTGTTTAAAAAAAAAAGACCTGAGTTCTAAATCCGTACTGAGATACTTAGTAGTTGTATCACTTGGCCCTATTTACATCAGTTTCCTCATCTGTAAAAATGAGCTAGGAAATGGCAAGTCACTCCATTATCTTTGCCAAGAAAACTCCAAATGGGGTCACAAAGAGTCAGATGAAAGTGAACAACAGAAAAGTTTCACATTATTTATAATGTGTAATTGTTGGGTCAGGGTGTGAGCAATTCAAGATTTCACCCCTTTATGATCTATGAATGTAATTTTTCAAAGACTATGTCTCATTTTTTTGTTACCTTCTCCTTTCATCATATAATTTAGTGAAGGGATTTGGGGAGACTCAATTGACGAGTAGACTCCAGTTCAACTCTGTTATTTTCAAGGTTCAAATGTTCCCAATCCTATAATATAGAAATATTAGGTGTTATTGATCATTGAACAAAAAATGGAATTTGAGAGGCATATTGATATATTTATACTTTTAACCTTTTCCACAATGTTGGCCATGGGACAATTTTATCATCTATTGTGTAAAGTAGAACTTCCTTTTAATTGTCCTAAATTTACCTCTCAAATTCCAATGGGTACCCACTGATTCCAGAATTCTTGAATTTGAGGAATAAGCTCAATTCATCCCACTTAAATAAAATGGATTCATAAGTATTTATTGTTCATACCTCTCATGAATTATAAACATCAATTATATTCCTTTATATTATAGGCTTCATCTTTTCTTGTTAAAGAATCTTAATCCCTCTTCAGATGGAAATCCCTTTCCCTTTAATTATCTTGAGTAATGTAGTTATATCTCAGTGTCTTCCTCAATTTTATTATTTCTTTCTTATAGCCTCGTCAACTACATTTTTCAACGTATGCTTTCATATCCTTAAATTTCGCCAATGCATAATTTCTAGGTAAACAGACCAATGCCACCTAATATTTCTATATTATAGTGTTGGAAACCTTTGAACCTTGAAAATAACTTGCTGAAAGTTATATCTCTCCAGCAATGGTATGGGATGTCTTGAGAAGGAGTTAGTTACCTGTCATTGAAGGGCAAAAACTGGGTAACCATCTCTCAAGGACTTTGTAAAGGGGATTTTTGCATTTGGTTGAGGGTCAGAGTAGATATTACCTAAAAAGTCCCCCAAAATGCTAAAAAGATTTTTTAAATTATATAACTATGCTAAAGGAAATTGACCTGGATTGGCCATTCATGAATTGTCAAACTCCTATTCTTGGTGTCTTTTCTGCTATAAATATGCAAAGATAATAGAGGCATGCCCAGGATGCCGGGAATGGAACATTTTAGGTCAAACACTTTAAACCAATCTTCACTTTGTATTTATTGAGGCTGAGAATGATCTCTGTATTCTTTCTATAATAATTAATGGGTGATTATATAAATATTTACTATATTCCAGAAGGACACCAGCCAATGCTCCCCCTACCCCAATTATTAAAATATACCTGGTATTTTGGAGATTAATAATGAAAGAATTCTCTCATTTAAAAAATCTTTTTAAAATTATGAACTTAATAATCATCAAGAAGCATAAACTTTTCTATGTATAAAGAATAAAGAAGAGGATTATAGATCAAGCCCTAAACTTAGGAACTATGTGCTTTTAAGTATGTTTTAAATTAAGCATAGTAAAAACAAAGTTGTCTTGCCTTGTTCCTTTTTAAATTTTTTTTGGTTTTCTCCTGTGTATTTTTTCCCAGGTAAAAGAACTGTATTCCCTAGGGCAAATGGGTATGTGAAAAAGCCTCAACAAGAGGCAGAATAACATTCAGGGGGAATGGCAAAGGACAAGTGGTGTGAGACCAAGATCAGTTAGAGGATAGGAGGTAGCCAGTCCAATCAGTGCTCTTGCTTCTGGTCAGAGCCTGTCCTATCCCTCCTTGCTCCTGTAGAGTGTGCCAGAAGTTTCCCCTACCAGTCTAACAAGGCCTAATAAACCTTTTAGTTCTAATTAGCAACAGGAGCAAAACATGAATTTTCCACCAGTGATAGATGATGGTTTCTTCTCAACCTCTGTCTGGAGTTGGGGGGAGTGGAAGGTTTTAACTTAAACCAGTCTTCCACGAGATGCCTGAAGAAGCCCTTCCCTGGGGAATATATATCGACTCCTCTTCTGTCATAGACTACTTTCTGTTTAAGGATGTGACAAAGTCCAACAATAATAAAAAAATAACAGGATGGTAAGTGACAGGAAATCATGGCTCCAGCTGTTGTGTAGAGGACTTCATGTGGTAAGATGGTTCTTTGGTACTGGGTCACCAGGCTCAGATATCCCTGCTGGAACAGACACAGGCTTGCTTTTGGTTTACTGGGAGAGGAGGTTGATATGTTTGCCTCATGGGTAGAGGGAGAGTCAGAGACAATGGATTCACAGTGACGTTTCCTGTAGTATGAAGGCATAACCATGGTGCCCCTGGCTGTGGCCTTGTTCAGGTCCTACCACTTCCTCTTCCCCACAGTCAGTCAGCTTTCCATTGCTTATTTTCTCTGGTATCTTATTTGTCTTATAGGAGATGTCTTGGCTATAGCCCTGGCAGAGCAGACGGTTCCAACAGGAGATGGGCAGGAGGGTAAATAGCCATGGCAACACTGGGTAAATTGTCCGAGGGTTTGGGGGCTGGCCCTTTGTTCCACCAGTGAGGAGACTGACAAGCAGTCCCACAAGAATGACTGTGGTAGAATTGTGTGCACTGTACCATAAGTAGGACAGATTGTAGAATCGCTGCAGTCCTGTGGGACTGGACACTGCTGAGGGCATCATAGTGACAACTGTCATGTTTCTATAAGAGGGGAAGTCAGTGACATTGTGGGGAGGAAGGACTGTACTTGAGGTCATGCTGTTCACCATACTCCCAATGCCAATCCAGAAGGCCATGATGAGTCCAGCCAGCAGGCCCACCACTGCACCAGTTGAGTTGGCACAAGGGAAGAAAATGCCAAGGCAGAAGAGTCCAAGCAGAGGTCCCCCAACCATCCCAAAGATACTTATTGCTGTCTGCAGCAGAGGCCCCATTAAGGAGAAGACGTAGGCCATTCCCAGACATATCAGGCCATAGAATACAGCAAGAACCTTGGAAATCAAGGTGGCACGATTCTCTGAGATTTGGGGGAAGCAGGGTCGGATCAGATCTTCTATGGTGACTGTTGCAAGTGAATTGAAAGCTGAGGAGATAGTGCTGAGAGAACCATTGAAGAGACAGGCAACAAAGAGGCCAGGTAAGCCAGGCAGTTCCCCCAGAATATCCATCACAAAGTACAGGACCATCTGGTCAGAGGAGAATTGAGCTTGCTCCGGTGCTAGGGGGTTGTCGAGGTAATAGACAAACATGACAAGACCAATGAGGCAGCCAATGCAGAGTGTCACCTGCTGGCAGGGGAATACCACATAGCAGGAAAGAATGGCAGTCTTTTCACTGCGGGAGCTGAGGTAGCACTGTACCTGGACCTGGTTTACACCATATAAGGAGAGCATCATAAAGACTCCCCCAAAAGCCAGAGTCCAGAAGGTGTGCCGCACAAAAGGGTCTGGATTTAGGTCAATCCCAGAGATCCGGCCATGCTGTGAAGCCACATCCCAAACATATCCCAAGCCACCCACCTTGACAGCTCCTACGACGACAACAGCTAGCTGCCCCAGGAACATGACCACTGTCTGGAACACATCTGTCCAAATGACTGCCTTCAGCCCACCCAGACTAGTATAGACAGTACTCACAATGCCTAGAGCCAGCACTGAGCCCCACAGATCAAAGTCTGTCACTGCATTGAGTGCCAAGGCTGGGGCATAAAGAACACCCATGTAGATCACCATCTGAAAGATGAAGGTTAGGGTTCCACATAGTCGCACAGCCTTACTGAATCGAAGCTCCAGGTACTCATAAGCACTAGAGATGTTCAGTCGGTAGAAGATGGGTATGAAGATATGGGTAGGCACCAGCAGACCTAGGAAGTAGGAGCAGCCTAGGAACCAATACTCAGTGCCAGAACAGTAGATCTCCCCGGGGACTCCTAGGACGGCCATAGCTGATTGAAAGGTGGCAAGTAGAGATAATGCCACGGGTAGGGAGCCCATGCTACTGTTAGCCAACAGGAACTGGTGGACTGGTGGACTGTGTTCTGGCCCCTATCTCGAAGTGCATAGAACAGCCCGATTGCAAGTGATAACACCAACAACAGTACACATACTCCATAGTCCACAAGGGTGAAGTGGGATAGGGTTGTTGGAGGGGTTGACATCAAAGGGATTATGGTGGATGGACTTACCCCCAAATAGAATTCTCTGATGCCCATGCCCTGTACCTTGGTATCCCTCACAGATTCTGCAATGCTCTCCAATTGTGCAAAGGCAAAAGATGAACTTCAGCTACAACCTGGTGCCCAATCACTCTCCTCACTGTTCTCCTCTGCCAGGGTGCATGGTAGAAGCCAAGCTTTGCCCAGCAGACTCTTTACTTCCTTGTCTCCAGCTCCAAGCAGATAGTATCTCAGACCTGCCCCCACCCCACCCCCGCCAGCCCCACTGCCAGCTATCCCCAGTGTGGTACTGCCACCTCCAGCACACATGGGTTCCCTGAATTTCTCCTGTGTATTTTTAATGTTTTATTGGAATTCTTTTCTTTGTCTTTTTAGATTTTTATCCACTAACTCCTCCTATAGACCTTCCTGATAACCTATTAATACAACATAGATTTGCTATATTGATCAAATAAATATCACTATGGAAATCAGAGAGTAAAGACATATATTATTGGAATTCAGAATAAAAAAGTTTTTTAAGGCAGGAAATGGAATTAGGAAAGGGTCCAGAGCACATGGATCACTGGCCTAAGTAGAGTATTATAGGAAGCACTTGGCTAACAAAGAAGGGGTAGGGGATCCATAAAAGAGGGGAGTAGGAAGTTACCAAAGACAAAATTTACCTTGTATATGATAATGAGCCTAGGTATCACTCACTGTAAGAAACTCCAGTATGACTATTTTAATTATAAAACATAAATGAAAAGATATTTTTAACACAAAAAGATACATCTCAAGGTTCCTTTAAATATTGAGAACATCCAAAATGCTTTAACAAATATTTTGTAATATTATTAAAATGTGAAATGAACAAAAGGATAGACATGAAAACAAACGATCATTTCTTTTTTTAATATTTCAATTTATTTATTTTTAGTTTTCAACATTCATTTCCACAAGATTTTGAGTTACAAATTTTTCTCCCAGTCTTTCTCCTACCCCCACCCCAAAATAGCAAGCCTACTGAATACTCCTTTCCCCAATCTATTCTCTCTTTTATCCATTCTTCCCAACTTTCTAGTAGGGCAAGATGGATTTCTAAATCCCAGTGCCCACATATTTTATTTCCAAGTTGCATGTAAAAAATAAGTTTTTTAACATTTGTTTTTAAAACTTTGATTTCCAGATTCTTTCCCTCTTCCCTCCTCATCCACCCCCACTACGAAGACAAGCAAATCAATATAAGGACTCGGAGCCAAGATGTTGGCATAGAAACAGGAAAATTCTGTGAGATTCCCCCATAACCACCTCAAATACCCATAAAATATGACTCTAACCCACAAAGTGACAGAGAGAAACAAATCCCCTGCTGAAGACAGCCAGGCAGGTGGACAGGAAGGGTCCATCACAGTGCACTGGGAGCAGAGCCTAGCCCTGCATGAGCCCATGGTTTTAGCCTCAGGGCAGCCCCAACCAGCAGTGTCTAGATCAGACTTTGAGAGAGTAGATCACCAGCAGCTGTGGTAGTTTCCAGAACTATCAACCCATAAATGCCAAAGACAAAGTAAACGGTCAGTGTGAAACCTTGTTGGAACTTAGGGGGACTAGGAGCATGGTCCAGTCTCTGCCCCTGGAGCAAGAAGCTGCAGAGGAGGTAGAGGTGCTATTGCTGTGCAGCTGCCTCCATGTAGCTGTTTCAGAGCTTCTGGTCTGCAGATCACAGGGGGACCAAGCAACCATTCAGAAGGTAATCACTCTTGCATTAACCTGCTTGGATCTGAATTTCTGTCTTGGGTGGAGGTCTTGGGGTGTGTGACCAATGAGCCAGAGTTTGTGGGGTCTGTAGAGAGGGCATGCAACTAAAAGCTCCAGCAGCTGTGAAAACCCCAGTGATTTGGAACAAAACTCTTCTCTTTGGAAGCAGAGTTCTACTGGGGCAAAGAGCTGAAAAGCCAAATAATTGAGTGGCAACATAAGCAAGCAAAGGAAGCAAAGCAAACCTAGCAATCAAACCTTAGATTCCTTTTTTGGGGACAAAAAGGATCAAAGCATGGAATGGGAGGAAGACAATGAAGTCAGAACTCCTATACCAAAAGCTTCCAAGAAAAATATGAATTGGTTACAGGCTGTGGAGGAACTCAAGAAGGATTTTGAAAATCAAATAAGAGAAGTAGAGGAAAAATTGGGGAAAGAAATGAGAATGATGCAAGAAAATCATGAAAAGAGAGTCAACAACGTGATTGAAGAAAATAACATCTTAAAAAATAGACTAACTCAAGTGGCAAAAGAGGCCCAAAAAGCCAATGAGGAGAAGAATTCCTTAAAAAGCCAAATTTGCCAGATGCAATTCAATATAGGTTGTACATGTGTACTTATGCAAAACATTTCCATAGTAGTTATATTGTGAAAGACTAACTATATTTCCCTCCATTCTATCCCTCCTTCCCCCCACACTTATTCTATTTTCTCCTTTGACACTGTCCCTTTTCAAAAGTGTTTGCTTTTAAGTACCCTCTCCCTCAATCTGCCCGCGATTCTATTCTCCCCCTTTTATCCCCTTCCCCCCTATTTTCTTGTAGGGTAAGGTACCCAATTGAGTGTGTATGTTATTCCCTCCTTAAGTCAAATATAATGAAAACAAGCTTGACCCATTCCCTTTCACCTTCCTGCTCTTTCCCTCCATTGTAACAGTTTTCTCTTTCATCTTTTATATGAGATAATTTACCCTATTCTATCTCTCCTTTTCTCCTCCCAATATATTCCCCTCTCACCTCTTATTTTATTTTTTAGATATCATCCCTTCATATTCAACTCATCCTGTGCCCTGTGTATACATGTACACACATATATACACATTCATATATATATTTATATATATATATATATACATACCCTCCTATACATACATACATATGTATGTATACATACATATATATTCCCTTCAACTATCCTCATACTGAAAAAAGTCTCATGAGTTACAATCATCATTCTTCCATGTAGGAATGTAAATAGTTCAACTTTAATAAGTTCCTTATGATTTCTTTTTCCTGTTTACCTTCTCATGCTTTTCTTGCTTCTTGTATTTGAAAGCCAAATTTTCTGTTCAGCTCTGGTTTTTTCATCAAGAATGCTTGAAAATTCTCTATTTCATTGAATGATCATATTTTTCCCTGAAGCATTATACTCAGTTTTGCTGGGTAGGTGATTCTTGGTTTTAATCCTAGCTCCTTTGACCTCCAGAATATCATTCTAGGCCCTTTAATCCCTTAATGTAGAAGCTACTAGATCTTGTTTTATCCTGATTGTGTTTCCATAGTCCTCAAATTGTTTCTTCCTGACTGCTTGAAGTATTTTCTTCCTGACCTGGGAACTCTGGAATTTGGCTATAATATTCCTAGGAGTTTTCTTTTGGGGATCTTTTTCAAGAGGTGATTGGTGAATTCTTTCAATTTCTATTTTGCCCGCTAGTTCCAGAATATCAGGGCAAATTTGATAATTTCTTGAAAGATGATGTTTAGGCTCTTTTTTTTTTGATCAAGGCTTTCAGGTAGTCCAATAATTTTTAAATTATCTCTCCTGGATCTATTTTCTAGGTCAGTGATTTTTCCAATGAGATATTTCACATTGCCTTCTATTTTTTCATTTGTTTTATAGCATCTTGATTTCTCATAAAGTCATTAGCTTCCACTTGCTCCAATCTAATTTTGAAGGAATTATTTTCTTTAACGAGCATTTGAAATTCCTTTTCCATATGACCTGTTAAGCTTTTTTAAGGCATTCTTCTCATTGACTTTTTGGACCTCTTTTGCCATTTGAGTTAGTCTATTTTTAAGCTGTTATTTTCTTCAGTCAGGCTATTGACTTGCTTTTCATGATTTTCTTGCATCATTCTTATTTCTCTTCCCAATTTTCCTCCACTTCTCTTAGATTTTCAAAATTCTTCTTGAATTATTTCATGCCCTATAACCAGTTCATATTTTTCTTGGAAGTTTTAAATGCACGAGTTTTGACTTTGTTGGTCTTCTTCTGGTTCCATGTTTTGATCTTTTTTGTCCCAAAAAAGGATTCTATGATCTTATTTCACTTCCTCAATTTGCTTATCTTGCCAGCCAATTAATTGACCTTTGAGCTCTTTGACATGGTAGAACTCTGCTTCCAGAGTGGAGAGCTGTGTCCCAAATTGCTGGGTTCTTGCAATTGTCAGAGCTATGAGGAGGACATCCTCTCTCCATCCACCAGAAGGTCTGGCACATTGGCCACACACCCCAAGACCACAACCCAAGGCCGCAACCCAGATCCAAGCAGGTCAGAGCAAGAATGATTACCCTTTGAATGGTTGCTTTGTCCCCCTACAATCTGTAGGCCAGGAGCTCTGGAGGCAGACACAAAGCAGCAGCTGCAGTCACTGCACCTTTGCCACTTCTTGCCCTGGAGGGAAGGTCTGAATCATGCTCTTCTGTCACAACAGAGTTCTGACAGAGTTCCCCACTGACCTTTTACTTTCTCTTTGGTATTTATGGGTTGAGAAGTCTGGAAACTGCCACAGCTGCTGGTGATTCACTCTCCTGAAGTCTGTTCTCTCAGGTCTGGGCTGCTGGTCAATTCTGGGCTCTCATGGCTCATGCAGAACTGTGCTCTGCTCCCAGCTTGGTGTGATATACCTTTCCTGTTGTCCTGCCAGGCTGCCTTCAGAGGGAGATTTGTTCCTCTCTGTTACTTTCTGGGTTCTGTAGCTCTAAAATTTGTTTAGAGACATATTTTTACAGGTATTGGAGGTTGTTGGAGCGGGAGCTTAAGCAGGTTTCTCCTTTTACTCTGCCATCTTGGCTCTGCCTCTCCAAATGATCATTTCTTAAGGAAGTTTAACTTCTGTGAATCAGTTACCACAAAAAAGAGACCAAAAGAGCCTAGAGACTCAGTCAACAAACACAACAATTTCTGATATAAACTTGTTTATAAGATCCTGATGTAGACACTAGGAGGCTATGAACAATATCATTTCATACAATAGTCAGAAGCAGTAGAGGTAAAATAAATTTATAGAAAACAAGGTAAAAGACTTAATTAAGCCAAATCATCAGCAGAATAATTAAAGTTGAAACTGGAATGAAGATATCAAACAAATGAAAGATAGTAAATACTTCAAATGGTTAAGATTAATAATACTGTTTTTCATCAATGACAGTAGAGTGACTATATTTGGACTCTAATATCATAGTCCCATGAAGAAGTAGAAATGACCCTGAGGAAAATAAAGTTAGGACGATCACTCAGCCTAGACTAAGTTCAACAGAGGAGATCAGAGACGTCTGAATGATGAATCTCCAAGATAATAGAAAGAAGATACCAAGAACTTAGAAAAATACTTGGATATTATTGCTATTTTAAAACTGATCCTGATCAAGAAAATATCAATAATGAGCTATGTGCCTACTTTCCCATAGGTGGATTTACATAAACCTATTAAAAGAAAGTCTACATCAGCCTATTAAAAGAAAATTTATTTTTATTCAGACCTGTGATTTCACTTATATAACTGTAGATCTGCATTAATGCAGATCTGTAGTTATTATGAAATGTAGTGTCTTAGACGGTTGCTTGGCGTATTAAGAAGTTATTTGACTTGCACAGGATAAAAAAAAAAAACATCATATATGAGAGTCAGTCAATCAATAAGCAGTTATAAAGTGCCTACCATGTGTCAGGCACTGTGCTGAGCTCTGGAAATACAAGAAAAGTCAAAGACAGTCCCTGTCTTCAAGGAGCTTATAATCTAATGGGGAGGAACATATAAACAAATACGTTCAACAAGCAATATACAGAATAAATAAGAAATAATCAATTGACAGAAGGCACTAGAATTAAGAGGGATTGGGAACCCAAGCCTGGTTGACTCAAAGTCTATATTACACCACACTGCCTCTCTATAATTATGAAATTGACGGATAAGAAGAAGAATATAAGTAGAATAAGTGTGGGGGGGAGGAGGGATAGAATGGAGGGAAATATAGTTAGTCTTTCACAATATAACTACTATGATTTTTGTTTATTTGTTGACTATATTTAAAAAAGAAAAATACACACACTTGATTCAACAAAGTAAAATGACTCCTTAGAGGCGTTCTTCATACCAGATCTCTTTGTATACATATGTCAGGATCATTAAAGGTTCCTTGAAGGAAGCAACAAAAGAAATGTATTGTCCAGTGATATTCTGATTACTATTATCAAGGGAGGCATGAAACAGGGAGATGTGTACTTACCAGAGGTATTTGATACTATCATGAAAGATGACCAGTGTAAAGTTCAAATGATATGTTGAATTTTTCCATATGCTTCTTGTTGTGACTGACACTATGCTGACTGCATTAAGCCCCAGAAGTGCAATGCTTCCTGAATGAGATACACATTCGAGAAAACTTGGCTTATCTCTCCACAGCAAAAAACAAATGGATGAAGAATGTTTATTATCTAGAAAAGTACAACGGGGCTTTGACTAATTGATTTCTGCATTCTACCCTTTTATATATTACAAAAAGCAAAAGGCCTGGTAACAGAAGTAAGGAGGCATTAATATACTAATAAATTACTAAACTGTAAGAAATGCTGTTATTCAGGCATTTTTAGTCATATCCAACTCTTTGTGACCTAATTTGAGTTTTTTTTTTTTTTTTTGGCAAAGACACTAGAATGACTTGCTTTTTCCTTCAACTTGTTACAGATAAGGAAACTGAGGCAAACAGGGTTAAGTGACTTGCCCAGGGCTGCCCAAATTGTAAAAATATGATCCCTTTATGAAGCATAAACCAAGTGATAGTTGAAATGGAGCTCAGAATTGGCTCTCTGAAAATTAGTCACATTCCTGGAGGCCTTTAAACAGCCAAGGCTGCCACCGTTGGGGTCAATCCATTCCCCTTGTGAGTTTGGGTTAGTCTTGACCAGGAGAAACTTTGTGGAATATAATCCCTGAATCTATACCAAAGGGTAGCAGGGGAAAGGATTTTCTCTATTCTCCCCATTGGTCTTGGAATCTCATGGCAGAACTAAATTTGTTCAAGCTGAGATACCCCATCCAGCAGCTTGAGAATAAATCTTTTTGAGAGAGTCAGAAGCACAGTGGGGGAAGTGAAGGCATATAATCTCTGATCAGATGTAAACATAGTGAAGCAGTAAATTGAAGAAATAAGCAGTTTTTAGGAATGTGATCCCTGGAAGAAGAGAAAAGAGCTAAGATTCAAAGGACAATTATTCCTAGTAGGTGGGGACCCCAGGGATTACCTATGAAGAGGGAATGTGAGGGTTCTAGCCCTTCTACCTTCACCTTTTTATACATAAAAGCATTGCTGCTTCCTCCCAAGGTTGATGAGAAAGTGGATGTCCCTAGGCTTGTGTTAGCTTTTGGTGAAAGTCTTTTGGGATTCTAAATTCGATGGTACTTGGAACAAAACCCTAGTTATCCCATTGTGGTTATTGCTATGCTTGGAGATCATCTATTTCAACCCCCTTATTTTATATATAAGAAAGCCAAGGGCATAAAATTTAATTCAAGATCATAAGGTAATTCATAGAATCATAAATTTAGAGCTGAAGAAGACCTCAGAGGCCTTTGAATCCAATACCCTCACCTTATAGATGAGGACAAAGAGAAGTTGATGTATTCTTCCCCCAACCCCACTTCTGCAACCATTTCCCACACACATAGGAGTTAGACTATATGGATAAATACCTGCACATATCCAGATTAAGCAACTTCTCTTGCAAAGTACAGAGGATAAAAAAGGTAATTGATCCAGGACTAACTAAAGTATTAAAAAATGCTAGGGTTGGAGTCAGGAGGACCTGAGTTCAAATCCAGCCTCAGACACTTAACGCTTACTAGCTGTGTGATCTTGGGCAAGTCACTTAACCCCAATTGCCCTCCAAAAAAAAAAAAAGCTAGGATTGGAGGGTGGGAAACTTCTAGCATTCAAATAAAAATAAGTTTGAAAATGTCTGTTTCAGGGGATGGCTAGGTGGCGCAGTGAGTAGAGCATCATCCCTGGAGTAGGAAGTTCAGATCCAGCCTCAGACACTTAACGCACACACAAACAAAAACCTAGCCATGTGACCTTGGGCAAGTTACTTAACCCCAATTGCCTTCCAAAAAAAGAAAATAAAATGTCTATTTGAAATATTTTTTGCTTCCCTAGTAAATAATTAAATAATTAAATTAATCATAGTTACATATTGTTTTGAAAAGACACTTTAATAAAAAAACAATAACAAACTGACTTTTGAAGTGACTTAGGGATGGACTTTTTTGGTTTTATTAGGGGAGGATTTTTGTTTGTTTTCTTCTTTAAAAGATAATTCAGTCTAACATTTATTAAGGGCCTCCTATGTGGAAAGACACTCTTCTAGGTGTCAGCAATGTGATCGAATCAACCAGGAATTAATTCCTACTGTAAATGAGGAGGTTGTATTACATGAACTGTAAGGGTCTCATTCTATTATGTGCCAGACATTGTGCTAGGTCTTGGGGACGCAAAGAAAAAAAAATCAAACCAGTCTTTGCATTAAAATAAAAAAGGAATTTCTTGTCCTCCAGGAGCTTACATTCTAAGGTATATTACATTCACTTACTCAGATAAATACAAGGTAATGTGAGGAAAGTGCAAAAGAACTGGCAGTAGGAGTGGCGAAGATGAGATCTGGGAAAGTTTGGGGGTCTGGAAGGAGAAGACGACTAATTTGAACTTTTAAGGAATATAAGAATAATAAGAGGTTTAAAATGGAGAGTTAGATAAGATAAAATTTTAAGGTCCAATCTAGAATCAGGAAAATTTAAAGCATCCATTGATTTTGGTCAAACTTTCCCATTTTAGAGATAAGGAAGCAGCTCAAAGAAATGATCATATTTTATATAGGGTTAACACTCATTTATGACTCATGCATATCATTATGCAGGAATTTGCACTATGGGGGGGTGGGGGTAGAGAACATAATTGAAATGAGTTAGGGGATGGTGTTTTAAAGTTTGCAAACCCTTGACATAGTTATTTCTTTTGTATGCCCTAACAACCCTGTGAGTTAGGTCCTATGACATTATTACCCATACTTTACAGATACCTCAGAGACCATTGCCACGAAAGAGAGATTATGTTCCTATGGATGGGTAGCTCTTCATGGATAGAAGATGTTCCCTCAACAATGGCATCACAGTTCTATTGAAGCTTTTTTTTTTTTTTTGCCTTTTGGAAGGCAATTGGGGATAAGTGACTTGCCCAAAGTCACATGGCTAGTAAGTGTGTCAAGTGTGGGGCCAGATTTGAACTTGGGTCCTTCTGACTCCAGGGCTGGTGCTTCTTTTGAAGTATTGAAGTGAAGATTTCCAGTTGGGACCTGGTCCCGAAAAGCCCCAGGAATCCTAGTTTGTGGGGGATTTTTGTTTTTGTTTTTTGTTTTCTTGCCAGTAGACCACCTCCTTGTATCCATGCAGGCAGAAACAATAGATGCCTGGTGTTCATTTTGGAGAGCTAAATGGCTACCCTTCCCCCATCAACTGACAAGTAGTATTAAGTTCCTACTTTTTCCAGGTACTGTGTTAGTTGTTAGCGATGCAAAGACAAATGAAACAGCCCCTTCCATCGAGGAGATTACATTCTAACAAAGGAAAACCATATGTATACATATAAGCATATACAAAATACATAATTGGGGGAGAGGAAGTATTAGCAACACTAGAAGGAATCAAGAAGGGCCTCATTTCAGACATGGTGTTTGAGCTGAATTTTGAAGGAAGGTAGTTATTTTAAGTAGAGGTGAGGACCTGAGTTCAAATCCAGCCTCAGACACTTGACACACTAGCCGTGTGACTTTGGGCAAGTCACTTAACCCCAATTGCCCTCCAAAAAGCCAAACAAACAAAAAAGTAGAGGTGAGGACAGAATGAATTCCAGGTATGGGCTATAGATTATGCAAAGACATGGAGAGAAAGATGAAATGTCTAAAGGAACAGCAAAAAGGTCAGTTTGACCGGACCAAGAGTGAGTGACAGGAGGTATACAGTACAGTAAGGCGGAGGTTGCTGAAGACGCTCAGTGTTTAACACAGAAGCCTGCATTTGATCCAGGCGCCCAGGAAGCTTATTGAATAGGGGAGGGACACCATCAGACCTCTGGTTTAGGAACATACTCTTGTCAGCTATAGAGAAGATGAATTGAATAAGGTGCTGAATAAATGTTACTGGCTTAATATTATCATTGCTGTTACTGACTCCTAGCCTCTCCTGAATACTCACTCTCCTTTGTCTCTTTCCCCTCTTCTCTGTGTCTGCCTTACTGTCTCTCCGTGTCTGTAACTGTGTCTCTCCCTCTGTACTTGAATAGATATTTTTCTCTTTAATTAAAAAAAATCTTTTTAGGGGTAAATATTTCATTACTCTCCCTGTATAACCTCTCTATGTTAAGCGCTGGTGATACCAAAAAAAAAAAAAGACAAAAGATAGTCCCTGTTCTCAGAGAGCTCACAGTCTAATGGCGTTTAAAGGTATATTAAGAACTTTGGATATGGGATCTCATTTGATCCACGGCATGGAATGCCGAAGAGAGGTTCAGCCCTTAGGGCTGCTGAAACTTAGGGGCTGCAGGGAGATGTGGGGGGGCCTCTCAGTAACTTTTTTTCAAGAAGCGCAAATTGGAAAATGAATGAAAAGCCAGAGAGGAAGAACAGAAGGGGCCAAGGACTATAGCTGACTGAAAGAAAGAAGGGAAGGGCGGGGCAAGGGTGGGAGTGGAGGGAAATGGGGGTGGGGCAGGCGTGGGGACCCAGGATAGGGGAAGAGGGCGTGGCGATGAGGGGACGGGGCGGGATCCTGATGGAATGTGGGCGGGGACAAGAGTTGTTAGGGCTGCGAAATAAATGTTGGGCGGACCTAAGGAAGGGAGGCGGGGATTGGGAGCAATCAGGATCGGGGGGAGGTGTGGCGAGGAGGATGGGGCGGGGCTGTGGTGGAATGAGGGCGGAGCGAAGAGAGTAAAACGAGTCTGGGGAGGTACTAGAGAAAGAAGGCAAGCGGGTGCTATCAGTAGAGGCCCGGGGCAAGGGGGCGGGGCGAGGTTTGCGAAGGAGTAGAAGGAAAAGGAAGAGGGCGGGGCCCTGGGGAGCGGGGGCGGGGTTTTGTTCGCGCCGGCGCTCCGTCTAGCCCAGAAAATGGCGGCCTCCAGGTGGCTGCTGTTAGCTCTGGCTTTTCTCTGTGCTTATGACCTGCTGCCGTGCCTGGCTGAGGCCAGCGAGGACACGAAGGCCTCAGCCAAGCCGCCTCCCCCTCGGAAGAAGAAGGACATTCGCGATTACAACGATGCGGACATGGCGCGACTGTTGGAGCAGTGGGAGGTCCGTTTGGCCTCGGCCCGTACTTCCCGCGAGACCCCGTTCCCCCTCCCTCTATATATAGCCTTTTCTAACCTCCACCCCACCCCCACCCCCCATTCCTTTGTCCCTCTCTCCATCCTCTAGTCTTCTTCCCGCCTTTCAGTGTTTTCAGATTGCTTCCTGACTAAAGGGGAAGGTGGTGGTAATTGTTTTTATTTCTTTTTTTTTTCCAATCCTTAGATATGTGTTTAAAAGTTTTCCGGTTCCTTTTTTCTTTCAACTTCCAGGCAGGTCGTGCTTTAAGCAACAGCAGGTGATCTGCATGCTAAGAAAGAGCCGTGCCAAAAAAAAAAAAAGCTGTTGCTACACTGTTACTCTGCCAGAGTGCGTGGGAATGAATCAAGTATCATTCCAGAAATGAGCATAATTTTGTTTGTTTCTCCTAATAGGTTTGGATCCTTCTCCCTCCCTCTCCTTCGCTCTTGTTTTCTAGTCCCTACAAATGAGAGACGCTAAGACCGTGGGCAAGTTATTTCACTTTTCTGACCTTCATTTCCTCATCTGTAAAATGAAGGCATCAGGCTAAGGCTTTTAAGGTCTCTTCCAGTCATAGCATGCTTTGATTCTTTTTTAAAATGTGCGGGGCCTTGATTATGTGAGGGTAAGTGTGCTTGGCTCCTCGACTCCTGTGATTGGCTAGTTAGATGTTTTAGCGTACTCCGGGATGGTGGCACTTTGAAACCTAAAGTTCCCTGACTTCACTGAAGCTACTTAACTTCTATTACAGTCCATTTAACTTACTACTTTGTTTATTTTAGAGTACTGTGCGCTGGACAGGAGAGCCTGCCTTCTGTTCTCTAAATAGAAGTGTGGTATTAGGCATGGCATTGGCTCCAGTTTCTTCATCTGGGAGATGAGTTGGTAGGCTAGGTAGTATCTAAACATTTTTCTAACACTAAGTGATTATTTTTCAGTAATGTCATAAAACTTCTGATGACTTTCAGAAACTTATGTTAAGTCTTATTTAGTGTGCCTTGTCCAAAGAGATTAGACTTCTTTTATATGGATTTTTTTGTTTTTTGTTTTGACAGGTAGCTGTGAATGAATTGGGATGGGTAAAGTTAATTGAAGTATGGTTTAGGTCTTATAACCAAAATATCAAATTACATTTTTAAACATTCAGAAATGTGATTTTTTGTGTGACTGGATGAAAAATTTCCACATCTATGTGTATATATATATATATATATATATATATATATATATATATATATATATATATGTTTATAGGTGTGTATGTGTGTATGCATATGTATATATATATATGCGGTGTTCCAAAAGTCTTAGTGCAGTTTTAAGCCACTAAAGATTAATGGATGAGTGAACACACATATACACACATACTATATTAGTAAATGTTTCTAATACTATACATATATGTGTTTGTGTATCTACACACATATATACAACAAAAGTATCTATATGCATTTGTTGCCATATACATATATAAATATTTTATACATACACATAACTTGCTTTTGTTGCATGTTGGGTGCCTGATAGACCCAACACCTTATCCAAAAAAAACTACCAAATAATTCTGCCTTAGAAAAGTATTCATTGATAGAATAGAGCTAATAGAGCTAAATAGAGCAAATAGAGCTCAAGAACAGCTTGTTAGTTGCCATCCCTGACAGAAAATACATAGCCAGTCCTTGTTTGCTGTTAAAATATAAAATCATAGGATGTAGAGTTGAATGGGACCAAAAAGCATTATACTCCAGAATCCCAAGTTATTTCTCCTGTACCATATAGTTTTCTAGAATGTCGGAACTAGAAGGGACCTTTGAGATCATATGGTCCAGCTCACTCATTTTTATATGTGAAAAAAAAAAAACCACAAGATCCAGAGAGTTTAAATTTAATTATTTTTTACCCAAGATTACAAAGATAATTTTAACCCCAGTCCCCTAACTCCTGGTATGTGGAAAAGCATCTGTTTCCAGCAGCTTATTTAGGATTCTTTTTTTTTCCATAAGCCTCTTTTTCAGCACAAGATTGAATAAGAACATTTCTTTTTTCATGATTACTATTGAAATATTAGAGTAAGACTTGGAAATTTGCATTCAAAGTTTTTTTTTTTAAGGACTGCATCCCAAGTGTAGTATTTGCTATTTCATAAAGAAATTTTTGCTCTAACTAATTAAGCAGTACATTGCTATCCTAAAAAATTCCTGGGCAGTTTTCAAGGTAAAAATTGCTCTTGTATAGATGATCATTTTTTTGGTTGTAGGTTATTTTCCTCCGATTCTTTACTCTTGATTTTGAAGGTTGATCACAATCACTTATATCAAAAGATTCAAGACAGATGGAAGAAACTGAGTGAGGATGGTCAAAGACCCTAGTGTCTTTGCCAGCCCACAGGTGGTTAATTAGACTACAGTCTGATATCATTGGCTTGGTATAAGTTTTGTTCAGGATATTTTTATTTTTTATACTTTTAAAATCTGTGTAATCGCTAGAATCCATTGTGTATCACAGTGTGGTATAGTGGGAAAAGTATGGGATTTGGAATCAGAGGACTTGGGTTCCAATCCCAGTTTTGCTACTTTTGCTTACCTGGCAATGTGAATGTGGTCTTCTCATCATCAAATCTTTTCATTCCCTTGTTGAACATCTTGAAATTTGAAGCTTTCAGCCTCCCTTTCTCCTGTTTGTCTCTTAATCCTTATATATTCTCAACATTAGTGATTTCAATCACTGGTATAACTTAAACTGACATCTTTGGTTCAAATGGACATTTCTAGCCCTAAGATTTCTTTTGAGCTCCAGTAACCCATTTGGATGATTTTGAATACCTGGATAATAGTTGCTATAATTTCACCCCAAATTTTACATTTAAAAAACTGAACTCATTTTTCCCCTCTACTACCCCACTCAATTCAATCAATTTCCAAAGTCCTGTTGATTTTTCCCATCAGAGAATCATAGACTTTTAGCTTCAGGAGTCTTTAAAGGTCATTGGTCTAAACCATCACTATATTGATGAGGAAATTGAGACCCAAAGAAGTTAAGTATCTGACCCAGCATCACATAAATCACAAGTGGCAAAGGTGAAATTTGTGATTTCTAGGATTTATGATTTCTGTAATCACATGTCTTTGGGATTTCAATTCTAGGTCCTTTGACTCCAAACCCACTGCTTTTCCCCTCTAAAATTGCCTCCCACAGGAAGCTTTTGTCAATCTAAATTCTGTTGCCTTCTTTCTGTTGATTATTTCCATTTTATCCTGAATGTAGCTTGTTTGTACATAGTTGTTTGCATATTGTTTCCCAAGTATCCCTAGCACTTAACACAGTGCCTGTCATATAGAAGGTGTTAAAGCAGTATTTATTGACTGACTTACTGACTTATAACTGCTCCTCCAGCTGTCACCCTAATTTGGGTCCTTATTGCTTCATGCTCTAATTATTGAAGCCTATTAACTATTCTTTCCCATCTATCTTGCATTCTACTACCAGGATGACCTTCTAAAATATCAAATTTTCATTATATCACTACTCCTTGTAATTTTTCAGTGCTTCTGTAACCTTAGAGAATCAAGCCCAAATTTCTTAACCTGATTTTCTAGGCTCTTTACATTCGGGCCTGAAGCCACCTGTCTGACTTTATCTTCTGTTATTCCCTCACAAGAATTCACCCCTGTACTCATGTTCTTTTCCACTTCTATGACAAGCTTCTTCCTTTAACATTCTCGAAGTCTTTTAGCCTGAAATACCTTCTCGTACCTTTCAGAATCATGACTGTTCTTCAGGGCCCAGCTTTGGTTTTATATCCTCTCCTGAAGCTTTTCCTCATGACTGCAGCCCATAATGATGAAATGATCCATCCTCTGAATGCATGTAGCACTTTGTATGACTATTGTCCTAGTTGTGTCTTTCATGCATATGATTTGTCCCTCCAGCTGTTATGTCCTGTGCAGCATTAACGAAGTCCATGTATGTAGCTATTCAATTAGCAAACATTCACTCCATGTTGTTGCCCACCATGTGAAAAGAACTTATTAGGCTCTGAGGATACAAAGTCCAAAGAATTCCTACCCTCAATGAGTGTGTGTTCTACTGAAAGGGATGCACATACATAAGTAAATAACAAAGTAATTTCAAGTTAGAGAATGTGAAAACGATGAGGGAATTAATTGCTCAATAAATATTTGTTGATTGAACCATAATTGACTTTATTTATTTATGATTATTTATGATTAAATGAGAAACTCTGAGTAATGCTATTCTTTTAGCCCTCATAACAAATCTGTCTAAAATATATTGCCTTTATTTGAAATAATTTCAACTTTGATTTACAGAAAGTTATGTGTACTATGCTTCATTGCCAGTTAGTTCAGATGCCTTGACATCTCTTCCTTCCATTTGTTGTCAATGTGTGCTGCTCCCTTTTTGTTAGGGTGATTTTGTTCCCTTTGCAGGTTGAAACTTAGGTGTCATGCTGGAGAAGGAAATCATTTAAAGGGTAAAATGCATGGGATGATATAACAGTTTCACTTGACTTGTGGTTTGATAGTTTGAACTTGCTTCTATAGCCAAGTTATTCCTTATTTCTGTAACAAGGTCAGTCCTTCTTCCATATTTTCTTAGTCTCTTAGCCTGGAATACCTTTTCCTCGCTGCCTAACTAAATCATGTTCTTCTCAGAAACTAAAAAATTTCTCAGGTTTTGTAGAGGTGTTCAGCCAATACTTAGAGAATTTAACATCACACAGGTAGGATTGTAAAGTGTCCTTTGTATCCCGTCTTTAAGAGACTACATACAGATCATTCTCCTGAAGTTTATTATATATTATGAAGTTAGGTACCCTGAAACTTGGCACTTTACAGCCAAACTTCTTAAAGATGAGTTTCCCTCCTTCCTGTTATAGTTTGTCAAAAACCTCTCTTTGACCTAATATGCAGAAGTGACTAAGCAATGCTGAATTTTATGTTATTTTATTTTTGCATTTTGGAGGGCAATTGGGGTTAAGTCACTTGCCCAAGGTCACATGGCAATGATGAATTTTAAAAAGAAAATAGAATTGGAGCGGTGAGGTGGCGCAGTGAGTAAGAGTGCTGGCCCCAGAGTCAGCATGACCCGGGATCGGTCTTGGCCTCAGAAAATGAGCACCCACACATTAATAATGACTGGCCATGTAACCTTGAGCAAGTTACTTAACCCCAATTGCTTATAAAAAAAAGAAAGAAAATAGAATCAAAAGAAAGAAAATAGGGTTTGATGCAATAGTCCTTCATAGCATATTTACAGTTTTCATTTTTTTTCCTTCACAACAGAAAGATGATGATATAGAAGAAGGGGACCTTCCCGAACATAAAAGGCCTTCAGCACCAATAGATTTCTCTCAATTTGATCCAGGCAAACCAGAGAGCATATTGAAAATGACAAAAAAGGGAAAAACCCTTATGATGTTTGCAACAGTATCAGGGAATCCCACAGAAAAGGAGACTGAAGAAATAACCAGCTTATGGCAGGGGAGTCTTTTCAATGCCAACTATGATGTACAAAGGTAAACTATGCAGATTTATATGGACTGTATGTGGTAATGCTTTTGTTTCTGCCTTAACATTTTTTTCCAAAGATCTGCTTTTATGTAAGTAGTGCCCACCTAACTCCTCATTTCCACGTTGATTAAATAAATATTTTACTAAATATTTTGCCCACTATTTACCAAACACTGCCAGGGTGGAAATATAGAACCAAGATGACATTGTTTCTGCCCTCAAAGAGTTTATATTCTTATAGCTTATGGAAAGAATATTTTTTTAAGATCTACTCTTTTTTTTTTTTGAAAGTAACTTTTTTAATAAGAGAAACTACCATTTATTGTCCTTTATCTCTCCTCCCCTTCTCAAACTTAAATCCTTGAGAAAGCCATCTCCACTAGTTGCCTTCACTCCCACTTCTCACTCTCATTCTGTTCTAAACTTTCTGCAGTCTGCTTCCCACTCATCATTCAACTGAAATTTCTCTTCCCAAAGTTACCAGTGATCTCTTCATTTCCAAACCCAATGGCCTTTTCTCAATTTCCAGCCTTCTTGATCTTTCTGCAGCCTTTGACACTGTCAGTCACCACCTCCTGGATACTTCTAAGTTGACACTGTCTTCTCCATATTCCCCTCTCAGCTGTTGAACTTCTCTTTCTCAGTTTCCTTTGCTGTATCCAGGCCACTCATAAACACATCGCTCAAGGCTCCCTTCTTGGACCTCTTCTCTTCTCCTCTGTACTGTCTTGTTTGGTGATCTCATCAGTTAGTCAGCAGGCATTTACCAAACATTTATTATGTGCCAGGCCCTGTGCTAAGTGCTGGGGATACAAAGAAAAGTTCAAGCAGTTCTTGCTTATAGGGAGATCGAATTCTAATGGAGATTGTATGCAAAAAATTCTACCTAGAGGGTGTTGAGAGTATAAGTAGAAGGTAAACTCAGAGGGAAGGCATTAGCAGTGGGAGGATAGGAAGAGGCTTCCGTGGGGTTCAATTATCTCTATGAAGGTGCTTCTCAGAGCTCTGTATCCAGCTCTGACATCTCTTCTAAGCTCTAGTCTCTCATCACCACAGAGATATCTCAAACCCAGCATGTCCAAAACAGAACTCCTCTTTCCACACACACCCTTCCCCTCTGGCATACTGTCCTGTTATTGTCCAGGGTACCTCCATCCTCGAAGTCATGCAGGCAGGCCAGTAACCTCCTGCGGCAGACTGGACCCATATATCTAGTCTCTTGCCAAAAATCTGTTGCCAGATTTTTTTACTTTACCTTTACCTTTATTTTCTTTACCTAAAGAAAAAAATTTCTTTACCTAAAAAAAAAAAATAAAACCCTAAAACTTTACCTTTAATTTCACACCATCTTGGATGCATCTTATTTTCTCCAGTTGAACAATTGCATCCTGATACCAAGCTCTCATTACCTCATGCCCAGACTATTTACTGAAATAGCCTTCTAGTTATTCTCCCTGCCTTGTCTCTCACCACTCTAACCTATCTTCTTGGGTTGGTGCCACTCAGCTGCCAAAGTGATTTTCCTGAAGTATAGGTCTGACTATGCCAATCTTGCCTCCACTTCCCCCCACTGCCCCAACCCCCCTCACCACCCCAGGTCCATTGAAATACTTCAGTGGCTCCCAATATTCTGTTTGGCATTTATAGCCTTTCAAAACCTGGCCCCTTCTTTCTTTACCAGTCCATTTATACTTTACTGTCTCTCTCCTTTTCCCCCTCCCTCGAATTCAGTGACACTGATCTTCTTGCTTTTCTTTACATATGACATTCCTTCTCCATGCCTGGAATTTCTCTCCCTTTTCACTTCTACCTCCTAGCTTATCTGGATTCCTTCAAGGCTCAGCTCAGATCCCACCTTCTTCTGGAGACAGTAACCCTTCCCCCACTGCCAGTGCCTTCCCTATGATTGCACCGTATATATCTTATATGTACATAGTTATTTTCATGCTTCTCCATTAGATTGTAAGGTCCTTGAAGGCAAAGACCATGTTTTTACTTTATATATATCATTAGCACTTAACAAGGTGCCAGTGCTGGGCACATAGTAAGAACTTAAATAATTGCCTATTGACTGACTGACTTTGGTTACTAAACCTGTTCTTTTTAAAAAATATATCTATTTAGTCAGCATTTGTTAAGCACTCTTATTTCTAGACTTCAGAGAGATATAAAAATAAATAAGACATTCTTCTTACCCTCAAGGCATTTATATAAATTCACCTTGTGTCTTTGTAAAAAAAACAAAACAAAAAAACCCACATTGTTTTCTAATCTTATTTGTTCTTATTTTATTTCTCTCTTATGTTGTTCAGTGTGTTTGCATAAAACCCATGCTTTAAAGAGAAGCAAATTTCTTAGGAGTTAACATTTTTCTTTTTTTAATATCTACCTAACAAAAATTGTCACTACATTTTTCATTTCAGTTGTTAGGCAGTTACTATTCTTCCAGTCACCCAGGTTCCCAACCTAGGAACATCCATCACCCTCACTCACCTCCTAGAGCCAGTTAGTTGCCAAGTCATGTTAATTCCTTCTCTTCAGCATCTCTTTCATTTGGCCCTTTCTCACACCACAACCACTCTGGTCTAGATTATCTTCATCTCATGCCTTACTATTGCTTTGTTGCCTGCTAATTGGGCTCCCTTCATCTAGTCTTGCCACTTTGTCTTCCACACAGCTGCCAACAGCTTCCAAACTTGTATTGCTAAAGTAAAAGACTGAGCATGTCCTGCTCTGGTCAAGAAGTTTCAGTGATTCTCCATTACCTTTGAGGTAAAATACCCATTCTTCTTTTTGACTTTTAAAATCCTTTATAACCTGGTTTTAGTCTGTCTTTTCAGGATAATTACATATTATATCCTCACCCCAAGCTCTAAATTCTAGCCAAATTAGCCTATTTGCAGTCCTTCCCTTTCCCCTTCTTCTTACCCCTTAACTTTGACTTAAACTTTCAAGCTTTTACGCTGTCAGTCCTCTTTCTATAGAATACTTTTCCTCCTCCCCTTTGCTTCTGGGAACCCCTAACCTCAAGTGCCACCTTCTATAAAAAGTCTTCTGATTTTCCCCAGCTCATGCCCACTCCTCACACCTCCCAGCCCCTGCCCACATTTTTATTTATATTCTCCATTGCTTTATACATAGTAGGTTTATTGATTTCAGTTTAGTTATAACTTTAGGATTTAAAGGAGAATAGTTTTTTTATGGTTCTATTAAATAAAATACTAGCAGATAGAATACCATGAAAGTACTAAAATTTAGTCTCTTTGATGTGTTTTAATACCTGAGAGATAAAGCCCATTAAAAGTAATAGAGGGAACATTAGAGATAGTGTATGGTGGCAAAGCATCCAAATTAGCTTAAAAATAAGAATTTATTGAAAGAAGTTGAGGTCAGACCAGTTTTGGGAACTGAAGAAATAGCTTAAGTACTGTTTGTTTGTGAGGAATTGTTCTAAACAAACCATTAGGTAGGGCTCAGGTATCATACAGCAATAGGAATGGCCAGCCAAGGGCATCTTCCAGGTCAATTTTCTCTTCTTTTCTGTTACCATAAGACATTTTATGTAAGGGATACTCAGGGATTTATTCCAAAAATATTCCAGTTTCCCGTTTTAGAATAACAGGTTATTCTTGCTTTCCTGGTTCTTTTTGGCCTCCTTTACTGTGTGTTTGTATAAGAATTGGTTTCTGTCTTCTTTAACTTTATGGTTGTGATCTTTTTGTATATTCTTTTGTTCTATTTTATTTGTTACTTATGACATACTGTATTACATTACATTTATGTGTCATAATTTGTTTAGCTCCATGCCTTTCCCTGTCAGTAGCCTCCTTGGGATATAGATGCAAGGAAGTAGCAGGAAAATGGGGTGTAAGAAGGAGCAAACATTTTTGGTTTTTATTGAGTAATTTTAACTGGGTGAATTCACAGTTTATAACTTGTTCTTTTTTTTTTGTTTGTTTGTTTTGTTTGCGTTCTTTTTTTTGTTTGTTTTTTTTTGGAGGGGGAGCAGGTAGGGCAGTTGTGGTTAAGTGACTTGCCCAAGGTCACACGGCTAGTTTTGTGTTAAGTGTCTGAGGCTGGATTTGAACTTGGGTCCTCCTGACTCCAGGGATAGTGCTCTATTCACTGTGCCACCTAGCTGCCCCAAAATTCCTAACTTCTTAGCAATATGCTACTATGCTTGTTTTTACCCAGCATTGAATTATCATCTTTTATTAGACAAATGTAAATTAAAATAACTACAACCTCCATCACAATGAGATTTTTGAATATTTTTTTATGTGGTTGTTGATCATTTGCATGTTTTCTTCCCAGACTTGCTTGTTCATATGCTTTGATCACTTATTAGTTAGAGAATTTTGCATTCTGACAAACATCAGTTCTTTTAATATATTTTTGGAAATGGCGGTAAAAAATATTTTTCTTCAGTTTGTTTCTATCCTTTGTATTCTGGATGCATTCTTTTTTGTTGGTGCAAAAGTTTTATTTTTATATACTTGAACATCTCTTTTATCTCATTTAATTTTTTTTCACTGATTAAGACTATCCCTTCTATGTAGTTATAAAAGATAAAATATTTCCTTATCCTCATATTAAAAATGTTTTGAAAACACATAGATTGTTGATCCATAATCCATTTGGAATTTACTGGGTATATGGTATGAGATGTTGATCTAGTCCCATTCTTTGCCAAACTACTATCTAATTTTCTCAACAATTTTTTGTGATCCAAGATTTATTCAATTCAAAATGACTATATACACTTATTTCTAGCTCATTTTTCTAATCTATTTAGGTGATTATTTTCTTATTGATTATCAGATAGTTTTGATACTCAACTATTTACAGTATATTTGAAAATCTAATGGTGCAAATTCTTCCCACCTTCATCTTTCCTTTAAAATTTTTTTCCCTTTGATATTTTTGACAGTTTGTCTTTCCATATAATTTTTTTGAGAAACAGCATGACTTACTGGATAAAGGGACCTTCTTTGAGGCAGGAAGAGTTGGATTCAATCCCTTCCTCTAATTTATGTTGGCTCTGTGGCCATGGACAAATCACTTAATCTTTTAGTATCTCAAGCAGTTTTCTGTAACTATAAACTATAGAGATTTTTTATCTTTTTGGGGTAAAGGAAATTTCTGGACTGGGAGGTATCTGTCCATATTGATTAAATCAAAGATCTGGGCTTACCCTTCAGTTTTGGTATTATTTTATATAATAAAATATGCCTTTGATATTTTGAAAGATATAACAGTAAATCTATAGATTAATAATAATGGTAAATCTATAGATTAATTTGGGAAGTTTTGTTATATTTACTGTATTATATTAGTCTAATCAATTTTCTCTTCCTTTGTTTCTATAAAATTGTTTATAGTTGATTTTATATAAGTATTATATGTCTTGGTAGGTTAATTTCTAGAAATGTTATGTATTTTGTCACTATTTTTAGGGTATTTCCCTTGCTTTGTATGATTTTTATTGGTGGTACAAAGAATCACTGATAAATTTGCTGTGGGTTTAGGTAATACCCTGCTATTTGCTAAGTTGTCTATTTCAAGTTAGTGTTTCTGTTGACTTTTTGTGTAGTTTTTCTAAATAAACTATTCTTTGATTCATAAATAGAACTATTTTAACTTCTTCTTTAACAGTGCTTAGTTTAATTTGTTTTCTTGTCTTATTGCTATAGCTAGCATTTCTAGGACTACATCTAGCAATGGTAGAGGAGGGTAGAACCCAGATGGCAGAGTTAAGTCAGGGACTCACCAGAGCTCTTCCCAAGCCCCTACAAATACCTTTAAAATGACTCTAAACAAATTCTGGAGTAAGAAAAACCATAAAAAACATGGGGTGAAACAAATTTCCAGCACAAGACAACTTAGAAGCTCTGCAGGAAAAGTCTGTTATTTCAGGGTGAGAGAGGAGCATAGTTCCAGCGAAGGCTGCTCCAGTGCATACTGGACCCCACCAAACCTGGAGCAGGCCTTGGGATGACTGAATCAGTGGCAGCAGAGGTGATTTCCAGACCTCTCAGCCCACAAATGCCAAAGACAACTTAGAAGGTCAGCAGGAAGAGGCTGTTGCACCCAGGTGGTGATTGAAGTACAGGCTGCACTGGCACAGCCCTGGCCCCAGCAAATCAGGAGCAGGCCTGGGAGTGACTGAATCAGTAGCAGCAAGGGCAGTGATTGCTTACGGAGCTTTCAGCCAACAGATGGTAAGGGGGTTGCACAACTGGTCAGAAGAGATTACAGAGGTCTTTTTGCTAGCATTGAGGAAGGACTCTGTTGCTTTGTCTATACTTGGATCCGGGTAACTCATAAGATCTTTCTCATTATTAAGGTAGTTAGAAGTAGTATATATAGACGGAGGGCACAGGTGTGAGCTGAATGTGAAGGGATGATATGTAAAAAGTAAAATTAAGGGGTGAGAGGAATCTGTTGGGAGAAAGAGAAAGGGAGATGTAGAATGGGGTAAACTGTGGGGCAAAACAAAGCTTTTACAGTGGAGGGGAGAGAGGGGATGTTTGGGGGAGTGAGTGAACCTTACTCTCATCAAGATTAGGTCAAAGAGGGACTAACATACACAGTTGGGTATAGAAATCTATCTTACCCTACAGGAAAGTAGGAGGGGAAGGGATGAGAAAAGTGGTGGGGGTGATAGAAGGGAGGGCAGATTCGGGGAGAGGGTGGTAAGAAGCAAAACACTTGAGGAGGGACAGGGTGAAGGGAGAGAGAAAATAGAATAAATGGGGGTTGGGGGAATAGGATGGTGGAAAATAGAGTTAGCAATAGTAACTGAAAAAAACAATTTGAAGCAAGTTTCTCTGTTAAAAGCCTTATTTCTCAGACATGTAAAGCACTGAGTCAGATTTATAAAAATAAGATCCATTCCCCAGCTGATAATTGATCAAAAGATATAATCCGTTTTCAGATGAAGTAATCAAAGCTATCTATAGCCATATGAAAAAATATTCAAACTCACTATTGATTGGAGAAATGCAAATTAAAACAATACTGAGCCACTGCCTCATACCTATTAGATTGTCTAATAGGATAAAAAAGGTAAATGACAAATGTTGGAGAGGATGTGGGAAAAATGAGACATTAATATACTATTGGTAGAGTTGTGAACCGATTCAACCATTCTGTAGATTAATTTGGAACTATGCCCAAATGGCTATAAAACCATGCATACGCTTTAACTTAGCAATACTACTAGGACTGTATCCCAAAAGAGATAAAAAGCAAAAAGAAAAAGGACCTATATGTACAAAAATATTTAAAGCATCTCTCTTCTGAGGGTAAAGAATTAGAAATTGAGGGTATTCCCATCAATTGGGGCATGGCTGAAGAAGTTGTGGTGTGTGATCATAATAATGAAATACTATTGTACTCTAAAGAAACGATGAGCCAGATGTTCTCAGAAAAACCTGCAAAGACTTGCATGGGCTGATGCAAAGTGAAATGTACAGTGTACAGAGTAACAGCAGTATTGAAAGATGATGAGCTGTGCATGCCTTAGCTATCCTCAGCAATACAACAATCCAAGACAACTCTGAAGTTGATGAAAAATGCTATCCATCCCTAGAGAAAGAACTGATAGAGTCTGAATATAGATTGAAGCATGCTTTTCTTTTTTACTTTCAAAAAAAATAGAGCTTTGTTTAATCTCTGTTCCTGAGTAGAAAAGATTCTAAAGTTTACTTAATTCATTATAATGTTTGTGTGTTCAGTTAATTGTCTTTGTGTTAAGGAAAAAAATCTTTCCATTCCTATACTTTTTCTTAGTATTCTTCATTTTAATGGTATTTTATTTTACTAAAGGCCTTTTCTACATCTATTGACACAATCATATGGTTTTTATTATTTTTATTCTTAATATGATTTATTGTGCTAATTGTTTTCTGAATAGTGAACTAGGAGAAGCAGTGTGATGTAATGAATGGAAAACTGGTTTGAAAGTCAGGAAGACCTTGATTCAAGTCCCACTTTTGACACATACTAGCTGGATAAGCCTGAGCAAATAAATCACCTAATCTCTAAGTGTCCCAGACAGCTCTTTTAAGACCCATAAAGTATAGGATGGTTGCAGATCTGCATTGGTGAAGGGTTTTTAACTAGACATTCTCTACTAATAGCTAGCATTTATAAAGTGCTTTAAAGTTTGCAAAGCACTTCACATATGTTATCTCAGTTTATCTTCAGCAACAGTCTTAATAGGTAGGTATAATTATTATATTTTAAAAAGATGTCAATTTTATAAATAAGGAAAATGAAGTATACAGAAGTTAAGTGACTGCCTAGGATCACACAGCAACTGTCTATAAGACCAAATTTGAATTGAGATTTTCCTGACATCCGGTTTAACATACCTTGCTACTTGTACCAATAATATCACAGGGGTAAATCAAAAGTATATCAAACCATATTTGTATAATTGGCAAATAACCCAACTGAATCATAATAGATAATTTTTTGGATATATTTTACCTGTCTACTAGGATTTCACTTAATGCTTTTGTATTGATGTTCATTGATTATTTTTAATTCTCTCTTTGCTTTGATATATACCCATTTGGGGATCAAAGCCATATTTATCTCAGAGAATTATTTGATAGATTATCATGTTTCTATACTTTTAAAAACAGTTTATGTTTATCCTTACTGTAATTATTTGTTCTTTTAATATTTTACCTAATTCCCTTATAAATATGGTTCAGTTGGTATATTTTTAGATGGTAGTCACTACTACCTAATAGTCTACTCAGTTTCCTTTTTCTGATACTGTTTGGATTTCCCACTTCTTATTTTTCAGTGTTGTATTTTATGTTTTTGTTAGGTATTTATTTATTTACTTAAATATATTCATTTTTATCTGTATATTATTATGTGTGATGGTTCCTAATCCATTTATTTCTTCATAGCTTTTCACCTCCCTCATTTTTTATGAAATGATTTTTCTCTCCTATTTGTCCATTTGGCTAATATTTTATCTTTTTTTTTGCCTTTTTTTTTTTTGGAGGGCAATTGGGGTTAAGTAACTTGCCCAAGGCCACACGGCTAGGTTTTTATTTGTGTGTGCATTAAGTGTCTGAGGGCAGATCTGAACTCAGGTCCTTCTGACTCCAGGGCCGACGCTCTACTCACTGCACCACCTAGCCGCCCCTTTTTCCTCTCTTTTAAAAAAACTACGAACTCGGTTCAGGCTCTTTTCAGTTCTCATCTTTCTCGATGTCTCTTTACATTTGACACTGCTGACCACTTTCTCCTGTGTATCTCTTCTCTGTTTTTTTTCCAGAGACCTCTCTCACTTGTGTCTCCTCTGAAATGACTTATCATTCTTACTCTTTTGCTGGATTATCAGCTATATCCTTCCTCAATAACTGGGGTGTACCCCAGTGTTTTGTACTAGACTTTCTTTTTCTCTCTCCTTTATTTCTTTCCTATGAGTTCAGTTGTCATCTTTATGTAGCTGACTCCCAGATCCAGTCGTACCAACTCTCCTCAGCTTCACATTTTGAACTGGATGTTTCATAATCTTCAACTCAGCCATGTCCAAAACAGAACTCATTATTTCCTATCCATGTTACAAATGTACCTATTTTTTTATGTTTACGACATAGGTGACACATTCATATTTAAGTGAAATGTCTAATTCATTGCTAGTTTTTGTTTGTTAAAGCACAGGTCTGGCCATATATGCTACTTTCTTGACCAGTAAATTCCATTGATCTAGGATAAAATACAAATTCCTCGGTTTGACATTCAAAACCCTTTACAGCCTGTCTCTAAACTGCCTTTCCAGGGTTATTATTCATTACCCCACTACATGAACTCTGATCCTGCCAAATAATCCTTATGCACAACATTCCATCTCCTGGTTCAGTGCTTTTACTCAGACCTTTCCTTATGCTTTCAATGCTTGTCTTTCTTCTGCTTCTTAGAATCCCCAGTTTCTTTCAGTGTTTACCTGAAATACCACCTCCTCTGTGAGACCTTCCCTGATCCTTCCATTTTCTAGGGCCTCCCTGCTCCTTGCCCCATGCCCCCAGTTACTATGCATTTATTTCTTAAACACTTCTCAAGGGCAAGGACTATTGTATTTTTGTCTATGAATCCCCAGCATCTAGCAGAGTGCCTGGCATAGAATAGATTCATAATAAATGCTTGTTGATTGATTACTCTTTTCATTTTTTATTAATAGAAGCATTCTGGGAAATGCATTTGCCTACGAGAACTACTTTAGCTACATCCCATAGATTTTAATTTTTTATTATTGTGATTACCTCTGATGTGATTTTAATTTTCTTTTCTATAATTTGGCCTTTGTTTTAAGTTAGGTCTTCATCTTTTGGTCTTTTTTCCTTTTGCTTGATTCTATTGTTGATTTCTGTTTGCTTGATTGTCTTGTGCAGTTGTTAAAAGTTCAGCTTTTCAGCACTAATATAAATTCTTTATAACCTAAGGTGGGGTTATTACTTTTGTAAATCTTCTATGAATATCTGAATAAAAAGTAAGTTATATGATAAACTCATTAATTTTCTTTCTTATAGCTCTCACATCTGCTTTTCATAGTATTTTGTCTAATCTTGTAACTTTTCTAATTTGTGTTAGATTTATCACGTGCCCAGAGTTGGGTGGTAAAATATGTACCATTTATGTTTTTCTGTCTAGTTTCTTTTAAAAATTTGGTTAACTTTCTTCTAAAAAAATTGGTTGCTTTGCATATATATTTAATATTGATAGACTTGACAGATGATCAGTTCAATTTGGTAAATATTTATTAGTGCCTACCTTGAACCAGGTACTTTGGATACAAAGATAAAAAATAAGACTATCCTCTCCCTTAAGGAGCTTTCATTTTACTAGATTGTTTCCTTTAATCAAACTATAGTTACCTTGCTTACCTCTTTCAGTGGTTTCTAATGTGAAATTCAATTTTGTCCGAAATTATTATAGGAATGTTTGATATTCTGAAACCATTATGTGCATGACTTTTTCCTACCTCAAATTTTAAACCTACATGTCTTTCACTCCGTTCAACTATACATTAGAATAAGGGTTCTTAAACTAGGGTAGGTAAACATATTTCAGTATCATTGATTTCCCTTGTAATCCTCTGTATATTACTTTGTTCATTTACAGACATGATTCTGAGAAGGGATCCATAGGCTTCACCAGGCTGCCAAAGAGGTTCATGACCCAAAGAAAATAAAGAACTCTAGCAATAGAGCCTACCATGTTCAGGCATTTTGCCATCTGTCCTGTTGCTACCTACGATCTTGGTGACCCTTCTCCAAATTCACCCTTTTGACTTTATCCTGTCCACTTAGCTTTGGGATTTCACTCTAGGGATAAACTGTCTTGATTGGTGAGTGAAAAGTGAAAATTCAACTCAGTCCACTATATAATGTCAGTGCCAGATTAGACTTTGAATCCTGTCCAGCCATTTACTGAGAAACCAGCAAGGCCTACTCAGTATAAGCATTTTTTCAAGCTTTTCAAAAACTTTTTAAAAAACTTTAAAAAAATAAGTTAAAGTTCTGAACTTAAAAAAAAATTAGGGGTGGTTAGGTGGCACAGTGAATAGAGCAACAGCCCTGGAGTCAGGAGGACCTGAGTTCAAATCCAGCCTCAAACACTTCATTCACACACACACACACACACACACACACACACACACACACACACACACACACACCCCCTAGCTGTGTGACCTTGGGCAAGTTACTTAACCCCAATTGCCCTAGTTTCCTCCCTCCAAAAAGCAAAAAAAAAAAAAAAAAATTAGCATTTCCTTATATTTAGAAAACAAAAAGAGTTTATAAAACTATGGTTTGCTGTTTCATGCTGCTTGCTTTAAAAAAAATAAATATATGTAAATATACACATGTACATATGTATGTATATATACATATACACACATACATATGTGTGTGGATATAAAAAATTCAACATGTATTTTCAGGATTGTTCCGCTTGTCTCTCATATATGTCCCCTTCTCTCTTCACACAGCCATCACCCCACTTTAGACCCTTCTTATCTCTTACCTTACACTTTTTCTGTAGTCTCCTTTTTGTTCCTCTAGGATCAAATATAAAGTACTTGGGCATGTAAGGCTTTTTATGACCATGCCTCTTCCTACTTTTCCAGTCTTCTTAGACATTATTCCTCTCTCATTTTGTAATCCAGCTATATAGACTTCCTTGTTTTTCACATACTCTATATGCCTAGAATGTACTCCCCCCTCACAACTGCTTCTAGGAATCTCAGGTTTTCTTCAAAACTCCGCTCAAGCACCACCTTCTATATAAAGCCATTCCTGATCTCCAGCTGCTAATGGATCTGCACCCTCTTCCCCCCTCCCTCCCCAAATTAAGTTGAATTCATGTTGTATTTATTATGTATATATATATGTCTGGTCTTCCCTGTTAGAATTATAAGCTTCTTGAGGGCAAAGACAGCTATGCTGTTGTCATTCTATCCCCATTGCTTAGCAAACACACTGGCACATAGTTGACATTTAATAAATGTTGTTTAGTCATTCAGACTAATGATGATAATGAATGACTGATGATCACTCAATTTGCATATTACATTCTTTTATAATATATTTTCTCCAGAATTGCATGGTGGTTTGTTTGTGGGTCTATTTATATATCAAAGACTCCTGCAGATTTTTCTTTTTCTTAGATAACCTGAAAATGTTGTGGGAGATTGAAGATAATGTATTTCTTTTCACTTTGCATATTATTGTTTAGTTCAGCAGACTAGAAAACTCTGGGGTGGTTTCATTTGTCTATAAGTCGAATTCCAACTTTTTTTTCCTCATGATGGGGAATAAAGCCTAATCCTGTATTGTCTGAATTGGAGTACCTTGAATATGTGTTTCTTCTTAGCTACTTATATAAAATCCAATTTGATATGTCTTATGCTATTGTAGAACTAGATTTTTTCAGTCAGGGCACTGTTAAAATTAACTTATTTTCCTTCTGTTATCTTTCTTTTTAAGATCTTTTTACTAGTTTTTTTCCCATTATGTTTGAATCTTTTTTTTCTGCTTGCAAATTTTCTTTTTTTTTCCTCTTTCCTTAACTGAGAAGCTGTTCTCTTTTGAACCTATTTGGTTACTCTTCCTTTTCTTCCTCCTCTTGATTTATTTGGGAGTATTTTTATCTGTTCATGGTGGAGGTGGAGAAGGGAATTGATGAGCTGAGTTCTTCTTGACCTCTTCACTCTGCCATCATTCTGAAAGTCTGCCTCATTTTCCATTTTTTAAGTCATATATCAAAACTCATTGTAAAACTACCGTGTTACATAATATACCAAAATCTTTTTATATCTTGACAGTTAGGGAATACAACATTTTTATGTCTGTCCTAATTTCTGTTCCATGTTAAAATTGGCTCAACAAATTAATGCTTTTCGAAATTTAATTTTTCTTTCTGAATTTAATGAATGCCTCAAAAAGAACATTTCCATATACAAAGTAGAACAGAAAAATAGGATACACATGAAAAAAAATGTACAGTTTACTTTTTTAAAAGTATATAATAGATTTAACATGTTAATTTCAGAGCTGTACTGATGTTTTTCTTTCTGAACTTCTTTTAGTTCTCTTAGGTGCATTTTAAAAAGTGCTTCAACAACCCTTTTTTCTTTCTTGACTTTTTTTTTTGTTGGCCTTAGCACTAGTTTCTTTTTCTTCTTTCCCCAAACTCTCTGCCCAATCCAAAAAGAAAAATAAGATACTTGTAAGAAATATTAATAGTCAACCAAAACACATCTCCACATTTATTTCCTCTGTCCAAAAATGTATTCTTCCTTCTGCACTTTGAGTCCATCACCACTCTCTCAGAAAGTGGGCAGTATGTGTCTTGATCAGTCTTCTAGAATCATGTGATTGGTCATAGCATTGATCAGGATTGTTAAATCTTTCCAAGAGCAAGCTAATACTTTCAAATATGTTGGATCCGCCATTTAAATGTAAGTTCCTGGCGGTCAGGAACTTTACAGATTTATCTTTATACTGCCAGGATCTTTGAACTCTAGCATGGTGCCTTGCACATTGTAGGTTCTTAATAAATGTCTGTTACATCAATTGATTCATACATAGTTGGAGGAAAAGATAGTTAGGCTTTAAGATTATACATTTTAATATTTTCTTTTTAAGGAATATGCAATATTGAATTTAGAACTTCTTTCCCTGTTGCATTAAAGAATCACTATAATATGTTAAAACATTAATTGATGTTTTCTTTTCCTCTAGGTTTATTGTTGGGTCAGATCGTGCTATCTTCATGCTCCGAGATGGGAGCTATGCTTGGGAGATTAAAGACTTTTTGATAAGCCAAGAGAGATGTGCTGATGTAACTTTGGAGGGGCAGGTATACCCTGGCAAAGGAGGAAGTAAAGACAAAAATAAAACAAAGCCAGAAAAAAAGAAAAAGGAGGGAGATAAGAAAACTAGTTCCTTTAAAGAAGATAATAGAACCTCAAGGCAGAGAGGTGACCTATGACAAACACATTAACAGGACTTTGAGAGGAGCAATTAGGAGAACATAAGTATTTCTTCAGTAACTTTTCAGAATGGGGAATCATAAACAATACAGCTTACGTTTATTTCTGTGAAATTCTTGGTGGGCCAGCTAGGATTTTGATCTTTAAAAACTTCGGTGTAAAGTTGGAAGTTTACTTAATAAATTTGAGTAGTTTTTAGTCACAAGAAAGTTAATACTAAATGTAAAATCACTTTAAATTGTGACATATTTACATTCCTTTTACCTGTTTAAAATGGATAAGTCTCTGGTCCACTGTGGACTCCCCCCCCATAAAGCCAGGTTATCACTCTGTTAGGTATTACTTTGCTTGCTCTAAAATTTACTACTAGAAATCCATCAAGCCAATTATTCTTCTTTGCGATTAGGAAAAAGGATGTGTTACATGGTTATGTTTGCATGAGCCCAATTAAAACTTTATTGACTTAATTGAGCAAAATTCTTAATGTTAGATACCCCTTTTTATTATATTGTTTAGAGACTTAAGATTAAGGAGTGTTATATAAGGAATCCATTATCAAAGTACTGTGATTTGGTCTTGTCTTACATTCTTGGGAACTAAGTGATTTTGGAATTCCATACAAGAGAGTAAAAGTTTATGTTTGGTAAAAGAATCCAGGAGAATTGCATGTAGACTACTACTGATTTGTTAGAAGAAGAAAAAATGATAAAGCCTTGAAATTTCTGGGCAAAGTACAGGAAAACTCTTAACTTTGTTTAATTTTTGCTTTTCATTTTCCAAGAGATGATGGTCTATGGTCAATATTGTCTGGATTGCCAAGATTCATTCATATGCTTCTCTTGTTTCCTCAGCGTTTAGAAAGTAACTTTAAAGATTTGTCATCATAATTAATAAACCTTCATATTTCTGCAAAGTTGGACACCTTTTTAAAAGCCTGTAAATATTCTTGAACAGCCAAGGCCATTCCTGGATTCAGCACAGTATTGGATTATTTCATTTGTTACTAAAATGTTTGATTTTTAAAAGTGCCTGATTATTTTTTGGTGGTTTTTGTTTTTTATGGTACTTACATGGTACTTTATTTGTGATTGACTGGCTTTGCTATTGATGCCTGCTCATGAATGAGTTGTGAAATTTATATACAATTGTAATTTTTAAGAATTAAAATTATTTGAAAAATCTGAAAATTGTCATTTTTATGTCTTAATTTTTGTTTCAACTAAAGTTTTGAAGAGTTTACTCTCAGTTATAGCCACTTTTCCACAGTCATTCTATTCTCTCTTTTTTCATATTATTGGAATAATTGAGATAATTATAAAAGAGAAACCTAAAATGTTAGAACACAGAAGGAACTTTTGAGAGATTATCTGGCTCAGTGTTTCCTGGCTCTTATGAACTACTATGCCAATGCTATGACTCCCAAGATATGGAGGGAAATTCTCAACAGAATCTCTAGTGACCCACACATTATTTGGGTTCTCACAGTAAGGCTGGCTACATCTTCCCATCACGTTCCCAGAGTACACCTGAGGGCTGGTGGGGTTCTTTTTTTTTTTTTTTTAGGCGATTGGGGTAAAGTAACTTGCTCAAGGTTACACGGCTAGTCATTATGTGTGGGTGCTCATTTTCTGAGCCCCGATCCGATCCTGGGTCATCCCAACTCCAGGTCGACGCTCTTACTGTGCCACCTAGCCGCCTTTTAATACTTTTAATACTCTCAACTTAAGATCTTATTCCTCTGTGTTCCTTGCTTCTTATCACCAGTAATTAGCACTTCAAAACAGTTTATTTAACCCATGGATATATCTTCAGTATCATTGATAACTAACACCAAGTAGCTTTTTCAAAAGGATATTTACTGAGAAGACATAGCAAGAACAGAAGCACAAACATCCATCTGAGCTGGCTTGTACCTCTCCCTTTAACTACCTCAGGCCCTGGGAAAAGTAGCCTCAAACTGAAAGCAATTGCTGCAAACGTTTCCACCAAAGAACTGCATCTAGGGCAGCATAGCAAGTCTCTCCCTTCCTTGCAGGACACTCAAGGCTGGATTCTCAGCTCTTTTAGGGACTTCATTTCCTAAGCTTGTATTGGTGCTTCTGGACACACAAGGTCATAGCCTGATCTGGTCTCCTGCATTCGTTTGCCCAAGAGTGGAAAGAACAAACGCAAAGAGAAAAAGGAACATAGATACAATTTGTTCACGAGTCACTGTGTAGCACAGGAGGAGATGGAGGTGAAGGTTTCTAGCATGTCTTCCCTTGATCACTACCAGGAAAAGGAGATCCAAGTTTCTCTGTGCTAGTTTCCTGTAGGTATTCTTAGTTCTTTCTCAATAGCTAATTAAGAGGTTTTTCTTGACCATGTAGGAAAGAGTCACAGAATGCTTGTGTATACTCTAAATTGGGTCATTAAGCAGAATTAAGTCATTATTCAGAAACAGGTTTAGAAAACTTCCCACAAGTGTAGGCACCAGTCAGAACCACCTTCCCTGCACCCAGGACTAGATATTCATTGACCAGTCTCCTGATACATTAAAAACAGCTCATATTTCTGTAGCACAAAATACTTTCCTCACAACAACCTTGTGAGATTGGCAGTGCAAGTGTTAACATCATTGTTTTGTAGTTAATGAAGCTAAGGTTCTAGAATACTGATCAACCGTGATCATACAGTTAATAACTGACAGAATTTGAATCCAGGATTGTTGACCTCTTTTTCAACACTTTTTACTATATACCACACTTGTCCTCCATGTACTGATGGTCTAATTCAATGGGCTCCCCATTCAGTTGCATGTCTTACTCTAGGCAATATACATTCTCCATCCTGTGTAAATTACTATATTGATCTCTTGAGTGACTGGGGGGTTTCATTGATATAACCCTGGAGTGTTTTGGTGCTTGATATATTCAATGCAATGTCATCCACCGTCAGGAACTTTTGTAGATCCTCTCCATCAATGGTATAAAAAGTATGCTACTTAATCAGGGTTAAAACTCATTGTGGGGGGCAGCTAGGTGGCACAGTGAATACAGCACCGGCCCTGGAGTCAGGAGGACCTGAGTTCCGATCCGACCTCAGAAACTTAATGCAAAAACTAACCGTGTGACCTTGGGCAAGTCACTTAACCCCAACTGCCCTCCAAAAAGCAAAAATAAATAAATAAATAAAAAGGAAAAAAAAAGAATTAAAAAAAAAAAACCTCATTGTGGGCAAATGCTTAAAACCAGAGAATACACATAGAAGGAAGAGATTCAAGTCATGGCTCTGCTACTTATTGCCACTTTTGGGCAATTGATCAACGGGCAATGATGTGACAGGCCCTGCTTTAGTCCTCGGGGATACAAAGACAAAAGTGACACGTTCTAGTTTATTAGCACCAATATGCTGATCTGAGTTTGGTAAAATCCAGGCTGTGCCACTTAATATCTGTGTGAACCCGAGCGAGCCACTGAGCCTCTCTGGTACTTGTTTCCTCATCTTCCAAATGAAGGAGTTAAAGATGATGATAGCTGAGGGCCCTTCCTGCTCTAAATGTATGATCCTAACTCTTGACCTTCCAATATGGCAACTAGATGTAGTTAGACTACTTGAGTTCAAACCCCAGTTCTACTACTTGTGTGACCTTGGGCCAGTCATTCAGTGTCTCTGGATCTCAGTTTCCCCATATGTAAAATCAAGGAGTTGGTCTACATGACCTGAGGTCCCTTATAGCTCAGAGATCCTGTGAGTTAGTAGTGAAAATAGCCCACTGTGCTTGACTTGAAAAGAGAAGACCCTGAAAAAAAGACACCACCAGATGGCAGCAGAGAATAGGAAACAGTTGCTAAAGTAACAGCCTTAAAATGAAACAACCTCAAAGTGGAATTCCAGTCCATTTATTTTGAAGCATGATATCCCCTCCCATGATCTGTTATCAATTGATCAGTATTATTCATATTAGCTTCTTAAAATGTGATTTGGGAACTGAATTCTTATCTGATTTTCCGTGAAACCATGTGTGAATACCATGAGTTTTGCTGAATGAGGGTGAATTTTGAGCAGCTAGCCATAATCCATAGTATTTATATATTATATTATATTATATTATATTATATTATATTATATTATATTATATTATATTATATTATATTATATTATATTATATTATGTTATGTTATGTTATGTTATGTTATGTTATGTTATGTTATGTTATGTTATGTTATGTTATGTTGTTATGTTATGTTATGTTATGTTATACTACATTACATTACATTGTATTACGTTATATTATAATACTGTCATGATTTAGAAAGTTTTTGTTTTTGGTCAGAGGGAAGAACCAGGACCAATGGTGAAGGATGCAAAGAGGCAAATTTAGCCTTGATGTCAGGAATAAGTTCCTGACAAATAGAGCTGTTCAAACTAGACTGGGCTGCCTGGGAAAGTGGGGACTTCTGTTTCATTGGATATCTTCAAGCAGAGATTAGATTGACACTTGTTGAGGATGTCAGAGTGGGGATTCCTTTAGAAAAGAGGTTCTTAACCTTTTTGTATGTGTCATGGAACCCTTTAGGCTAATTAAATCCCTAGCAACTCTCATCCCTTGGCAACACCTCCACTTTTACAGTTCCTTTCTAGGATTTGTGAGTCCTTCCCTGAACCCTCCAATTAAGGGAGTTCCCATGCTGGCCATATTAACTTCTTGTCCAGTTCTGACTCTGACTCTGAACTACTCTTTCACCTTGGGAGGTGAAGGGGTACTTTTCAGCTTACTTTTATGTCTTGTCTTCCCCCATTAGAAGGTAAGCTCCTTGAGGGCAGAGACTGTTTTTTAAAATTATATTTGTATTCCTAGTACTTAGTACAGTTCCTAGCACATATTGAGTGCTTAATAAATGCTTTATATAATCTAATATATTGACTCTCAGAGTAATGCTTTTAAAACACTATGAAATATGTTGAATTACAATGGAAACAAATTTATTGAAATTTATTGAAACAGTTATCAAAACATATATATAAAACCAAGTTCTCAGACTTTCTGAAATCTATCCATGGACCATTTTGTGGTGTGTGGACCCCAGGTTAAGAACCTCTGCTTTAGGACATTGGTTGGACTACATGACAATAAAGGTCCCTTTCTTCTCTAAAATGCTGTGATAATAGTAATTGTTGTTTCTATGGGTCTTTCTAGATTACAAAGCACTTTTCTCATAACCACTCCTGTGAAGTAGGTAAGGCAAATATGAACATCACCCTTATACAGATGAAGAAACTGAGGCTTAGAGAGGTGAAGTGATTTGTCAGTGTCATACCATAGTAAGAATCAAAGCTAACAGAACTATTTTTTTTTAAGCAAGAAACATCTATCCCAAGATAATTGGTTCCACCTAATTTGTCTCCATCCCACCATTATTTGTTTAGGTCTGAGGACTGCTTCCTGGTATATTTGTGCCTCTCTGTCTATCTGTCTATCTATCTATCTATCTATCTATCTATCTATCTATCTATCTGTCTATCTATCTATCTCTGTCTGGCTATCCGTCTGTCTGTCTATCTCTATCTATCTATCTACCTATCTACCTGTCTATCCGTCTATCTATCTGTCTGTGTATCTATCCATCCTTACCTTTCCTCTGGGACTTTTGTACATGAACTCCCATATATTATCTACCAAATGTGCTGAGCACTTTCTTCATATTTTAAAGACATATGGGAATAGCAATGAATTCCACTGACTGTTCATTGGTTATTCCTTTCTTTTTCTAGGTGACTAGCCCAACTCCTCTCTCACTTAAAAAAATATTTCTTTTATAACATCCTTCATAACATTTCTGTCCAGTTCAGATCTATTTATAACCACAAGATACTTCATCATTGTTCTTACAGAGATTTTCAACTTCATTTCTTCTGAGAGAGTAAGTAGTATCTCATATTTTGTAGCATATACATTGTTACTGAAAGAATATTGGCATCAAAAAATGGTTCTCTATTTCAGGGAGAACCTTGGCATCATTAAAAATGCTGGTAAACGGGTTAGCTAATATCAAATATAAGATCCAGCTAGACAGCAGGCAGGGAGGCTATGGTTGCACCTAGGAGGAATAACCATAAGTCCTTGGTTTTGGTAAATTGCAGTAGGATTAATCTCTGTAAAACCCTTGTGTGAGAGGCTTCCTTCTCACATGAAGGACCCAGATTATTTCCAGGACTTCATCTCTTTCTGGCTCATTTGGTCCCGCTGATGAACCTGATAAGTTCAGCCTATAACTCTCCCTTAAATGTTGGCCATCAGCTTTTCTTTTTTCTGCCTTTTTTTTAAAGGGCAATTGGGGTTAAGTGACTCACCCAAGGTCACACGGATAGTTTTTGTGTTAAGTGTCTGAGGTCTGATTTGAACTCAGGTCCTCCTTATTCCAGGGCTGGTGCTCTATTCACTGCACCACCTAGCTGCCCTGATCAGCTCTTCTTAAAAGTAGTGAGGATCGTTGCATATCAGACAATAACAACACAGAAACAACTCAGACCCAAGGGCTTGGAGAGTTAAGAGAATTCCGTTCTCTCTTCAGTGATTCTCTGTTTCTCCGCCCTGGTGAAAACCTGTATTTTCTCTGTGACTCACAGTATTCTTCTGGGTAAGGTTCCATCGAGGGACCAGGTCAGGGTTTGCTCTTTCACCTTGGGCCACATGACCAGCATCATGGTTCTTCTCTCCATCTTTCCAACTTCGGATTGCTTCCTCTTCAGATTCTCTCCAGCAATTGCTCCTGCTTGCCAGGAGATGGTGCCAGTTCTTAAGATGTGGGACTGAGAAGCCCTACACGACCGGATTATAGCTTTTTCTTGGATTCTAGGGCCAGAATGATTCTTTGATATTGACTTCTCTTTACACTGGGCTCTGTAGTCCCACCCTACAAACAAGGGGCCTCTTCAGGCTTGTAGGAACCTCCTTCGACTCACTTTGCCCAAGTGCCATTCTATTGCCTACTTTCTTTCCCAGCTGAGATAAAGGGTGAATCAAGCCCGGGGGCTCTCTCTTTCCTTTGCTTCCCGTTCACTCAGTGTCTCCCACAGAGCCTGGGGTCTAATGGATTCTTGTACTTCTCCCCACTTGTCTTTTGCCAGTTTTCTCTTGGAAGTAGGGAGTGAGAACAGCCTCTTAGGGCATCAACGAATCTTTGTGACTTTTGAACTTTAGCCTTTGAAGCTATGATTGTACTACTCCTTCCCCTGCCCCCCCCCCCCATATTTCCTTCTAATGCTTTAAAATCAATACTTTTGTTTTTTTATTTTTGGAGAGGGGAAGGTAGGGCAGTTGGGGTTAAGTGACTTGCCCAAGGTCACACGGCTAGATTTTTTTTGTATTAAGTGTCTGAGGCCAGATTTGAACTCAGGTGCTCCTGACTCCAGGGATGATGCTCTATTCACTGTGCCACCTAGCCGCCCCCTAAAATCAATACTCTTAAAATAGAAAAGTAGTTTTGCATAGCGTAGTGAAAAAAGCAATAGACTTGTAGTTGGAACACAGTCAATCAACAAATATTTATTAAGCTCTTACTATCTTCCAGGCACTTGGAATATAAAGAAAGGAAAACAAACAAGTGTGGTCCCTGCTCCCAAGAAGCTTACATTCTAATGGGGGAGATAGCACACAAACAATGATATACTTACATATAATTTTTTTTGCTTTTTGGAGGGGAAGGCAGGGCAGTTGGGGTTAAGTGACTTGCCCAAGGTCACACGACCAGTAAATGCTAAGTATCTGAGGCTAGATTTGAACTTAGGTCCCCCTGACTCCAGGGCCAGTGCTCTATTAACTGCTTTCCTAATGTACATACATAATGTATATAAAGTGCAAGTGACAGAACAGGGTTCAGACCCCAGCTTTGATATTTACTAGGTAAGGGGAAGTCATATGGGGACCCTCTTTGTGCCTCATTTTCTTCATCAATAGAATAATACTTGCACCATCTATCTCACAGGGTTTTTATGAGGAAAGTCCTTTGTTCTATAAAATGTTTGTTCTTAAAGAGTTCTTTTGTCCTTAAAGTACTCTATGGCTCAGTTGTTTTTTGTGTATAACTCATCATAACCCAATTTGGGGTCTTCTTGGAAAAGATATTGAAGTGGTTTTCCATTTCCTTCTCTAGCTCATTTTACAGGTGAGCAAACTGAGGCAAACAAGGTTAAATGACTTGTGCAGGGTTGCACAGTTAATGAATGTCTGAGGTCAGATTTAAAATCAGGAAGATAAGTCTTCCTGACTCCAAGTCTGGTTTTCTACCCACTGTGCCACCTAGCTGCCCAAAGTACTCTATAAATGAGGGTTATTGTTATTCTTTGTCAAGTAAGAAAAATTGAAGAAGAAAAAAAGGGCAGGGAAAAATTTGTGACTTTTCCCATTGAGGAAGTCCAGGGTATGAGGAAACCCAAGAACTTTTGGGAAAGTGTTGGTGGGAAGAGAAAGTCAATAGACAATATTAGGACTGGCTGGCACCAAAACCTAATGGCAGCAAGGGATAGGGAGGGGCAGGTGTCATGATGGTGGTTTTCTCATCCTCAGATAAAATGTTCTCTTTCTACAGATGACAAAAAGCAAGATGAAACAGAAGGATGTAGTACATCTGTAGGTTAGATTTAGGAGAGAATTTCTCATCCCAAACTTTGTTGAGTCATGGAATGAGTTACTGAGGAAGCTGTGAAACTCCCTTCTTGGGGAGTGCTTGCCAGGAGACAGGTGGACAGATGAAGTATAGACTCTTGGGTATTGCTGTCAGATCTATAATTCAAAGTGACCTGACTTGAAGCACTTTTTAAGCTTGAGACACAGAGCAATTCCAAGCTCATCGCCAGAGTCTTAGGAATAATGACCCTGTATGAGATTTTCAAGGGAGTTTTCAGCAGCTCTCCTCTGAAGCCAGATTTATTATTTTCCAAGGAAAGGCTCTGGAACTGCAGAATCCATGACCCTTAATAGGCCAGTGGCTCTGGGCACAGAGTTTGAAGTTCAGAGGAATTTCTGGAATTCATGTGGATTTCTGGTTGGCTTTTCGTTTGCATTTATAGGACAAGACCAATTTTTATTGCTGATGAATGTTTTTGTGAATACATTTAGCTCCATCTGTCTCCCAGACTAGAAACAGAAGGAGGCTTTCTTACTCTTAACTCAGCCTAGACTCTTTGACCTTGATGGAATGACTCCACTCCCCTGAGACTCTATCATCAGGAAGAAAAAAAAAGACTCGTAAGGCCTGACTTTTGAATAGAGTAAGACTGCCAGCTTCACAAGAAGAGGACCTGGGTTCGAATCTCATTTCTGCCACTTATTCCCTGACTTGGACAAATCACAATTTCTCAGGGCCTCATTTTCGTCATCTGTAAAACTAGGGTTGGGCTGGATCTCTAAGACCCCTTTGAACACTAAATCTATGATTCTATCTGAAAGGCTTAGAAAGAGGAGGCATACCCAGAAGTATGACCAGAAACCCCTTATTCTCACAGAACAAGCAACTAATAGATGTTTCTCCTTAGAGCTGCATCAGACCTCTTTACCCTGTGGACCAATAAGACCTTGATATAAGATTTTAAGTCTCCACCAGGAAGAGACTGGGTTTTCTTTACTTAAAGGGAACTCAATCCATATAATATTTATTATATTATATTAATTATATTATATCGCATTATATCATATGAATTATTAATTAATAATAGCTTATATTTGTACACTACTTTTTTCACACTCATCATCTCCCTTGATCCTGACAACAACCCCATGAATGCAGAACAGTCTTTATAGTTTCCACTTCACAGATGAGAAAACTGAGGCCAAGGAACTAGACCAAGTTCATGTGCATAACAGATGGAAGAGAAAGGCCTCAGATCTTGTTCTGTTTGCTCCCTAGCCTAGTGCTCTTTTTCTTATGATTGATTCACCAACGATAAAGTCAAAGTTTAGGGGATTAAATAGAATGGGGCTATACAGAATGGAGATGGTATACACAGTTTACTTAGATAGTTCAGTCACATTCACCCACCTTCAAATATTCTCCTTTATTCTGATTCCTTCTGCTCTATGTTTTCTCCCTCTTTCTCTCACCTTCCTTCACTACCATTTCATCTTAACTCCTCCACATTTCCATTCTCTTTCTATAGACATTTCCTTCAATTGTCTGGATAGTTCAAGGAAACATTTCCTCCTTTCTTCCCTCCTTAAATGATCTGAGCCAATGTGGCTATGTGCACCTGGCAGGGCCTACGTGAGAGCAATAGTACATTAAAAACGCAGTGCTGCCTTACTGGCCAATTTGAATGCATTTCAGAAGACATTTTTTCTTTTCCTTTTGCTTAGATATAAAAGTTCTCTCTGAATTTGAAGCCTCTTGTCTAAGTGGAGGAGAGGCAGTACAATCCTGCTAGCACTTTTCCAGAACTCACAAACTTATGATTGGAAAGTCTCCTTTGGCCCGATTTGGTGTTTTTAGCGTATGATTAAAAGAGAGAGTAGGAACTTTTCTCCAAAGCCCACAATGCAGGTTCCAGGCCAGCCTGTGAGCAAAGGAAGAGAATGCTCTGTTCCCTGGTTTGACTGTTTTTCCCCTTGCAATATCCGGCATTGGCTTATCCAACCTGGGACCAAAACTTGATAGAGACTTGTGGTTATACTGGGTCACCCAGCACCTGCCAGGTGAAGAGTTGGGCCTACTCAGCCAATGGCTTCTGGAACAAAAGGGAGTTCTTTTTGAGGAATGAGGAGGACTTTGTTATGTTCTATAGTTTTGTCCATTACTCATAAAGTCCTGGCATTAGTTAGCTTGGGAAGGAGAGACTCTAAGGGTTTGCATGTGAATTTACCCAACTACGTCTTCATTCCAGGCCCTATGTTCTCCCATCATGGAGGAAATAATACAGGCTGCAGGGTCAGAGAGGATCTGGGTTTAGATTTCACCTCCATGCCACAAAGCCCTGGATGCCAGTCACTCTGTGGGCCCTTACACAGGTTTCAAATCCTTTGTTACTCTCAGTTTCTCCCTTCTTTGCAAAAATAGAAGCTTTTCCTCTAAGGCTCTGTAGTACAAACAAACTGTGTGTGGTGGGGGAGAGGTGTATGTGTGTGTGTGTGTGAAGAGGTCCTGTCCTTTCTGGGAATATTAAACACCTACCCTTAGATATTTCTTCCAAAAATAGCATTTCAATCCAGTTCACCCCCATGCCTGACCATTCCTACTCTTCTCACATGTTCCACTATTAGGGGCAGAGTCAAGATGGCAGAGTAGAAACAGGACTTCGGCGGGGCTCTGGCTCCCACACCCTCCAATTCATGTAAAAGGGACTCTGAACAAACTTTGGAGCTACAGAGCCCAGAATGACACAGAGAAGCTAACCTCCTGATGAGGACAGCACAGCAGGGCAGCAGGAATCGGCCGGTGCAGTGCTCTGGAAGCCGATCCCAGCCCTGGGCAAGGCGAAGGTTTTAGCCCCAGGGTGGCCTGACCAGCTGCTGGCTGGAGGGACTTCAGATCACCGGCAGCTGTGGTGGTTTCCAGAATTATCAACCCATAGATGCTAAGGACAAAGTGAGAGGCCAGTGCAGTGTGGATTTGGGGATCCAGTAGTTGGAAGTGCATCATCTTTTGCCCTCAGGGTGAGAAGCAGCTGAGGTGCTGTGGCCCTGCAGCCCTGCAGCCACCTGTCATGTGTCTACTTCAGAGCTCCTGGCCTACAGATTGTATGGGGACCAAGTGACCAGTCTAAGGGGTAATCCCTCTTGCTTTAACCTGCTTGGATCTGGATTGTGGTCTAGGGTGGAGGTCCTGGGGTATGTGACCAGCTTGCCAGAGAGTGTGGGGGCTTCAGAGAAGGCACCCAACTAATACCTTTGGCAGCTGAGAAAACCCCAGCATTTGGTTCGAAGCTCCCCTATCTGGTGGCAGAGTCCTACTGTGGCAAAAAGCCCAAAAGTCAAGTAATTGAGTGGCAACATGACCAGGCAAAGGAAGCAAAGCAAGCAGATCAAGCCAACATTAGACTCCTATTTTGGGGACAAAAAGGATCAAAGCACGGAACAGGAGGAAGACAGTGAAGTGAGAACTCCTGCACCAAAAGCTGGTGGCAGGCCATAGAGGACCTTAAGAAGCAAATAAGAGAAGTGGAGGAAAAATTGGGAAGAGAAATGAGAATGATGCAAGAAAATTATGAAAGGAGAGTCTGACTGAGGAAAATAATGCCTTAAAAAAGAACATGTTCTACTATTAGCCCCTTCCCCTGCATCTTATGGAATCCTTAATCCATTTGGAGGAAAATTCTAATTTCTTCTCAATCATTGCTTTCTTCTATCTTCTCAGCTACTTGCTAAGGATGCCATGTGTTTTGATGCCATTTGCCATGGGGTCTCTGGCTTTCCCAACTCATGTCAACTTCCTGGAAAGGAAGGGTTGGAGTTTTCTAAGTCCCCACGATTGTCCTCCTGGTATCTCAACATTCTCCTTGCTCTGTAGCATCCTCACTCTTCCTTTCATTACATACATTTTCAAACATGCAGAGGTCTCTCTCACTCTGAAGCTTCCTTTGCTTAACCCCCAACAAGTATGAAAGGAGGCAAAAAGTTAAGACCTAGCAGCTACGGCTCAGGCCTACCTGCCCTGGGAGCTCTTGGGAAGAACTAGTTCCAGTTAAAAATATCAATGGGGGGCCAAGAACTGTACTTATTATTCCCTACTCTCCGAAACTAAGATTCAGCTTTCTTTGATAGTGTTTTCATCATTTCTTTTTACTTACCCAGACTAGAGACCCAAGGCATCCTTGACTCTTCTCTGTCCTACTATTATCCTCCCCTATCCAATTAAGTCTTGACTTTTCTTTTATAATGCCTCCCATATCTACCTCTTCCTCCTTTTTTTGGCCACTCTCCTAACACACACACACACACACACACACACACACACACACACACACACACACACACACCTTCCACCTTCCCTTTTGATTATATCCCCAGACTACTGCACTAGCTTCCTAACTGGTTTCTCTGCCTCCACTCTCCTATGAATCCGTCTCTCATATGAATGAATCTTCCTAAAATTATGCTCTCATCAGGAAACCCATTTTTAATTTTTTAATTAAAGCTTATTATTTTTACCATCCACAATAGGTGAGTACTTTCTTTGCCTCCCACCTCCTCCCCACCTTCACTAACCTCCTTTACCTGAGCCCCTTGAGAAAGAAAGAGACAAAACCCATGTTACAAACATTATATATTCTGTATTCTCCACAAGAGGGGACTTTAGTCTCCATGCATTGACCATGTTAAAAAAAATGTCTCAATCTACAATGAGATCATCACCTCTGCCAGGTGATAGGTAGCAAACTTTATTATGGTTTTCTAGAATCAAAGTTGTTCATTGCATTGAAGAAAATTCTTGTGTTTTTCAAAATTGAAACTTCTTTTTAAAAATTCTTTCTTTAACTCATGATGGAAAATTCTGTCCACATCCAGAGAAAGAACCAATGAAGTCTGAATAAAGATCAAAGCCTACTATTTTCACTTCGTTTTTTTATGTTTTTCTCTTTTGTTCTGTTTCTTCTGTCATAACATGACTAATGTGGAAATATTTAACATGATTGCACATGTATTATCTATATCACATTGCTTGCCATCTGGGGGGGATGGGAAGGAGGGAGAAAAATTTAGAACTTAAAATCTTACAAAAAAATGAATGTTGAAAACTATATTTACATATACTTGGAAAAAATAAAATATTGCTTACATAAAAAGAAATTCCTTAAAAGAGTTTTAAAATTTTGTTTTGCCTACAAATTCAGGTCAAACACTTTAGCCTGACATTCAAGGCCTTCCACAGTCTGACCCTAAAGTACGTTTTCTACCACTACCCAATGTGATTCTACTACCCAAGTCAGATTTGTCTGTTCACAATCCTTTAGAAACATCTCAGAGTATTTCACTTACAAGCTTTGTTAAACCCTTCATTCACCTGAAATGCTCCTGCTTCTTCTCTGTATCTATTACTTAAAATCAAAGAACTTCAGAGTTGGATTTTGAAATTATTTTGTTCAATCCCCTTGTTTAACAGATGAGGAATCAGAGGCTAGAGAAATGGTGACTGTGCCCAAGGTCACCCAGAGAGTAAACTAGGACTTTTCCTCTGTTGCTCCAAAAAACCAGAATTTGAAGCCCACTCTTCTGGCCTCAGAATCCAGGATTCTTTTCCCCACATCATGCTGCCTGTCTAGCTCAAATCTTAAGTTCTACTTAAAACCTTCCAGAACCCCCCCAGAAATGGGGTTAGTAATAGCATCTAATTCCCAAAGTTGTTGTGAGATAATGTTTGTAAAGTTCTTTGTAAATCTTAAAGTGCTATATACATTTATTATTGTTGTTATTATTAAAATCGATGCCACTTATTTGACATTTACATTATCTAATATAGTGAGTTAACATTTATTTACTATGCATATTATCTGTCCAAGGAGATCATAAGCTCCTTGAGGTCAGGAACCATGGTCTTACATTATTGTATTCCATGGTACCTAACACAAGGTTACGCATTTAGCAGGTGCTGAATATTTGTCCACTAATAAACAGAATAGCATGCTAACAACTTTAATAATAGTTAACACCAAAGGGCAGCTAGGTGGTGCAGTGAATACAGCACTGGCCCTGAAGTCAGGAGGACTTGAGTTCAAATCCAGCTTCAGACACTTTGTACTTAACTAGCTGTGTGACCTTGGGCAAGTCACTTAACCCCAATTGCCTTGCCTTTCCCCCTCAAAATAAAATAGTTAACACCAAGTACTTTCTTGAAATGGCATGCAGTTGGGAGGATAGGTCACTGAGTTGTTCCATCAGCATCACAGAGCTACAGCTGGACAGTGAGCTTGGTGCAGAGTTGATTAGAAGGAGAAATTCATTTGGAAATCTTGAAGTGCTTTTAAGGACCCCGTGCTCTTCTCTGGTCTAAAATACTCATCTTTCCAATAGCAACATTTTCTTTTTATTTTTAGTTTTCCACATTCGCTTCCATAAGTTTTAAATTTTCTCTCCCTCCCTCCCCAAGATGGCTTGCAATCTGATATAAGTTTTACACATATCTTCCTATTAAATACATTTTCACATTAGTCATGTTGCATAGAAGAAATTATAATGAATGGGAGAGACCATGAGAAAGAAAAAGAAACAAAACAAAACAAAAAATAAAAGAGTCTGCTTCATTCTGCATTCCAACTCCGACTCATTTCTTTCTTTCTTTTTTTTTTTTTTAAAGCAATTGGGGTTAAGTAACTTGCTCAAGGTTACACGGCTAGTCATGATTTATGCGTGGGTGCTCATTTTCTGAGGCCGGATTTGATCTCGGATCATCCCAACTCCGAGGCTGGCGCTCTTACTCACTGCGCCACCTAGCCGCCCCTTTAGGGCAATTGGGGTTAAGTAACTTGCCCAAGGTCACACGGCTAGGTTTTTGTTTGTGTGAGTTAAGCGTCTGAGGTCAGATCCGAACTCAGGTCCTTCTGACTCCAGGGCCAGCGCTCTACTCACTGCGCCACCTAGCCGCCCCTCCGACTCATTTCTTATGGCACAATAATATTCCATTACCCAACATTTTCTGAGGGATGATTATGGCTGTGAATTATTTCCAAAATGCAGGTTGCTTTTCTGGTGTCCATGAAATGTTAAACAACCTAGAATAAGGGTTCTTTACTTGGGTTTGTGAACTTTTTTAATAACATTTTTCTAACTATTTTAATGCATCTGGTTTCCTTTGTAATCCTATTTAGTGTTATATAGTATATAAAATATTATTCTGAGAAGGGGTCCATAGGACTCACCAGATTGTCAGAGAGGTCCACAAGTCCCTTACCTAGATAGAGTTAGGTGTCCAGCATGTTAGACAGATCCTCTTTTGAGGATTCATGGATGAGAAGGCATAGGGAAGGAATTTGACACCTTTGACCTATACCTTACTTTGTAGTGTGCATTGGTGGAAAGAATCTCCATATTCCTTCTCTTGTGAATCTATGAATGTGCCAAAGTGTAGCTTCCTGGAACTAACCAGGAAAATAAATTTCATTTTCATTTAGGATCAGTAGCGTATAGTAGACTGGACTTGAAGTCAGGAAGACCTCCATGTTAGATCCTAGTTGTGGGATCCTGGGTGAGTCACATAAACTTTCTGGGCCTCCGTTTCCTATTCTGTAAAATGAGAGAATTGGACTCCTTGACATCTAAGATCTCTTAGAGATGGACAGTTTGGGGGATAGCAACAAAAAGCAGATACACAGTGGGATTTCTATGAATCACCTTTCCATTAAAAAACCTGGCTTCATTGTAAATCAGAGGAATCAAAAATCGGACCACTGGCAGCCACAACACTCCCCGCTGGAGAAACCAGATTAAAATGTAATTAGGAAACATTTAACAAAATAAATAAAAATCCCATAGGACATAGATAATATTACATTTTAAAACCAAGCCAACATGTGGCCCTCAGGGATCCTTACTTTAGTTGTCTTAGCTTTAGTTGTCCCATTTCTATTTGAGTTTGATACCACTCTTGTACATTGTAGAATTATAATGACCAATTTCGGTCTCAGAGAACAAATGAGGAAATGTATCATTCTCTTTCCTTGGAAAGATGAGGCAGGGGGTAGCCCATGAGTGTAGAATGTTGCATTCACTGTCCTGGGATCTTCCTTTTGGGTTAGTTTTGCTGAACTCTTTCTTTGGTACAATGGAATGTCCACTAGGTAGGTGGAATTATCTGGGAATGAATATTATACTAAAATTAAAAAGTCATTGATGAACAGGCAGACTTTGGGAAAACCTAGAAAGACTTATATATGAACTGAGGCTGAGTGAAGTGAGAAGAACCAGGAGACACTGTACATAGTAATGACCACATTGTGTAATGACTGACTTTGACAGACTTAGCCCTTCTCAGCAATACAAGGACCTAAAACTTTTGCAAAGGACACATGGTGGAAAATGCCATTCACATCCAAAGAAAGAAGTATGAATGCAGAGCGAAACAGACTATTTTCTCTTTTGTTTTGTTTTCTTTCTTATGGTTTCTCTAATTCATTATAATTCTTCTATGCAACATGACTAATGTGAAAATGGGTTTAATAGAAATGTATGTGTAGAGTCCATATCAGATTACATATGGTCTTGGGAGGGAGGGGGAGAAAATTTAAAACTTATGGAAGTGAATGTTGAAAACTGAAAATAAATTAAATATTAAAAAAATAAAAGCCATCAATAAAGCATTAATTTATAAAATCTTTGGATTCAAAGAAATTATACTGTAATGAAAAATGTAAGGAGACATAATCATGATATGAATTTGAATATTTATTATGCGACAATTATTCCAAACTACAAAACAGTAATTCTCTTGTAATTTGCCATTTTTAGAACAACAAAGTCTTCAAATGGGTTCATTTACTATGGTCCAGGGGAAACTTTCAAATGTGTATTCATCTGTCTGGATGTGTGACACAAAATTTTATACAACTCTTCATTTCTGAAAATGACTTCTAGTAGTGCCTTTATAATAAATAAATAGAAAATATATCTTTCTCCTTGTGACATCAATAAGAAATGTTTACATACAAAAATTATACATCTACTTCCGAAAAAGGACCAGCTATTTCGGGCAACATGAAAGAGACAAGGGTTTTAGAAGAATTTTTTTAGGAAATAAAACAAAAACCTAATATGTTGTAAGTCTAATACCTTACCAACAGAGATCTAGGGAGGAGGCCCTTTCTGGGAAATTAGGAATAAAATATGAGTACTACAAAGAAGATGCCCAGATATCTGGTCTTTATGAGTCATTTGTGCTAGTAGAGACAAACAAATGAACAGATAATCCATTACTTAGTTACCTAGGTGCTACATACATGCAATTTGCTGTATTCCCAAGTATCTATTCTTGAAAAGACTGACATATGCTTTATGAAGCTATTTATAATTTCTGGCCACCTTATAGGGATCACGTCCCAAGGGATTCACAGTGGGAGACCCTTTTTAAAAAATTTGGAAAACGCAGAAAGTGAAACTGTGAAGGAACAATAGAAGTCCAAGGCTTTTACAGGGGTTTGCCCACCCTTTCTCTTCTCCCTACCCCCCTCAAAATAGCTTCAAAGACACATAAGACTTTACCCTGAGAACTTAGTAATTGTTAAGAAAGAAGCAGCTATCCATATGACTACTTCTTATTGGGTGAGAATGGACTAGTGGGTTGAAGTAATGGTTGAGATTTATTTGATTGTGTGATCCCGAATGGTTGACATAATCATGGGGAGGTGACTCACTACTGTAGGCTAAGAGGTACAATTTATACAAGGATGTGACTAGCTCTTTTCGAAGAGAGTAGAATGTGGTTTGGAAGGGGAAGCAAAAAGCCCAAACCATATCAAGATTTAGGGAAAAAGAAGAATATTGAGCGCTCTTGGGCCCACACAAACAGAACTTAGTGATAAGGACAGTTTCAACCACAGCTGAGCCTTTCCTTCAACGGGCTCATTCCAAGGTTTTGTTTTTGTTTTTTTATAAAGAAAGAAACTAGGGTGAGAGGTGGGAGGAAGATTGGCAGGAGGAGACAACAGGCACATTTAAGACATGGTTCACCAGTCCTTTGAAATCCCCAGGTGTGACCAAATAGTTTATAGATATGTTTGGTCTCAGAGGAATGCCCTAAAGCAGAGATGTCAAAATCACAGGCCCCAGCCTAGGGCATGGTCCAAATCAGATTAAAATATAATTTGGAAATATTTAACAAAATAAATAAAAATACAATACAAGATATATAATGTTAATTTGTGATTTTCTAAGTCAACATGAGGCCTGCTGGCAGGGATCTTTCTATTTGTATTTGACACCACTGCCCTAAAGAATCTTTCCTTGTTGGATCTATATATCCAGATTTCCTGGAAGCACCAGTTGAATCCCAGAACAGAATATGGCATCTGAAGAGTAGTAGATAAAGAAGAAGAGTAAAAGCCATCTCAGAAACCAAGAACAGTTTGATATCATACTTGGGAGTGGTGCTTGATCATTGACCTGGTTTGGGCAGTGCTTCTATTTCAAAAGAACATTTTAAATCATTTCACGATTGTTAGAAGTCATTCCAGAGTCCCATGGGAGCACTCAGGACTAAAGTTTGAGGCAATGTGGTGTGAGAGGACAGATTTGGGTTCTAGTCCCAGCTCTGCCACTAACTAGCTGAGTGACCTTGAACAAATGACTTTCCCTCTCTGTCACCTCTTCTCCCCTTTCTTTTAAACATTTGTAAAATGAGGGGATTGGATTAGACAATCTTTGTAGCCTTTTCTAGCTATAAAATTTGAAGCTTCCTATTATACAAAGCATTCAGTAGTTTTCACAGGGTACTTCCCTATTGAATATCCCAGATCGAAAGAAAACTAAGGCACCAATTTAGGAAGCCTAAAGCACCATCTCATGGGGTCAGTAGTGGTGGTGAACTTTAGATTCCTGACCTTCAGTGCTCTGGTCAATTATTTACTATGGGCAGACCTAGGGTTATTCTCTGCTTCTGATGTTCAGCATATACCAAGTGACCTTTCCTGTGGTATAAAGAACCAGACCAGAGTTCTTTACTAAGACTAAGCAAATACTAGGGATGAAAGTTTACCCTCCAAAACATTTTCTTCTGCAGACCATGGGATAAAAACCCTAATTTTAGAGTACCAACATGGGCTTATATGGATGATGGGTATTTGAGGGGCTTTTGTAGTGGCCATCAATGCTCTTCCACCCAACTACTTTTGATATCAGTAAATAGACATCTCATCACTATACCCATTTCATGCTACTGCAACTCCACCTACTGGTCCTCTGAAAGTTTTTGCTGAGAAAGAAAGAAAACTGCCCTTAGTATCAGGGCTGTTTTTCACATATCCAACACCCCTGGGCTACTTATTAGAGAACATGAATGATCAGTGGGGTAGATTGTCTTATGCATATGAGTTTTGAGAATTATGACAAAGTTCTTCTTGTAATTTCCCATTTGGATTGGGGTTCCCTGCATTGGGTAAAGACTAAAATTGATCTTTGAGGTCAGGGTGATCCAGAACCTCCCTCCTATGCCAAAAAACAAAAACAAAAACAAACAAACAAACAAAAAAACCCTCATGAGGCACAGATAGGAAGAGAGGGAGAACACTCTGTGTGAAAATGTACAAGAAGGCCACAGTAAAACTGCAGTTGTCCTTCAGGGAAGAAAGTATATCCAGCATTAATCTGCATCTTCCAAGGAGCAGCAGCCAGCTGCCTCACCAGGTGGGCAGCACCAAGAGTTTCTGTTCCCAGTGGTACCCCTTGGTCTGTTGGTGATAAGACATGGCTATCACGTGCAGCTTCTGAATGGGCCACATCTCTAGGAGGCTGGGAGAACCAGCTTGTCTCATCCTCAGGAGGGTCAGTAGTAAAACAGTCCACTCAGGTAGTGATAACAGCAGGATCACCAATACGAGCAGGAGGCTGGTCTCACAGCCTCTTCTTCTTCACCACAGGGATGGGCACCACTTCAAAGACTTTGGCTTTGTCTTCGGCAGTGTTCATAGTTACCCACGTGGGCCGGAAGCTGCCTTTGAAACCCACAAAAGCCATTTTTTCTGAAAGGCAATGAATTAGGCCCATGAGTAGAGGTGATATTGCCTTATAACCACAGACCCTTCTTCTCTTCTATGTACACACATACTCTGGGGCTGAATCTCATCTCATCTCTCTCTCTCTCTCTCTCTCTCTCTCTCTCTCTCTCTCTCTCTCTCGCTCTATCTATCTATCTATCTATCTATCTATCTATCTATATCTATTAATTTAAAGCTGAAACCAACTTGACCTTAATCTTCAGCTATGGTCGGTCTTTGGGTATTTGGCTAACCTCTTCCTCTCTACCCTTTCTCTACCTCTTCAGGCTCTGCTTTTTGGTAGTTACCCTGCTAATCATACCTAGATTTTCTATATGAAAAAAATATATATACATATAAAATACTCTGTGTCTACAATACCTTTTTGTGTTCACTAGGGTTAGTGTCTTTTCTTGGGAAGCACAAAACAAAATTTGCACCCCAAGATCAGTACCTAACAGTACGTCTATGAGTGTTTTGCAGATGAACAAATTCAATTTTAAAGAAATGTTATATCTGCATTGTCATATAAGCAAATCCAACACACAGCCACAGATGTGGCTCTTGACCCTCTATGACTGGAAGAGTGGTGTAGTAGAAAGAGAAATTGACATGGATTTGAACCTAGTTCATTACACTTTCGCCAGTGTGGCAACCTGGGGCTCTTAACCGCTTCAACTTTATAAGCCTCAGTTTCCTTATCTGTAAAATAGGCAATAGTACTTAATTTGCTGTTCTTGCATATTTTGTAAGAATCAAATGAAAGTCCTTTGAAAACTATGAAATATTACATAAATGAAACATATTACATTGTTGATAATCTATTTATGAGCTCTAAATTCCCTTATAACTCTTATAATTCATTGACTTGTGTTCTTTGAAGGTTTGCACAGGGGTCTTTAGGAATTGAGTTTCCTTGCCTGAGACCTGAGGCCAATAAAGACCTCAGAGGCAATTATCAGAGGTCCCTAGTGAACCACTTTCTTCTTTAGGCATTTTATCACCTTTCCTTAATCTTTTTGGCTTTAAAGCTTTTCATTGTTAACAAGGGTTGCATTTTTCTCATTGCATTGTTGCTTGAGACTAAAAGCCCCTCAAGGGCAGGGATAGCACTTTTGTGTATTCTTTGCAATTTCTCCAGTAACTAGATAATAATAATAGTTTAAATTGCCACAGTATCATGTATTTTTGTAAAGTATTTTCCTAACAACAATCCAATTATAGAGATAGTATAAAGAATATCACTTCCCTTTTATAGATGAGAAAACTGAGACCAAGAGAGATCGGGCTATTTGTCCAGTGTTAGTTACATAGGTGGGATTCAAACCTAGGACTCTTTCCACTGCACTACTCTGATCTTGACTCCTATTTACTCTACTTTATATTCCATAATACCTTGATTAACATTTGATGATTATAAAGATGATGCTGCCATTTCTGATGTGGAGTACCATTTTATTATTAGATGAACTGGACAGCATGGAAAAATGTTGGACTACTCACTTGCCAACTCAGACGATAAGAAACAGAAGCAGGGTAGGTGGAATTCACTGTATAAGTAACTCTTCTTTATCATAGGTCTATTTGGTAAGTGGGTAAATAAATCTGGGGATTTTCATCATGGGTCTAGTCTCAAGTTAAAATAAAGTTTGTGTGTGTGTGTGTTTTGTTAAAAAAATTCAATCAAATTGATTACCTTTTAATCTAAGATTGTTGTCTGCTCCCATCTTTTCTAGGACTCTAGTCCATTGGCCTCTGGAAACATATCTTCCCTTTGATGCTATCAGCACTATGGAACTAAGAGGGAAAAATTATTTAGTTGAAAATATTGCTATATTTTTAGTCTTTTATTATTAGAATAACAATGAGAAATATTAGCATGAGTAGTCATGGAATTGGGAAAGGGAATGAAGAAGGCATGATGAAGATATGAGCTTAACATTCTTCTATGGGACCTGCTTAGGATTTCAGGAGAGGCAACCTTGTAATAAATTCCATAAAGCTCCCCCACTCACCTGGCCATGAGACTACATAATAGACTCCACCAAGACTGGAACTCATTCAGCCCTTGCCCTTTTCTGTGCTCTTAAATTGAACTCTAATCCCATGTAGCACATTGACTGTAAAACTGATGATACTGCAGACTGTACCTTAAGCTCTCAGTCTCCATTAACACAAGGCCACATAACAAGTCAAAATCCAAACAATTCAGAACAAAGGGAGAAAGGGAGAGCAAAGGGAAAGCAGAAGGAGCTGGAGGATTCTTATATGATGTTAGACTGTAAAGTGCAACAAGAACTCTGTAGCTTGGTATCTTTTAACTGTTCTATTCAGTGAACTTATTTAAGAGCTTCTAAGGGCATCCAATAAACACATTTAAGTAAAAACACTTCTGAGACCAGCGATGACTGGTCATTTATTTCTCCTGTTTAAGGCCATCTTTTGAGCCTTTAAAAGAATCTAGCCCCAGCCCAATTGCTTATTTCTCATATAATCTATCTTAAGAAAGAGATGAGTGAAATGTCCATGGACATTTCTCAGGGGTGCAATTAGAAAGGAATAAAAGGAAAAGGAGCAGAGCGGCCATCCACGGATAGTGCAGAAGGTTGAGGTGGCTGGATCAGCAGTGCACAGCACCATCCCTTGGCTTGCTTTCTTCCCCCATAGCAGAAAGGGTTGCTTTTCTTCCATTCTAAGAACTTAATCATTCTAGCAGGGAGTCTTCCTGTACCTTCATCAAACTTCCAGGAAAAGTAGTCTGCCTTTCATAATTCAATTATTTCCTTACAATCTAACTTCCCTCACCACCACTCTGGTGAAATAACCCTCACCATAGCCATCAATGACCTCCTTTTTACTAAACCTATAGAATTTTTGCATTCCTCATTCTTTTTCATCTTTTCGGCATCTGACACTATTAACCACTCCCCACACCCTTTCTCTCTTCTCTTTTGTTTTCTTTAACTCTTCTCTCTTTATACGTTTGTTTTTTACTACTTTTTCTTGGCCCCTTTCACTGGTTTTTCTGCCTCCTTCTGCTCTCTATGTGCGGGTGAATTGCAAGGTTCTGTGCTTGGCCCTCTTCTTTTCTCTAATTACTCCCATGTAGAGGGCTCCCAAGTCTATCTCTTCATAAATACCTGCTGGACAGCTCCAACTGGATTGTTCAATTCAATTCAATACTTCAAAAACTTAACTCATTTCCCACCTACTCCAAACCTGTCCCTCCATGTAACTTCTCTTTATCTGTTGATGTCACCATTCACCCCTAGTATGAAAACTGGACATCATCTTTGACTCTTCCCTCTCCCTAACTTTCTAGTCAGCTAAAGAGTCCTGTTGATTTTACTTACATAGTATTTCTTACATCTTCTTATTAATACAACTACTGTTACTGCCCTACTTCAGATCTTCACTACTTCTCAATTAGACTCTTAGAATGGCCTCCTAACTCTTTTCCTCATTTCCACAATCTCCCTTCAGTACTGCAAAGACATAGTCTGATCATAGCAATTCCCAACCAAAGAAATTTGGTGGTTTCCCATTATCCATATAACAAGTCCTTTATATTGGCATTCAAAACCCTCCATGGTCTAGCCTATGCCTATCTTTCCAGCCTGGCTTCCCTCTACTATCCTCCATTCCTTCTACTGTCTAGCCAAATTGACAAATAATTCTTCCCTGATTTCATTCTGTGCTCTCCCACCTCTGAGAGTTCACATGTATTTACACATGTTATATTCCATCTTTAGAAGACACTCCGTCCAATTTCCAACTACCAATATCTTCCTTGCTTTAAAGGCCAGCTCAGGTGTTGCCCCTGCCATTAGTAGAGCCATTCTGATGCCCTAATTAGAAGAGAATCTTCTATCCATATTCTTCTTATCTCTCTGGCTGCTTCCATGCACTTTTCTCATTTTAATGAATATTATTTTCATTTATGTGCGTCTCATTCCTTCTTCCCCCTCACCCCTAATTAGACTGTAAGCTCTTAAGGGACTGCATCCTTTTCCATCTTTGTCTCCTTGGCAACCAGCATGGTACCTTGCCTGGAGAAAGTGCTTGGTAATGCTTGTTGGATTGTTAACATTGAAATGGTAATGAAATTATGTTACATGTATACCTATCATGATATGATGTTACATGCTTGTTGGTACCAACATATCCTGGCTTTGAGTCCTCAGGGAAGATAAGACTTTCCAAATTCTTGGCATCCCTTTATATGAATGAGACTGCCTGGGTGCAAGAGATGCCTACCTCCCTTCCTCCACTATATTTCGCCTTCAATCTGAATTTCACACAACTAGAAAATGAAACTTTTAAAAAAGTTACTTTCTTCACATCATTCCTAAGCTCAAAATTTCAGACGAGTCTCAGTGCCTACAGGATCAAGTTCAAATTCCAGTCTGTCATTCAAGACTTTCTTTAACTGGGTCTAATCTGCTTTTCCAAATTCATCTCCCATTATTTTCTCAATAGAAATTTCCTCTCCACCAGATTAGTATTGTATTGTACATTTGTCTTTAAGCCTTTGCTCATGTCTTCCCATTGCCCAGAATCATTGTTTTTTCCCCTGGAATCATTTCCTTTCCTCTCTCTGCTCATCTTAATCGCACTTATCCTTCAAGGCTTGGTTCCTTCATGAAACCTTCCCAGATCATTTCATCCCTCAAGAGATCTCTTCTTTCTGTGAGTTCCTATTGTCTGTGCCATCCAGATACTTTCTTGTAGAGGGAGTTTATGTGAATTTAGCATCAAATAGATTATAAGCTTTTTTGAGGTCAAGAGGTGTCTTAGGCATCTTCGTATCCTTCAGAGTTGCTAGCATAATGCTGTGAATGTAATAGGTGCTCAGTGATTATGTGATGGTCAGATATAGTCAAAGATGTTAAAGTTTCCATTCAAAATCTTCAGAGATTGAGCAATCCAGATTGGTGGGTAAATGAATGAAAATTCAATGCTCACTCCATCTAACTGGCCCTAGATCGTGTTTCATATCTTATCCAGCCAGAACCTACCAGTACAAGCATCTTGCTGTCTGACCTACACTCCCTTGCCCTAACCCTTACAGCCTCCCAGTTCTAAACCAATGCTTTCATTGCTATAGAAAGGGTGTGACATTTAGGTGTCACATATTGACATTTAGGTTCTACTTATTGTCCCTGAAACTGGAATTCCCCAAATTGAAACTCTTTTCCCTGGCAGTCACTCCCCTAATGTGTTGTTTCTTCCTAATGGGTAGTGAGCATACCAAAATGGAGAGGAAGCTCATCTCAAAGCCAGGAAGGTCTGGGTTCAAGTTCTGCTTGAGCTACACACTGGCTGTGTGACCTTGCACAAGTCACTCAGTGTCTCAGGTAACTCCCAAGACCATAAGTTGCAAAGAAGACACCAAACTGATTTGGTAGGAGTTTCTTCACTTGGGAAGTCACAGTCGCTATCCTATCACTGTCTCCTTACTAGAATGTCAGATCCATGAGGGGTAGAAATGCCTCACTTTAAAAATTTATATCCCTACTACCTTGCACAGTTCCTGGAACACAGTAGGTGCTTAATAAAGACTGATTCATTCATTCATACCACGCCTTCCTCCCCATTTTTACAATAATAGACAAATACAGATAAGGGATCCCTTCTGAGAGGGGCAGAATACCTCTGAACTAAATGCAGATCTCTCATAAGGCTGATGGAAAGATTATCTCTTCTGTAAAGAGGAGAAAACTATCCCATCACTCCTTCTCTGTAAAATTCTTAGTTGCTTTCATAGCTCCTTCTGGGACCACAGAGTTGGAAAGAAACTTAGAGATTATTATTATTATTATTATTTTTGGAAGGGGGAAGGAAAGGCAGTTAGGGTTAAGTGACTTGCCCAAGGTCACACAGCTAGTAAGTGTCAAGTGTCTACTGTCAAATTTGAACTCGGGTCCTCCTGATTCCAGAGCTGGTGTTCTATCTACTGCACCACCTAGATGCCCCTAGAGATCATTATTAAAGTCCAATCAATGCTTTCATTTAACAGTTGGGGAAACTGGGCCCTACAGAGGTTAATCATTTCATCTACCCCCAAGTTCAAATAGGCAAAACTGGCTTCGAACCCAGGTCTTCCAGGGTTCTTTCCAAAGCACCAGGGTGTTGAATGTGAGTAGAGTGAAGCAAGGGCTTCTGGAACAAGATATGGAGGTAAAGCACAATAGTCTCAAATGGCTCAAGCTTTTATTTGCATACTTCCTGTGTTCAGTGGGCTGTAGCTCATTCTGGCTCTGCTAGATAACCTCATTAATTTTGTAACTTCCATTGGGCAAATCCCAAACTCTCAGAGCCTCAGTTTACTCGTCTCTTAAATGAGGATAATAATACTCATATTATTTGCTACATAGGACAGAGGATGAACTGAGGCCCTGGAAGAAACTTGTCAGTGGGAAAAGGAGCTGTGATAGTAGAGGAGTATTCTTACTGAGATATGAACTGAGAGAATGCATGCAAAGTGCTTTGTAACTCATAAACTGCCAAATAAATGCCAGAGATTACAACTCACAACTACTGTTTCTGCAACTACTGTTGCAATCACTACTATTGTCTTCCAAGTTGATGTTGTTGAAACTCATGGTCAAATCTCTCCCTTGGGGGAGATACAAAAAAAGGGCAATGGAAGGGAAAATTTCCAAGGCTTAAAAAAAGGGACTTTGGGGCAGAGTTCCTCAGAGAGGCTGAAATAAACAGTAAGAACATTCCAGTTGGTCCCACCTCTGGCTGGATTAGAGTTACCTTAAGGATAACAATTTAGTTCTTTGTAAAAACAACCTCCATTTTTATGCTTGTTTGGCTTGGTTTGTTTTTGTTAATTTTCATAGAAAAATATTTTTGAAAAATTCCAGTCTTCTTCTGGTTCAGCCAAGGGTGAACCGGGGTCCACTCATACCTAGGATAAGAGAGTTAGGGAGAAGCATCCCAGAACCTCTCAAGCCTGGCTATGGTGGTAGAGGGGCCATCTTGGTTGCTGGGAAGGAAGACAGGAGAGATAACTGTGGAGAGGGATAATTATAAGGTCAGCTGGGCCGAAGGTGTTCTGCCCAAGTGCACTATCAACCATATCCTTCAAGGAGAGATGGTTGTAAGACTTCCCTTAGCTTTCTCTGTGTCACAGATGTTATATTAATGCATGTTGAACATGTGCTGAGGGGAGAAACTTAGGTTCTATAGGTCATAACCTCTCTCCAAGGTGCACAAGTTTAGAGCCAAGTATGGGTTGGACTAGATGGTCTGTGAAGTCTCTTCTAACTCAAGAGAATCTGGAATTGCTGCTGCCATTTTGAATATGGGGAAACTGAGGCACAGAGGCTAAAGCATGAGGAACAAGTATGTTGGCACACTATAAATGCCAAGTTGTCTGTGATTGCTCAATAATAACTTTCGATTTGGGTTGTTATTCCTGAGAGGAATTTCTTCTTACATTTCCCTTTTTTAAATTTTTAATAAAAGAAAAGTTTAAAAAAATGCTGCTGCTGCTTCTTCTTTGTTTTTTTGGCTAAGCCTTTCCCATCAGGGAAGCTTCTAAAAGAAACAATAACTGCTATATACTCCAGATGGAGATTTTGGTAAGTTTGCATAGTCAACTTACTTAGATTATAGGACCTGGGGCCTGGTCCTGGGCCAAGGAAGCAGCAATGCTCTTTTCTCTCCCCTCTCTCTTCCTGTCCCCCACCCCCCTATATCCAATCACTAGCATGGACACTCCCTCTTCCTGACAGGCCCTGAGTGCCTGACTTTTGTCTGCCCCATAAAAATGGCATTTCTCCATCTCTCTGCTCCAATTCAATATCCACATAGCCAGAGGCCAGGAAGAAGGCAGAGGACCCTGGGAAGGCGCCAGAGCAGGGCTAAGAGACGGGAGGAGTGCTGCCCTGGGGCTGAGGGTAGAGGGGCTGGTGGTGGGATTGGGGGGGAGGGAGTTGTCTCATGGTTTTCCTGAACCGAATGATTTGGCAAAAGAGACAGAGATGGGAACAAAAAGGTATAAAATGGGATGGCTGTGCAATCTAAACACCCAGCTTGTCAGCAGTCTCATATGGAATGGCAGTATACAGTGGCTTTTCATTCTGAGACTTTTGGCCTCATAAGCACTTCTTTCTAAAATAGTGGGGCTCCCCTCTCCCTTTTGTACAAGCAAGGAGCTCCTTACCTGGAGACTCGTGATAGATAACAATAATAATACATTTTTATAGTGCCTACTATGTGCCAGACACTGTGCTAAGTATTGTCTCAACTGATCCTCATTACAACCCAGAGAGATAGGTGCTATTATTAGTCTCATTTTACAGCTGAGGAAACTGAGGCAGACAGATTTAGTGATCTGCACAAAGTCACACAGTTTATAAGTATCAGACCAGGCTTGAACTCAGGTCTTCCTGATTCCAGGTCCTGCATTATCTACTTAGTTTTCTAATGGCTGCTGATGTTATGAACGAAAGGTTTGGGTAAATTTTGACTCCATAGTCATTTATCCCAATAATCTTTAGGATCAGTGTTTTATTCTTAATTCGGGATTCACAGTTTCAGGACAATTTTTTTTTTTTTGCTTTTTGGAGGCGGGAAGGTAGGACAATTGGAGTTAAGCGACTTGCCTAAGGTCACATGGCTAGTTTTGTGTTGTGTCTGAGGCCAGATTTGAAGTCAGGTCCTACTGACTCCAGGGCTGGTGCTCTATTTATTGCACCACCTAGCCACCCCAATTTATGCTAAGTTGCTAAAACCGAGTGGATCCCATGACACAGAATCAGACATAGGAAATATCCTGGTTTAATATCTGAGGGAGGGCTTTTTAAGGCATAGGTCTAATCAAGTTACTATGGTGCTGAAGAATCTAGATTAGCTCCTCATTGCCCTCAGGATACAATGCAAACTCCTTTGCTTGGCATTTAAAATCCTTCACTATTTAGCTCCATCTTATTTTACCAGAATGATTGTATATTACCCTCTTCCCCATCACAATTCAGTCATATTGACCAACTTAATCTTCTTTGTACATGGCATTCTACAGTCTGTCTTTCTATTCTTCCCTGAGGCCTTTTCACCCTGAAATACTCCTCTATCACCAAGGCTCTCTTTCCCCATTGGCAAGTTTCTTCCAGGGCCTCCATTTTGGAAAGGGACCCAGGCAGGCCAACCATCACAGTTTTTTACTTTCTGGCCTCTGCCACCATGATGTCTCAGGTACTTCCCTCAGAACCTGGGGCCTCCTTACTCTAGAACATCCATCTAACCCCATTGTCTCCTTATCCTGGAATATCCCTTTGCCATGCAGGTGCCCTTCCCTCTGTTGAATTTCTCCCGGGGCCTCCATTTTGGGGAGGTCCCAGAAGAGCCAAACTTTATTTCACTCCTACTGTTGCATAGTACTTTTCCCACTACACCTTTGGGTGTGTGTGTGTGTGTGTGTGTGTGTGTGTGTGTGTGTGTACATCTATGTTGTTTTCCCTTATTGAATGTAAGCTCTTCAAGCACAGAGGCTATTTCTCTTTTTGCTTATATTTGTATTGTCAGTACTGAACATAGTGCCTGGCACACAGTAAGTGTGCCTGTTGACTTGCCTGTTTCCATACTTTGGTACAGGTTGTCCTACATGTCTGGAATGCTCCATCTCCCCACCTCTACTTGTAACCCTTCTCCCTTCTAGGCTTAGATCAAGTATCATCATCTTCAGAGGTGCTTCTTTGTCATTAGTGTCTAATTAATGTGCATTTATTCTGTTATATTGGGCATGTACTTATCTCCCAACATATATCCCCTTAGTAGAGAGAAAGATCTATGGGGGTAAGACAGCTTTACTTTTGCATTTGTATACCAAATGTCTTCCTCAGCACCTGGCACATACTAGGTGATTAAATGCTTATTGATTGGCTGATGATCATTCATGGCCAGTGACCTACTTTGCCATAGGCTAACTTGTGTTAGGGTTTCTGAAGCCAATCTATGATTTAAAATTAAAGGCAATTATGTAGGGCACAAAGTAACATCCATGCCAGGCTCCAGTACTCCAAGTTTAGGCTGTGGTGAATAGTTTGGTGAAAAAAGAGAAGAGGTAAGCTCTTAGGTAGTCTAAACCATATTTAGAGCAATGGATGGGGCTTCACAATATTATACAATATGCAATTCATGTAGTAAACGAAGTTTATGAAACAGGCCACTTTGACTTACTTGTCAGGTAGAGCATCCACATAATTGTGGATCTGCGCTGGAATTCCTTGCAGAATGCTGTTTCTGAAGCTAACACGGCCCAAAATTTTCCCTTGGTTCCCATCAATCACAACCATTTGGATGCCATCTTCAGAGAGAGAAAACTTTTTCCCATCAACCTGCAGAGCAAAGACAATAAAGCACGTTGGGTAGAAAGAAGAGTTTGTGACAATTTCAGCCCATATGTTCACCTGTAGGAGATTGCTCCCATCTGGATTCATGTTACCTTGAGGTTGGCCCAGAGTGTAGGCAATCTTACAGTGTCACTTTAAAGGCAGTTCGCTCTTATTCTACATTCATACCACCCTGAATTCGTCTAATCTTGTCTGACCTAGCAAGCGAAGCAGGGATGGGGTTGGCAAATTTCATGTCAGATTGCCTGGGAACATCGGGCACCATAATTATGTGTTGGACTAGATGGCCTAGGAGGTTACTTTCATCTCTGAAACTCTGAGACTCTATTCTAGCCTACCTCTGATAGCAATTTTGTGACCATGTACAAGCCACCTTCCTTCTCTCAGGCAGTTTCCTCACATGTAAGATGGGGTTAATAATAGCCAGTATTATCTATTCGGCAGGGATGTATGGGATGTTCAAGAAAGACCAGAACCTTTGGTGGGAGAGCTTGTCTAGCCCTAGAGCTGCTCATCCATGTTTGGGGTCCATTTGGTTCACTCAAATCTTACCAGTGGCTCCAAGAAGTTCAAAGAGGTCACACTCCAGTAAAACTGTCTTGGCAGACAAGCTAAACCAGGCTGAGGGTAACCAATAGGCCTTAAAACTATTGGTGAATTAGGGGAATGTCTACACCGGGCATGTGAACACTCTCCTTGGAGGAATGGGTGGATGAGAACAGTTTGTTCCAATAGTCATGAAAGTGTCTGAAGTAGGTGCTGTGGAATGCTTAGAGCCTGACCAGACTCCAGAGTCGTCTACTACATTCTGGGCCATGGTCAGTGATCCTAACTTCTTGTCTTGCTGCTGGACTTTGATGACTGAGGAAGAGAAAGTGAGGTTTATGTCTTTGCACAACTCTGCTTCATTTAAATCCAATTCATAGCCAAGTCAAGACCTTACCCTGGGAAGTCATTGGTTCTCTTCGAAAACAGAGGACAAGCAATATTTGGCAGGGATTTTTGTGAGGCTCAAAGGAGATAATATATATAGCCCTCTAAAGAAAGAGAGCTTTGCAAACTTGAAAGCACTGGATAAGCAATAGTTATTTACTATTCTTATCCTTATAACCTCATTTTAATTAATGTTTTTTAATGGCATTCAGGTAGAAAGTCTTATGAAAAGTTATTATCTGGCTATAATAATAATAACTAACATTTATATAGTGCTTTAAGGTTTTTTAAAAGAACTTTACAAATATTATTTTTTTATCCTCACAACAACCCTGGGAATAAGGTGCTATTATTATCCCATTTTACAGATGAGGAAACTGAGGCAGACAGTTTAAGTGACTTGCTCAGGGTCATACAGTTTAAAAAGTGTCTGAGGCCGCATTTGAGCTCAAGTCTTCTTGACTTCTTGAATCCACTGTGCCACCTAATTTATATTTAATGTATATATGTTTAATATTATATTTAATATTTAATGTTCTGCAGACTAATACATTGAGATAAAATAACTATTTTTTTTACAATTTAATAAAAGTACAAGGATATAGAATAATCTTTTGTAGGTTGATTAAAAGTAGTTTTGGGTCACCTACAAGAATAGGACAATGGGTATGACATGTACTTCATATTTTATCTTTTACTACGCCTCTATATTTTAAAAGCTTTCATTCCGTGGAGTTTGAAGATGATTCGCATTGATTATGACAATATCAACTAAGAAACATCTTAAATTTTTTTGATCATTATTATATTCAGGAGAATGTGGACAATAATTTTGTCTATGAAAATTCCCCAGTTTCAGTATAATTTATCTAGTAAATTCTCAAGGATAATTCAGGATTTGCATTTGTCATACAGTGATTTGTCATCTGCCAGTATATGAACAAGAACAAGTTTATTGTTATGATGTTATTGTTATGATTATGATGATGGGATTTTATTGATGTAGGAAACTCAAGAATGTTAAATTTGGAGACAGAGAAATAGGTTCAACTTGGCCCTGCTCCTTACCCTCTGTGTGACATTGGAAAATCACTTGACCTTTCTGGGTTTCAGATCTCTTATCTGTATAATGAAGGTATTGGACTGGATGACCTTTAATATCTCTTTCAACTCCAAATCCATGATCTTCTGATCCTTACTATTATTTATTAGTAATGTGGAGTTAATCAGGACATAGTTAGAAGAGTCACTTACTTCAATGTAGGCAAAGTCATTCAGAAGATGAAAGAATCTGCTTCTTGAAGTTTCTATCTTTACCTCCAGAAAGTGGTCCTTTGTTTTCTAGGAGAAAAAAAAACAAAATAAAATTACATACAGCTGCTAGGTTGTAGCTAACATGAATTGACATGTGGTAGGTCTCAGTTTCTGGAACCACAAGCTGTGATATTGATTCTGTTGGACTTCTCAGTGTCCATGAGATACGTCTTATAGGGTTAAGCAGGTCAAGGGGGTTGTTATTAGCAAGCATAGTGACTAGAGTGATTGCAGAATAGCTGAAGAAGGGAGGACACACTGCATTATTTCATCTGTTCCTTACCAGCTGAGCACCAAGAAGTTTCTTTGGCATTGGAACATCCACGACAACTTTCTCAGCATACTTTGGGTAAGCTCTGGCTTCACAATCACTGATGCCAGAATTCTTTGGGATCAATGCTTTAATCTTGATTCTCTCACAGCCTCTCAGAGAGCAAAAGGCAAACTTCTCTCTCTCATTCTGAGCTTTCAGTTTCAGGAAAAGCAGCCTGAAGAAAGCAAGTAGAGTTGGGACATTTTACATTGACATCTAGATACAGACTTTAGCTACAGATAGATAGGCCCAGTTTGGACTCAATTCATTTAAACAATTCAACAGAGTTTGATGAATCCCCAAAGCTTCATCATTTCCTATGTTCCCTGAAATCCTCATAGATAACACAATCTAGCACGATCCTGAAAGTAAAGGGAGCTCATTTATCCACTGTTTGTCTATGAGAGTGTCCCTATTCTAAAGGCTCTTTCACGGTCTATTATTCCTGTAATCTGTTATACAGGAACAATATCAAGTTTATTGCTATGATTATGATAATATCTAGACTTGTGATTTCATTGATCTGAACTGAACTGAATTTGGTGGGTTATCCACAGCAGAATTTCATCACATAATCTCTCCTATGAAAAGTAGTATGCCATACTTACTTGAGAGGTATAAATTGCCTTAGAGACAGGAAGAGCTTGGTTCAAGCCCCATCTTTAACATGTGTTGACAACCTGGCCAAATCACCTCATCTCCTAGATCCTCATGTAACTTTCTAAGGCTGTAAGTTACCCTATTAAGGTCCTGACCCATTTTGGTAGAGGAAGTCCTTCTCTCAAGTAAAAAAAATAAAATCCTTGCTGCATTATATTAAGGAAGCATACAAGCAGCAAAGATGGTAATGAGGCATGACATAGAAGAATTGGAGAGAAGAGTTGGGAGAGCCTGGGGAAAGGGTGGTTATGATTGTCTTTAGGTGAGTAAAGGGTTGGCCAGTGGAAGAACATTTAGACTTGCTCTGCTTGGTCCCACAGTACAGAATTAGGTTAGGGAGGGACAGATCTTAGTTAAGTGTAAAGAAAAAATGTCTAACATTTAGAAATATCTGGAAGTAGAATGAATTGCCTTAGAAAGTAGTTAGCTCACTTAACCCCCATTGCCCTCCAAAAAGCAAAAATTTTAAAAAAAAGAGGAAGTAGTTAGCTGTATCCTTACCATTGAGGCCTTTATTCCTTCCTAGACCTGTAATTTCTTTGGTGTAAAGAACTCCAGGTTAGGAAACTGCCTCTACTAATGCAGATCAGGAGACCTAGGACCCTAAAAACTAAATATCTTCACACAAATTCACACACAGAGGAGGTTTTTTGAGGTCACAAGGTCTTGGAACAAGACAATCTAGTTCAAACCTTTCATTCACAAAAAAAAGAAGGTAAGACCTAGAGAAGAGTATGAGGTGACTGGCCCAAATTCACATGGGTACTAAGCAGGGGTGTGCTGGGAAACATTCAGCAGCAAGCTCTCCAAAACTTCGTGACACGTGTTAGTTTAACATGCATTATTCATATTTTCTCCACCATGCTTTTCAGCCTAGACAATCAACACGATAATAAATTGAGTCCTGATTTGTAGCATTTGAGGTGTTGTGCAAGGTATAATTGTTCATATTGGAAATTTAACAATCGGCTCTCCTAACCCAGTGAGAGCTGGCTCCAGCACACCCCTGAGTAACATTGCTTCAAAAACTTGGACAAATGCTCTAAGAAATATGCTTTCTGGAAGTTTTCAAACACACCTATATTTCTGGTGTTCTGTCCTCTTCCTTAATTACATTATTATTATTAACATTGAGAATGGATATTTTACTGAATGAGCTGACATCAAGGCAGGAAATTTTATTAATTATATTTATAATTTTATTAAACTTTATTAAAGGATTTTATTAAGGAAAGTGTACCAGGGGTGGGGAACCTGCAGCCTCCAGGTCCCCCCTTTTGATCCAGGGGTCAGTCAACCATAACATTTTCTTGCTCTGTTTATTATTCACTCCCAGTTTGGATCCTATAGTAGTGTTAGACAAGGTAATGCAGGATTCATCAGTTCTAAAAGTGTATCGTGTGGATGGGACAGTATGTAGGGGAGGTGGCAGCATCTCATGCTGTTCATCCAGTTAGTTGATGTTCCTACAACTGAAAACAGGTGGGGCTGATTTTCCCTTGCTTTCACTCCAGGAAACCTTCTAATAACTACTTCGGCACAATTGGGAGGCATTTGAAAAAATAACAATGCTTTGATTTCTCTAGTGCAGCTACTTGCTCTGACATAAAAGAGGGACCATCCTGACCTAACGTCATGGAAACTAGTGGTTTTCTAAAAAAAAAATGCAAAAGAACAGAAGGCACCAGGCTTGAGGAACCAAAAAATTCAATTACTTGGCGACCCATCTGTGACTCCAAGGAATCACAAATGTGGTTAAAATAACCAGCAAGGTTTCCTCTCTCCCTGTATAGGAAAGGGCAGTAATCAAAGGATTATTTGGTTGTATTTTCTAGAAGGATGAAGGAGTCCCGTTTCAAACTCAACTTTTTTACCAGAGACCCTGAATGTTCCCAAATGTTCCAAGGAGATAATTGTCACATACCACTCAAGGAAGGGCCAATACATGCTAATGATTAGGGGTACTCCTGAGTGGACAATATTTTTTAAATTAAATTTTATGTTCCTTTTTAGTTTACATCATTTATTTCCACAAGATTTTGAGTTACAAATTTTCTCCCTGTCTTTCCCCTACCCACCACCCCAAGACAGCGATCCCACTGTATACCCCCTTCCTCAATCTGTTTTCTCCTATATTCTCCCTCATTCCCCCTCCAACTTTCCAGTAGGTCGAGATGGATCTCTATACCCCAGTGCCTGCATATCTTCCCAGTTGCATGAAAAAATTATATATATTAAACATTTGATTTTAAAACTTTGAATTCCAGATTCTTTCCCTTCCTCCCTTGTCACCCACCCTTATTAGGAAGATAGGCAATTCAATATAGGTTGTACATAAGTGGACAATATTCTTGAGGCTAGAGAGGTAAGGTTAAAATTGGGAGGAGAAAAAGCATAAACTGAAAATCTAAGCTGGGTTCGAACAAGCTTACACAAAGCTTTTGGATGTGATTCAATTTAACTCAATTCAATAAGCATTTTAAAAGGGCTTACTATTTGCCCTACATTTTGCTAGGTGCTGAGGATATGAAGAAGAATGACCCAGTTCCTGTCCCTTAAGGAGGCTACTTTCTACTGGTTGAGCAGAAATACCAAGTTTTCAGACAGAGACTCAGAGCTAGTGAATTGATAGAAAACTTGGAAGTCAAAATATGACAAGTATCAGGGAGACGACTGTTTTATGACTCAGCACGACTCCCCAAAGTTTCTGTGTTTTTGTTGTAGTTGCTTCTCTTCCCTATTCAGATATCAGTGAGGTTATGAGTTGGGGCATGCCAAACTTCCTTCTGATTCAGCCATTCCTATACCCAGCCATATGCACACACATTACAATCTACACCCATTAGCGTCTGCTACAACCAGCCAAGGCTTTTGCCCCAAGGTCTGCCAGCAGAATAAAACAATATTCAGATTGATATAGTCAGGACTAGTCTTAGGCAGGAATACAGGGGGGGAAAGGTCATGGGATCATAGTTCTTAGCATCAGAAGGGACTTCAGAGACCCCTTCAGCTTAGAGTGGAGAAAACTGAGACCTAGGGAAGTTAAGTGACTTGCTCAAGTTTACACAGGTAGTAACTATCAGAGATAGAATTTGAAACTAGGTCCTCTGACTCCAAAATTGTTGTTGTTGAGCCATTTCAGTCATATCCAAATCTTTGTGATACTATTTGGGGTTTTCTTAGCAAAGATACAGGAGTGATTTGACATTTCCTTCTCCAACTCGTTTTACTGAAGCAAACAGGATCAAGTGACGGCCAGGGTCACACTGCTAGTAAGTATCTGAGGCTGCATTTGAACTCAGTTTTCCTCTCTCCAGGCCTGGTGTACCACCTAACTGCCCTGACTCCAAAATTAGTGGTGAAAAAAAAGTATAAGAATATGAGAAAGAGGGGAGGAGGAGAGGATGGATGGAAGAAAGAGGGCAGAAGCGAGGAAAGAAGGGAAGGAGAGGGAGAGGAAAAGAGGGAGGAAAATGCACTTGTGGCAAAACAAAATTTTCCAATCTTTTAAAAAGGATAGTACCCCTGGGTTTGGTGATTGCATGACTATAAGCACTACTTCTAGGGAGGCTGACGCTTGTGGATCACTTGAGTTTAGGAGTTCTGAGCTACAGTAGGACTAAAGTCAATTAGGTGACTACACTAAGTCTAACATCAATGTGGTGAGCCTCTAGGAGGAAGGGGGCAACTGATTGTCTAAGGAAGGGTGCATCAGACCCAGTCAGAAACAGGTCTGGTGAAAGCTTCTGTGTGGACCAGCAGTGGGATCAGGTCATAAATAGCCTGTTCTTCCAATCTGGGTGAGATAGGGAGACCAATTCTCAAAAAAAGAGGGAGCAGGGTATTTTTCCTTCTGCCCCCTCATTCCAGTAATGAAGCTGGTTATCATTAGACTTATCAGGTTATCATAGAACTTAAGATGCAGAAAGAATAATTTTGTCTTTAATCCTCCTGGGGAGCTGATGGATGTTATATAAAGATGGTGACCATTGGACATATCATTTTCCTATAGGACTTTCTTAGACATCATCTGACTAGGTCACAAAGAGGTGAATAGAACAACAATGATGATGATGACAATAATAGCTCTCTCTCTCTTTCTTTCTCTCTCCCCATCTCTGTCTCTCTTTATGACACCCAAACACTCCCTTTCTCCCTTCCTCCCTCTCTCCCTTTCTTTCTCTCCCTCTTTCCTTTCCTCTCTCTATGTGGAACAGATGGTTTCTTGATGTGGTTGTATAAATGAGATAACACTATGCATACATAGTTTATGTCAGAATTTGGCTTGACACCTCTTTTATCTTAACAATTAAAATTTAATTCTCACTTTTTAATCTTAATTTCCCCTCCATCAGAGAGTTATGTCTATACCTCAAAGATCTATTAAACCCATCTATATCTTAGTACGTTTTAGAAAGTCACCTGAGGCTTAGACAGGTTGAATAACTTGCCCATGGTCACCTAGTGATGGAGGCAGGATTTGAACTGAAGTCCTCCTGTCTCTAAGGCTAGCATTGTATCCACCACTGCCCTAGATTTTTTTGACATTTTTCATACAAAGGGCACATTATGCTTTCGTTCACATCTGTGAATTCCCATTGATGTCAAGAAGAAAATAGAAATTCAGACCACAAGAAAAATATTTTTGTATTTCAAAGGATTTAAAACAGATGGTAGAAATATCATTTTGCCCTCTTTGCTACTATGAAAATTGCAACCTCTAAATTTCATTCCAATTTAACCCATTTCTCCTGAATGAAACTTTCTATTTCATGTTTCTCCTTTTTAGGGTCAGTGTGCAAAATGTAGGGACTCATTACTAATAGCCAGTTCAGATATCCATTCGTAATTCAATTTCAGTTTTCTGGCTCTAAGGAACCTGATGAACTCTGGTTGATATCATCATATGTGCAACTAGAGAGAGTTGGTATTTGTTTACCCTGTGTCTTCATCCCAGTAGTAGTGATTCCTGCCAGGATAGCTCTGTTCCACTTTATCCATCTGCGTGGTCCTCACAAAGGTGCCTGTCTTAGAGGTTCGCTTCAAGAGGCGATTATGGACGTCTGAGAGAAGGGAAAAAGTTGTACCTCTGGGGTAGCAAAATCCAACCCGGATCCAATCACCCCTAAAGCAGCAAGAAAGGTTCAAATAAGAATCATGTAACTGAGCTTCCTGGGTATCTTAAAAAATTCTAACTGTAGAGTTTATGGATAATATATAGGGTGACCCAAAAGTCTTAGTGGAAGTTTAAGCTATTAGAGCTCAAGCTGTTGTTCAGTTATTTCAGTCACTCTGACTCTTTGTGACCCCATTTGGGATTTTCTTGGCAAAGATGCTGGAGCTATTTGCAATTTCCTTCTCCAGCTCATTTTACAGATGAGGAAACTGATGCAAACAGGATGAATTGATTTGCCTGGGTTCACACAGCTAGTAAGTGTCTGTGGCCAGATTTAGTCAGGCTTCTTGACTCCACAGTTCAAGCGATGAAAGCTTAAAACCTCAGTAAGACTTTTGGGATGCTCTGTATAAACTACCAGTAGTGCAAAAGGATAGCAAAGATACATGTTCCAATCAGCTCTGCCAGCTATTCAGTGTCTCAGCTGTCTGTTCTGGTCCCTGAGAGGTAAAGCAATCTAAGTGGTGGTGCCCGGGCATAATTATAAGCCAAAGCAAATAATTCACTATGAAATGAAATTTTAGTGTTGGCTGATTTAAAAATATAATTTGCCCTTGGTAATGACTCCATCTGAGACAAGTCACAAGTGGGCATATTGGACACAATCAGTGAAACTGCAAGGCACGAGGCATGAGAGATGAAAAGGACAAAATACTGGAAAATGGAGTGGGCTAATCCCAGAGCAAGGGTGAGGGGTAACAGAGGAGCATTCCAAGGGTTGTTCCAGAATTTATGGAATTTCTAAAGACCTAGAGGAAAGACTTCAGTACATTGGGCACATCCTTCATGGCAGATTTATGGAAGGACATGGACAAGTATGGCAGATGGTGAGGAAGATGGTTGTAATTTACACTAGTGGGAGAAGTGCTGAAATCCAAGAAATCCCAGATTCATCAAAGTGATGACTCAGTCCAAGAGCACTTAAGGTGAGTTGTGGGAGAATTAATAATCTGAGCAAGGTGAGTGATCAGCTTTCATGGACTAGTTCATGGGGGACATAAGCTCAAATAAGAAAGGGGAAGGAGATTTCTGCTCTCAGTGAAATTTGGGGAGGTTGGCACAGTCATTAATTGAAGGCCCACTACTTATTTAAATCCAAAGGAGCAGTATTGACTTACTTATTGAAGTTGATGAGCCAAATGGTTAATTCTGCAGGTGCTGTCTGATTCCAGTGGATGGTATAGCCCTTCTTCAGGGTGATGACTGGTTGGTACTGCTGGTAATGAGTGCTTTTTGTTAAAGCCCCCTCTAGGTGGAGAGGTCGGTCATAGTAGTCATTTTTGATGATTTTCATTCCCAGGTTATTGGTTTTATAGGCCTGGATGTAGATCTTTTTTTAAAACACACACAAAAAAATCAAACACACAAGAGAAATTGTTAGGATAACTCTAAAAGTTTCTGGTTATCATCTATGTATATTCTTTGCTTTCAACCAAGCTTGGTCTTAGAAACTGAACTCCTTAAGGCATTAGGTAAAAGGTCAAATCTGAGGCACCTCTTCTTGATTTTGAAAGTAACCAAAGCTTTCTTTGGTTTACAGGATGGTTGTGATGTGCCATCCATCTTCAGCTTTGTGTGTATCCTGGAGAACAGAGTACTCAGCTCAGGAGTCATCAGTGAGATGCCAGAAGGGGTCTGTTTAACATTCAATGTATATGTTTTGAAAAAAGGAGTCAGGCTCCTTTTAAAATTCCATTTGCCTTTGCTCAAGAGTGGGTTTACCTGAATTCCTCAACCTAATCCCTTTTTAGGACATTAGCATCCAAACGACACCTTAAGAAGTTGTCTTCAAGAGAAATAACTGAGAGCAAAGTTCAGTTATTAGACCCCAAGAAAGGAAGTTCAAGAGATAATCTAAAAATCAGGAGCACCATCTCTTTGTATTTGGACAGAGGGGCTGTGCATGCCTAATAGAGAAGACCATATGTACCATAACATGTAGATGACATTCTTTACCAAAATTATTGTTCCATGGAGAGCTGGAATATGTTAGTAACATCCTGGGGACAGAAGGAATGGAAGTGCAGCTGGCACCTTAGAGAAGATTCTGGGCCTTTGAGCTACAGGTTTCATGTGATACCAATGATATGGAAGTAGGGTAGGAGTTTCTAACTGGCATGTGAATCGGTCAGTACATGATACAGCATAGAAAGATCCTCAATAAGGATTGAATGAGATAATGCTGATAAAAGTACTTAGCGCAGGGCCTGCCTGGCACTTAGTAGGTGCCTTAAAATGTTTTCGCCTCTTCTCTCCCCTCAATGAATATTTGTTGAATTGAATTGAATAGAATATCAACTTTCACAGGCATATAAGTACTAAAGATATAGAACAGGAACTAATTGAAGTAATTCTTTCTATCCATGCAGGCCATAGCAACTTGTAGAGTTAGAGAGTTACATATCATACTAAGAGGTTAAGTGACTTGACTAGGGTTATACAGTCAGTGTGTATCAGGGGCAGAACTTAAACTCAGGTTTCCTGGTTTAGAGGCTCCCTTTCTATCTACTTGTGGAGGCAACCACACTGGCATGCCCAGGATGGCTGCTAGCATAGGTTCTTGGATCTGCTTTACTAGGAAAGATAGCTGTTTAAGGGGGTCAACAATCTTTTAAAATTACATTCACTAGTTCAGAGGAAAAGTCAGCACCCTGAACTTCAGAGGAAATACAAACAGGAAAATACAAGCAGAGAAATAAAGACCAACAGACAGGGCTCTGACTGCCTGAATCAAAACAACATTGCTATGCACTTTACATACATCCCGGCATTGAGAGAGCCTTTACATCTGAGCAGTCAGGGAGCTCTGAACATATGGCCACTCAGAATCTCGACCAGAGAATCAGAAGATCCTTCTCATAAGCGAGCCCCCAAAGCAAAATACCAACTCAGAGTACACATACACTTCTCAGAGCCAGACAATATCACTGATTCAGTGCCTGATTAGAAATTAGCAGAAGGTATGAAAGCCTTCCTACAAGCAAGCCTCCCTTAAGCAAGCTTCCCTGAATGGGCTCCACATGAGACCTATTAATGGACAGAGAAGATCTTACATCCCATTAACATTACACCACTACACCAAGTTATAGCAGCTGGGTGGCACAGAGGATAGAGTGCCAGATCTGGAGTCAGGAAGACTCATCCTGAGTTCAAATCTAGCCTCAGACACTTACTAGTTGTGGGCCCTGAACAAGTCACTTACCCCTATTTGACCTGTTTTGAAACCTCAGTTTCCTCATTTGTCAAATCCAAAGAAGGAGATGACAAAGTACTCTAGTAAATTTGCCAAGAAAACGGCAAATGGGGTCATGAAGAGTTGGACAAGATTGAACAACAACACCCATGTTGCCTCTCACTATGGAGATAATGATGCCTTATATTCTAGGGCCTAATGTGATTTAATTATCTTGTCCTCACAAAACCCTTGTGAAATAGATAGTGTAAATATTGTTATACATATTTTACATATGAGAAAATCAGGTACAGAGAAATGAAGAGACTCGCCTAAAGTGGTCCAGTAAATGCCAGAGGGAGGGTTCTAGGTCTTCTGATTCCAAATTTACAACATCATTTGACCCTTCCTTCTAAGAACTCTTAATGGATATTTATTCCTCAAATACAACAGGCTTAAGAAATCAATGGCTCTGTATCTATTATCTAAGCAGTCAGAATTCTAAAATCAAAACCTGAGAGAAAAATGAGAGTTTTTCTTGGAAAGAGTTTCAGTTTCCTCATAGTAAGAATTTGGTTGTTGGATTAGTGAGCTTTTTCAGTTCCTTCCAGTTCTAGAATTTTATAATAGTCTATCGGCATCTTATCTGGTACTTCCAGTAAAGACATGACTATTACAGTTGATGGAAACAAATCCAGAAGTCTAAGAGATGTTACAAGACCTTTCATCTTTTATTACAGCACAAGAGTATTAATTTGTTGTGCTTGACTATGCTTATTTATTACATGTTGCTTTTTCCTTTTAAATTGGGGGTGGGTAGGAAGGACAGAAAATAAATACTTGTTAATTGTAAAATAAAATAAAATAGATAAATGAGTTTTTTATTAAAAAAAAAGCAATATTACTGGACTCAGATCTTACAGGTGATTTGGATAGGTTAGTCATTTTATACCTGATTATGTAAGCCATTGGGCAACTATGTAGCACAGTGAACTGGGCCTAGAGTCAGGAAGACATCTTCCTGAGTTTGAATCTGGCCTTAGACACTTACTAGCTGAGTGACCCTGGGAAAGTTACTTCACCCTGTTTGCCTCAGTTTCCTCATTTGTAAAATGAGCTGGAGAAGAAAATGGCCTACCATTCTAGTATCCATGCCAAGAAAACCCTAAATGGGGTCATGGAGAGTCAGACACAACTGAAATGACTCAGCAAGGAAACAACACAACCCATGGTAGCAAAGCTGAAGTTCGAAGTGAGATCTCAGAATTCATCACGGAATGATACCGCATTTCATCTGCACGTGATCATTTCTGTGGCTCGTGAAGCAGAATGGTTAAGTGGCCTCAGATAGCAATGTCCCAAGAAGAAAAGAGCTGGGCTCTGAAGCCTCACCCGCCATCCACTGAGCATAAACAAAGAAGGATTTCTTAGCAGTCAAAGAACCTCCTAGAGTCCCAGGGGTGGAGAGCCTGTGGCCTCAAGGTCACACGTGGCCCTCTAGGTCTTCAAATGCAGCCCTTTGAATCCAAACTTCACAGAACAAATCCTTTTATTAGACCTAGACCATCTGCAGTGTGTGCCTGGTACATTGGAAGGGTTTCAGGAACAAAGGTGGGGCTATTAGTTGGTTGGAGGCAGGGAGAGTAATTTTAGAGAGGTCCTTGGAAAGGCTGAGAAATAAAGTGATTTGACCAGGATCACAAAGCTACTGCATGTCAAGGGTGGGACGTGAAACCTTGGTATTCCTGTCTCTCTCTCTCTCTCTCTCTCTCTCACACACACACACACACACACACACACACACACACACACACACACACACACAGAGTTTTAGGTACAACAATGCACCTAAAAGCAAGCACTACAGAAAGTTGGGTTAATGTGTATGTTTTGGAGCAGAGGAAAATTGCATCACAGAGCAGATCTCTAAAGAAATACAATTAATGGGATATTCACTGAGGACAACTTTTTACTGTGGATGAGTATAGCTAATACTAAGGAAGATATTTTGACTAAGGTTGCTGAGAGAGGGATAAGGTTGAAATGGTTTCCTAAAGTAAAGATAATTTTAGACAGGGTAAGGACAGTTCTAGTTTTAAATAGTGTTTCAGAGTCTGTAAAGTACTATCTATCTAGCTATCTATCTGTCTATCTACCTATCTATCCAGACACAGACACACACACATAAATACACACACACAGACACACACACACATACATCTATTTCTTTATCTATCTATCTATCTAATCTCATCTGAAGCTCATAACCACTTTGTGAAGCATGTGCTACAGGTATTGTTATTCCCATTTTATAGGTGAGGAAACAGTGGAAAGAGCACTAGCTCTGGAGGCAGATGTTTTGAATTCTACTTCTGACATGACTTATGTAAAGCAAAGTTACTTAAACTCCACAGGCCTCAGTTTCCTCACCCATGAAATTAGGGGTCTGGCCTAGATAGCTCTGAGGTCTTTTCTACCTCTAAATCTAGGATCCTCTGACTTACCCTATGTCACATCAATAGGAAGTATGGAGGTATTTGAACCCATTTTCATGACTCCAGTTCTAGCACCTTATTTATTATAACAAGCTGATAAAGTTTAATTAAGCTAGTGACATTTTAACAAGGTCATCAGTTAGATGAAGGTGTTGAAATGGCTGAGCTCCAAAGTTTTTTTTTTTTTATCTCAGAATCCTATGATCTGCAATGATCCTCCAGGCTAAAAAGTAACCCACGGATTAATGTATATTTTCTAATTGAATCTGTTGAAGGAGATGGTGTTTGAATGAGGTCTGTGAGAAGGAGTTCAGCAACATCAGATCATGGACAATTCTGAGCTAAAGACTGGTTGTAAATTAAAGAACTGTCTTTGCTTGAGCTATGTTAATAAACCCCGAAGTTGAAGGAAAAATAGAGGGGGGCATAGATGACCCTCTGGCTCTTGCCCAATGCTTCTCAAGAAAGTGAGGGGAAGAACAGGATGGGAAAGACTCACAGGGCATCAGTGCTGTTGGCTTCCAACCAAACTCCCCTCCCCACGGGAAACAGCCGTGAACTTCAGGAAAGGAGCCATAGCAACATCTAGAAACAGCCCCATCCTTCTTGGAAAGGCCTGCAAGCCACAGGAGGGAAGGGAAGGCAGCAGCTGCCCTCTTTAACTATCCGAGGTAAACTCAACAACTGACTGATTGAGGACCACAACTCTAATAGTGAGTCTCAGATTGTCTTTTATAAGCCCAGATAAAAATGAATGGACCTGACATAATTAGTGTTGTCTTGGGCCTTTCTTAGTGATTTGCATAGCTTGGATTTTGGTCCTGCTACAAATAGAATGTTAAGATATACCTGGGAGAATTGGATAGACCAAATGTTTGGTCTTGCATGGATTCAGTTATAGTTATATGGACCTGAGGACCTGACTTCAGTGACCTAAGTGGTATCTCCAGAGAAAAATTTAGATCCAGAGCAGTCTATATGCTTTGTTGTGTCCAAGCAGTTGCCTTATTTTATCATCTGCCTCTTTATTTTCATTCATTCATGGCTGGTTGGCCATAGATCTTTAGAGCTGGAAGGGACCCTTGAGGTCATCTTGTTCTAGTGAGACCTAGAAAAGTGAAATGACTTGTCACTGTCACAAGTCACACAAGTAATAAGTGGCAAAGCTGAGATTTGAACTCAGGTCCTCCAAGGCCACATGTTTCAATACTGTATAATGCTGCTTCATTGTTGATTCAAGAAATCAGGTTTTTTTAGGTGAGAAAATTGTATTTAATTTCTTCTCCATTATTTTTAAAATAATATCCTATTTCCCCCCCCCCAATTACATGTTAAAACAATTTTTAATATTTGTTTCTTTTAAAATTTTTGAGTTCCAAATTCTATCCCTCCTTCATTCCCTCCCCTCCTTGCTCCCTGAGATGGTAAACACTCCGATATAGGTTATCCATGTGCAGTCACGCAAAACATAAGAAATTAGTTATTAAGCAAGGCACTGCTGTGCCAAACAACAATAACCTATCACGCAGGCTGAATCCCTCCTGCAAATGATGGTAGAAGTAGTCTGGTATTATAAAAAGAAAATAAGCAAATAACTCCTCCCTAAGAAATGACCACATGAAAATAGATGTTCCTAACCTGTGCGTAACGTCCACTACAGATAGCACCCCTCCAGTCAGGGACGTTGATACAGTCAGGATGCTTGATCAGCCAATTGTCTTCCTTAATGATATAGGACCCAGGATATTCTGACACAGAGCCGTCGATATCATGAAACACAGATGTCTTATCTCCATCCATATTCAGCAAGTTGAACCAGGGCCCAGGTTCCCCAAAGAACACTCTGGAAGTAATCTAAACAGAAAGCCAATAAAATTATACTTGGAACTTTAGGTGAGAGATGATTGCAAAGGCTGTCGGGTCTGCAAGACCCAGAAGGAAAGTTTCTGACTTCAAATGACATTTTAAAACATCTCAGACCCAAGAAGCTATTTGGCAATTCAGAAACCTATGCCTGACTCACAGCCAGGGAGCCATATAAGTCCTTGTTCTTTTGAAATCTCTAATCCAGAAATTCATATTCACATGATCAAATGAAAGGATTTATTTATGCATCTGCTCACTAGAGGTAATAATTTAATTTCATTTTGTTCTGTCTTTGCTTGACACCAAAAAGAGCACAGAGCTTCTGAATACCAAAATGACATTTTACAATAACAATCACTCCCTTTTAAGCAATCTTCTCCATTTCATGCTATGCTGCCTCTCCAGATGGGCTGTGGGTTAGCCTGCAGAGTGAATGTTCAGAATCACCCACTCTGCCATATAACCAGCAGAAAAGCTGGGTGGTGCAGTGGATAGAGCACAGGGTCTGGAGTCAGGGAGACTCCTCTTCCTGAGTTCAAATCTGGCCTCATACACTTACTAGCTGTGTGACGCTGGGCAAGTCACTTAACCTTGTTTGCCTCAGTTTCCTCAGCTATAAAATGAGCTGGAGAAGGAAATGACAAGTCACTCCAGTATCTTTGCCAAGAAAACCTCAAATAGAGTCAAGAAGAGTTAGACGTTACTGCAATGACCAGACAACCACAACAACCTGATGGACCCTAAATCTGACAAAATTTTCCCAGGGCATAAACTGCTCTGAGTCCTTTGGAAATGTCTAGTCATATTCTGGGCTGTCAGAGAACCAAGGGACTTGGGCTCCATTTTCTTTCTCTCTCCCTCCCCAATTTCCAGGGAAAGAGCAAAAGAGAGAAGAATGAGGAGAAAGGAGCTTGGATAATCCAGCTAAGGGACAAGCCACCCCTGAATGTATCTTAGAGAGGAAGTATGACATGGTGGAGAGAGTATTGGACTTGGAGTCAGGAAGACCTAGGTTCAGATCCTGTCTCTGTTACTTCACTTAGCCACCCTGACCCTCAGTTTCCTCTTCTATAAAATGGCAATAATGGCCCCAACTTCATAAGGGTCCAAAGAAATCACAGGATCATAGATTCAGAGCTTGAAGAGAACTCAGAGGTCATCTAGTTCAACTGTGTTATTTTACAGATAAGGAAACTGAGGCCTAGAGAGAAGTATCTTGTCCAAAGTCACAAAGGTAGTAAACAGTGGAGCAGATTTGATCCCAGGTCATCTGATTCCAAATATAGTATTCATGCTACTATATGTGCTACATTTTACTATATATGTACTACAGTATAGTGCAGTATACCACATCTAGTGTGTGTAAAGGTCTTTTTTAGGTTAAATGACTTGCCCAGGGTCACATACTACTAAGTATCAGAGGCCAGATTTGAAGTCATATCCTCCTAATTTCATAGCAGGGCTTACCAAATTTAAAAGCGCTATATAAGTGTAAGCTATAATTATTATTTTGGAAATTTTGTTCATATTTCCATATTCTAGAGAGATACAACATCACTAAGGTTCATGTTTCATAGTTGTTAGGAGAGGGCCATTTGTTAAATGCTGGAATCACCTGGGGTATCCCTGGGGAAAGGCTCCTCTGGAAAATCCTGTCCTCTACCTTTTATTATATTAATCTTATTAAATGAAGGACCCTTGGTCACCTGGCTTGATATGACAATGTGAAGGTATTTTAGAGGAATGGCATTTTGCTCATTTGAATCTTGAATTTATGCCATGGAAATTTTGTAAGAGCTTTCTTACAAGTTGAGATAGAAGAAAAAACTATGCACTTTAAATTATTGGCAGGTTACATGAAGGTTTTTTGCAGAGTATCTTGCTTGGTAAAAGGCTGAGGGCAATTGGATACATTTTTTTTCAGTGACCCAGAAATATGGAATCCCATTTTGGTACTGTTTTCTCTTCTATGAAAAATAATCTTTGCACTTTTGTAAAAACAGGAATGATTTTCATGGAATGAAAAATCAAGACAGATGAGGAGATGGCAGAACAGGATCTATGTCTCCCAAATAAGTTTAAGTTACCAGGCTTAGATGAACCAGCTTCTAGGGTACCAAAAAAAAAATAGCTGGCAGCTGTGATTGCTAAATTGTTCTTCCAGTTATCTGTGGAATCCTCAGAGAACAGGAGAGCTGCCACCAGTCTGGAGAAGGGAAGTGTTGTCCCAGTTTTCAAAAAAGGAAAAGAGGGTAGAGTCTGACTGAGTTTGACTTTGTTTCCTGGCAAATTTGTAGAATAAATCATTAAGAGGATGGTTTGTAAGCATTTAGGAAAGGAAACAGTGATCACTAAAAGCCAGCATGGCTTCATCAAGACATGGTCAGATCAGACTTACTTTATTTTTTATCTTTTGGAAAGAATATTTAGACTGGTAAATCAGGGGAATGTTGGAGACAAAGTATTCTTAAATTTCAAAAATCTTTCATGTTAGTTAAGATGAAGACATAAGCTATATGATAATAGAGTTAAATGTATTCATAGAGGAATGGCCATTCCTAAAGGATAGTTGTTATTAGGCTAATAAAAACTTGGAGGAAGGTTTCTAATGAAATGCTCCTTGATATTATCCTTCTTAATATTTTTTAAAAATCAAGACATATTTATCACACTTGGAATTGATGTGGAGATGGGAAGGATAGTAAAAACTTTGAATACCAGTCATGATACAAAATGAACTAGAAAGGGAGGAGAGGACAAATCTAATAAGATGAAATTTAACAGGGCTATTATTTAAGTTCTATTCCTAGGTATAAAAAAATCAACACCATAGGTAAAGGAAGGCATGGCTAGGCAACAGTTTCTTTGAAAAATATTGAGGAATTTTAGCAAGCTTATTATGAATCAACAAGGTGATATGGCAGTCAGTAAAGCCCATACTATCCTGGGTTGTTTTCACTTTCCCCTAAAAAATGCAAAGGTTAATTATCTAAATTTAAAAATATATTGACACGTTTCTTATTAAAATTCAACACAACCATTGTTTGGTGCATTATAGAGAATACTCTAGTTGACTTCCAAATGGTGTAAAAAATTTTCATCAGCTGCTTCTCAGGCATTTGAGGAGAGGCTTAAAGCTCAGAACAAAAAATATGTCAGTTTAGGTATATTTTTCCTTAGTTGCAGTATATCTGAAATACTGAGTTCTGAGTGCCATATTTTGGGGGGCGGCCATAGGCAAAGTGGAGTTTGTCTGGATTAAAATGAGCAAGATGGTGAGACAATAGGAGACCCTGCCACAGGAGTGCAGACTAAAGGAAATAAGGCTACTGGGGCTGGAGCAGATAAACCTTAGGATGGGCACAATTGCAGAAGTATTGAAAGGAGTGTCATGTGGAAGAGAGCTCAGCCTTGATCTGTTGTGCTCCACAGGGCAGAAGTAGGAATAATGGTTGGAAATTACAAAGACAGATTGATAGAAGGAAGAATTTCCCAACTCAGAGAGTTATCCAAAATGGAATGTGTCACCTTTCAAGCTAAAAGATTTTCCCTTCCTTGACTTCTTCAAATAGAGGCTGGATACCACGTGTCAGAAATACTGTAGAAGTGGATAGTGGTCAGTTACATGTTGGATTAAATGGCCACTCATGTCTCTTCCAACTCTGGTTTTGAGGATCTCAGAGCTGAAAGGGACCTTTAAAATCATTCAACTTTCAAGCGGGCATATGGATTTTCCATGGTCACACAGGTGGTCAAGTAGCAGAGTCTATATTCAAGCCCAGGTTTTCTGACCCCAAATCCAATGCTTCTCACTTTGTAGAGGAAAAAATGATACAATTTCAGTCAGGCAACTAGCACATTAACTAGATACTAAAAGGAGCTTAAGCACAAGTTAGGGACAAAATGGACCTCAGATTCTGGTTTCTAGTCAGGTCAACTTTCCACTGGTCCATTTTGGGATAGCATGTAATATTTCTTTTTTTTTTTCCTAGTCAAATAAAAGCAATAGCAGTAGGCTGCAACCCCTTCAAATGTGGCCAACTGGCCTGGTCTCACAGGAAACTACCCAGTCTGTCTGGACACCCCTGTTTGGAATAACAACAACCTGTATTATAGGATTTGGGGAATTTCTAAAGCATTAACTAGATCATGGGTTGACTCAGAGTCAAATCCAATCCTCCAAACTTACCGGGACATCTTCAAAAACAATATTGGACACGTTGTTATTGGGACAACTCTGCCAGGCATTATTAAGGCGAAATGCCAGGGCACTTGTATGCCGACCATCCAGAGCCGCAAATTTCCGGAATGTGCAGTTTTGGATGTTGATGGGGCCATCATAGAACTGAATTCCTCGGATTGGGAAATTCCTACAGATTTCAGAAAGGGAAATGTTATGCTAAGGTCAGTCCTGAGACAGCTTGCTGTTCATGCATAACAGATAGTGTGACTGCAACTTTAACATGTCACCAGCATAGTAAAAGCTAACAAAATATTTTATGATCATAAAGGGTTTTCATGTGCATCAAATCATCCTATCATTATGATAGTTCTGTGAGGGAGACAGAGCAGCTATTGTTGCATTCCTTGTTTAGGGAAAGAAATGGAAGATCAGACACATTAACAAATGTGTGCAAAGTCTCACAGCTACTGAGTGGTAGTGATGGGACCTCGACACTGGACTTTCTGAATCCGCCTCATGGTGATAGCAACAGCTGGTGTTTATATATTGCTTTCTAATTACATTAAGTCTTACATACTTCATCACATTTAATACTCATAACAACTCCATGACCCAGGTAGAACAAATACTGGTATTCCTATTTACACATCATCACCATCATCATCACCATCACCATCATCATCATCATCATCATCATCATCATCATCATCATGAAGAGGAGGAGGAGGATAACTAACATTTATATAGTGCCTGGCACTGTACTACAGGCTTTAACAATTGTCATCTCATAGGAGGACACTGGAGCTCAGAGAGATTAGGTGTTTTGTCCAAGGCGACACTTACTAAACATTATAGTCAGTTTACAAAAGTTTACACTTAGTAAACATTATAGTCAGGACACAAGCCTAGTTCTTCCAACTCCCAGGTCCATGTTGTCCCCACTCCCTGCACTGCATCTCAGAGCAGCAAACTCATACATGAGTTTGAGCACAGATCATGCCATTATCAATGGACTGATGCTGGGGGGGGGGGGGCGGTGGCAAGTAGCACTGGAATAAATGTGGTCAGCATAGTTTCAGACCTTCAGGAATACTTTCAGTCTGTACTCTCTCCCCAACAAGGACTTTTTGGATTTATTAGGCCCTACTGGGTATAGAGTCTCTTGCAAAAAGCCAAGAAAAGCACTTATTTGGGATTATTGACTCCATTTCTTTTACACTCCAGGGGCCTAGTTTGGGGAGGATGGGGGGAGGGGTACTGAGCACCAGAAGGTGGCTTGCTCAGACATGTTGTCTCTTCCCCATCCCACATTCCACTTTGTTTTTAAAATAAAATTTTATTAATATTTTTAGATTTTTATATCATTTATATTTCTCACTGCATTCTGCTGTCTAATAGGCTCTCAGAAAGTCATCCCTTTTAATAAAATATGAAGAAAGAAAAAATTCTGCAAAACTAAATGATGTATCAAAGAAAAAAGTCTGACATTAAACAGACAACATCTCCATGATCTCCCAGTTCTGTGAAGTGACAGGGGAAAGAGGGGACGTGTCTTCCCTTGTGTCTTTGATGAGATCAATTCTGGTCTACAATTTTGCAGCATTCTGGTTGGATTGCCCTGTTGTTCTTTCCATTTACATTATTATAGTCATTGTATATATTGTTTTCTTGGTTCTGCCTACTTCACTTCGCATCAGTTCATATGTCTTTACATACTTCTCTGTACTTATCATATTCGTTGCTTCTTACAGCTCAGTAATATTCTACTACTTTCATGTGCCACAATTATTTTAGCCATTAATCAATCCATGGACATCTGTTTTGTTTTGATATCTTTGTTACAGCAAAAAGGGCTGCCATTAATTCTTTAGTGAATAAGGGGCATTTTTGTCTTTGATCTCTTTGGGGTACATGGTTAGCAATGGGATCTCTGAGTCAAAGGCTGTGGACATTTTAGTCACTTTCTTTGCATAATTTCAAATTGCTTCCCCCACCCATACCACCAATTTTGGTATTTCTACTAAATAGAGAATCATTGATTAATGAGTGTCTCTTTTTTCCAACCAACCAGGCCTATTTGCAGTTCTTTATACACAGTATCCATTTCTATGCTTTTGCCCCATATCAGAAATCTCCTCACCCCCTTCTCTTGGAACTTCAAACTCCCTCCAAAGCTAAGCTCAAATGCCACTTGCTTCAAGAGATCTTTCTTTATTCCCCCAGTTGTTGTCACTCTCTCCCCTTCCTCTACTACTAGGCATTGTTGATGAATTCTAAAATGATATGAATCAAAGGGAAGTCTGGTATGCTGAGCTTTAGAAGACTCAATGTGTACTTAATGCTTCATAGATCTATAGACATGTGTGACCAACACAGATGCACAATTGTTGATATAAAAATATGAACTGACTGTATCATTCAGGTTGGAAATTAAACAAAACAAAACAAAACTTCCTGCTGGAGAGGACTGTCTGGCTCCAGAAAGGATTACCAGGGGAGGCTGTGCCATTGCCCTTCTAAAGACTTAAAAAAATACATCAAATAATTTAGGCTTAGATTTGTCTGGAATGGCTAAGGTGCTTTCAAATAATTTATCACATGGTAAACTAAGACCTTCAGAGCTAGTGCTTTCCTCAGCAAAGCATGGGGTCTGCCTTTGGGAAGAGAGCAATGAGAAGGTAGAATTTGGATTTAATAAGATCTTGGCTCAAGTCCTGTCCATTTTGCTATGTGACCTCCAACCAGTTATTTAGCCCCACCCTGAACCTTGATTTCTTCATTTATAATAAGGCACAGTAATACTTATACTATTCATTTTATAGGGCTATCATGGGGAGCAAAAGAAATAATAGATGTCAGGGTGTTTTATAATGCTAAAGTAAACTATTTTCAGATGCAAAAATATGCCACATACAGAGCAGGCACTAAATCCCAAAGAAGAAGAGCCCTGAGTCTATTCTTGAGTTCAGTCTTACCACCACTTATTTGTACTTAGGCTAAGAAGGCTTGGATAAGTTTCTTTCCATTGTAGGGCATACAAGTTCTTTTTCGTCATGGGGCAGGGCACCTTGGTTTTGCTGAGGAATGACATATACAAAGCAAATCTCTCTACAGGAAGGCTTGTCTCTTGGCTAATTCACTAATTTCTCCAGCTCACATTGGGTATGAGGCTCTGCCATTAGGTGTGGGTCATTGTTATTGAGTTAGTTGTAGGTAAACCTAAGTCTTATACTGGAATCATTGATTTACCTGAAAAACTGGTGAGCTCTTAAATTGTATCCAATTCTACTAAAGTAGGGGCAACCAAGAGAACAAATAAAAAGGATAAAAAGGATGCTACAACAGCCACGGAACCTACTGGCCTATCGGAAGTGTTCTTCCACTGTGATCCAGCCCACCAGGTCCCCAGATTCTATTGTCCATCATCTCTGTTCCCACGTTGCCACTCTCTCCAACAAACAAACTATTCTTTATTTCTTGCTTTGAACCATCATCATAAGGGAATGTTCCACCACTGGAAGAAAGAGGATTTGAGATGAAATTTAAAGGTTGAGTCTCAAATTAAATACATATATACATATATATTTTATTGATATTTTTTGTCTTCAAATAAACTTCATTTCTGAATATATGACCTCCAACTCCTCTCTATCAAGTGACCTATCCCTTGTAACAAAGATTTTTCAAAGGAAAAGAAGAAACAACTAACAAATCACCTGTTCCTAACACATATATCATATTTCACACTCATAGCTGGGAACCTCTCTCTCCCCCTTCTCCTCAGTAGTATACGAATGAGAGATAAGAAAACAGAATAGCAATACCTGAGGGGAGCCAAAGATTTTTACCTCCCACATTCAGTCTTCCTTGTACTACTGCCCAGTTACCACCAGCAGCAGCATGGCCACTCCCATGGCCAACTGGATGCAGACACCCCAAATAGCTATGTAGAGATACCCCAGAGCCTCAAGATAACCCTTGAACCCACTCTCCCCTTGATATGAAACCATTTGCCCCGTCTTGACATCTCAAGATCCTTTTTTTTCCTACTTAAATCCTACAAGGTCCATCCATTAGCCACGAATGGAATATAATCATAAATCTTCTTTTATGTGTTGCCTCCCTCAATTAGAATGTGGGCTCCTTGGGGCAGGGCTGTCTCAATTTTCTACTTGTATCCAATGCTTAGCATAGAACTTGGTTCATTATAAGGATTTAATAATAAATACTTTTCTATTCCATAGTCTTGCCCTACCCCCACTCTTTCGTAAGAGGGGGGAGAGGAGCATTTCTGAACTCTTTTACAGTTTGGTCATAATGAACCTCAAATTAAGTAACCCAGATGCAAAGAATCAATCTTACCTGGCTAGGGTCAGGCCAATTCCATTGTCAGCAAACCTGAAGAGAAAAACAGGTGATAAGGTACTGCTCTTCCCAGCAAAACTCATGTCTATATAAAACAATAATATTTATAAAGTGTTTTGCAGACCTGAAGTGGTGTATTATTATAAATACATGTGGATTCAGGGATCACCAAGGGCTTCACTCATAGGCTACATAAAAAGGAGTAGTGTGAAATAAGCCTGAGGAAGGTAGGATGACCAAATGGGAAGGGTCTGGAATGTCAGGATACAGGGTTTTAATTTTACTTGGTGGACAATAAGAAACCACTGGAGGGATCTCTCCATAAGGCAATAGAAGTTTGACAGTTGGGTAAAGAATGAATTAAAGCCAGAGATCTACACTTAATTTGTTATCAGAAATTTAATGGTCTAAGCTAAATTTAAAGTAACATTTATTTGTTGTCTGTTCTAGGTACCAAAGGAGACATGAAGCTCATATAAAATATGGTCCCAGTCCTAATGCTATTCCAAGAGACACTTTGGATTCCGTCTCTAGCCTGTCTCCTTCCTAAGCATCCTTACTCCATAACCTCACCCTACCTTCTTCTTGGGCCAGCTGTGTATTTGCACTGGGCTTAGGAAGCACCTTCGGGGCCTCCTGTATCTTCAGACTCCATATTGAGTTATCCATCCAAGAAGTAAGGCCAGATCCCTGTCCCTGGCACTAGCTAGAGGGGCCTGCCATCCAGCTGGTTCCACAGTATTCAGAATGGAAGTCACATTGATTCTAAGTCCCATGACAATCTCACTGAGATAATATTTGGGGGGATTAATTGGATGGCAAGATGGCTATAAAGCCGCCTCCATCTGATAACCATAGCTTGTGTTTCAAATCTCCTTCAAAGGAAGCTGGAGTAATGTTTTCTTAAGAAAATAAAATGCTCACCTTTTAAAAAAACCCAAATGGGACCACCATTAGAACAAATCCTAAGAAAAAAATTTTTGGCCCAGATCTGTGCTTTATTGTATTAATATAGGAAACTTCCAGTGAGGAAATTAATGTTAATGCAGATCAACAACTATTCTTCAACTTGTAGTCTTATTAGTCTTACAGCTGTCTGAATATCTGAGAGGTTAGAGGAAGAGCTTGAATACAGATCCAGCTGATTGAAAATCTGGGTCTCTATCCAGTATACCATCCTACCTCTCACCACCAAGGATGCGTCAAATCCTAGAAGATTCTGTGGTTAAATTCACATGACAGACAATCAAGGCTCGGGTTTTAGGAATAAGAGAGTGAATCTAAACTTCCTTCCAATTCTAAATCTTAACTTAATTCCATAATTTTATGCATCATCTCTCCTTTTAGCTCCCTTAGGAAAAAAATCCTCTCTCTCCTTCAAAGCATAGCAGAAAACCACTTCCTCCATGAAACCTTCCCAGATTTATCTCAGGGGGAGGCACTTTCTCCCAGATGTTGCCATAGAACTTAATAAGTACCTCTCCCATAGCCCTTATTATCCTAGACTGCCTTTGAGTCTATTTATTTGTATACACTGAGGTGGTATGGTATAGTGGTTAGAGAACTGGCATCAGAGTCCAGGTGACCTAGATTGAAGAGCCACGTTTGACATATTGGCCATGTGACCCTGGACAGATTGCTTAATTTCTCAGTTCCCCAGGAAGACTTTAAACTGTAGATGTTGCTGATTTGAATCAATAGAGGAAGTTTCCTTGTTTAGGAACTCCTAATACTAATGAACTCACAGGTCTATTTAAAAAAAAAATCTATATCTTTCTTATCTCAGCCCTGCTCAATTACAAAAGCCAGAGATCATGTCTTATTCATCTTTGTGGTCTCTGTTTTACCTAACTATGGGCCTTGTACAAAATATGTTCAATAATTGTTTGTTGAGTTGAACTGCTCATAGATATTGATCACCTGCTATGGATGCTGGATATGGGATTCCTGCACTGAGTTATAATGCAGGATTAGATGGAAGTGAAGCCAAGATGGCAGAGAAGAGCCAGGAAATTGCCTGAGCTCTCCCCAGTTTCCCTTGGAAACATTAAATCAAGCCTCTAAATGGATTCTGGAGCAACAGAACCCACAAAAAGATGGAGTGAAACAATTTTCCAACTTATGATAACTTAGAAGGAATTTCAGGAAAGGTCTATCTCACTTGTATAAAAGGGGAGTGCAGCCCAGCACAGGTGGTGTTTGGACAAGCCAGTAGGAAACTCTTAGCCACATCACAGATCAGCAACCAAGGGCCCTCAGGTCTGGATCAATGCCCCAACACAAAAGGCAAATTGCCAGCCCTGGAATCCTGGCACAACGGGCACAACTAGGCTGGGCCACCCCAGCACAGTGGGTAAGCCACCAGCACCTGAGGCCCCAGTGGGGAAAGTCAGTGACCAGACCCCTGGCCCACAGTACAAGAAACTTGGGACAGTGCCCCCTACACCACAGAAGTAGAGCTCAACTTTAAAAATGGGCAATAAACCAAAAAGAGCCCTGACCATAGAAGCTACTATGGCAACAGGAAAGATCAAAACACAAACTTAGAAGAGGACAACAATATCAAAGTGCCTACATGTGAAGAAGCCTCAAAGGGGATTATGAATTAGTCTCAAGCTCAAAAATTTCTCTTGGAAGAGTTCAAAAAGAATTTTAAAAACCAAGAAAGAGAGGTAGAAAAAAAATCTAGAGAAGAAATGCAAGTTATACATGAGAATTATGAAAAAAGTCAACAGTCTGGAAAAGGAAGCTCAAAAATTGACTGAAGAAAACAACTTTTTTAAAAAATAGAATTGACCAAGTGGAAAAAATCCACTGAAGAAAACAATTCCTTTAAAAGTAGAACTGGCCAAATTTAAAAGGAGGTATAAAAGCTAACTGAAGAATATAATTCCTTAAAAATTAGAATTAGGCAAGTGGAAGCAAGTGACTCTATTAGACTTCAAGAATCAGTCAAACAAAGTCAAAAGAATGAAAAAATAGAAAAAGAAATGTAAAATACCTCACTGGAAAAACAATTGACCTGGAAAATAGAACCAGGAGAGACAATTTAACAATTATTGGGCTACCTGAAAACTATGATCAAAAAAAGTCTGGACAGCATCTTTCAAGAAATTATCAAGGAAAATATTAGATTAGGTGACCCCTGGGGTTCTTCCCAACTCTAAAATTCTATATTAAGAATATAGAATAAGTTGTATAGTGTTGGGCACACTATGAGAGCAGCTAGGTGGCTCAATGGATAAAATAATGGGCTTAGAATCAGGAAGACTTATCTTCATGGGTTCAAATCTGGCCTTAGACTCTTGTTAGCTGTGTGACACTAGGCAAGTCACTTGACCCTGTTTGCCTCAGTTCCTTATCTGTAAAATGAACTGGAGAATGAAATGGCAAATCATTGCAGTAACTTTGCCAAGAAAACCCCAAACGGAATCACAAAGAATTAGACATGACTGAAAATGACTCAACAACAGTAGATTGCTAGGTCGGTTACCAAGAAGACCTGAGTTTAAATCCTGCCTTTGACACTCCTCCTCCTCCTCTTCCTCCTCCTATTAGATAGCATTTATATAATGTCTACTACATGCCAGGTGCTGCATTAAGCACTTTACAAATATTATTCCATTTAATCCTCACAACAACCTTGAAAGGTGGGTGCTATTATTATCATCATTTTATAGTTGAGGAAATCAAATAACTTGCCCACAGTCACACAGTTAATAAATTTAAAAAGCCAGATTTGAACTCAGGTTTTCCTGACTCCAGGCCCAGTACTCTATCCTCTGTGCAACCTAGTAGCTGTAACTATGGGAAAATTCTTTAACCTCTCAGCCTCCTCTGTAACCATGAGATAATAACACCTGTGATCTATCTCACATGATTGTTGTAAGGCTAAAATGAGCTCCCCTATGTCTGTAATCTTTAAAGCGTTTCACATTTAAGCTACCATGTTGATAAAATGTTGGAAGTATGAATTCAGATCCATGTTTCCTTTTGCCAGCCTCAGGATAATCTGGTCACATATCAAGTCATCCAAGACATTCTATTATTGTTGTTGCTGTTTGTCCTTTGTTTTTGAAGGGCATCAATGACATCATGAAGGCATTGTTTTGACTTGCTTGTGAATTGGATTTAAGTGAGGCAGAACTGCCCAAAGTCAGTCAGCCTCACATTCTCTTCCAGAGTCATCGAAGTTCAGTGGCAAAAAAAAGTCAAGATGGCAAAGAAAGGCTGAGGTTGGACTATGAATGCAAAGACTATGTCACGTTTCACAAGGGCATAACACAAGGTCTTGATCAGGGGAACTCAATAAATGTTTTCTAACCATCACTTTCTCATTTTGGCTCTTGGTTGTAAAAATGCATCAATACTTTAAAAGTCCACAAGGTGGTGCTATTGCTTCATGGAGATGTCTCCATGTGAGTCTCTCTTGCTGTTTTTTTATATCTGTTTCTTTGAGTCTTTTGAGTGTGTTTTCCTGAGTGTCTCTCTTTCCTTCTCTCTTTGCCTTTCTGCATTTCTGTTTTTCTGAATCTCTGTTACTTTGTGGAAGTGTCCCACCAGTCATCCATCACTTGTTTCAATACTCCCTCATCCCTCTCCCACCCACACTCCCTTTTTCCTTATCCTAGAGTTGACATGATGATGACTAACATATTTTACATTTCTTTTAATAAACAGGTTGAGTTGCTTTTTACATTAGCAGCCATCGTTTGATTGTTTTCCACTGAGGTTGACCTTCTTTAAAGTGTCCCCTCTTTTTGAATTAAGCTCTTCTTGCATGAGCAGTACTATTGAACATTGACGGATTCAGCTTGGCGTTTTCATTTATGCAACCATGGGAGGATGACACTGAGTCACACTGAAAAGTGCTAGGCTCCAGACTTAGTAAAGGCATGTTCTAAGTCTTTAGGGGATATTACAAAAAAAATAAACTTCTTGTTTGTATTGGTTCCCTTTCAGCCCCAGCAATTTCCTGCTTCTATTCTCAAGTTTTATCAGAAATGGAACACAAAAAATTAAACAGGTGGTAATTTTCTATTTACTCTCTCTGTATTTCTCCTTTTCACCATGAGTAGATAAGAGGCATAAATCCTTATTATTAGTCTTGTACCAGGAAAAAGTGTGCTAGAAGAAGTCTCTTCCAACCCCAAGAGTCTAAGCATAGTTTAATTGTAAGGGAGAAAAAAACCCCAAACTCACTGGCAGTGGTCCATCCACACGTCTCCTCCTCGAAGCCATGCTCCGTGATCCTGGTTTTTGTAAGCAATAAAGTGCTTAATGATGGCTGGTTCCCTGGGCTTCAGAGGGTCAGCATCCTTGTGTGGGCTGTATCTGTAACACAGCAACAAAGAGGACTATTTTTGGCAGAAAGGAGTTTGTCCTTTGGGATTCCAGAAAAGGCTTACTTGTTCAAATACCTTGGTTGTTCCTTCTGTTCAGAGTACTCCAAAAGACAAGCTATTAGCATCATAGACCGAGAGCTAGAGCTAGAAGTCTCCCCAGAGGTGATGTAGCCCATCCCTTTATTTTATATATGAGGAAACTGAGGCTGAGTGGCTTGTCTAAAGTCACACAGGTATTAAGTATGAGTTGGGGTTTGAACCCTGGTTTTCTAAATCTAAAGACTGCATCATGATGCATATAGATGTAATGTATGTATCTAACATGCAATGCATGTTAGATAATGTATCTAATGTATGTGTATTTATGTACATGTATCTAATATGTGTATTTATGTACAAATGTACATGCAAGCACATATACAGAGCATATTCGTGCTTTTACATATTCGTATATGTATTCATCTGGGCACATTTCTGTCATTCTTATACAATCTGTACATGTATACACATGTGTGTAAATGCACACTGCATGCATATAAACTCCGGCTATACACACAGCATATATGCAAATATGTAGGCACACACGTATGTACATATGTATACATACACAATGGCCAAAAATGCTTATGCTTTGTTTTATTCTGGCCCCTGACATAAGATTAGATCACAAATTCTTATGATGAGTCATGAATAAGGAGACAGAAAAAAACCACAACAAAGTGTCCTGGTGAATAGAAGCCCTAAAAACCATGTTTCCAGCTGATGCTTATCAGCAACAACTTGGGAACAAAAGACAGACATCTTCCTCATTCACTCCTATTGCTGGAGAGGATTTAGGTTGGGGAGCAAGATGGAGACTCCAGGAAGTTCATTCCAGGCCATACCTGGAGAGTGCCATGGAGACTTCAACTAATAGTTCTGGAATATGGAGGAGAAAAAAAAAGTGTAGAAGGGAAATTTTCCTGGACCTGGAGTTAGAAGATCTGGATTCATGTCCTAGCCGCGCCTCTAATTAGCTGTGTGGCCTTCACTGATGACTACCTAAGCTTTTTTTTTTTTTTTAAGGTTTTCACAAAGTACTTCAGAAATATTCTCTCATTTGATCCTTATAACTCAGGGAGATTGATACTATTATTATATCCATTTTACAGATGAAAAAACTGAGGTAGATAGAGGTTAAGTGACTTGCTCAGGGTCATACAATTAGTAGGTATCTGAGACAGCATATGAATTCAAGTTCCCAGTTCTATCCACTGCACTATCTAGTTTGTCAAGTCTCTCTGGTTCTCTGATCCATCATTTAAAAATGAAAGGGCTGGGGTATTATCCTATGATTAGAGATTTTTTCTCTCATTTCAGAAAAGCTATCCAAGGTATTAGATTGAATAGCTTTGTCTTTTTTCAGTGCTTTTGGCATTGGCATTATTGGCCTTGCCCAGCTTTTAATAGATACTTCAAACAAAACTAAGAGCCCTTGATGATCTGGTTATTCATAGTCCATTCCTTCCCAGAAGGCTTGTCTCCCCCAGTGATTTACCTCAACTTCAAACCTGCAATCTTGGTTAACTGAGATGGACATAGAGGATTTGCCTCACTGATTTACATAAGTACTTGATGATTCTGTTTCTCTTGACCCCTAAAAGACTTAAAATCATGTGATTGAGATGTAGCCTCCTTCTTCAAAAAGCTAACCTTGGATTTGACATGGAAATGTCTCAATGAGAAAATGTCTGAGTCAAGCAAAACCTGTCATGTTCAATCTGTCCTTCCAGGGATCCAGAGGCACAAACTGGGAAGTTAATTACCTGGCAGAAATGATAGAAAGGAAAGGCCTCTTGTCCTTGGCAGACGCTTCTGTGGTTTTGACTCCATTGTCAATGATCATGCCAGCCTAGGGAGGAAAGAAATTTGGGGCATATTATATAAACTTTCGTATATAACACCTCTTCTCAACAAATGCTCCATGTAATTCCTCTTTCAGGAAGTTTTACCATCGTAATCAAGTGCTTAATCAAAGATTCCCAAGAAAGATGTAGGACATGACAATAATCTAAGACAATTCCAAAAGTCTCATGATAAAAAATTCTATCTACACCCAGAGAAAGAACTATGGAATCTGAATGGAGATTGAAGCACTCTATTTTCTTTTTTGTTGTTTTTTTCTTTCTCACGGTTTTCTCCTTTTGTTCTAATTCTTTTTTCACCACATGACTAATGTGGAAATATGTTTAATATGATCATACATGTGTAACCCATATCAGATTGAATGCTGTCTCGGGGAGGAGGGGATTTTGGGACTCAAAATCTTACGAAAATGAATGTGGAAAAGTAAAAATAAAATTTTTAAAAGGTGTAGAATATAAGATCTGAGAACTATGAGTACAGAAATATGGAAAAGGAAAAGGAGCACAGGATTAACTCCCCATCCAGACCCAAGGGTCTCTAAGACTTGCCTCCTCAAATGCAAAATGAAGGGACTAGACCAGGGAATCCCTAAGGTCACTTCCAGTTCTGATTAACCTATTATTGTAGGTACATGGTCTATAGAGATCTAATTAGAATGTCCATATTTCTAAATTTCATTTTATTTTCAGGTCTACATTCTCTATCATCTTCACCTTCCCAATTGAGAAAGCAAGAAAAACAAAACTCTTGTTATCTCAACTGCCAGTTTCTGTCTTCTTTTTAGGGCTCAATTTTAAAAATCACAGGGCCTATACCTATTGTATCTATTGGTTCACTAACCAGTATCTCTTTGATTCCCTTGCAATCTGTCTTCTTCCCACACAACTCTCCTGGAGTTGTTCTCTAAAAGGTCACAAATGGTCTTCTAACCACCAGATCTGATAGCTTTATATTTTATCTTTATCCTCTAAAACTTCTCTGGAGCATCAGGCACTTAGTGCAACCTCATCCTTCTTGAGAATATTTTTTTCTTGACTTCTATGACTTTTCCCTTTCTCTCAAGAGACCTACCACCTCCAGGCGGACCCTGCCTCCTTGCTTTCCTCTTGCTCCCTTCCCATATCCATTTTCCCAGGTGCCAGTGGTTGATCTGGATGGAGCCCACTTTTCCTTTATTTCACCCCCATTCTCAGCATGGTGGCAAGAATTACCACTAGTAGGGGCACCCTCTCCCTTTTTTGTCCAGACCCCATCCAGTTCACTTGATTGATCTTACAATTTGGTTGAGATGGGAAGCACCAATCTATTCCTTCTGGTGAGATGACGCTCCACCAAGTATTAAACATCTTCCCCACCACTACATCCTAAACTCCTCTGGGCCTTACCATCTGTCCTGCATCTATGCCATCTAGACACTTAGGCACTATCATCTGACCTAATGATGACACCTAAAGACCCGTGGTTTTGCCATTAGCTTTTACATTAGTCCCTTCATTGCTATTTCCACTGCCACAACCCTAATTCATACTCTTATTACCTCATAGGTAATCAACAATAGCTTCCCAATAGATCTTTCTGCCTCAAATCTCTCCTCTCTCCACTGTGTCCTATACCTTGACACCAGATGAATCTTTTTCTTTTTTTGCTAGGTTTTAATTGGCATTCCTGCCCAATGATACTAGCTAGCTTAGAAACTTGTGGTGGGTCCCCTTTGCCAACAGAATTTAGTACAAATGGCATTCAAAGACTTCTATAAGCTGACCCCAGTTTACCTTTCTAGACGTATCTCTTACAAATCTCCTATATTAAATTCATTCTTGAGGCAAACTTTTCTATTCAGGGTCCTAAAAATCAATCAGCACATATCCATTAAATACATAGTATGTGCCACAAGTTGTACTACATACTGAGAACACAAGTGAAAAAAAATCAAAACAGTTACTACCCTCAAGTAATTTATATTTTATTATTATTCTCATTTAATTCTATCTATCTCCTAGGGTCTTATTCAAATTCTTCATTCTATGAAGCTTCCACTAATTTCTCTAACCACAAGTAATTTCTCCCTTTTCTGAACCCCTACAGTACTTTGCTTATACCACCAATATGGATGGACCTTAAATGCTTTATTTGTATCTTGTATCATACTATCTCCTATGTGACTATAATCTTGTGGAAGGCATAGACCACATCTTAAGCATCTTTTGTGTTTTACACTCTGCCTTACACATAGTAGGCACTTAATACATTCTTGTGAAATGAATGAATGAGTAAATGATTATTTTTATAATTTAAAAATTACATTAAACTTAGAACAACTTTTAAAATTATTTTTAAAATTATTAGATCACAAAAATATTATCTGGCCAAAATATGTACTTGGCCCTTCCCATATTTCTAGCATCTCATTCTTCCTTTCCTGTAAAGAGGGGAAGAATGGGATGCTGGCACAAGAGAAGACATTCTTTTTAGATCTATACCTATATCTATCTGCAGAAAACACACACACACACACACACACACACACACACACAGAATTTCTCTAACAAATCTCCCCTCTGAAAATAATACCAAAAATCCATATTAAATAATGACCCAGATGTTTCTAAGTATTATCATTTCTTGTTATATTGACAAACATCTGGCTGGCTGATGATTTTGGTTTCCATCCAGCTGTTTAGGCTTCACAGGTATATTTATAGATTCTTATGAAACCAAAACAGACAAGAAGAGAGAAGAGAAAGATATGTATCCAATTTTGTTTCAGCTCACTCCCTTTAGGGGTAAGGGATATGGACCAGCACTTATTTCCATGGATGGCTTACAATATCCATCTCCATCAAATGAATCACGAAAAGGATCTCAAGACATTACTATTCCACAGAAGGAGAGGTGAGTCTCGTGCCAGCAAAAAGAAAAGACAAGCATCTTTTTCCTCATTTGCTTTCTACCCAAATGTTGAGCCTGGGATCAGCAGTTTTAAGTCCATAATTTTACATCTGTTTCATTCAAGAATAGCTAAAAAACTCTAGTAGGGAATGGTGGCACACTGGGACATCTCCAAAAAGGTCACCTTATTTTCATATACAAACTCAGGCAATAGAATTGTCATTGTCTGTGGAAGAAAATAAATTACTAGAATATCTCCTAAGTGGGTGAAAAAAAGCAAGAGTCGATGTGATTTGTTTAGCTGGGACAACTCTTTCTACTTCATGAAAACTTACCCTATAGTTGGAATGAGCCCGGTTGTTATAGAATTTCCCCAGTGGAATATGTTCTGAGTAGCCTGGGGAATACATTCCTTCTGAGGGACCCGTAGGTACGTGGTGAAAAATAAACCAAAACCCAGTCTCCTGTTGGGGGAGGAAGAAGAAGTAAAAGGAAAAATCCATATAAATGGTAGTTTCTAGGTCTATTAAATCAAATCAGGCAAAATATAGTAAAGAATGTTGAGCAAAGTGCAATGTATTTACAGTGCTCACACATACCCATGCCCATCCATCACAAACACACTTTCAGTTTTCTTTCTGGAGAGAAATACTAAAATTTCTTGAAGGAGGTATAATTTTCAGAGCCATCAAATCAATTAAACAGATCCATGGCTAACAATTTTTTGTATACAAAACAAGTAGCATTAATCTATGTCCTCAAACATAGCTGGGGAGGCTGTCTTATGCTATAAGAGTGTGGATGTGAACAAAAACCTAGCCGTGTAACCTTGGGCAAGTTACTTAACCCCAATTGCCCTAAAGGGCGGCTAGGTGGCACAGTGAGTAAGAGCACTGGCCTCGGAGTTGGGATGACCCGAGATCAGATCCGGCCTCAGAAAATGAGCACCCACGCATAAATAATGACTAGCCGTATAACCTTGAGCAAGTTACTTAACCCCAATTGCTTTAAAAAAAAAAAATTAAAAAAAAAAAAAAAAGAGTGTGGATGTGGTCCCTAAGACAATGAAGAATTCAGTGGGAGAATGACATCAGTAGTTTCTGATTTTAATGTATTATTCTTACTAAGTTGATGCAAAACTCAGCTGTTTTTAGCTTCTGAAGGGCTGTAAGTGTTTTTAACCATTATCTAAATTCAGCACTATAGGCCAACTACTGTAGTTACGGCTTTGAATTTAAAGCATCCTAGGCTTACCGTTTCTAAGGATATTATTCTAATTTCTACAAACTCTGGGGGATGCCTATTGCTTGAACTGAGTCAATGCAATCCTGGTCTGGAAACCTTCCTGAGGAGGAATGGTGCATGGATTTACAGCAGTGAGTGAGAAAAGAGTTAACTAAAGTTCAATCTTCTGAGATGTCTATGTCTCCAAAGAAGTGATCAGCTCTAACTCTCCTTAATCTTTTTCTTTTCCAGAGAAGAGGCTTTTATACTCACCTCAGAACCTGCCGCAGCACAATTCACAAGGTTGTTGTTGGGATTTGCCATCCAGAAGGTGGACACAGCACTATAAACATGAAAGAAGATTCAATTTGCATGCTGGAATGACAGTGAGCATTTCTATAGGCTATAAGAGCCTCTTATAGAAATAACCACATGTGAAAAAGCACCACATCTCTGTTTGAAAACTGTTCATTTTCACTCAAATACATTTTCATGTAAGAATTTAAAATGTTTAGAAGGAAAAAGAACCTAGACTTTTTGAGAAAGAATTCATTTGTGGTAGAGGTCCCTGAATGTTTAGGCAACTGTCTAGAGACCAGTCAAATCTATAAAACAAAATGAAATGAAATTATTCTGTCAAATAATAGGAATCCATAGGAAGAGAGGAAAATGTTAGCCCTCATAAGCTAGGAAACTTTCTTCTGATTGCAAAGAGACCATTAGGGGATTCTCTAGAAAGCTGGGGATATCAAGTAGCATTCTGTCTCTTCCAACTTGTGAACGTGTGGGAAGTGATGATCTTTTCCCCGCTAAAAGAAAGCTGTATGGAATACAGGAAAATCCTAGCAAAACAGAAAAAAAAAAAAAAACATTTTCTTCTTGAGCAGAGAAGATGCATGATTAGGCAGAATGAGTAAGGATTGATGGTGCAAATTAACACTTTCTCTGTGAAAAGCCATAATCAAGTAGTTTGGGGTATATTATGCCCTTTGAGGCAATGAAATCCTAACAGGCTGAAACCAGAGAGCTAGGGTTTAGGATAAGCCTTTGAAGATTTATGATGCAAACAAAAGATTCAGGATGACTTTTATATTTAGTCTTATTTGAGAAATATTATGCCGCAGTATTGACAATTTTAGTATTTCCTTAGTTACAAAAATGAATTCACTTAAATATTTTAAGAGAATAAAAGCAAGAGAGAGCTGAACTTTTTTGGCTTAAGTAATAGGCCAAATACATAATTAAAGCAATTAAATCCAGAGACTTTTTCACACTAGCAAGGAGCTTTAGAGAGGGAGGACTCTGGAACTAGCTATGGTTGCTATGGAAATGAGAGTAAGCTTTAACTTGATTGCTGAAAAGCAATGCTGGGGGTGGGGGGGGGGGTGTAATGCTGAATGGAAGGAAGCCAGCCCTATTTTATTTATATTGAGAGCTGAAGTTTGAAGTGGAAAGTAACCTTTAAGATGACCTTAGTCTAATCCCTCATATTTTACAGTTGAGGAAATTGAGGCCCAGAGATGATAAATTTCTTACTCAAGAAAAACAGAAACACCCTAGTAAATCTGAAATGTGGCCATTAATTCCCTGAGGATAAACCAGAAGATTTTAAATTACACATTGATTTGGGGAATATATTTGCTTTCTTTTGCCTCTGCTTCAAACAGTGTAAATGACAATGACATACTTTTCCCCATTTTCCTCCTTATTCTCCCCCCCCCCCCCCCACCCCACGAAGCACTACAGCATTGTTTTATTATAGTGGGAAGATGATTCTAGGTTCTGAAAGGTTCTGCCAGGGAAGCTATAAAAAAATGTCTGTCACCCGACTTATCCATAAATGTTGAGCCATTCATTACCAGAAGACTGGCCACTAGGTAATGAACTTTGGGGAGAGGGACGGGGTCAGCTGCTCATAAAACAATCCACTAAGGCATAGATGGTTTATGATCTTTGTCAGTGGGGGGAGTGTCCACCATTGACAAAATCCCAGATCTTCTGAAGTATCAGTGATATCACTTGACATTGCTCTAGTTTTCCCAAAAGTAGTTTTTAAATCGATTTCAGTAGAGCAGTGTTGCATGGTGAACAGATGATCAGCATCAGAATTAGGACTACCCAGGCCCTGCTTCTTTAATGAACACTAGTTGTGTGACCAAGAGTAAGTCCCTAAGCCTCTCTGTGCCCAAGATAATTAATTCTCTAAGGCTATAAATTACATTAAAATTGCTAATCTGCATTTGTGGACATTTTCACACCTGGGATTCCCTTTATGGAAGAACTCACAGTACTGGACCAAAAAATCTTTGCTTGAAGATTATTTCTTTTTTCTGTATTTTATAGGTAGGGTGGACAAAGCACATATATAGCTGAAGTCATACCACAAGTCAGAGACTTAAAGTTGGAAACAGAACTAAATGAATCCTCGGGGCCCTCAGTTGTAGAATTCGTTACTGTCTACTAAATCTTGTTGACTTCTTTTGACTTGTCTCTATCACTGAAGAGGTTTGTCACCTCTATCTTCTTAAGAAAAGAGGGCCTCTGGGCTGATGACTAGGGTCAAGGGTCTAAGTCAGGGGCTGTCAAGGATGGAATAGACCCATTTCCCCAATTTATTCTATAATATTTGTCTACATCTCATCATTGGTAAAGATCTTCATTCTTAATTATTTTGGGTGGGGAAGGGGCATTACTTATGAATGAAACTTCTCTTACTCACATTTCCCTCAGAGAAAGTAAAGTTTGAAATACAAATGTAAAATCACAGAAAGAGTTGATGGCTTAGACAAGCCTATCATTACAGGTCCTGGTCCTTTCACTCACAGCATTGCTTCTTTCACTCATACAATGCCTCTTATTAACACAGAATATAAAGAGAAGAGTAGAAAGAGAAGGAGCTTTGGAGTCAGAAGGCAAAGATTTGAATCTTTGGGCACCTATTTCCTTTATGAGCTGGAGCAAACTGCTTCACTTTTCTCGACCTTAATGACTTTATATAAAAGTTTTTGCCTTTTGGAGGGCAATTGGGGTTAAGTAACTTGCCCAAGGTCACATGGCTAGGTTTTTATTTGTGTGTGCGTTAAGTGTCTGAGGCCGGATCCGAACTCAGGTCCTTCTGACTCCAGGGCCAACACTCTACTCACTGTGCCACCTAGCTGCCCCTGACTTTATATTTTTAAGAGAGGTTTGGACCAGGAAACTTCTAAGGCAGGGGTGGGAAAACTGTGGCCTTGAGGTCACCTGACTCTCTAAGTCCTCAAGTGCAGCCCTTTGACTGGATTCAAACTTTAAGGGCCTCATGTGGCCACAGGTACCCCATCCCCTCTCTAAGGTTTCTTCTGTCTCTAAAAAACCATGACCTATAATCTTCATTGAGAAGCAACTAATTTTTTTCCATTTTCCTATCAGACAATTCTGTGAAGGAAGTGACTAAGAATTGAGGTCACTTAAGAGAATGATTTCATGCTTTCTTGGAGAATCTTGGGATAAATTTTAGCATTATCTCATTCTTTATGTACTTTTTTGTGGTGGTCAGAACAGAAATGATCTTCCTTTTCTTTAAACTTTGCCCTGGATAAGTCTTGAGCATTTATTTTTGGCCCACTGCAAGGAGAATGTCCAGCCCTGACAAGTGCCTCTACAATTGTGTCAAAAGGACTCATGTAATTTACTTCTTTCCAAACTGACCAATGAGACATGTGGACAGATTTGGATACAATCTGGAAGCATCAATTCTACCATCTGGCGCTGGTCTCTGCATGTTAATGGTGAGGAGCATTTTCATCCAGAATCATTGCTTTGCTTTTGAACTTCCCTGACAGATGGCAGGAGGTGACACTACAAAATCATTGGCAGAAATTTCTCGAAATGTGTCCAAATCACTCACCATCTTAGTAATCCACTACACCCATGACGATAGCCAGTAATTTCTTGATGTCAGTGATGTTTGGCTGTTACAAGGTTATCCGAACCTTGTTATACCATACACCCACCAATTCTTTTTGAACTATGTGTTGTTAGTTTTTGAATCAGAGAAATAATAAGTCAGATTCTCCCAGGATATGTTTTTCCATGAAAGGAAGTTAAGAGGATTGAGAAATTGCGTAACTTGTCTATGCCAGTAGGGGCCTTACTGTTCCAGTGGTTCCTCTGATAAACTTGGAAGGTGACTTGGAAATTATAGTCATATATGTGCTTTTCTCCATATCATTTATTTGTTCAACTTTTGAAGCCAGGTTCTCTCAGAGCAATCATAAAAAGATAATTTAGTATGTATAATTTAGAATCAAAAGGCCATGTAGTCCAAACCCCTAATTTTACAAATGAGGAAAATGATGCCCAGAGATGTTGTATCTTGCCCAAGGTCACATAGGCAGTAAGTAGCAAGTTGGGATTCAAACCCAGTTCCTCAAGACTCCAATGTGCTCTGACCACTGCATTGAGTTGCTTTCTTATAGCATGTTTCCTCCAAAAGCATAGCTTCTTTGGAAGTAAACTGGGTTCAGAGGGTTCTCCAAGTTCCCTTGCCCTCCTCCTCATGCTATTAGCTTAATTCCAGGGAGAAGATCATGTCTTATGAAACACTGGCTCTGACATTAGAGAGATGATCATATGAATAGTTCATAGAAAGCCATTGCAATTAACTTTTATTTGGAAAGCCACACAGAGGTTTAGGCCAAAACCAGATTAAATACAGCTATGAAAAGGAGTGTCGTGCTCAATCCCGTTGCTTGCTTTGCAAAAATTAATACTGGCATAAGTGATCCAATGGACCCTCGACATTTGGAATTCCAATTATAAAAATATATAATAGCATCTTGGATCTGGACAGGAAGTCTTGGTACATTATGGAATCAGGAAAGTTAGTTCTGACCTGGGAAGAGTCATTTGATTTAGAACAAAATGTTAAACACATAGGAAGTGCTTGATAAATACTCTTTGAACAATTCACCTTTTATATTTGTATTGTATTCTCAAGATGTCCCAAGACAAATCAGAAGATAATATCATATTTGGTGGTGGCTTTTATAATTGAATCGATTCATAAAATTTGGGTATCTCAGATACTTAAAGTGACAACCTTTTGGTTTAGGCTGAACTGGTCAAGTCTGTTATTAAACTAAATGTGGACCTGATAACTGATTGAATTCAGGATTTTCATCACTGGAAGGCACCTTCAAAGTTATTTTAGTTCATCTCCCTCATTACATAGATAGGGAAACTGAGGCTCAAAGGGATGAGTAATTAAGTCACACAGCTAGATGATGTTCAATAAATCTTAGGGGGTTGATTGAGTGGGGATTAGAACCTGATTTTTCTGATTTAAAAGTCACTACCCTTTCCATTCCACCATTAATTCTAATGAGTTGTACCATAATCCTGAAGAGAAGTGACAGAGTGCTGTGGTTTAGAATTAAATCACATGGTAGAAACTCTCTGTCCTATTTCCACTCCTTCCACCAGCTTCCCATGTGACCTTGGGCTTCAGTCTCTAAATGTGCTATTAATTGTACATTTTACAAGCAGCAAAGAAAGGCAAACAAAATCCCCAAATTTTAATGTCAGCTTCAGTCCGTGAGTCATAACATCTAATTATACAAACGTGAAATTACATGTTGTCAGGGGCGGCTAGGTGGCCGCAGTGAGTAAGAGCGCCGGCCTCGGAGTTGGGATGACCCGAGATCGAATCCGGCCTCAGAAAATGAGCACCCACACATAAATAATGACTAGCTGTGTAACCTTGAGCAAGTTACTTAACCCCAATTGCTTTAAAAAAAAAAAGAAATTACATGTTGTCTAATACGACATGAATGGATAAAGGAACTAATGAAGCATTTATTAAGCACTTGCTGTGTGCAAAGAAATAGAAGAGGAAGACAGTCTGTGCTCTCAGGGATCTCCCATTCTAATGGGGGAGAAAACCTAGGGAAGGCTTCTGTTGTAAGTCAGTTAGAAAAGCCCTATGGTCCTTACAGCGCAATGGCAAAGCAGAAGAATGTCATTAAATGATAAAAAGTGTATCACGTTGGATATGTTGGAAGAATCATAGATAATGAACACAGGTTCTTTGCTACATAATCTCAGAAATTTCTTTCCCATTCATAGCCCTAATACTTCAAGTTCTATTACCTTTATATGAAGGCTATATACAAAAGAAAATGGACAATGGCTTTGGACCTAATTGTGTTGTTATTTTGGTTAAATATGCATTTAGGATTCTGATAAATTCAGTCAGTATGCCTACAAATATTTACTTCAAACTATACAGACTTGCTTATACCTCTTAAGAGGGCAATCATGGTGGCCAGTGTGACCTCCCAAAAGTCATGTCACTTATGTTGTTTCAAGCCTGAGGTTTGAGTCAGCACTGTAGATACCAAAAGCTCTGAGGCCTTTTTTTTTTAAGGGTCTTACTTGCAATCCTGCCTGGGTTTGGGGATGTATCCAGGGTAGGAATCCTCTGTAATCATCCTGCACATTCTGCTGTCCCTATCAGAGGGGAGGAGGGTTCCAGACTTGACCAGCAGTCCAAGGCAGTGATCGAAGGTGTTCCTTTCCTCAGGTCCATCTTCAGTAAAGAAGCAGTGGCCCAGGGAGTCATACCCCACAACATCCTTAACCTTTAAGAATCAAGAAAAATGCAACATTTCATCTAGTATCCTTAGTCACCTACTCTTTGAGATTTTAATATTGTCATTAAGTGATAGAAAAAGACACAACACCTTGGCATTAACCAAGGCAAAGTATCTATCTGCAAGAAGGCAGCAAAATGACTCAGTTCTGTTCTGGAATGACTACATTTAGAGTATGATGCTTTGTTCTGGATACCATAATTTTTGGAAGCTAGATAATATCCAAAGGAGGGCAAATAGGATGATGAAGAATCTTTAGCCCATGATATATGAGGATTGGTTAATAGTACTAGGAATGTTTGGCCTGCAGAAGATTTGGGGGATGGGGTGGGAGAGCATGATTATTGTCTTCAAGTACTTAAATGGTAATCAGTTGGAATAGGAATAATACTTCTTCCTTTTGGTCCCAGAGCACAGAATCTGGGGAAGTTGGAAAGAAGCAAATTTAGACTTTATAATATAGTGGAATGTGGAAAGATCTTCTTCAAGAGGTAGGGAGGACCCCTCCATAAAAATCTTCAAATAGAGTCTGGATGAGTGCTTGGGCTATAGTGCTACAAGGGGGACTTTTCTGTAGGTATGAGTTAGAGTAGGTGTCTACTGAGGTCCCTTCTAAGTCATCTAAAACTGTGATATTTTTATACTAATCAATACATTTAAATTCCCATAAAGAACTAACTTCACTTGAGCCCAAGTAGCTCCAGTGGTAAATACATCTGTTACCCATTATAACCAGGCAACTACAACTGGTCCATTGTTGATCTGCCATGTCAAATAAATTGCAGATGGAAGCCTGTGAACATGGCACCTGGCAGATGGTCTTCCCTCTTTCCACTCCATCCCCTGCTCCCATTGGATCGCTGTTGCTTATGCTTTTGATTGGATTTCACGCTACTTGACTAAAAGGTGATTCACAGTACAGCAAGCTACCAAAAGATGCCGAAAAATGTTGCCTAGTTTCTGTCTGCAAGGGAAAGAATCTAGCCATGTGGTTTCCTAGCTGTGGTTGGGGAGAAGTGTAAGCTTGTGTCCACTGCGTGCCTTTTCTGATTATGTTCCTTCGTTTTGGTTTTACCTCTCAAGATCCTGGTCAAGCTCCTATCTTAAATGAGAGACTATTTATAAAGTACTTAGCACAGGCCTGGCACATAGGAGGCTCTATATAAATGCTTGTCTCTCCCTTGCTCCCATCTCCCTTCCTTTACAAAGGTTGTCTTGACTCACCTAGTCAGATATAATTTTTCCTTTTTCTATAGACTCCACATTTTAAACTCCTTTTCAGCTCTTATCTCATTGTATATTGTATGATTTTTTTGCACATTTCTTACTTCCCCAGGGACACTATCAGCTAAATGAGAGTAAGGAAAGTGTCTTATCCACCTTTATAGCCTTCATAGAGCAGAGAACTTGTGAATATAAAACAAAGATGGATGATGCAGGGCGTGGCACACAGTAAACACTAAATAAATGCTTTTCCACTCATTCCTTCTCATTCCCTAGGAGGTTTAAATTTAATTCTATTTGGAAACTGGTGAAAATCATTGAAGGAATGGTCATTTCTTTGTTTATCCTCTACTCCCCCTTTGTAGTAGATAAAGAAAAAGAAAAGTAATACTTTCTTTCTGATATTTTAAAAACTATTCAAAATAGGGTATTTTGGGGGTGGCTAGGTGGTGCAGTGAATAGAGCATGGCCCTGGAGTCAGGAGGACCTGAGTTCAAATCCAGCCTCAGACACTTAACACTTATTAGCTGTGTGACCTTGGGCAAGTCACTTAACCCTAATTACCCTCCAAAAAGAAAAAAAAATTGGGTATTTTTACATGTAGGGGTGTGCTGGTACCACTTTTAAGATACCTATATTATTGTGTTCTTTTTTTTCCTTTTGGAGGGCAATTGGGGTTAAGTAACTTGCCCAAAGTCACAAGGCTGGGTTTTTGTTTGTGTGTGCGTTAAGTGTCTGAGGCCAGATCTGAATTCAGGTTCTTCTGACTCCAGGGCTGACGCTCTACTCACTGAGCCACCTAGCCATCCCTATTAATGTGTTCTTAATTCTAGACAGTCAACAAAACAATAAATCAAGTCCTGATTTGTATTGATGACCTAAATGCTCATACTGAAAATTTAACAGTTGACTTTCCTGACTTGGTTCTCCAAAATTATAGGTAATCAGATTAAAATGTAATTGGAAAATGTTTAACAAAATAAATTAAAATACAATACAACATAGATAATGTTAGTTTATGGTTTTCCAAGTCAATATGCAATACAGGAAGGACAGCGCAACCCCTTCAATTTCCCCAGAAAGGTGAAGAGATCCATTCAATATTACAAAGTTAGTTATTATAATGATTAAGAAATTAATGTAAGGGCTATTCAGAGAAAAGCCAGGAAACAGAAAAGATGAAGAAAAATGCTGACGCAGCTCAGACGATAACTATATTCTGGAGGCTTAGAGTGGTATGTACAAATTGAGAAGAGTGAAAGTCATTGCAGAGAGCAGAGTGAGCAGGGTTTAGAAAAGTATCTCAGCTGCTAGACTCATTTGGTTATTGTGATTCACAAAGAGGATTCTATGATCTAAGATCCAGGGCCTCTCAGAGACCACAGGAGAAAGAAAACTTCCTAGTAGTTAGACAGAAGAGCATAAAGTTAAACTGAAGAGACATTGTTAGTGGAAAAGTCATGTGTATCCAGTAGGGCTGGGGAGATGGGGAGCCTGAGTCAGAATTTGTTTTCATAGTAATAGTCTTCATTTGAGATGGTGTCAATAATTCTTGATTGCAATTCAGAGGCAATATCTACAGGCTTTGGCCACTCTGGGTCCTGGAGGAAAGCTAGGAAAGACAGCTTGATTTGTGATCAGACCAAATTTTCAGTTCAGCATCCATGTCTTTAGCTCACTGAATCTCACATAGGTGCTTAAACAATGCTTGTTGACTGACAGGCTGAAGGGAATTCTTGCTCATAGAAGTCAGATCATAGATTTAGAGCTTATGAGATCTCAATGGTTGTTTAATCTAACCTCTTTATTTTACTGATGAAGAAAACAAGACTCAGAAAGAGGTGATTTGCCAAAAATTACAGGTAGTGACTAACAGAATTAGCATTTGAACCCAGGACCACTGACTCTCCAAACCAGCACTCTTTCCACACTGCTTTGAAGCTTCCTTCTTATTCTCCAGTCTGCAATTCTTCAGTAGATAGAACTCTGACCTAGAAATCCACAGATATAAGTTCCAATTTCTGCTTTAATATTCCCCAAGAGAGACAAATTTTTTTCATTTGCCCGAATCTGAGTTCTCAATTCTGCAAAAATGAGGCAGGTTGTATCCCTAAGATTCCTTCTCCTCTCATTTCTGTCACCTGACCCAATAGCTCCTAATTATATTTCTGTTACAAGGCATAATCATTTGTTTTAATATGCATTCTCTTGATTAATTTCACTAATAACCAGAAGGAAATGAAAATATATCTCACTTCTCAGAGGAAACAACAGGGCATAATGAAAAGAGTTCTGGATTTGGAGTCAAAGGACTTGAATTCAAATCTTGGGCTGGTTATATAATCCTTATGTGATCTTGGACAAGTCACATAACTGCTCCGGAGTCTTAGCTTCTTCATTTATAAAATGAGGAAGTTAGACTAACGATTCTATGTTTCCTTTCAGTTCTACATCTATGGATTTGAATCTGCTCTTGTATTTTACTATAGCGACACAATAGCCAGGGGCTTTCTAGTGTTGATCCTTTTAGTCAGTCCATAAACTCTTAAGCTAACAAATGTTTATTCTTTTCAATGGGAAGCATAAACAGAATTCTGATTCATGAATTTACTAATTGTTTCCCCACTGAGAGGGATATTGGCTTTAAAGAATAACTAGGAGAATAAGTACATTTGGAAACAAATTTCTAATTCAAACCAAGAAAGTTGTTTGGGAAAGCTAGCTTTTTCCAACATTTGTGCTCACAAGCTTGGTTGCAGAGAAAGTCTCACATGAGAAAGACAACACTGTTTCTTATTAGTATGCTATTGTCCATTTGAGAATTACTTCAATTCCAGCTCCTGGCATGTAGGTAGGAAAAAAGACTTACACAATCCTGGTGGAATGTGCTATATACTTTAATATCAGAGTAGAGTATATTGTACAGGAGACCTGAATTGATTTCTTGACTGCTCTCAACATAGGAGGGAGTTTTCAAAATGGTGATGTTCTTAAATAAGAAGTACAAACCCAAAGGAAAAAATACTAAGTGTAAAATGGGGCAGATGATCCCAATTCCTAAGGCAACTTTCCAAAATTTAGAACTCTCTGCTGGTAATGGAGCCCTCACTCGTCCCAAAGGGTAAGGCACCAGACAGAGGAAACTTAAGAACTCTTCCCAGGGTGTGGTTGCTGGGTATTTACTATTGGATAACAACACCAAAACGGCATTCTCTTTTCATCAGCCCCATCATTCTGTCTGTATTTCATTGCTGCTGTTTTGGCTGAAGGAGCTGGTTTCTTGTGGCATTTCAAAGTTATGGTACAGTAAGTTGAATTTCACTAGGAAGTGCCATAAAGGTCTACAGTTTCCAAATATAAGCCCATGGGTTTTTCTGGTGCTCAGAAAATGCCAAAAGCTGAGTATTTGAATTGGCATGAATCCTGTGTGAAAGTCAGGAAGATTTCCTGAGGATAGGCTAAAATCATCATCTCTTCTGAGCTATACTCACACATAAGTGAATCTATGCTTGCACTACTCACAATGCCCCTGAAAGATGGCATCCTGTTATTCAGGAAATTTCTGTCTCATAGACCAGCTTTCTATCCACTATGCCATGACTTCTCTGTTTTAAAGAAAAATATTATTTCTTTAAAACACATTTTAAGGTAATAGAATTTTAAAATAGAGGTAAGATCATTTCATTCTAAAAACAGCAATAAATTGGAAAAAAATTAAGCAAAGAGAAAATAGTTTGTTGCTAGCATACTTATAGGCCTTGAGTCTTTCTCTAGCTGATCATCCCTTTTTGGCCTTACTTGACTCTTTAGCCACTCTGAATTCAATGATAGATTATTATTTTTTTTTGTTGTGTTCTCACTAGCAACCTAGAATTGTTTACCCTTTAACTTTGTCATAGCTGTCAGTTTGCAACCCTAAGTAATTTCTACTATCCTTCTTTTCTGCTCTACTTCTGGGTCTCTGAGAGTTGGCAAAGAAACTCACAAAATTCTACTGATAAAGGGCATTACAAAGTTACATGAAATGTAATTTTGATTGGGCCTTTACTGCTATTTAGCAATTCTTTTTATTAATCTCTTATTCAATCCCTACAGCATTCCCCAAGACAACTGTTTCAAATCTTTTCTACTATCCTTAATACTTCAGATCTCCTTTACTCCCAAGAAATGTCCGTGCATAATACTTTATTGAAGATATCAAGCCCATTTCACATAAGCGCCATCAACTCTGCCCCTCAAAACTTATTTTTGTCACCCATACTACATCTTCTCTCTTCTAACTCAGATGCAAAAGTGTCTCTCTTAATTTCATAGACTAATCTGTGCCATTGATCTTATTCTTTTCTATATCTTCAAGGACCTTGTTTCATCAATAATACTCTTTCTTTTAACTTCATTCTCTATATCCCCAATGCTCATCCCCTGTCCATTTTTCGTTAAAAAAAAAAAAAAACAGCACTCCCCCCATTGTTATGTCTAAAGTTTAAAAACAAACCCTTAGAGTAATGCCAGAACACGTCATATCAGAAATGCAGGCAAAGCTGACTGAAATTCCTTCTCATTATAGCCTTTACTGAAATGTTGTTCCAGGACTGAAACTATCAGTTATGGTACTTGGGGAAAGCAGTATGAAATATGGTCTCAAATCAACTTTAAAGACAAATTCAGTTGAGTAGTGAGAGATACTCTCACCTTGTGGAGAAATAGAGAACCACAAGGAGTCATTACAATGGCAGATACCCCAGGACATGAGGCTGCTTCTGGTGAAATAAATGGAAAAGGAAGAAAATGGGGGCAAGCTAGGGAGAAATTCATGGGGGATGGAGTAAATGGGAAAGGCTTCATTTTAAAACTAACAGTTTCTTATTTTAACTTTTTTTGCACTTAACAGTATTTTATTTTTTCCAATTACATGTAAAGATAGTTTTCAACATTAATTTTTGAGATTTTGAATTCCAAATTTTTCTTCCTCCCTCTCTACCTTCCTCCCCTCCCCAAGACAGCAAATAATCTGATAAAAGCTATACATGTACTACCATGTTAATCATATTTCCACATTAGTCATGTTGTGAAAGAATCAGAAAAAGGGAAAAATCACAAGAAAGAAAAAACAAAAACCAAAAAAGTGAAAGTAGTATGTTTGGATTTGCATTCAGACACCGTAGTTTTTTCTCTGGATGTGGATAGCATTTTCTAGCTTTGGAATTGTCTTGGTATTGCTGAGAAGAGTAAATCTATCATAGTTGATCGTTGCACAATGTTGCCATTTAACTTTATTTTTGCTAAGTGTTAAGCTCAATTTTTTTCTGTTATGGTTAAGTGACTTGTCCTGGGTCACAAAGGGTATGGCTCTAAGGCAGAATTTGAACTCAGGTCTTCCTGATTCCAAGTCTATAGTGCTTTCTACCTCATTACCTATGTGAACAACCCATGCCAGCAAAAGGCATGAAAATGAATTTGCCTAATCAAATATATGGTCCATTAACAGTTCTTTCTCTTTAAATAATTCTGATAATACCACTTAACTGCTTAGTTCAATGTTATCTGCTACCTTTGTGTTGAACTACCCAGGTACACTTAGTTTTGGCATAACCATTATAATCCTTAACCTTTATAATAATAATAACCATTCTAATCCTTAAGTTTATCCTCCCCCATAGCCCCAGCTACTATTCCATTACTCTCCTCCATTTGGGTGACTCGAGTATTTGACTTGCTATTGCCTGAACGTTCTTCTCTTCCTCATAAGCTATTTGATTTAAGTGTTGTGAAATGTCTTTTTTCTTCTACTAGATCAATACGTACCTGCCTTCAAGAATCAGGAAGTGATTCTTGGTGGCATTCATGGCTAAGTTCTATAAAAAGATACACCAAAATTCTAAAAAGATCAGCCTATACCCAATGACTCTCTTCCTCCCAGCTCACTCACCTCTCAACTCCTTGCAATTTGGTTTCTGCTCTTAGAACTTACTAAAATTGGAAGTCTACCCACCAGTCACTTCCTTTTTTTTTCTTTAAAGCAATTGGGGTTAAGTAACTTGCTCAAGGTTACACGGCTAGTCATTATTTATGTGTGGGTGCTCATTCTCTGAGGCTGGAACCGATCCCGGGTCCTCCTGACTCCGGGGCCAGCGACTGTGCCACCTAGCCGCCCCCACCAGTCACTTCCTAATCATCAAATTCAATAGATTTTTATCAGTTGGGATTTTTCTTAATTTCCTTGCAGCATTTGATATGCAGCCTGTATGTGGAATGTCTTATAGACTCCCAACCCTCTCCCTATCTCCTCTTGTTGAAATCCATCCTATTCTTTAAGGCCCAGCTCGAATGCCACCTTTTGTGATTAATGCCATCTCCCTACCCAGCAGAAAATTATCTCTCCCTTTTTTGACTTATCCAAGCACTCAGTTCCTATTTCTCTTAGGCTCTTATTTTTTAGAAGTAATGAATTATGAATTCAACAATAAGATCAAGAAGTAAGTTTGACATTTACAACTAACTTTTGTGAGTAACCTTGAACCTACATCTTGTGCACTTTGGAAGTTCTATTTATTGTGTAGATCTATTAGAGTGTATGCCCCTTGGGGCAAGCACTGTATTTCATTGTGCTAGTATTTCATTGCACCTAGTACAGGGTCCTGCACTTAGTAGGCACTTAATTATTATGGCTGAGAAGTTCATTGTGGTACTGCTACAAAGGAAAACTTATTCTCATAAGCCTAAAGATTATGGCATTTGGTATATCTTAGTTCCCTATCAGACAAGTAGATGCTAATGCACAGGAGTTCTGCCTGATTTCCTTTGCAATGTGACCAGCAGTTGGTTCTGCCACAGTGGCCCTCCCCAAGAAATCTCAGCACAGGGAAAAATGGCATTTCACAGCACTCAACTCAAACAAGGCTCCAGCTTATGCTGGGAAACAGAATATCCAGACAACAGCAAATTAGATACTGAGGGTCACCAGGGACATGTCAGCACTTACCAATTTAAGTGGCTGAATGGTCTTTGGTATAAGATGGCAATCAGCAATGCCTGATTTCAACTTGCAGTTTAGCCAATGACTTTTTTTTTCAAGTCTGTAATTAATCATCACTTCTCTAGGGACCTAGATTTCCATTCTCTGAACTAAGGGTAGGCTCATCTCTCCCCACCCCTACCCCCCAAGACTATGAAGATTATGTAAGTGCCTGGAAGATAATTAATACCACACCCATAGTAAAGATTTTTTAAATAACAGTTGACTTTTATATAGTGCTTGGAGGTTTGCAAGCATTGTATGTTTGAATATTTAATCTAGGATCATTGATTTTGAGTCTGAAGGAACCTTATAAGGCCATCTAGTCCAAGCCCCTTATTTTACAAATGAGGAAACTGAGACCAAGAGAAGTTTGGTGACCTTACTGAGGTCATGTGGGGGAGCAAGGAATTTGATCCTAGGTCCTTTGATTCTATTCTTCCCACTGTTTCATTATTCTTCCTCATTTTATATCTCATTCTTAGTACTTAACTTTTAATTGGTTGGGAATCAAATATAATAGAGAAGGGACAAGGCAATTATTTCAGTCTGGGTTCCTTTCCCTGAGGAGTGAAGTAGAGCTATGTTGACAGAAATCATCAGACTGCTGTCTGTAAGCACTGAGCACCCAAGAAATAGGCATGCTTTCTTATCTGGCTTACTTCTGATTGGTATATACATAAGTGCTTGGGGTTTTCTTGCTTTGGATTGGTGCATTTATAAAATGTGTCTGAATGGCTTGTTTACTCTGGCATATAAAAGAATGTTCTCCAGAGGGGGAGGGCAGTGAGTCACTCTGTCAATTAGTCTGTAGTCCTGGCACAGATGGCCAGTTCCTGGTTAGGCTTTGTGTGTGCTGTGGAATGTCGTCAAATAGGGACAAAGATGATCCAAGGTGGCTATGTCACAGTCTGGCCCAAGTCCTCACTGTATTCTTTGCTTTCATATCAAGAGATTTAAATTAGGTTAAGTTCCCTACAATCATGAGCTAGGTCTCTCCTCTGAATCCAGTATGCTAATTGTTACAGAATAAATGACTCATAGAATCTTTGAATTACGGAATTTTAGAATTGCAAGGGATCTTAGAAAGATGGCAACTGCTTGAGTCCACAGTGATGTCAGCATAGCAGAGCAAGGAGTAGGGTGGAGGTGGGGTGGAACTGGAGGCCTCAGGGATCATTGTCATGGCTGGGGAAGTTGTGTGGGACAAACCTTCATAACTTGGGTGCCCAATGTTCTCTTCATAAGGTTATCCTGTCTTATTCTGTGCTGAATGATTTTCCCTTTCACTTTAGACCATTGCTCTGAATTTCTTGTGTCTCATGTCTGACTGTCTGTGTTTAATCTCTGGCTTGACCCAGCATGGCCTTCCATTTGCCCTTTCAGATCATAACTTGGACCTTCATCCTTAGAGGGGAGGGTTGATCTCTCATGCCCTCTGCATTGCTCCTAATTGCCAGCATGAACCAGTCCTATCTCCACAGGAAGCAGAATTAGATAGCAGTGTTTTAAACACTCTAGTGAGTAAATTCTCCAGCTATCATTTCTTACCAATAAGCCATTGGAGCCATGGACCGTGACACAGCGGGAGAAAGTATGGTGGATGGAGAGGTCTTTCACGTAAGTTGGTGGGTCATAGCCTCCCTTTTCATCCACATCGCCAGCCAGGTGGAAGTGGATTGGATACTGCCCCATGAGCTGCTGACCCATATGTTTCAGTTCAACACCTTCAAGATGAGCTGCCTTAAAACCAGGTCCAAACTGGAAGCAGAAAAGACAGGTCAGCAAATATCCTTGAAACATTTGTGATCTATTAAGACATCCAAAAAGAAAAAAAAAGACCTGGCAGTGGATGAAATTCTAGTCGATGCTTATTGTTATAAGCAGTACCTTTTTCCCCTCTCAAAGCCCTCCATCAATCCCCATTCTGGTTTCCCTAGGCTGTGAAAACAGGGACTGACTTTTGTCTTTCTCTATATCCCATAGTGCTTGGCACATAGTAGGTGCTCAATAAATGCTTGTTAACTAGACTTGACTTGGAACTTGATCATTTTTCCTTTTGTCTTTTTTTTAGAGATCATAAATGCATGTGGAACACAGGTTCTCATACCTGGTCCCAGTAACCAGTGACATTCTGTGAGGAGATGATGACAATTATATGTTAGATCGACTCTATCTCATTCTATTTCGTAGCATTGCTGTTGTAGCAAGTGCATATATCTTATTTCCTTTACTAGACAATGAACTCCTAGAAGATAAAAAACTTATTTACCTTTGCATCTCTGTCAATGTCTACCTAATATAGTGAACTGTACTATAGGCAGCCAGGTGGTGCAGAGGATAGAGCATAGAGGATAAGGCCTAGAATCTCAAAGACTTGAGTTCAAATCCAGTCTCAGACACTTCCTAGTTACATGACCCTGGAAAACTCACTTAACCTATTTCTGCCTCAGTTTTCTTACTTGTGAATTGGGAATAATAACAGCATAACAGTAGAGTTGTTGTGAGAATTAAAAGAGACCATAATTGTAAAGCACTTAGCATAGTGTCTGGCACATAGTAAGCACTATACAAATGTTAGTTATTGTTATGGTCGTTTTTATTATTATTCTTATTTTTAAAAAAATAGACCTGTGATTTCGTTGGTGAAGGCAGCTCTCTGTGAAGAAGCTTCCTCTACAAAGGCCTTTCCAACAACAAATTAATAGTGTAAGATCTTGGAGGGTTGCCTAGTGCATTGAGAGATTAAATGACTCACTTGAAGGTCCCATAGTCAATATTGTAGAGACTAGACAAAAACCCAGGTCTTCCTGACTTCCAGGTTGACTCTTTATCCATGGTACCAACAATGTCACTCCCAATCATATGGGGTATTCCAAAAAAATCTGAGTGCAGTTTGAAGTTATTACAAGACATGTACAAAGCAGTATGGGAGATGAATGAATAATTAGGGGATGAAGAAAGGCACTGAAGACAATCAGGAATTCCAAGAGGAGAAGGTGAGAAAGAATATTACAAGCAGGAGGGACAGCCTATTCAAAGGCATGGAGGTGGGAGATGAAAGATTGTGTATAGGAAAAATCAAGTAGTCCAGTTTGGCTAAAGAATAACATATGTGCAGGGGAGTTCAGTGCATAAAAATCATTGCAAAACAATGGCACAGACTAATATTCCACCATAGCTAAGCCAGTCATGATTGGTACACACATACCTTGATATGCCCGCCAAAGGTATCAAAATCAAAGAAGCTGCAGATCTGGTTTTTATAGGGATAGCATTTTCTCTCTGTCTCTCCCATGATCAGAATGTTCCGGCTCAGAAGTCCCACTTCAGCTCTCATGTCCACACCATCTATTTCTTCCCCAATATGGAGATACATTGGTTTTCCTGTGGAAAGAATGGCCATGCCCAGTTTCATTCTCTACCATGAAGGCAGCAAGAGTTACTGGATGGCAAGCTGGCTTCCAGGCTTATCATTCAATTAAAATCAATCTCCCCAAAGTTACTAATGATGTCTTAATTGCCAAATCTGATAACCATTTCTCAATCCTTATCTTTCTCAATCTCCCCTGCAGCATGCATTGGACATGTTGACCACTCTTTCCTCCTAGATGCTCTCTTCTCTCAGGGTTTTCATTACATTATTCTCACTTGATTGTCCTCCTACCTGTCTGAATGATCCCTCTTAGTTTCCTTTACTGGATCATTATCTGTATCATGTCCTCTAACTGTGGGTATACCCCAAAGTTCTGTCCTAGACCCGTGTCAATTCTCTCTCTATCCACTTTCACTTGTGACCTCATCAACTCCCATAGTTGAAGCATCATTTCTATAAAGATGATTCCCAAATTTATATCTAGCCATAGGAATTCTTCTGAGTGTCATTCTTCTCCAGCTCTCATATTTCAAAATGGAGGTTCCATAGGTATCTCAAATGCAACATATCCCAAACAGAACTTGTTCTCTTTTGCTCCAAACCTACCTGTCTTGAAAATTTCCCTGTTTCTGAGCTGGGCACCAACACACCTATAGGCATTCAGGCTTGCAACCTTGACATTATCCTTGATTTTTCTCCTTTTTTCATCTTGCATATCCAATCAGTTGTCAAATCTTGTTTTGTACCCACACGTCACTTTTCATCTATCCTTCTCCCTACTCACACAGTCGCTACCATAATTCAGACCTTTATCACCTCCTGACGGACTATTACAATAATCTTCTAATTGGCTCCAAGTCTCTCCCCACTTCAGTTTATCTTCCACATAGCTACCAAAGTTTTTCTTGAAGTGCGGATCACTACCCTATCCAATAAACTCCAATGGATCCCTATGGCCTCTAGAATTTAAAAAAAATCCTCCTTTGTTTGGTTATTAAAGTCTTCCACAACCTGCCCCATCTACCACTAAAACCTTATTGTACATTTCTTCTCATCCTACTGTCTAGCCACACCATCCTGCTCCTCACTCAGCTCAGAGGATGGTCCATCTTTCATCTCCTTATGTTTCCCTGGCTGTCCTCTAATGTCTAGAGTGAGTTCTTCCCTCACCCCCACCTCTCAGAATCCCATACTTCTTTTAAAACCCTATTTAAATGCTACTTTCTATAGTAAAACTGGTCTGATCCCTTCCCACCCTAGCTTCTAGTGCCCTCTCACACCTGAATTTGTCTTCTGCTCCTTTTGTATTTATTTTATGTTCATATTTATATACAGGCCTTCTCCCCTACCACAGTAGGTTCCATGAGGGTGAGGATTATCTCTTTTATTGTCTGATGCCTAGCACAGTACCTGGGGGAAACACATCACTCCCAGAGTCATAGAATAATGAAGCTGGAAAGAACTTTGAAAATCATGAATCCAATCCTCCTCTTTGATGGTTCGGAAGACTGGACCACCTGTAGAGGGTTAACCAACTTCACCAAATAACACAGCCAGTGAGTGAGAGAGCCAGGACTGGGCCTGAGCCTCGTGGCTCATGCCTTTCCTACTACATCTAACAGACACCTACAGTGTCTCCTCCCTGGTTTGCTATCCTATGAGATGAGTGGGAAGTCAGTTCTACAGACCACACCATTCCATTAAAAGCAGATTATAGAGTCACTGAGTAAACACTTTATCTGTATAGTGAGTTTATAGCTAACATAGGCAAGAATGTTATTAGACTCATAGCTGTCAATAACAAAAGCCTCCAAATCTTAGGATGGTTAATGCATGTGGTTGGGAAATGGCTCTTCCAAATATCCAGTGGGTTTTGGGGGGAAGGAGGGGGAAGGAGTGGATGATGGGGTCTAGATGGGTGATTTCATCAGTGTAGGAAACTCCCTGTATGGATATACCCCTTATGCATTGATGCAGATGGGCAACCAGTCTATAATATAAAGTCTCTAGGAGCTGTCCAAGACATTAAGAAGTTAAATAATTTACTCATGGTCACAGAGCTAAGCCTATGTCAAAGGCAGGACTGAAACTTAGGTATTTCAGACCACAAAGGAGGTACCCAGAGGCATGATGAGTCTTCTTTTCTCAGAAGCAATAGAGGCATGAAATACTGGTTGAGAAACAGTTGTTCTCTCTTTAGGAGATTTTGTTTGAGTCTAGAGGAACATTAGGGAATAACAGACAGCTTCTGGTCTCCATAACTACATTCCTATGGAAATTGTAAAATTTAAATTTAACAAAAGAAAAAAGTTCCCAATATTTAGAGCTGTAAGGAATCTTAGAAGTTAGAAGTCATCTAGACCAAATCCTTTTTGAACAATTAATAGGAGCAGCACCTAAGGTGATTAGGGCTAGGCTTTAAATATTAAGCATTTAGAGACAAAAGCTATCTCGGGAAGGCTAGGAACAAGCTCCCTTGCTCTGGACACTCAGCAGGACTAACCAGTAGGAAGGGCTTTTGCGAGCAAGCAGACTTAAACTCTTTCCTTTTCACATAATATTAACTGAAGTTTAAAGGCAACAATGACATGATCCAAAGAGGGCTAGTCTTAGAGTTGAGAATTCTAATCCTACCTCAGATACTTAATAACCTTGTGAATCTGGACATTCTATTTAACCACTCTGAACCCCCAGGCTTTTCATCTAGAAAATGGTGATAATGACCCTGCAGTATTTACTTCATGAGGTCATTGTGAGACTTCAATGAGATCAAGTCCACAAAGCATTTTATAAACCTTAAAGCTTACAAATGTGAACCGTTATTATAAGACTATGGCTTTAAGGTTTATAACATGCTAGTGACTTTTTTTGTGGGGGTGAAGAATTAGCAATTAAAGAGATGCCCATCAAATGGGGAATGGCTGAACAAATTGTGGTAAATGACTATGAGGAAAACTACTGTGCTATAAGAAATGATGGGCAGAATGTTCTCAGCAAAACCTGAAAAGACTTAAATGAACTGATGCAGAGTGAAGTGAGCAGAACCAGGAGAATGCTGTATATAGTAACAGCAATGATATACAATGATCAATTGTGAATGACTTAGCTATCCCGGCAATACAATGATCCAAGACAATTTTGAAGAACCTCTGATGAAAATGCTATTTACCTCTAGAAAAAAAAATTGATGGAATCTGAATGTAGATTGAAGCATACTGTTATTTTACTTTTTCTTTATTTTGCTTGATTTTTTTGGTTTGTGCTTTCTTTCACAACATGACTAATATGGAAATGTGTTTTGTATGACTGTACTTGTATAATCTATATTAAATTACTTTCCTTCTCAATGGTGGTGGAGGAACAGAAGGGTGAGAGAGAATTTGGAACTCAAAATTCTAAAAACAGAGGTTAAAATGTGTTTTACATGTAATTGGGAAAAACAAAATATTCAAATTTTCCAATAAAAAAATTTACAAAAGTTATACACACAATGCCATTTAACCCTTCCAACAACCCTAAGGAATAGGGATTATTATTATCCCATTTTACAATCAAAGAAACTGAGATTCAGAGAGTGACTTTTCCAGGATCACACTGCTACTAAGCCTGTGAGGTAGGATTCAAACTGAGGTCTTCCCATCTCAATGGCCAACCATACTACCTATGTTCCTTAACTTTCACATGCAGAACAATCTTCCACTCAGAGAATATGCTAGTGCCCACAAAATAATACCATATCTATAATTATGTTTCAAGACATTTTCTCATTCCCTTGCTACCACTGACCTTACCCATGGGCATAGTTGTACCATCAGGGTTAAGCAATTAAAACTGGAGTACATCTTGTGAGCTTGTAGTATCACGAAGGCCATAACAAATTCCAAACTAGTGTGTGTTCAAATTAATACCAGCCCAGATCAGGAAAGCCATAGCATCAGTAAGAATGCTAACAATGTGCCTAAAGAGATTCTAAATATAGGCCAAGTGATGTTTTTCATTTTACAGACTCAGTAAGAAAGGAGATGCAGGGGATTCCTTAAAGTTCATTGTTCAGGGAAATCAACTTGGCTCATTATTAAGCCTAAAAAATATCCTGTTGGAATTACTCTTTAAAAAAATCTCAGGCTTAAACAAAATGAACTTTCCAAAGCATTTGTTACCTGAGGGAAATTCTGACCTCTCTGGCCAACTGAGCTTTTTGGTCTCAGAAGTGGGTGTTTATGTATAAAAGGAAAAAACAAGTCACCTCATATGGCAATAGAATTAATGGCAGACATCAGAGGTGTTTCTTCTTTGTACCCACTGAGCCTTCTGACATCCCTCAGAGGAACAGCCCTGAAGCTGGGTTATGAGGAAGAATTTTTGTGCTCTACCCTTTAGCAAAGGTAGAGTTCATTCAGTTTTTTTCCCTACATTCCCTTCCTCCTACCTCACCTCTACCTCAGTTACAATTCAGATCCCCTGAAGCTAGTTTCTTTTTAATCAAAAGGGGTGGAAGCACAGTCTGCTCAAGATGTCCAGTAGGACATGTCCAGTTGGAAAGTGTTGGCAAGGGAAAGTTTCCATGAGCAGTATTCTCATAAACACTCAGGCTTTCCTTTTCCTATGGGTCTTAAAGGTCATGAGGATTATACCACTGACACCTATGAGGGATACACAGGAAGAGAGACTGGAAGAGAACAAAGTTGCCCAAGCATTCAAAAAGGTGGCAGTGGGAGGAGAATTTTTTTTTAATTTTTTCCTCAGCCAGAACTTCTTTGCTTGCCAGGAGGGAGAAAGGATGCAGGGGTTGGAATGAAAAATAAGGTCTTTCCTTGGAGGAATTATAAGCAGGTTTGTTCTGCAAGTGGGAAGATAAAATTTCTGCTAATGTGAAGGATATCAAAGATATATCAAGTTCCATGAACCAGAGAATATTATGTAAATGTTGATTCTAGGGAGGAGACCCTACTTTTTTTTTTAGGGTCAAAGTTTAGGCCAAAATGGAGTTAGTAGCCTGAAATCTTCATCCTGACTATGTCACTAACTCATTCCCTTCTCAAACTCCTTAGCTATTTTCCAATTGCTAAGACCTTTTATGGACTGCTTGAAAAAGAACTTCAAAAATTACTGTTTTATTATCATTGCTGCTGATTTTATTATGTACAGAATGATTCTAAAATGAGAGGTAGTATGTTACAGTAGAGAAAGAGAAGCCCAGCATTGTAGCCAGGAAAACCTGGTTTCAAGTGTGATCTCTGACAAATACTGGCCATGCAACAATCTCTCAATTCTCCAGGAAAAGCTCAAAGACAAACAGTTGCAGAATAGATGCCAGTCAGTATTGGTAAAGAAAGTTTTCTGCCTGAAAGCTCCTTGCACTGATGAAATCACAGATAGACCACCCCCTCACCCAAATCCTAATAAACAGTTATTATTCCACTTTAAAATGTCTTATATTCCTAGGTAATTTAGCTTTCTTGTATTGTGACTCCATGTTTCCTCTTTTATTCCATTCTTCAATAGTTGTCTGATATCCTTAGTTCATTAACACCCTCATTTTCACCAATAATTTCAAGACAGAAAAAATTCCAAAAGATCACTGGGTTCTTTCATATTCTTTCTTATGTTTATAAAACCCTATTCCAACTCTCTCCACAAGAATAGTCCTAGGACTTTGTTTTGGTCTAAATTATAATTTTCCATTTCACTCTGCTGTTATATACATTTTTAAGGTATAATCCTTATTTTATGCATACAGTATAAACTCATTGAGGGAAAACTTTCCTTCACTTTTGCTTTTGTATCACCAAGAACCCAACATAGTGCCTTGTACAGAGTAGATCCTTTAAAAAATTTGTTGAATTGAATTCCTCCAAGAAAATGTAAATTGTATATTCCATATAAATATCCTTACTATGATTATGTTAATATATCTAAATTCATAAAGAGATGCCTTGTACTATGAAGAAATCACATTGCATTTCTATTTAAATGCTGTATAGTTGTAGAAAAAGGTCATTATTATTCCTTTAAAAGGATAGCATATTTGGAGAGAAGTGAAAATCTATGACGGTGTTTGTTAAGGAAACAAATTTTGTGTTAACATCAAATAACCTGATTTGACAAACGGGATGGAGAGGGGCATTGTTAGAGCAGCTGACAAATAAGGTTAGTTGCCAGAGAAAACTCTGGAAATGGATAGTCACGGAATGCATATAGCATGATTGCAGTCTTCCTTTTCTTTTCTCTGCTGACCAGGAGAGAGAGGATGCAGGGACTGGGAGAGCTTGGGGAAAGAGAGCAAATAAGGGCTTCCCATGGAGAAATTGTAAGCCAAGTTGTTCTGCTATTGGGAGGATCAAAGGCTGAACCAAAGCCACCTGCAAGAGCTTTTTGCCAGGAGCCAACAAAATGCCCTGATTGGTTTTTGATTCTAATAAAGGTTCAGGGTAAGTTTTAAAGCTCTTTTCAACTTAAGCCTGGGAGCTAGAATTAAGATGTTTTTAGATTAAGTAGTGATTTATTAACAGTTGACATTTAGTGAACCAGTATACAAGTGTACCTAAGTGGTTTTTATTTCTCTAAATACTACTATAAATTGCTTATCACTTTTCACATATAGTCATTAGAAAACCAGTATAGTGAATTACTAAAGTAACTAGAAATGAGCAATTTCTTGATTTTATAAGGTATACCTTTATAGAAGAAAGTATTATTGACGAGAACGACTATGGAAAATCTGTTTGCTCAGATCAGATGACAACTGCCCGTGCACTGAGGCCCACCTGATAGCACCTCATGTGAATTCCAGGCATGATGCCTAGAGGAAATAAAAGTCTCAAACATGTTCACCTTCTAAACACTGGGCTATAACAATAGTTATAAGGATAGCTTAATCTTCTTTCACAGTCACAAGATTTCAACCTCTCAAGAAATAATTTATTAAATGATGCTATTTATGTAGTATATCCTGAGGCTATTATTTCCTTAATCAATTCTATTATTGAAAAGAGCTTTCCTGTGACTTTAAGTGACTTCCTGAAGTTTTTTTTTTTCTTGACAACTAGACCCTGTTTCTTTGTGAACACTGGGAGTCTGTGTCTCCTTCCAAATAAGTATTACAGTGAGACATATTTTATGTAATTCTTCCATTTTGTAATTTAATGACTTTCCTATATAAAACTTAGTGGTCTATCTTCTTAAAACCTCTCACCCCACTCAGTTTCCTGCTCCTTGTTATTAAAAGATTCTTGGCTTCAAAATTGAGAGGACCTATGTATCAATTTTCTTTTATAACTTGAACTGTTCTCACTTCTGTCCTTTTTAGTACACTGAGCACTAAATGTGTAGAACAATGTATTTTTATTCCCCTTTCTCACTGTTCTTGACTGCCTGACCATCTATGCTGTCCCTGACCATCATGAACTTTACCAAAATGCCTTTGGCTGAGAAGGAGGTCATTAAGAAACTTGCAGTCAAATAGAGAAACATTTATCATTTTAATTTTCCAGAACTGGAGGATCTTCCCTATGCAATCTCCCAATTTCCAGACCTACAGTTAACCGAGTTTTGCCCTGAACACAGACACGATGAACTCAAAGCTGTTTTTTTAGGTAACAAATACTCCAGTGGAATGTTTATTTTCTTGGCACTTTATCCAGCAAAAACCTCTCCCAGAGCTTTCTCAGCAAAATAGCGTTGTCTCTCTGGCTGCTTTCTTGTTATTGAGACAGTCAGTCTGAACTACAGTGAACTTTAGTTGCTGTAAGTCATTACTAAGAACATACTATTGAACCAATGTGCCAATAGGCTTTCTGGTGGTTAGAGCAAACCACAGAGTGATGTGAGAGCTTAGAGTTGAGTGTCTTACTAGTCCTAGATGGGGATTGTTTGAAGCTAGATACTGACAATATTTTTACAACAGTTTTCCAGTCTTAGGAAGTATAGTGAGGCAGGTGAGACATGTATTGGTTGGTTGATGGTACAGAGAACACATATGACCTCACCCAATGATTTGGCATCATGGAGGCTTTATTGATGCAGAAAGTAGTGGGAACCTAGATTCAAAGACTGAAAGACCTTAGAGAATATCAAGTCTGACACTTTCGTTTTACAGAGGATACTGAGATCCAAAGTATCTGCAATTTCAGACACAGTAGTCTGCTATGAAGGTAATACTAATGCTAATAGTTTGGCTGGGAGCTGTCCATAGCTGAAGCCCTTTCAGAAAAAGGAGATGGGATTACATCATATACCAGGGGAAGTATGGCCACTATTTTGAATATGTCAAATTATTTATGAATTCCCCAGTCATGGTCAAACTTGGTCAAATATCTAGTTTCATGAACTCATGCTTGACCTCAAAATATGCTTTTTTTTTGTCTTTTGGATCTCATAGGTTTCATATCACTGACCTATTCTCCTAGACCCTAGACATACTCTTTGTCTCTGACCCCTGTTTGCTTTCTAGCTGATTCATTTTTTTTCTCCAAATGACCCATCATTTGCTTCTGGCTCCTCATGAACTGCAATGTTACAAGTATAAACTGTTTTGTCTGCCATCATAGAATAGAGGGCCTCTCACCTATAGTTCATGGATAGAGTAATAGCAGTAATAGCATTGGAGTGAAGTAACTTAGTTAAATACAAGAATGTGCTGTAAATACTTAACAAAAAAAGTACTCATGATACACTTTTTTTTTGGAGGGCAATTGGGGTTAAGTAATTTGCCCAAGGTCACACGGCTAGGTTTTTTTTGTGTGTGTTAAGTGTCTGAGGCTGGATCCGAACTCAGGTCTTTCTGACTCCAGGGCCCAAACTCTACTCACTGCGCCACCTAGCCGCCCCCATGATACACTTTTAAGTTTTATCTGACTGGTGACATTTTTCTCTACCATTTTCTAGGTCTAGATAATCAGCAAAATAAGTCAAACACAGATTCATGGTATTAGTTGATTTCCAAAGTGTAAAAGCTCACCATGAAAATTTACCAATGGGTTCTTACGAACTAGTTCAAGCTGGCTCTAGCATGCCCCTTTCAAGATCCCACAGAGAGGCTATGGCAGAGCCAAGAGTAGATGACAGGCCTTCTGACTCTTGGTCAAGACTTGCCATTACATCATGCTATCTCTCAGGGTAATGATAGCAGAGGGGAAAAGAGCAAAAGGATTAATGTCTACAGAGTCTGTCAGGGATGTTGTTCAGGCCTCCTGAAAGTTTAAACCCCTTGGGGATGTTTTTCTGACCCCTGTTTTCTCTTTATTTTCTTTCATAGGTTGAGGGATTGACCTGTTTATTCCCTTCCAGCTGCCCTGGCCAGGTCCACTGAAGAATAAGATTGTGCCTCAGAACTTCTGACCTTGCAGTAAGAACACTGCCCTTTGGAAGTTTAAGAGCATTATTCCTAGTAACAACAATGGGGTCATACTGTTGATGTGTTCAGAATAATAATAAACATGGAAAAAGTCAATAAAAATGTCAAAACTTTCTATTCCAGGGAATTTGGGTTAAATAAACCAGAGACTTCACCAGTGTTCACACAAAACAGAATATTAGAGTGGGAAGGGATACTAGTTATTATCTAATTCACCCTTATTATTTTACAGTTGAGGAAGCTGAGGCCCACAGAGGTGAGGTGAATTGCCCATGGTCAAGTTGGAAGGAAGGAAATTGGAAGGAAGGAAATAAGCATTCATTAAATATCTACAGGGGCGGCTAGGTGGCGCAGTGAATAGAGCGCCAGCCCTGGAGTCAGAAGGACCTGAGTTCGGAGCCAGCCTCCGACACTTAATCCACACAAACAAACAAAAAAAACCTAGCCGTGTAACCTTGGGCAAGTTACTTAACCCCAATTGCCCTAAAGGGGCGGCTAGGTGGCGCAGTCAGTAAGAGCGCCGGCCTCGGAGTTGGGATGACCCGAGATCAGATCCGGCCTCAGAAAATGAGCACCCACGCATAAATAATGACTAGCTGTGTAACCTTGAGCAAGTTACTTAACCCCAATTGCTTTAAAAAAAAGTCATCTACTATGTGCCAGGTATGGTGGTAAGGACTTTACAAATATAATCTCATTTGATCTTCATAACAACCCTGGAAGGTATTATCATCCCCATTTTTCAGATGGGGAAACTGAGGCAGATAGCAGTTAAGTGACTTGTTCAAGGGCCACACAGCTAGTAAATGTCTGAGGTCACACTTGAATTCAGGTCTTCCAGACTCCAGGTTCAGTGCTCTATCCACTGTACCTCCTAGCTGCAAAGCAGTAGTTCAAATCTGGGTCTCTTATGCCTCCAAATCCTGTCTTTCCATTACCCTCATCTCCTTTAACATTTTATAATAAAATATCTCCCCACCCCAATCCCTGCCAAGTATTTGTTGAGCTGTGAATGGAACTAGACCCAACCTTTCTTAGTTCTTCCCCTGGCTCCTTCATTGTCATCTCTTTTTTTCTCCAGAGCCAGTTCTAACTCAGTCCACCAAGATCTATTAAGCACCAACTATGTGCCAGAAGCTGTGCTAAGTAATAGGCATACAAAGTAAAATGTCCCTCCCTCAAGGAGCATACATTCTAACCGGGAAGACAACGCATAAACAGGCCCATAGAAGATATACATAGAGCAGATGAAAGCAATCTGAACGACAAACTCACATTTACATAGTTTTTCAAAGTTTAGAAAGCATTTCCCTTACCACGTGGAGGTGAGTTAAGAAACTAGCAAATTCAGGGAAGATGGAAAATTAATGCCACTCCAAGCTGAAGTGCACAACACGCATCCTCCTATAGAGTCTGGTGCTGAATGTCCTTTTCAACAAAATCATTACAAAAGACTCTTCAGTTGGAGGTGAAACAGGAGGTTCAGGGGGAATCACAGCCAAAACAGCGACATCAACAACACATGCTGCTCCTAAGTGATAACCAAAGGGGCGGGCATGGGAACAGCCCATAGCACTTAGTCTCAGCGAAAGTGGCAGTTCAAGGGGGAATTAACAGCACTCAGAATAATAGGATTTTAAAACTGACTACCAATGTTATCAGAGAATGAAATGGTCTCTCGGGGGAGGTAATAGAAATGTGACTATTTGCGATGCTTGATAGAATTGCCATGATGGGGGGAAAGGGCATGGTGTAAATAATGGACTGCATTTTGGGAAACTCTTAAGTTCTATAACTTTCTCATCATTTTTCTCCCCCAGATCTTCTCATTTCCAGTGAGATCCTGCTGTAGGGAACAAAAATTGGTAAGCCCCCTTATCATCTAGGTATTTTCCCTAGACATTTTGGTAGTTCTAAAATTCTATACCCAAAATCTGACTCATTTATCAAATATTCTTCTAAATATGGCCAGTAGAGAAATAGAGGTTTTTCATAGTCATTGTTCCGTTTATCCTCATGAGCCTAGGAAGCTGAAAAGGCAAGTATCTTTTTCTAAGTCACAAATGGTGTGGGGGGGAGGAGGGAGCAGAATTTGGAGTGAAAAGACATGAATTTAGACAACCTTAAGCGTATATCTGAGCCTCAGATCTCCCAGCTATAAAATGGGGATAATTATTCTTGTACTACCAACCCAGATCATTAGGTTGTCATGAGGATGAAATGAGATGATGTCTGTGAAACATATTGTAACCATAAAAGTGAATGATTATTATTCTTCCAAGAAAGAAATCAAGACACGGGAGCTTTGGGTGATTTTCTAAAGATACCACACAGTCATTAAATTTCCTGTTTCCGAGAAGATTTAGGGAAACCATTTGCCTAATGCCTACGAGTCACTAAAGTCTATAAGAAGATGTGATAGGCCAGGGAAATTACTCCAGCTCATCCATTCTTCTCTCCTTAATATTGCATCAAGATATCTACATAGAATTTCACCATCAGTATCTCTTGGGAGAGCTTGTCAGTTCTCCTGGTACCTTCACACAAAGCCTTCACAAAGCTTACTGTTTCTTTCTTTAATGAAATAGATTTCATTGTATTCCGTCCTGTTTAACTCTAGCACCACAGACCCTCTTTCCTTCCTCTTCTCCTCCCTATTTTATGCTGTACTGATAAATGGAGTCCAACTACAAAACCAAACAAAACATCAAACACGCCTAATCCATTTCATACCCATATAATCTGGAAAGAAAACATTAACACCCAGGGAAGGGCAAGAACTGAGGATGATGTGACCTGTTACTGTTTTCCTGAACCCACGCTTCACATCTCTTTTAAAAGGCTTGAGTTTTATTCTCACAGCATTTATCCTGTTGGTTTTTTTTTCAGTTGAAGTGGGTGGCTTCCATATTTTTTTTGATAGGAAATTAAATGCTGTTCCCAAAGAGGCCCTGTATTTTAGTAGAGTCATGAAAGGAAGAGGCCCCACTTTATTCAAGAGATATTTATTTGGCCATGAACTAAAGACGGGACCATTCTTTTTCAAATAGTTTGTGGGGACTCAGGGTTTTCAACTTCACATCATTAATTGGACTTAATAGGCAAAGTTAAAAATCTGTGACTTTTAAAGGGGAAATTAGTCATATGATGGAAATCAGCCACACCAACTTGATTGATAACAGTTAGTGGGAAGCAGTATATTTTTAGGGCTCCCTTGTTACTGTATTCCTGATCCCTTTTCTCAGTCACTGGAAATGCTGACACAGTGGGAGTCTGGCTTATTGTCTGACTGTGTGCTCACATTCCATATTGCTAATGAACCAGGTAATCTCAGTGCTAGAAATACTTTCTCGTTATGAATCAGACATGTATGGAAAAATAAGCTTTTTCAGAACCCTGCTTCTGTCTCTGTAATCCTGAGACGTGGTGTAGTGGAGAGAACAGTGGACTTAGAATCAGGAAAATCCAGGTTCAACTCCTGCCTTAGACACTAACTAGGTAACCCTGGGTAAGTCACTTAACCTCTCTCAGCTCAGCTTCAGTTTCCTTATCTGTTAAACTGGAATCATAACAGCACCTTCCTCACAGGGTTGTTGTCAGGACGCCATAAGATAATATAAGCAAAGATTTTTGCAAAACTTAAAGAACTATATAAATAGCTATAATTATTAATTATCCATTTGCTGCTTAGGGTCCCTTCCTCAGGCCTCAAAGACAACCATCAATGACCAAACCTTTATATAATCCAGAAGAATATTGTGAAATACTCTCATGAGGCCAAGGAGAATTATAAAGGACTGTTAGTCTTCCCAAAATGGAGGGATCTAGATTTTTCAGAGTCAATGAGATATGGCTCTCTACAGAGCACGTGGTAGGAAGCACTTGACCAACTGTCAAACTTGATTAGTGCCCTACTCCATCTCCAAGATCAGTCAACCAACAAGCTTTTACTAAGCTCTCACTATGGGTGCCACTCAGTGTACTAAGTGCTGGGGATCCAAAGAAAAAACAAAACCAGCCTCTGGATTCTAGATGGCGTATGAGCCTTGAAGAGCAAAGATGAGCAATTCTGCAATGATTAGCGGAAACTAGGCTTCGATCTCCTCACCCAAAGCATAGAGGACATTACCCTGGAAGAAGGTGTGTTCTCATTCTAAATTCTATGAGGCTACAATTTGAATTGAGGCCAATGCTATTAGAAATTAACATCACACAACATAAATTCCAACTCACTCAAGCTGAGACACAGCAAGCAAAGCTAGGGAAGGAAGATGGAAAACTCTAAAGTGATGGAAAACTCTGAAACAACTACATCATTTTGGGGGGTAATGTTTAGGCAGCTCGAGGCCTTCCACATTTCATTTCAACTGGGCTCAGAGAGGGCCAAAATGGGGCTTACCTGCCACTTTGACCTCATAGGCAGTGCAGGTTTTGCAGGGCAGTATCTGGAATTCCTCAGCTTGGTACATGGAGTAGTCTGTGCTAGCAATGACCAGGGTGTCTCCAGCTTTCCATGACTGAACGTTATCTGTTAGCCTCAGAATGGTGCTGTTCACATTGGTGTCGATGCTGACAGTGAGTTTGGGCCTTACTGTAATCCCAAAAAGAACCATCAAGTCCTTTATTCTTGGTTAACTCTTTGTCACCTCTCAAAATGCTCTCCCCATACCTTCCCGCCTATCCCATCAATACAATTACAGGTTTCTCAATCCAAAACAAAATTATCTAGCTCACCTCATTGTGGTCTTGGTGTAGGCTTTGTGAAGTCAACAAAAACCCAACCAAGAAAGATCCATTCATTAGTTACTGGCAAGGGAATTTTCCACTAACTTCTTAAGTTCAAGTTAAATGTGGCTTTCAGTGGGGTTATTTCACCACACCCACTTAGCTCCATGACTTAAAAAAAATATAGTTGCTCTGAACTGTTATTTACAGTAGCAATAAATGTCTTCCCCAAAAGGAGATGTTTTGCTTAATGACTGCTTTTTGGAGGATGCTGAGTGCCTCTTTTAACAAACCAACCATTTAAAATTCACTTATAATGATCACCTTTGGGAGCAGTGTTGTTTGAAATGAAAGCTACAAAAGATAGGATCGCTTCTGAAATCTTAGGGCTGTGAGGGTCATTTCTGCACATCAGACGCCTGGTTTTCTTGGGGCCTGGCCCTTCCCCTTCCTGAAAGGCTTGTGTGGATGGGGTGGAGTTCTCAAAACCCTTGCCAGTTCTCTCCACTGTCCTGTGATGTCTCAAACAACTACTGTTGTCACAAAGGCTGTGCCACAGAAAAGGAGCCCAAGAGGGGCCGCCTGACACTGGTAGGAGGTCGAGGCGGTTGACCCCAGCTCCCTGAGGGTTGCCAGTGCAGAGCTGCCAGCGTAGGAAACAGAGCTATAATTGACTTTCTCCTTCCAAAGCCCAGCTTGACAAAACAGACCACTTACCGGATTTACCACATAGGAACCTCACTCGGTAATTCTGGCAGGCTTTGTTCTTACTGTAGCACACAAACCTGTAATCCTGGCCACTTTTGTAGACAACCTCAGTGGTTAACTTAATTCCATCCACTGTAGTGGCCTAGAATAAAAGGATAATACAGTACATGAACCTTTTTTTTCTTCTTTGAAAAAGGAAGATTATGAACATTAAATATACAAAGGTGTCAAATTGTCCTTCATGCAAAAGCCTTTTTCTACAGTTTATTCCCGTTATTCTTACTAGTATCCAAGAGGAGTGGCATCATATATCTCTACTGTACAGAACTGAAGGATGAAGGTGCTTGATGACTGAAGGACATGAGTAGGGTCATTCACAGTCATCAGTATCCAAAGGAGAGATGTGTTTGAATTTGGTCCCATGATAATCTTAGGCATGTGATTTTGAAGCAGACACTGCCAGCTGTTGCAGTCTTTTATATGTAAATCAAAAAGGCTGGAGGAGGAGGGTGGCCGTGGTTAGGGAGGAGAAGTGTAACAAACCTAGATCTAAAATAAGACTGTACTTTTGGGGAAAGATTATTTTGAACTCAGTGAATGTCTGCCCCCCCTTTTTCACTTAAAAGGAAAGCACATTCATCTGAGGTCAAATGAGATTGAAACTCTGAAAGCCTGTCAAAAAGCATAAAGACAGAGCTTAAGGCCATGCTAGTCATAAATACCACCCCACACTTGTGAGGAAGCCATGAAAAGCTGCAGGGCAAGGTGACCCTTCTTTATATTAGAGATTGATTTGTTTTGCAACTAGTGAAGGGTAAGAGAATTCTTTCTGCATATTTTCTTCTAGGGCCAGAATTTAAATGTTCATCACTGTACAGTGAGTGTTATAGAGATATTACCATCATATTCCTGTGGCCAACACGCCTTTCCAACCTAGCTCCCATCATACTTGTTGCCTGATTTCAGGCATCCATATCCTCTTGAATGTTCAGCCCTATTCATATCTACCTGGTTCCTCCCCCAAAACAACAACAATAATAGTAACAATATAGGCGTAATTATCTTATTTTACAGATGATAATACTGAGATTCTGAGAGGTTAAATGAGTGGTTCGTGGTTATAGCTAGTAAATGTTTGAAATAGGATTTAAAGTCAGGTCTTCCGATTCAAAGGTCAGGCTCCTTCTCTTATTCTACAAACTCATTCTAAACCCATTTGATAATCCATTATGCTCTTTAAAATGATGATTCTATTATGTGCATGTGTGTATATATATATATAGTTATGTACATGTGTGTATATATGTTTGTTCTGTAGTATATATTATATATGTATACATTGCATGTATATGTATGTGTATGTGTATATGCATATGTGCATGTATGTGTAGAGGTGCAGTATGTATATGTGTATATGAATGTGTAGATGTTCATATGTATGAGTGGATGGATGGATGGACTGATAGATGGATGGATGGATGGATATGGCAATTTGACATATTGGGTAGAGAACTGGCCTTGAAGCCAGGGAGACCTGAGTTCAAATATTAATGCCTGAAACTTACTGGCAATGTAACTCTGAGCAAGTCACTTTGACTCTCAGTCCCCTAGGTGATTTTTTAAGACTTTTAAGTTACAGAGCCGGGACTGAGCTGCATTGCTAGAGGGAGTTTCCTAACCTCCTTATACACATGTATATACCTATAAAATGTATATATTACATATCAATACAACACGGAGATATGATATATATATATTATGTGTACACATAATATATATGGAATATATTTGTGTATTATATATATTATATATATAATACACAAATATATTCCATACATATATTAATGAAATCACAGGCCCACTCCCTATCTCTCTATGTATATGTATATACACATAGGTATGCATGAGATTTCACAGCTCCTGTTACCACACTACATTAATTCTCAGTATTATTGGAAGGACTCAGAGCACATATTCCACTGACTATGGCTCAACAGTATTTTCTTCTTATAGGAAAGATAGAATATTGTCCCAATTATCATACCTGGATGTCAATGGGACGAATACAGATTTTTCCTGGATGAGCTGCCCTGAGGTCTGAAATTTTCTCCCCACCTTTCGATGGAATCACTTCATGCTTATCAAACCACTCTGTCCATTCCACATCTAGAAACAAGAAAAAGAATGAGATTGAACAGTAAAGGTTCCCTTAGTAAAAGTCAAACTTGATCATTGCCTTGACAAATGCCTTCAGCACAACTTTATGCCAAAACGTCCAACAGTTGCATTGGTAAGGGCTGTCCAGAGGGTTTTTGTTTGAGCTTATTACATCCCTTGGTGAATGTTATATAAATGACTGTAGTGCTACCCAAGTCCACAGGGCATTTGGTACAGGAGTTTTAAGAGCTGGTTGGTTGACTAGTTCCCCAAATTTTCTATAAAAAACTTCATAAATTAAAATAATTTTCAACTGAAATATCAATTGGAGTTTTGATTGAAAAAGAAAAGAAAAAAACCCAAGGGAAAACTTCATGTACATTGTAACAAGGAGAGATTTAATTCTTTGCAAGGGAAGGAAACATTGACTTGTGCTGTGGAGTAAGTATGATCTTGGTAGAAATGATTCTGTTGGTGAAAGAAAGTTTCTCTTTAAACTTGTAATGACTAGAAAGCTCAGTCTGTGGTCCTTCATCTAATGGAAAAACACGGCTACAGCAAAAACAGCTTGTTCTGTGGTTGAATTATGCCTCTAGGGCTTCCTGAGTTCTGAAATACATAGATTTCTTACCTTGCACCCACTCACTGGATGAAGAAACATTGAAATGTTCCCCACTTTCAGTTCGAAATAATTTAAAAACTCTGGCTGCAGCCGAGCCTCGATGACCTGTTAAGATGATAAAATAATTCAGTAACTTTGAAATTTTTCAAATTGAATAGAAAATGACATTAACAGCGATGAAAAACCTGAAACAAAAGGTCCTTAGTCATTTGAGCAGTGTCACTGATTAGGTCATTCATTTATTTGATAAACATTTATTAAGCACCACATGTGCTATACTCTCACCATCCCCACATTCCACCCTTTATACCACTGCCAGACTTATCCTTATGCCTGTACAGGATCATGTCACTTCTGCTCAAAATCCCTCAATGGCTCCATATTTTCTACAGAGTAAAGTTCGTACTTCTCTTTAAAAAAAAAAACACCAAATTTGTATCTTGTCTTCTAGAGCCTGGCACTATCCTGTCTCTCCAGCCTTGTCCTACATTACTCCTTTCACTCACTGTATGTTCCGACCAAATTGAGCAGCACATATGCTCTTTTTTCCTGTCCTTATTCTGTTTCCTGTGCTAGAAATATTCTTTCCTCTTCTTTATCTATTGAAATTCTTTTCATCCTTTAAAGTCCAACTCAAATGTTTCCTCTGCTAAGCCTTCCTTTACTCCCTATCAGTTAGGATTTTTTTCCATAGGATCTCAGGCAGCATTTTGTTCTTACTTCTCTAATGCCTACATGTATTAGAATGATCTGTATTTGTGCTTTATTTCTGTTACTAGACTGAAACATACAAGTGTCTTATCTAAACTTAGCATTTGCCTAAGCATCTACAGCAAGCAGATATTCGCCATAATAGACACTTTTAATGTATGTTGTTTTAATGAATGAATGCTACAACTTATTCTAACACTGGAGGAATACAAACACAAAATACTATTTTTAAGGAGCTTCTAAGTATCAAGCAAATATTTTTACCTTGAGAAAAGTTTTTAACTCCCTGACTTACAGGAGGAAGAATTATGAAATTGTTCCTCTAAATCTATTGACTTTGGGAAACCAGTATTTTTGGATTGTACTGCTACAGATCAAGGCATCGATCCTTTTTGACCTAATAATGGGTAGCCATTATAAAGCCAAGAAGACAGCTGACTACATGGTGTGATTTGAGGGATGCCCAAAGGCTCTCCTGCACAAAAATATTGCATTAGCTCATGTTACCTGGAATTCCGACATTATTTAGGTTCCCATATAGCTTTTGGATCAGGAAAATGATGGCCTCTATTTTTAAAAATGTCTACAGCAGATTTCAAATTAAGGTCATTCTGACTCCAAGTCCAGCATTCTATCTACTATGTTACCCAGCTTCCCACAAAGATAATAATGAAATAATTCCTGCCCTCAAGAGGCTTATGTTCTATATTCTGAACCAAAGTAACAGTAATGCTACATAAATTCAAAAACAGCTCCAATTTGATTCTCTTATGCACCATCCCACTTCCCACAAAATCCTATAGCCAATAGTCAGGAGAGAGTGAGGACTGAAGGCTTTCTAGTGGAACTTCCATATTTGTAGTTATAAGAAGTGGGCATAAAGACTCAGTAGGGAGACAATCTAACCCATTTGGCCAATCTCATGACTTACCATGATATTCTACATGGTCTTCAACAGAAGATGAAGGATCTCCTTTTATGGTCAGGAAGCTCCAAGGATGCCTGGAAAATAATGAAAAATCTATCATATTCTCAGGTTTGGAGGATTTGAATCAGTGCTTCAAAACAAGACTTAGTGATGTAGTGGAAAGAGTGCTGAATTTGGAGAAAAAGGACCTGGATTCAAATCTTGACCCATGCCAACTGTGTAACCTTGGGCAAATTACTTTGCTTCTCTGGACCTTTGTTTCCTCATCTGTCAAATGAAGTGGTTGGAAGAGATGACCCCAAAGGTCTCTCCCATCTATGATCTTGTGACCCATCCCTCAAGAATCTCCTTCCATGGTTGACTTTCTTGTTCCCCTCTTTTTTGAAAAGAAAACTCAGCAATTAGATTTCTTCAGAATTAAGCCTTGACTGTCATTTTAACCTTACTCTCTTCTACTGTGTCATCTTTCCCATGAATCCCAAGATTCTACTCATGAGTACAAAGGTTAAATTAATACTCTTGACACTGCAATACCAGCATGCCACTCATAAACATCACCCTAATGAAAGTACAGAACTTTTGCCCTGCATCCTAGTATGCCTCCTAAGAAACTTCATCTTGTTTTTAACTTCTGTTAGAGCTCTGCATGTAGACTGACAGTTTGGGTTGAATTTGGTAGTTCCAAAATAGTTCTATGATCCAAAAACAAAATAAAAACAAAAAAACCATGGATTCTACTCTTGGCTCTAGCTTTGTGACCTTGGGCAAATCGCCTAAGTCTTGTGAGCTTCAGTTCCCTCATTTATAAAAATATATACTAATTAACTCTACTCCCACCTACTTTCCAGAATTGGCAAGATCAAAAATTAAGGTGTCAGCCTTTTGAAAAGCCAGAAAATGCCAGTCCAAGGGAAGTGTGAAGAAGGGAGGTTCCCATGGGCCCTGCATAGTGTTCAGAGATTCACTGCCTATCAGCTGGAGCCAATGAGAAAGAAGCTCCACATTTTTTTAACCACTTGAGCACAGCCTGGAAATCAATGAAGATTAGTGAATGCCCTAGTAACTGTGGAAATAGAAGAAAGGTCATTGCCTATACCCCCACTTTCCCAGGGGAAGAATATTTGAAGAATATTTCAAACACTACTTTAAACCTGACTATTGAATCTAGATCAAAGTTAGTCCTATGAACTAACTTCTTTACACCAAAAGCCAGTCCCTTCTAAAAGGTACATCTCATGGACCAGAGGGTAACCATTGGCAGGGAAAGGGAAGAAGCCAGAGCAAAGCCTTCCCTGATGGCTGCTTCTTCGAATACTCTGTTTACTTGATGTTAACAAATCACATACTTCTCCATGGGATTTATATGGCCCCAGAACCCTTAAGTAGATATTTTTAAAATAAGGTATTTAGTTCTTTTTCTTTGGCCTTTTTTTGCATCACTGATATTTCTTTGAAAACACCCCTACCCTTGAATCCCTCCTTATATAACAAAGAAAAACATAAAAACAAAACCATCCAACATATATGCTATGTTGACCATATGTGCCACATCTATAGCCCCTACCTCTCTCCTAAGAGAAGGAAAATGTTTCATTATCAGTTCTCTAGAACTGAGATTGTAAGATAGAGCATTTTTAAGGAAGAAAGAAGAAATAGGCCATTAGTGTCAGTCAGCCCTTTGTATATAAGAATTCAGCCTAACTCTTAAGAGAAATACTGTACTCTTGTACAACCCACCATGCTCCCTTGTTGGATAAAAAAAGAGGGTTAGTCCCTCCCTATCTGGCCTATGTATCTCATTGACAATCTCCAATTATTCCCTTTCACAAAAGTTCAAGACTTATGTTATAAACAAAGAAACCCTGTTAGTAGAGGAAAAAATCGTTTTTCCCTGGCCCAAGGCCGGCCCACCAGCTTACCAGCAGATTAACTCTAGGACAACCCAAGGGGAAATTACTGACCACCAACATAACTCCCCAAGGAGCCTGCCAGTATGCCAGATGTGTCAACTGGAAAATTTTCTGGCACATCCAGTGCCAAAGGCACTGTGAATCTGTGATCCATCTCCGAGAAGAAGTGGGACAACAGAGTGGGAGGAATGATTCTATCCTCCTCAGTGAGCAGGTGGGGAGGGAAGAGAGGGGGAGAGAGGGGGGGAGAGAGAGAGAGAGAGAGAGAGAGAGAGAGAGAGAGAGAGAGAGAGAGAGAGAGAGAGAGAATGTTTTCCAAAGTAGAGAAAACCCATGACCAAAATACTTTTGAAAAACAAGGTTGAAGGGCATTCTTGAGAGAGAAAAAAACATCTAACGAAGACATTTTTTGTTTGAAGGCATGCTTAATGTTTTTGCTCATTTTGTTCACTTGAGTCTCTGGAGGCTTATTACTAAAGAATGATAATCATTTTTGTCCCAAGAATAATGGGATGCAGCCATTTTCATAAAATCATCCCAGTTAAGAGTTAGAGGGAACATCACAGATCAAATTCAACCTATACCTGAGTAGTATTTCTATCTACAACTTTCTCAAGAAGCCATCCAGTCTTCCTTTGAAGATCTCAAGTGACAGAGAGAAATTCATTACCACCCAAGGGAATTCATTCCACTTTTTGAACAGCTCTAGTTTTGAGGATAGACTCATACAGTGCCAGTGCTAAAAGAGACCTCAGCACAGTGCCTTGCATGTAGTAGGCTCTTAATAAATGTTTTTTGAATTGAATTGAGTTCATCTAGGGAACCCCTCTCATTTTATGCATGGAGTCCTAGAGGTACAAGCAGCCTGTTCTAAGTTCCATGGCTAGCTAGTAGTAGGGGCAGAATGAGACTTCAGCTCTGGCTCCTAGACTGGTGGTCTTTCCACTACATCATGTGGTTTCCCTAAATTAAACACTCCTAGAAGAATTTGAATCCGAGACTCGGAGATAATGAATCTTAGTCAACTCTACTGAAGGAGACAAATATCTTTCACATAAGGAGAACTAAAAGCACACAGAAGTCACACTCAGTAAGTAAGTAGAAGGAAGTCTTGAGGATATGAATCATATGAATCAATCCTATTTGAAGACTGTGGTTCTAACACTGTAACATAGTTTTGGTCCAACCTACAATCTATATGAAACCCACACTGAATAGTATAAGCAGAGACATAGCCCCAATGTGATTTGAAGGATGCCATTTTAAGGCCCTGCCTACTCCCAAATATTTTTCTTACCAAATGGTCATAAAATCACCTTCCATTAATCTGGTTTGAAATTCCAACTAATTAGGTGTCGTGCCATCACAGAAAGAACAATGAAAAGAGAGAGGTAAGAGACCTGAGTTCCAGTCCTATGTAAATTTATTAATCACTATGAATTTCATTTTCCTAATCTGTAAAATGAAAGTTTTGGATTAAGACCCCTTTCTGCCCTGACATTCGATGATTCTATATGGAACACTCTCTAGATCTCACTTTTCTTGATTATAAAATGAATGGTTGGAATCAGATGATTTCCAGGTCTTAACAGTTCTCTGATTCTATAATCCTGGGTGCCCCTTTCACCATTTTGATGGTATTGGTTTTTTGGATGAGTGGGTTTAACAGTAACAATAAGTGGAATTCATTTTTCAGTATGGTCTAATAGAAATAATTATGATTCAATCTATTACATTTATCTATTGTTCTCTTTTTAAAATTCTAGAATGAGTTTAAACAATTACCATACTATAGAATAATCTGAGATGTAGCAGTGGAGACCTCCTTCCTCAGTTTTCTTTTTCACAATTTCTCTTGATTTTTAAAAAAATATATTTTTTCATGTCCTCCCATGACTTCTTTCAATGTTTTATCTAGTTCCATGAAGTACTCCCATTGGGATTTAGACTGGCAAACCACTAAATCCCTGGATTAATTCTGAGTTATTCCTTTTATTTTTGGATGACAAATTTCTCTTTACTGATGTCCCATAATGTTTTTCTCCACTACTAGTTTCTTCTCTTGCTCACCTGTTACCAATTTAGTGTGTTCTCTGCAAGAGAGGCAACATTATAGGTAGAGTAAAAAGAGTGGTGGCACTGCAGTCAGAGAACTGCAGAATCCTACCTTGAACTTTTACCCGTGTGGCCTTGGGCAAGTTGTTTAACCTCCGTAGGTCTTAGATTTTTCATTTATAAAATGAGGGGGTTGGACTAGTTAACCTATGAGGTCCCTTCTAACTCTTTATCTATGATTCTATGATGTAGAGAAGTTCCTGGGACTGTTGATGCTAATTGTTTTCTTCTTGTGTTTCTTCTTTAGCTTTTTTAAAATTTATAGTATTTGCAGATATTCCTTCTTCCCCACTTTTTGATTTCCTTGACCATTCCATTTCCATTCCTGGTAAATGCTTCTCTTAAGGTTTTGTCCTTCTCTAGTTATCTCAATCAGGGGATGTTTCTTTCTAGTTTTGTCTAAAGTATTTCGGGTTGGACCTTTCTTGTAACTTTTTATTCTGCAACTTTATTTTTTCCTATTTTCTACTATTGGAATACAAGAGGCAACAAAGGCCTTCCTACTAGTCTGTAAGATTAAACTTTTCCCCATCTTTCTTTTCCTTCTCACCTGCTCTTTTGAATCCTGGGGAAAGTGCTTTTTCAATAGGCTCCCGAATGTTTAAATCCAGGGAAGCAAGCTGAGTAACGTGGACATCCACTAATACATATTCAGAGGCTGTGCCTAAGAACTGTCCTTTTGCAAAGTTTTATTGGATTTCAGTGCAGTAAGCAGCGACAGAAGGGAAAAGGAACTGAGATGGCCTCTGGCATACTTTTCCAACATACACAAATTTTCATGTGTCAGGGAACCACCCTGGACTTGATAAACCGCAGTTAGGTCATTGGGTCATTGAATCCTCTGATTTAGAGCAAGAAGAAATGTTGGAGATTATGGAGTTTAATTCCTCATCTTAAAGTTGAGGAAACTTATGCCAAGGCAGAGGTTGTCACAGGATATCAGAGAATCTTGGGGCTGGAGACTTCATGGTCATCTGGTAAATAAACAAGAACTGTTTCTACATCATGTCTAACATATACAGCCTTTGTCAAAGGCTTCATCTGAGGGTGTGTGTGTGCATGAGTGTGTGTGTGTGTGTGTATGAAGGGTATATATAATGGGGAGAATTCCTACTGAGGCTAATCATTTCCCTTTTGTACAGCTATGTTGGGAAGGTTTTTTTCCTAACAGTAAGTCCAAATTTGCCTCTCTATCCTCTACCCATTGTTCCTAGGTCTAATCCTTCTTCCAAAGGCCAGCCCTGAAGCTAGTCATCACATTCTCTTCTTCACCATCAACATACACAGTCCTTTATACCGATCCTCAAAGAGCATGAACTGGAGGCCCTTTCCCAAGCTGATTGCCCTCCTCTTGGCACTCACCAGTTTATCAAGTGTTCTTCCTAAAGGACTCAAAATGTGGTTTGATCTGGCCGGGTCAGAGTACAGAGGAACTATGGCCCTTCTTAGTTCCGCACATGGAGTTTCTCCTAATGCAATATCCTATTGCATTAGCCTTTGAGACCCATATTACACTGTTGACTCATATTGAACTTGTGGTACCATAAAATCCCCAGATTTTTTTCAGATGAAATACTGTCTAGCCTAACCTCCTTCATCTTGCATTTATAAAGACTTTTTTTAACCCAAGTATAAGGCTTTTACCTTATACTTTTAAAATTTCATCTTATTAGGTTTGGTCTAATGTTCCAGCCTGTCAGGATCTTTTTTGATTCTTACTGAATCGTTCAGTGGGTCAGATATACTTGTTAACATTATATCACCTACAAGTAATAAAGTCTTTTTTTCTATGCCTTATCAGAGCCATCAACAAAAATGTTAAATAGCACAGAGTTAGAGTGGTACTAACGTGATGTGCTTTTCCATCAAAACACATGGGGAGGAGGCTACCATCAGCATTAGGAACAATCTTGCTACCATCTCAGCCTACCTTGGGGAGAATTGGGTTGTACTGGCCAAGTTCCCAGAGTGCAGCACTATCCTTTCATGATGCAATGAGTTAGGAGTCAGGGTCTAGTCTCCAGTACTAATTGCCATTGGCTATCTAAGTCCAGGTCAAGAACTTCCTCTATTTGTAAAGTGGGGAGAGTAATACCTGCTTCTATGGTAAAGAATAAGATAATATATCTGGAAATTCCTTTAAACTCATCAGAAGGAAGGAAGAAAACAGACATCTATTAAGCACCTACTATGTATCAGGTATTGTACTGTTTTACAAATATTATCTCATTTGATTCTCATAACCCTCAGAAGTAGGTGTTATTATTATTCCCATTTTATAGTTGAGAAAATGGAGGCAAACAGAGATTAAGTGGCTTGCACAGAATCACACAGCCAGTAGATGTCTGAGGCTGGATTTGAACTCAAGTCTTCCTGTGATTCCAGACTCATTGCTCTATCTACTGCACCACCTAGCTGCCTCCATGTATAAAAAGATGAGTAATTATTGAACCCCATTCTTGCTTCTGTTTCAAGGAAAGCTTGCAATATGCCCTCTTTCCCAAATTCTCCTAGGTGGGCAAACTTAAAATTAGTTACCTTAAAGATCTGTTCTATCACCACCCTGCCTTGTTTTGACATGGTAGCAGCTAGGAATTGTTATTTCTTGCATTAATTTTATGTAAGTAGAAATGCAGCTTTCTTTCTATAGTAATGCAGCCTCAATATCATACATTCACATTGCTTCCTAGCCCCCAGTTAAACCTTAAGAATTATCTCAGTAGGAGTGGCTAGGTGGCACAGTGAATAGAGCGCTGGCCCTGGAGTCAGGAGGACCTGAGTTCAAAGTGTGTCAGACACTTGACACACTTACTAGCCATGTGACTTTGGGCAAGTCACTTAACCCCAATTGCCCTCCAAAAAAAAAATTTAACTCAGGAGTCCAAGAACTGGGTGCTGGTTTGGGGGAGAATTGTGCTTTCTGCTTTTTGCCCAAGCCATACAGTCCTGCAATGGAAAAGCTGGCTTTCTGTATCTTTAGTCCTCATCTATCTCACAAAGTTCTAATCCTCTAGTACCAATAGGTAAGAATTATATCTTTCTAGTATGTACTTAGATATTTAACATCTTAAAATAAATGTATATCAGGAAAAACCATTACCTTCACAGCACTCCTCCCAACACCCTCCCTTCTCCCAACTTCCTTGTTTCTATCAACGGTATTACCATTCATTATGACAGTAACTCAGTCTTAAAACATGAAACTCATAGAGCAATAGAATTTTAGAGTTAGAAGGAAATCTTAGAGATATTTGACTCCTCCCTTTCCCACACCTTTCACATTCAGTTGGTCACCAAGTCCTATGGTTTTTTTCTGCTTAAGAATGTTTCCTTTGGAGCAGCTAGGTGGCACAGTGAATAGAGCACCGGCCCTGGAGTCAGGAGGTCCTGAGTTCAAATCCAGCCTCAGACACTTAACACAAAAACTAGCCATGTGACCTTAGGCAAGTCACTTAACTCCAATTGCCTTCCAAAAATGAAAAAAAAAAGAATGTCTCCTATATCCATCCTTCCATTTTCATTTCTATTGCTACCACTGTAGTTCAAGAAATCATTGCCTAATACCTAATACCTAAATTACTGCACCAGAACTTCAGCTGGTCTCTCTGTCTCTATTCTCTACTCCATGCTATACACTGGCCACTGCCAGATTAATTTTTCTAAAGCACCAATTTAATATTTTGCTTAAATTCTGCCTTTCAATAAATGTTTATTGTGTGTATATTTGTACAAAGCATTTTTCTAAGTACTTCAGGGAATATAAAGATATATAAAATCTTTAGTTGCTCCCCATTCCCTCTAGAATAAATGAAAAGTCTTTACTAGGTATTCAAAGTCCTTCACAAACTTATTTCAGACCACCTTTGCAGCTTTATTTCACATTTTTGGCCTTTATACACCAACCTAACTATTCCCCAGACTCAACACGCCATCTCCCAGCAACATGAGATTGCACATTCATCTCCCCTAATGGGAAAGCACTCAGTCCCCATCTCCATCTTTCAGAATCCTTATCTTCCCCTAATACTTAGCTCAGGTGCCACTTAGTCTGGGAAGTCTTTTCCAATCCCACTAGCTGAAAGTGTTTTTTCATTTCTCAAATTTTCCTAAAGTACTTTGCCTACACCAGAGGTAGGAAGCCTCTGGCCTTGAGGTCACATGTGGCCTTTTGGGTCCTTGGGTGCAGCCTTTTGACTGAGCCCAGATTTTGCAGAACAAATCCTTTTATTAAGGGAATTTATTCTGTGAAGTTTGGATTCAGTCAGGGGCTGCACTTGAGGATCAGGAGGACCACAGGTGGCCTCAAGGCCACAGGTTTCCCACACCTGGCCTATACCATTCAGTCAGGGGCTACACTTGAGGACCAGGAGGACCACAGGTGGCCTCAAGGCCATAGGTTTCCCACCCCTGGCCTATACCATTCGTTTCCCTCCACCATTCTTTATCTTTTATTATACTTAGTTGGTTACATTAATTTGTCATAATCAACATTTATTAAGCCCCTACTATATGCCAGGCGATATACTAGGCACTAGAGTACAAAGATGAATTATTCATTCCCTCAAGAAGCTTACATTTATATCAGAGGAAATAACATATTCACATATAAATAAATAAAATTGAGGGAAGGCACTAGCATCTGGGGGAAAGGAGGAGGTGGTGTTTGAGCTGAGTTTTAAAGAAAACCAAAGATTCTAAAAGCAGCCTGTAAGGAGGGAATGCCGTCCAGGAAAAGTCTGGACAAAGTCCTGGTGATAGGAAATGGAATGTTACATGTAAAGGATAGAAAGTAGGCCAGTTTGGCCTTTGATGACAACCAGAGGGAATCTGCATTTTATGCTAAAAGCAATAGGGCAGAGCATCCAAGTAGAATGTAAGCTCCCTGAAGATAAAGACTATGTCACTCCTAATCCTTTTACCTCCAGTGTCTAGCAAAGTGCCTTCTCATAGCAAACACCCAGTAAATGTTTATTGAATGATGAATGTAAAGCATAGTCCTGGTCCATGAGTAGCTTATAAACATGCCATCCCCTTGCTCAGAAACTTTCAGTGGCTCCCTAGAGTTTATAGGCTGAATCCAAACTCTTCTTTGACCACAAGCTCAAGATGTTTCATGGCCTAGGCCCAGCAGAGATTTGTAATTTTGTCATCAATACAAGTCTATCCCCATAACCAGGTTGTTCCCACTGTTCCCTAGACATATTACATGTGTTTTCTCACTCTGGAAATTCCCAACCCTTTCTCCTTCCCCTTTCCCCACCAGTCTCCACCTTCTCTCCATGTCTCTGAAGGAAGTTTGCCCTATTATTATTCCCATTTTACAGTTGGGGAAACTGAGGCAGAAATAGGCTAAGTGAAATTTACTCTTCCTTCAGAGTCTGTCTTCCCTAGGCTGGCTACCCACCCAATAGTGACCTCTGGCTCCAGAAATCTTAAAACATTTACGGTCTACAAGACTTGTTTGGCATATATCATATACTACTTTCATTCATAATAACAATAGCTTGCATTTGTATGATACTTTCAAAGTTTGCAAAGCCGTTTACCTACATGGTCTCATTTGACCGTCACAAAAACCCCATGAGGTAGGTATTCTTGTTGTCTTCATTTATGAAATGAGGAGAGTGATGTTGATAGATTTGGTTGATAGGTTTAGATAGGTTAATAGATTTGCCCAGAGTCCCCAAAGTTTCTGAGGAAGCATTCAAACCCAGATCTTTCTGATTCATGTCCAACTCTCTCCACAGAGGCAGTTAGGTAAAACATTATCTTGTTCTCCTTTGCATCCTCCAGAGGACAATGTACTATCTTTCATAGTGTAGGTTCTGGATGACAATTTGATTCTATTTTCAGTTCAGTACAATTCTACCCTTTGTATTGGATTACAAGCCAAGCTGGGAGCCACAGAATCACTGAATCACAGAGTCTTCAAAGGTCATATAGTCAAACTCATACCCAAATGAGAATCCTCTCTATAACATACCCATCTGAACTGAAGAGCTCAATGGAAAGGAAGCCGACCAACCACTGGCCAAATTCGGCCCATTGTATTTTGAAGCTAGAAAATCAAGGCTCAACTCTTGTTATTTCCTAATAGCTAGAGTGACCATCAGCAAGTTGCCGTGTCTAAATTTTCCATCTGCAAAATAGGGATAATAAATAATACTTGTCCTCTTCCTACTTTGCCAATGAGATAAAAGTTAAACTGTTTGTTACAGGTGCTGCATAATGCCATGTTATGGAAAAATGAACGAAGCATTCTGTAGGGTGAAATGCATTCTAGCCCCAGCTTGGTGGCTAATTAATTATGCAGGCTACTTGTCAGTATCCTCATTTATGTAATAAGGATTTCTGGGGTCCCTTCTAGCTCTAAGAGCTTATAATTCTAAAGAACTAATGTTCTACCTAGTTTTCAAACTCTCATCAGTTCTAGAATATAACACCTGTCTGAGTATATGGTTCTTTAATTTTCAAAGGAAATGCTCCATTGCCTGGGATTACTCTCTCTTTGGCTATTACTCCATGGTCTTTCCCTTTGATGACTAGTAACAGCCCTTTGATCTCGACTCAAAAGAGTCACCATGTCTATGCCTTATCAGATGAGGGGTAGGAAGGATGCTGATGGTGGCCTCCAGGTGTCTACAGGATAAGATTCCCCCTCTAACTTAAAAGAGCCGAAATTCAAACCAATTATAAAATGTTGTGAAATAACAGTGAACGTTCTCAATGTCAGGGCACGTGCCAATGTACACAGACAGGATGTTTTACAACCTGAAGGGTAAATATAATGCACACCAAGTTACATATAAGACCAGCTTTTTACTATGTTTCACTGGGTAAATATACTTTGCATAATCTCCAAACAAACTTTTTGCCGGTCCCCAAGGCATGGTACTCTCCTGAATGTGCACTTAACAAAAAGAAAGATGAACTTTAGCTATGCATATATGATGATAGAGATGTAGATTTCTCTGTGTCTGGGAATAGTAGAGTACAGTGGAAAAAATACGAATTTGAGTTAGAAGGCCTTGTATTATATCTCCCTTGGTGCCTAGCATAGCATTTGGCACATAGTAAACACTTTTAATAAATGTTTGTTAAGGAAACATTATATATGTGAGTGATTATTGTTGAATGAGTGAATAAGATTTTGTGAAAGGTGGTATGATGTAGGAAAGGGATCTCGATTTGGAGTCAAAGAACTCATCAAAGCCCAGCTCTGCCAAATGTCTTCTGTCTTTGAGTAAATCCCTTAACCTCTATAGGTCTCAGTTTCCCCATCTTTCCAAATTAAGGCGTTGGAACAGATGGCCTCTAAAGTTTTTAACTGGCTCCAGAATTTATGATCTTACTTTGACCCAGGGTCACATAGCTAAGAAATTCCTTAGGTGGGATTCAAGCCAAGGTCTTCCCAACTGCTAATCCAGTAATGTATCCACTATCTAGCATCTCCATATTGCTTCTTATACTCAATATGGATCTACAATGTGCTTAGGTCATATTAATTCACTATTAAATAGGGGTATTTGTGTGTGTTTGTATGTTTTTGTGTGTATGTGTTTGTGTTTGTGTATCTGTGTGTGTGTGTGTGTGTGTGTGTGTGTGTGTGGTGGGACACTCACCAGGAAGGAGGGACTATTTATAAAGAGGTAAGTTTTCCATGTGAAAGGACTCTGCTATTCAGAGTCTTGGGGAAGATCATCACATAATAAGAGCTCTGTCCCCTGCTTTCCTGGCAGAATGGATACATACCTAAATCCCAGGCGCAGGAAATGTTTGCTGCCCAGTTTGGTCATGGCTTTCCTGGCCGTGTCATCGAGGTTTTGAGATCCTTCATCATTCACAGCCACGGACAGGATCATACCATCAGCCACTGTGTTCAAATACTGTGCCAGGCGCTCACTCTCTTTCTTGGATTTGTAAGTATCAAACCTAAAAAAAGAACAAAAGTTAGGACTCTCTGCAATGAGAAACATTTATGCAGGCCAATTCCAAATGTCCAGGGGTCCATGCGTTTTACTGTGATAGCTAACAGGAGGACAGCACACCATTTATAACAAGAATTTTTTTTTAAAGAGTACACAGTGAAAGGCATTTTTTAAAACTTAGAAATAAATCATAGCCTCTTGCATATTTGACTTTTCAGAAAAACAACAACCCATATTTCCAAGTCCAAATGGGAAAAAGTCTCCACAGCATTCTAATGATCTGTATGAGCCTGGACTAATGGGAAAAGATATTGTGGTAGATTCAGGGGCAGCTAGATGGTGCATTAAAGAGCTATAACTGAAGTCAGGAAGTCTCATCTGCCTGAGTTCAAATCCAGCCTCAGACCCTTACTAGCCATATGACCCTGGGCAAGTCATTTCACTCTGTTTGCCTCAGTTTCCTCACTTGTAAAATGATCTGGTGAAGAGAATGGCAAACCACTCCAGTACCCCCGCCCATAAAATCCAGAATGAGGTAATGAAGAGTCAGACATGACCAAAACAACTGAACAACAAATCAGATTCAGGAAACGTGAATTCTATTTCTCATTCTGCCACTATGTTGAGGAGCCATAAGAAAGTCACTGCACGGGGTGGCTAGGTGGCACAGTGAGTAAGAGCATCGGCCTTGGAGTTGGGATGACCCGGGATCGAATCCGGCCTCAGAAAATGAGCACCCACACATAAATAATAACTGGCCATGTAACCTTGAGCAAGTTACTTAACCCCAATTGCTCTAAAAAAAAAAGTCACTTCACCTCCTGAGTCTCAGTTTCCCCCTCTGTGAAATGAGGAAATTGGAATAGAGGATCTCTAGAAGAAGCAGTCAGTTCTAAGAGACATCCTGTTATCCCTAGCATTATTATTTTTAGGAACACTGGAACCTTATTGTAAGAGAATAAAAGGAACATATTTTTTCACATTAAAGCCTCACTTTAAAAATGTTATGAAAAGAAAATCCATAAGGTTCTTGAAGTGGTTTGTAGAAAGCAGGAAGGCAAAAGCAGTATCAAGTATCTCTGGCTATAAAAGCATTGATTTAGGAGAGATTTCTCCATTGATATAGGAGAGAACTCTTAGGTCAGGAAACGTCATCTTCTGGGGCAGATTGGCAACTTCTCTGTAAAGTATCATCTTAGAGAACTTCCCAGAACACTAAGACACTGGATAATTGGTTTGATTAAGATTATGCAAGCACTGTGTATCAGAGACCAGGACTTCCTGGCTCTGAGGTCAGTTCTCTATCCACTACCCCATGGTAAAGGAGAAGACACAAAAAGGATGTAATGTTTATCCTCAAATTTGTACTCTAATCCCATCCTTTCCTAGGTCCTGAAGATGTTTTCTCCAATTCTAACCCCCTTCCTTTCTGGCAACTTCAAAATCTTCCTCTCTGTTGACTTACTTACATCCCTCTGAGTTCCTAAATGTTCAAGTCTGACTGAGGGCTGGGGGAGTGGGGGTGGGGGAAGGTCTTCTCCATCTGACTTATTCCTCCTTTATTTGGTAGTCAATTAATTTCCTTTTCCCCCTGAAGACTCCTAGAATTATAGATTCAGAGTCATTTCCTTTATTCTCTCTCTAGTCATTATTAACTCTGCGAAAATTACTATTTTGTAAAGTAAAAAGTTTAGCCCTAAACAGAGTGTTTTTGTCCACTTTTGCACTGTTTGAAATTAGGGTACAGTGCCACCAGGTGGCAGCAGGTGCCTTGTTTGCATGACAAACCATAGATGTGGTTTGCTAGATTTGAATAAATATATTTCTCTTTAAAAAAAAGACAAAAACAAATAACAAAAACACAACTCTTTTTAAACTAGCCAAACAAGTAATATTATAAAATATTATGATAAAGAGAACACATACAGACCAAACTTTTAAACAAATAAAAAGAATATATCATTTGGTACCTTTCTCCCTTTTCCTTATTGTTAAACAATCAACACTCAGTTTAACCATGGCCCTATCCCATTCTTGATTAAAATGCTTCCTTTCTAACTCACCCTAGTTTTTCCCATGACTCAAGAACTTTTGACTACTCTCCCCTATAGACTAGCATTGAAATATTTTCACCTCCATTTCAGCTTCTTCAGAATCCCTTTTTTACCCAGCAGAAGAACAAGGCCAAATTTCTGCATCCCTCTGAAAGCATAAAAGCTCTCCCCAATCAGAAAGAAGTAACTTTCTATTTCTCTTTTTAAAAAGAACTCTCTCTCTCTCTCTCTCTCTCTCTCTCTCTCTCTCTCTCTCTCTCTCTTTCCCCAACAGATATTCTACCTTTTTTTTTTTTGCTTTCTGGAGGGGGGAAGGCAGGGCAGTTGGGGTTAAGTGACTTGCCCAAGGTCACATGGCTAGTAAGTGTAAAATGTCTTAGACCAGATTTGAACTCAGGTCCTCCTGACTCTAGGGCCGGTTCTCTATTCACCATGCCACCTAGCTGCCTTTATTCTCCCTTATTAGACTGTAAAATCAGGGACTCTCTTTTGCCTTTTTTGTGTCCCAGTATTTAGCACACAATAGATCCTTAATAAATGTTTATGGACTGACTCGCTGAGATATAAGGATAACAATAAATGCTTTACATTTTTTAAGTGTTTTGACGTTTTCAAAGTAATTTTCCATGTTACCTTATATGATACTGACAAAACTCCTATGAGGTAAGACTTTAATTTTACTTTTCAGATGAGAAAATGAAGGCCCAGATTGGTAAAGAGACTTGCCCAAGACCAAAAGGCAGAACAGAACAGTAGTTATAACCTCCCCTTTGTGGCTCCTTCTGGCCTGAGGCTCATTGCACTACTGTGCCATGCAGACCATATCTTGCATCATAAATTGCTTCTGAAGCAAACTGCTTTCTGAAAACAAGTATCTTTTACTGAAGAATGTGACACTGTGAATTACATTTTCATCCCAGAACTTGGCCAAGTTTCATAGCAAACATTTAAAATGGTTTCATCAAGGCTTCTGTGACAATTTGCATTCTGCCCCACCCACACTATAAAAACTGTATTCTCAAAGGTCACCAGTGGTCTTCTTGCCAAGTCATGGAATACTGTGGAGAGGAAAAGAATCTTAGAGATCACCTCTAGTCCAATTTTCTCATTTTGCTGATAAGATACACCTGAGACCCAGAGAGGTTAAAAGACATAGAGATTGGGGCGGCTAGGTGGCGCAGTGAATAGAGCGCCGGCCCTGGAGTCAGAAGGACCTGAGTTCGGAGCCGGCCTCCAACACTTAATCCACACAAACAAAAACCTAGCCGTGTAACCTTGGGCAAGTTACTTAACCCCAATTGCCCTAAAGGGGCGGCTAGGTGGCGCAGTGAGTAAGAGCGCCGGCCTCGGAGTACCCGAGATCAGATCCGGCCTCAGAAAATGAGCACCCACGCATAAATAATGACTAGCCCTGTAACCTTGAGCAAGTTACTTAACCCCAATTGCTTTAAAAAAAAAAAGACATAGAGATTAAGATTGAGATGCCAAAGGTCACTCAATTAGAGGCAGAGTCAGGGATTCTAGGATGGTGGGCTCAATACTATATCACACTGCCAGTGACTTTTTCTTCCTATGTCAATCAATCAAACATTTGTTAAGCACTTGCTATGTACCAGGAACTGTCCGAGGTGCCTGGGATTCAAAGAAAGACCAAAGATAGCTCCCTACCTCAAGGACCTTGTATCTAATGGAGGAAGACAATGCATAAAAAGAATCTGAAAAAGCAGAGGGGTGCCCAGCATAGGAGCATAACGAAGTCCAGAGGAGTGCAGCCATGTAGGAGGACAGCCAGGTGGGAAATGATGAGATGGTTAACCTGGGGAGCCTCCTTAAATGAAAGGGCTCCCCACTGTCCACCACTCAACCTTCTCCAACAGAGAGAAGGAGGGGCCCCAGGAGCAAGGGTTACAGACCAAGTAGGTGTGAGTTTTAAAGCTGATGTGATTTGACATCACATTATCATCTGATAATGAGATTCCAGAAGACAAGGTAAGAGTCCAGGAGAGCATCCAGGTGGGGAATCGATGTGCTCGTTTTCTTTGGCTTCTTAATCGATGGCATTCAGCCTTAGTGATTAGCTTTCTTTTCTTGAAATGTTCACCTCATTGACTTCTCTTATTTAATATCTTGTTTCAAAATGACTATCCTGATTCCCTACCTCAGCATTCCTTTTCTCGTATGCTGTATCATTCTTATCTTCTAACTGTATATTACAAGAAGTTTGATCCAGGGGTGGGGATACCTGTGGCCTGGAGGCCACATGTGGCTCTCTAGGTCCTCAAGTGGCGCCCTTTGACTGACTCCAAACCTCATGAGTCTCAGGCACTTACTAGCTTTATGACCCTGGGCAAAAAACTTATCCTGCCTCAGTTTCTTTAACTATATCATGGGGATTATGATAACACCTATCTACCAGGCTTTCATTAATCAAATGAAATAAAGCCCTTTGCAAACCTTAAAGCACCATATAAATTCCATTATTATTATTACCACTTCATAAATGGATTATTGCAAAAGCCTTTGAATTCATGTTCTTGATTGGAGTCTTTTCCCTCTCTAATATATCCTGACCTCCCCCTCCCCATAGCCACATTGACCTTCTGATGTGGCCAGCTTGTTCATCACAACAGGCCACTTGAGTCACACACTTTATCCATAGGTCATAAAATCATAGACATTTTTCATATCTATGCTTTCCTTTAGCACCTTCTGTTGGCTTAGGGGGTCTGGTTTCTTCCCTAGTTGTGGAAAAGGTCTTTTGAACCTGTTAAATAGGCACCTTTGACTTCTATCCCCTACCATTTCTGTCACAAATAACAGTCAACTAAGAATAAAACTAGCTGTTTCAGTAGCAACTCCGGTGTTTCTTGGGGTATAGGATGGCTGTGCTTTGCTCTATCTGTCCTCACTGGCAACTGCTTCTTTCTTGGTCTCGCTCTCTCCTTTTAAAAGATTGAATATTTTTCATTTACTCTACTTTCACTTGTTTCCCTTCCAGAAGTTATTTCCACTCGACTGTGGGATTGCTTTATTATATTATTGAAATCAAATGTTTCACATCACTTTAACAGTTATCAGTTTTCAAAAAAAAGCCCTATAACATAGCAACTTGAGGTGACTATTCAGAGAGGACTTATCAGTGCCATTTATAACTTTTACTCATTGGCAATGATACATAAAAATGATACACCTTTTCTTGATGCAACATAGGCTGTGAGTTCCTTGAGAGCTGAGACTTTTATTGTCTTCTTTTGCATTACCAGTGCTTAACACAGACCTTGGCATACAGGAGGTGTTTAATAAATGCTTGTTGCCCTAACTTGTCTTGATTTGACATGGGCAGAAGGCAGGGTTCTCATTTTTGACAGTTACTCACAGGCCGAAGTCAGGGACTTGCTTAACTGGGTTCAATTAGATGTTGTTGATGGGAGATACCTGGGGCTCTCCTTTATAAAATGTTTGCTGAGTGAGGCTGCCATATTAGAAGGAAGTAAATACCACTTGCCTTTGCTTAGCCAGGAGAACTGGAGAATTAGATAAGTGACAAAAAACAAATGAAGTTGGAAGAGCACTGGATTTGGGAACCGGAGGACTTGGATTCAAGTTCCAGCCTATGCCTTACTGCTTGTGTGACCTTGGGTAGATAATTTCTCTCTGGGTTTTAATTTCCTCATTTGTAAAATGGGCAGAATAATTGTTGCAATCCTACCTCATAGGTTTGTAGTAAGGAGCAAAAGAGATACTCTATATGAAGTACTTTGTAATCAGTAAGAAACATATTTGTAAGGTATTGTTATTGTTCTTAAAATATTTTAAGTACATAACACTATTCTGAATGAGTACAGATTGATTCCCAACAACAAACTGAATAAAGTAGGGGAATTGAGGCAAAGAGAAAGGTTATGAGACCCCATTGCCTTTGTGATGGGTATTGATTGGACTCAAGTAAGACCATTCTCAGCCCTGAAGTTTAAGCTAAGGATGGGGTATTGGCTTAAGAAATAAATGTGCAAGTAAACCTTACCTGTCTGAATGAATGACTGCACCGAGTTTGGGATTGATTACATGAACAATGACACCACGATGGCCCCAGCTCCTTTCAAAGTAGTAGCCACCTTCACTCATCCCTCCTGGATGGAGGGTCTTATTCAAAAAAGTCCAGGAGAGCTTCTTTTGTCCATGAATCTCCAGAGTGCCACCTTGGCCAACTCCAATGTACTTTAGTCCATAGTAATAGTCAGACTCACTGCCATCATCAGCTCTAAAAGGAAAGACACCAGCCAAAACAAACCCAGATTTGACTATGAAATCATCAAGGAAATAAGTGTAAGGAAATAAGCATTTATCTAGTATCTACTGTGTACTATGCATTTTTACAAATGCTACCTCCTTTGATTCTCACAGCAGCCTTGTGAGATAGGTACTCTTACTATTGTCCCCAACTTACAGTTGAAAAAACTGAGGCAAACAGGGATTAAGTGATGTGCCCAAGATCATTAAGAAATTATTCCTGGGAGTTGCTGAGGAGCAAAATCCTGCCTTGAAGGCAGAGACTCACACACGATATATTACTCTTAGAACATGATATATTACCCACAGCTTAGAAAATGCTGCACAGAGTAGGTACTCAATCAATCAATAGCATTTACTAAGTGCAAGGCACTTATAGGCTAATTGAAATTATAAAGACAAAAATGAAACTGTCATTGCTCTGGAGAAACTCAGTAAACATTTGTTAAATAAATCAAACTACTAGCAAAAATAATAATCAGACCTTCTACCAATGAATCTATATTCAGGGTCCAGGATAAATATGAGATACTTTGATCTGTCAGTTAACTAACATTTGTTAAGGATCTCATGTGCCAGTGCTAAGTGTATTTATCATTAAGTGCACAGTATTGGGAATTCTTTTGGCTTGTAAATGATACAACTTTGGGAATTGATCAGAAATGGAATCTCCGAGATAACTCTTGTACTAGCCGTACCTTGGCTACCATGTATTCTGAATAGAAAACAAGTCTGGTAGCACTCAATTCATGTGGCAAGAAACATGCCCTACTTAAAGGATTGATCTTGTATGTGGAAGGAAATTTCACTCCTTTAACTTCTGCTTTATTTCTTTCACCAATTTTATGAAGTCCTTCTCTTAAGTCCTATTCTAATGATTCACTGTTGTATTGAAGTAGCCCTGGGTTCTCAAAGGCTATAATTATAAAAGTTGGATGAAATCTTTGGCAGGTCTCGCTGTGGCACAATGGAAAGAACACTGGCTCTGAGGTCAAAGGGCTTGGGTTAAAAGCCTTCCTCTAAAAACTACTACCAATGTGACTTTGGGTAAGTTGTATAATGACTTTAAGCCTCGGTTTTGTTTCGTCAACTGTAAAATTAGGGGTTAGACAAACTGGTCTCCAGTAACCTTTCCAGTTTTATCTCTATTATCTTATAAAGCCCTTGAGTATGGGCCTGATGAATGATCATTGATCTGGTAAGAACCCATCCAGCTAAATGTGGATGGGCTCATCGCCGGAAGATTGACCACCAGCTAATGATTTGGGGAAAGTGGTATGAAGATGGTCTATTAACGGTAGGTGATGTGATCACTGGAAGTAATAAACATACCAATGAAATAATGTATATTTTGAATGACTGCAGTCTCCCATAAATTAGATTCTAATTGGGAGATGGTTGGAAGAACCAAAGAAGTATGGCACCCAGGCCATAGAAATTATAATTACCCAGGACCTGCACATTTCTTCAGCATCTTCCAGATCACAGCAGCTTCTTTTAGAATGGAAGGTGCTTGTGAATTGAAATTGTTTTATTTATTGTGTCTGTATCCCAGCATGTAGCACAGTGCCTACCGTATAATAGGTGTTTAGTAAGTGTTTGTGGGGTGATTGCTGATTATTTATGTTTGTCATCAGTTAGGCTAGACCTATGATTCCTTTATTTTTTATGTAAAACATTGCTATATTAGTCCTTTTGTATAAGACTCAAATAAAAGAAAAAGAATAAAAGAAATAGAGCAAAAATAGCATGCTTCAGGCTGTATTCTGATAGTATTATTTCTTTCTCTGGAGGTGGATAGCATGCTTCATCATTAGTCCCTTGGGATTGTATTGGATCATTGTACTGCTGAGAATAGCTAAGTTATTCATGATTCTTCATAGAACAATATTGCTGTTACTGTATATGACATTCTCCTGGCTCTTTGAACTATGATTGCTTTCATGATTCATCAAGGCATAAGACCTAGGTTCTAAAAAGTTATGCCCCTATAGATAAGTACTGTTAGGTCATATTGATCTGAGGTTTCCAATATTGGCTTAGTGATGTCACCCAAGGACCCAATTAGCTAATGAGAGAGGTTCTTCTTCTCATCGTCTTTGAAGAAGGTAGGTAGTTCAGTGGATAGAGGATCAGGGGTCAGGAAGACCTGAGTTCAAATCCAACCTCAGCCTCAGACACTCACTAGTTGTGACCCTAGGCAAGTCACTTAACTTTTGTTTGCTTCAGAGTTTCCTCATCTATAAAAATGAAGATAATAATAGCTTCTACCTCCCAGAGTTGCTGTGAGGATTAAATGAGATAATAATTGTAAAGTGTTTAGCATAGTTCTTGGCCCATCATCAGGGCTATATAAATAGTAGTTATGGTTATTGTTAACCACCTCTGGCTCATAGACTGGTGATGGCCAAAATGTTGGCCACCCAGATGATGAAATTTTTGGCTAGAGAAATTAATGATGAACCATCTACAAAATGGAGAAAACCATCTGGGCTAATGGAGGAAATATCTACAATGAAGAAATTGTGGATTTTTCAAAGTATGGAGGTATTGAAGACCATTTTATACTGACGTATCCCAAGTGGAATGGGAACCCTTCATATCTTTTTCAGAAATCCTTTCTTTAATTCAATTCAATATTGTAGTACAGTCTAGGAAAGCTATTTACCTACCTTCCAAACAAGACAATGCTGAAATTACCCTGGAAAAGGCAAGTCTCACTCCCAACATGCATTTCTCCATCATTCTCAATAAGTATATGTCGAGTCCGCAAAATGATTGGCTCAGTGTTATCCTTAATAACTAGTTTTCCTGAACAGGAAGAAAAAGGGTGGAGTTTAAGCAGCAGTTTTGGGAGATGAGCATAGAAGAAACTGAGAGCTGAAAGATGCCTGAGAAGTCAATTCATCCAACCCCTTCCTTTTACAGGTGAGGAAAATAATACCTAAGGGGATAAAGCAAATTGCCCAAAGCCATAGCTAAGCTAGCAGTAAATGTGACCTTCTAGAAGACAGTGCAGAAATACAAAATATACCCTTCTCTCTAATGCTATGGCATGACTCTGAGCAAATTACTTACTTTCCTGGGCCTCAGGCTCCTTATTTGTAACATGAAGGGGAGAGTAGACTAGATGACTTCTCCTGTACCTTCCAGATCTAAATGTAGGACCTCAGGAATATTCCCCCAAGAATTCTTTCTTTTCCCCTTTTGGTTATCCTTCCACTCCTCTTCTTTGGTCTGGACCTGTGATTTCATTAGTATCAGAGATCTCCTCCCTCTACCAGTGAAGGTCAGCCACTTTTCTGAGACTTAAAGGGAATTGCCCAGGGCACTGAGACCTGTGACTTTGCTATGGCCACATTGTATGTATTAGAGACAGAAGTTAAAGCAGGACTTTTTTTGACAACAAGGCTGTCATTGTGCCTGGCTGCCATAACACCCTACAGGTAGCATCATATTTGCTTAATGTTTGTCACCATATACTGTGCCTGGAAGAGAAATTGTTTATGTAGGAAATTACCTGACCCAATAAGCATCTCACTAATGATTTTCTCTTGTAAAACCTCCAACAAGGACAAGTTACAAACCAGCTCTAGGTGGCACAGAGCGATGGTTAGCTCTGAGAACCAGTTGCTTTGATTGATATTAAACTGTTGCTGACTCCATGTGTCATTTGTTTGGTCTATCTAAGCACATGGCAGAAATCTGTCCTAGCTCGCTTTCTTCTTAGAGGGGATATTAGGTAGGGAAGGAAAAGAGAAGAAGGGGCTTGCTGAAGAAGATTAGCTGCTTACCTCCATCTGTAATGTGGATGGAATGTACCGTGGCTGAGGATGTGAGCAGAAGCCTTCTGCCCTTGCCAATGTAAACACGATGATCTTCATTATGGCCAGGGGCCCAGGGATGTAAGTCGGGGCTATGGTCAGGACATTCTGCTAATGCTCCTAGAAATAAAGGGGAGTACCATTTATCTAGAATCCATTAAATATGGTCCTTTTCCTCAAGATGCTCAAAGTGCCTGGAGGGAGACTAATTCATCCTCACCCACACACCCACAAAATGGGAGAAGCATCAGAACAATCCCCACTTTACAGATGGCAAAGCTGAGTCACAAAAGAAGATACCGCCAATTTTCTAGGTAAGTTAAATGCTACAACTAGAGTCTATCTCACTTAATTCCTAAGGGCCCTTCTGTTCTTTGGAAAGTAGTACTGATTCTCCTTTTCCTCTGACCATAATAAAGACGCTATCTCCCAAGCATGTTCCTTTTCATTATCATAATAAGTGATTGCACCATGGCCAGGAGCCTCTGGGTTCAAATTCTGTGTCAGAAACTTGCTAGCTTTGTGACTTAAGTTCTCTGTACCTCCATTTCTCACTTGTAAAATGGGGAGGTTGGGTTTCATGTCCTCTGAGTCCCCTCCCACTTCTAAATTCATGAGCTAATGACCTTGTGACTTCCTGGTTTGGATATTATAGAAAGGGAGGGTGGGAAGTAACCTGAGAAGCAATAATAGCAACAATAATAATCATTGTAATAATACATCCTGATCATTTTTGCAGTGAACAAAACTCCTGTACATACACATCATCTTATTTAAACAACAGCCCTACAAGCTGAGTGAAATGGGGACAATGACAAGATGGTAGGTAGGAGTGACCACCCGTAGCACCTCGTTTCTGAGCTTACTGTGAGGAGCAAAGATTTTAAAGCTTCATACAAATGTCAACTAGGATTAGGGTCATTAAATCATCTACTTCCATTTTGCAGATGAGGAAAGTGAGGTCTAGAGGGAGTTTCCATAGCCTGTTATTCTGGTCTCACAGCCGTAGGACTAGAACCCAGGTCTGTTCAGTCTGGTTCTCTTGCCATGAAGAGACAGAATTCCTCTGGAGACTTGGCCTCATTCATGACTTCCCCGTGAATGCAGTCCTTTTCAATAAATGTGAGCTTTGTCATTAAAAGATGCCCATAAAGAAATACTGTACTTTGGACTCAGCCTGTTAGTTCCCTTCCATAAAAGTCAGCATAAGGCAACTCTGTCTCTGATAGTCAAACTGGTTGGATGACGTATTCACTTTTTACTTTTATTTTTTTATTTTAAAATTAATTTTATTGATGCCTCAATTTATATTCCAGTCATTTCTAAATATAAAGCCCCATTCCTCAAACTATGTCCCTGGCATCATATAACACTTTTTCATCATAAGCCTACACATATCTGACTTGAATTGAAAGGTCATTTTCAAGCCAAATCCACAATATTTTTTAGCATAGGAAGCCTTTGGGGAAGAAATTCCCTCTAACAATTCAGGTTGGCAACTTATAGTCATAAGCTTTGCAACTTATAATTATAAACAGTTACCTAAGTCACGAAAGGTTAAGTGAGTTCTCCAAGGTCATACAGCCCATGTGGGTTAGAGAAAGCACTTGAACTCAAGTTTGTTTGTTTGTTTGTTTACTCTGAGATCCATTCTCTCTACCTACTACTCCAAATTGATTCTCAATCTAACTGAACTCAATTCAGAAGACATTCATTAAGCACATGCTAGTTATAAGGCTCTTTGGTAGGTGCTAGGAATACAAAGACAAAATTGAAACATTACCTGATTTCAGGAAGGATTCATTCTATTAAAGGGATATAAGATATGCACTGAACAGTAACTTCATGGTTATGGTATGGTAGTATATCTCTGTACTTTTTGCTGGTGGAGACTGATTTTAGAGGATCTCTTGATCTCAGGAGTCAATTGGTTGCTTGTACTAAATGTGACATCAATATGGTAAGACACCAAGAGAGGGGGACCACCAGATTACCTAAGGAGACTTGAATTGGCACAGGGTAGAAAATGGAGTAGGTCAAACCCCCATGCTGATCAATAGTGGGACTGAGTCTCTAAGGAACAATGTACATGCAATCTGATGGAGGGGGGTTGGAGGGCAGAGAGAGGGAGAGAGGGAGGGAGAGACAGACAGATAGGTAGACAGACAGACAGAGACAGAGAGAGAGAGACAGAGAGAGACAGAGAAAGAGACAGAGACAGAGACAGAGAGAGACAGAGAAAGAGAGAGAGCCAGAGCCAGAGATGGAGACAGAGACAGAGAGACACAGACAGAGACAGAGAGAAACAGAGAAACCGAGACCACTGGTTCATTGTTGTAAAGAAGAAAAATTTTGAAGAGGGAGAAAGCACTAACAACTTGAGGGGGGAAGGAATAAAAATCCATCCACCTATACTTAAACCTAATCATTGGGCCTGATGGAACTATTAGGCTGGAAACCTTTGCTACCATCTGAGACTCAAATTATTTCATTAAGAGGAGGGGGTTGAATTCAGGGGAATTTTAATGAAGCATTTTCTGCTTTTGCAAATTCAGAGGGATTCATGTTAGTGGCCATCAGATAGAAAATGCAGACTAGCTCAGCAATGGGATCTTTATCTTAATGCAATAATATTGTATTTCCAAATATGTGGCAAAGCTGCCAAGATGTGTTTTAGAAAACTATTTCTGTTGCAGTATCCAGAAGACTAGAAATGTAAAGGGGAAAATGGGCAAGAATTCCAGGGGACTTAGTTCTCCTCTAGGGAATTTGTGTAAGGAAAACTGACAATTCTCAATCTGACCCATATCTAGTCTGTACGCTTAGCTTGCTTTCAGCCTCAGAAAAAGAGCTAGAAACCAGAAGAATGGTCCAGAGAGAGATCTTCACGTATCCCTTCTGTCAAGACACAACTGAGACAATTACCTAAGGCCAATGAGTCACTGTTCATGTGTGCAGTGTATTTCCTGCCCCAGGGGCAGTGTTTTTCATTCCAGATACATTTGATCCTAGCTCAAATAGGCAAAGAAGTACAGTTCCCCAACCATGATCTAGGAAGGAGTGGTTCAGACTTGGCACAGCAACCCATAGATCCAAATGGTAAACTGTTATTAGATTAGCCCATGAGGCTACTCTGTTCTTATTTGTAAGGTTTCTGGAGCAAGCAAACAGCCTCTATCTCTCATCCTAGCCACATTCAGTCTTAACACCACAGATATTCCTGTCCTTGTAGCATTCTTGACATTTTAGCCTTAAGTGGAAATTTTTTGTTTTGTTTTAGGCCTTGATGCCTTACCCTACATCAGGGAAATTTGGGATTTCCTTTGCATGATTCAGATTCAGTGCTACTAAATGACTTCCAGGCTTGAATCTGCAGTGCATTTGGTGAAATATTTGTGGGGATTTCTGCCATGTTCAGGCCAGTGGTATAGTAGAAAGCATAATGGACCAGGACTCTGGAGAGGCTAGCATTCACTGCCTCTGACAGCTCCTAGCTCTGTGACCTTGGGCAAGTTATTTTCTCTTCTGTAAGATGGGGGCAATAATCCCTCATGGGGTTGTTGGGAGGATCAAATGAGATAATACATGTAAAGCCCTCTGCATACCTTAACACACCATATAAAAGTCAGTTATTAATAACAAGGTGTCCCAAAAATCTTAGTGAACTATTAAGCTACAAAAACTTCAAGTGCACTAAGACTTATGAGATACCATTTTAGCAGAAGAATAGAGGCCAAGTTTACATAGCATAGTTTCTGCTTCTCCTCTGGAGTCTGAGAAAGAGAATATTTCTCAGAAGAAGAGGGAGGGAGGGAGAGAAAAAGAGAGAGAGAGAGAGAGAGAGAGAGAGAGAGAGAGAGAGAGATGGGAGAGAGACACAGAGAGAGACAGAGAGAGACAGAGAAAGAGACAGAGACAGACAGAGACAGAGAGAGACAGAGAGAGAGAGGGAGGGAGCGAGGGAGGTGTTGTGGGCATGAAGAGTTTGTTTTCTTTTTCACAGAGTCTCAGAGTTAAAAGGAACCTCAGGAACCATTAAGGTCAACCTGTGCCTGACCAACCCCTAGTTTTAAATGAACAAAGGACCATTTCAAGTGACTTGAAATTGAAAAGCAAGAGGGAAGCTCTCAATCCATCAAGAAATGTCCAGGGAAGAATCTTATTTCTTCACCCCAAATACCTAAAATAAATCAAGTCTTTGGAGAAAATTTGTTTTCAACTACATCCAGACAGACTATGTAGATAACTCCAGTGATAGTCTCAGTTAACTAAATTTTCAAAGTTAAAATATAAACTGCTTCCACTTAAACCACCAAAAATTAGATGAAAAATTGTACGGAAATTCCTTTCCCACTCTGCATTTGTACCAGCTATCCGCCATCCCTGGAATGCATCCCCATCTCAACTTCACTTCTCAGAATCCTAATCTCTCCTCCCACCTCAGTTGACTCTTCCATGATCCCTCCTAGTACAGTTATCCCTTCCATATCACAGGGTTTAGGGGGCATGATGCTCTCCCCTCCCCCCTCCCCATGATCTGAAAAGTCCACGTAAAATTTTTGGCCCTATCTTTATACCAGACAAGTCTGAAATATTATGGTATTAAAAGATAAAATATGTTGATATTATACAATACTACACATGTTTTTTGTATTTCTGAGCTCTTAAACTTTTTCTGTGTCATCTGCTGGCTTGTACTTGTGTGGAAATGTTGTGAAAATTAGATAAGAGTATGAAAAAATCCTCACCATACACAGTGACGCATTGATGAGTCATCATTATACACAATGTAGGCTTTATTTATATATAGTTTGAAATCCCATGTCTCACCAAGAGAAGGGAAAAGAACTATTTATCTAGTGTTGTTCACTACCATGGGAAATGTGATGAAAATTAGAGTATGGAAGAATCACCATACACAGTGATGTGACATCTCGTTACCAATCCCACCAGGAACCACCATCCCGTTTGGCAAGTCCATGTCACAAATAGGTTTCTGATGTATAGTGAAGCCAAGTGGGTTCTGTTTTCTGAATACCTGAAAAAACGATACTATAAATAAACCTATTAGCTATGCCTTTCTTTTCTTTTCTTCCTTTTTTATTAACATTCTTAGCATGACAGGACAGGCAATGATAGGTAGGGTGGTGATAGGACTTAGAATGAATGGATGAGCTGGTTTAACTGTTTTGGTATTAAAGTATCTAGCACTGAGTGGATGATTAAGCCTAAATTAATGTCCTCTGTGATAAAACAAACAGCTTAAATAATGAACATGGATTTAATGGGGGAATGTGGAAGGGGGACCTGTAGATGGCTTTCTGCCATTCTTCCATGTTCTTTGTACTATTCTTATTTCTGTACATATTATTTTATTAGATGAGAATAACATCTGCAAAGCACTTAGCATAGTGCCTGGTACACAGTAGGTGATTAATAAATGCTTCTTCCCTCCCCTTTCCCCACATGTCATATTTTGACCATCTCCAAGCCTCAGTGGAATATAGGGCTCCTTGAAAACGGAAAATGGATTTTTGTCTTTTTATACCCCAGCCCTAGCATAGCACCTTATAAGTAATAGGTGCTGAATGAATGTTCACAGAATTATAGAATTTTCAAGGTGGAAGGGACCTCAGCAGCCATCTTGTCCAACTCAAGGAATGCCTAACCAAAACATCCCCAACAAGGGGGTTGTACAGCCTCTCCTTTTTTTTTTCTTTTTGGAGGGCTATTGGGGTTAAGTGACTTGCCTAAGGTCACATGGCTAGTTTTTGTGTTAAGTATCTGAGGCCAGAGTTGAACTCAGGTCCTCCTGACTCCAGGGCCAGTGCTCTATTCATTGCACCACCTAGCCACCCCTTGTACAGCCTCTCCTTGAAGGATTTCCAGGGAGAAGGAGCTCATTAATTCTGGAGACAGCCCATTCCACTTTTGGTCGGCATTAAATGCCTTGACACCAGGTCCAAATTTGTCTCTTAGCAGGTCCCTTGTAATGCTCCTAGGTCTGTCATCTGGGGTTACACCGGATATCTAATATTTCTTCCACATGGTACTTCAAATGCTTGAATTGCATTCACATAAAGGATTCCACGACATGAGATTATTAATTGACAAGATGAGGAAAACACCTTGAACTCATTGGAGAAAACCAGCACTTACAAATATGAGAACGATGGCAGTCAATGAGGCTGAAAATTGGGTTTTTAAAAATTTTAATCAACATTTAAAAAATGTGTTTTCCCTTTAACACACTAGTACTTTAACCTTGATTTTTATTGATTGTAATTTTGTCTTTTGATTCATAAAATATGCTGCTCTTACTCTCAGACATTAAAAGAAACTGAAGGAGATAAGTTGGATATATTTGACCCACCTAATCATTCTCTCTAGTAACTTCAGTAACCAGCTACTTTCTCCCACTGGAATAATTGGCCTGGATGCTTGGCCCCATATGACCTCCAGTCCTCCTAGCTAGGGCCATTCAACCTGATCATCCCAAATTCTGCAACAAATCTGGTCCCAGGGCAGTGGGAATAAAAGGAGATGGGACTCCAGAAATCAGGCATTCTAGTCCTGGTTACTGGGTTCTTTCTTTGTTCTCTGTAAACCTTGAATTCCCATTTCCAGAGATGGGGTTCCAATCTTGCTCCTGTTCCTGAGTCCCTTCCTTGAAATATTATCTAATAGCCCAAGTCATCAACCTTCAAGAAACTAGAATCTTAGTCCTGATTCCCAGTCCCTCTGGGGACTTGCATGTCACCTGCTGTCAGATCTCAATGAGGCTTATCTGTCTGCCTGTTTTATCTCTACCTACTAGCTGCCACAAGAATCCCCCAGGACTGGATCTCTGCCAGCTTTCCTGAATCCACCGATGACTTTTTTCACTCTCAGCCTCCTGCCTGATACCAGCTGTCTCTGCCCCATCCATGCACTTCACCTGGGACATCTGGCTGTCTATGGCTAGACCTTAATAATGTTGAGAAGCTGCCTGTCTGAATCCTCACCTGTTACCTGCTACTAAATTCCTGTGACATTCACAGGAAGGCTCACATGATTTATCTAAATTTATACTTAATTACATATTTATCTATTTAACTTGATATAAAAGTTTATTAGCCTTTAGAGTATGGCATTTTCTTTGTCTGCAGTTTAATAGGTTTAATTTTACAATTTTGCTGTCTCAGTCAAGATTCTGGACAAAGTAAAAAGGAACAAGCCACAGAAGTCGTACATGGAAGAATGGATTAAATAACTTACTTTGTTAGAATGAACTTGTTTGGGGAAGGTCTTAGAGATCATAGACACCACACCTCCCCCCTAATTTTAAAGAGGAGGAAACAGACATCCAAAGAAGCCAGACAATTTGTCTAAGGTCACACAGGTAGTAAGCGGTAGAGATTTTTGCTCACTCAGGTATTCTGACGGCAATGTCATGTCATTTCACTCTCTCACATTGTCCACTTCTGAAAACTGTCCACCTTTCCAGACTTCCTCCTATCACCCTCCTCACTCTGACAGCTCTCTCTCATCTCTGGGTCTCCTCCCCGAGTGGTCTGGATCATCCTGTCACCACCAAAATTCCATGATCCTTCCTTTATAGAGTCTATAAGCATCACTTAGCATTGGAAACTACTCACCTGGGAATAAAGCAGGAGTAAAGAATGCAAACCTGAGCCAGCTGACTGCCAGCACCATCCTGAGGAGAGAGGAATGCTTTCCAGCTTTCCCTTTCATTCTGGGGAAGGATCTGAAACCAAAGCCCATCAATGGCAGAAATTCAGTTGTGTCATGAAGTTTACTAACCAGTCAGCCCCTTAACCTTCCCATCTGATTCAACTATGGCATCACCATAGGATGCTGATTCCCCTCCACGGGCTGAACTAAATCAACACAGCGAGAACACACACACAAAAATCAACATACAGAATCAAACACAAAGAGAGAAAATGGAAGACAGGCCAAATGGCAAGGGAATACAGGGTAGAAACATAACAATAGGATCCAGGAGCACTGAGCCAGCAGACCCACAGACCACAAGCTTGCTCACGTGCACATACACACTTGATAAACACAGCTGGAATGGAACACTCAAGGTTGTGAAATGACGAGTGTGTATGAGCAGACATTCCTTCCCCACCATAGCTTGGGTAATGGCTTTGCTAGAGTCTAAGCCGAAGGCTGGACTTTGCCTCGGCATTTGTCCTACTGCGCAGAGATTGAGTCACAGATGAAATTTCATCCTCAGCCCTGAACCTGCCCGCCAGAGAGGGAAAAGTAAACCAACCCTCATTGAAAGCAAGATGGGAATTACTCAAATGAAACTCACCACATTACCTCACTTGGGTTAGACTATTAGAGGCAAATATTCATTTTAAACTTCCCTCTTCATCTCTCAATACATATGATCCAAAGTGGCAGCTGAAGGTGAGTCCCTAACCAGGTGAACCAGGAGCTGGAGGACTTAAATAGACCCCATTTTTATATAATTAATTGTTGTTCAGTTTTTTTAAAGTTATATCTGACTCTCCGTGACCCCATTTGGGTTTGGAGTTTTTAATTTTATTTTATTATTTTTTTTTTGGTAAAGATACTGGAGTGGTTTGCCATTTCCTTCTCCAGTTCATTTTACAGATGAGGAAACTGAGGCAAACAGGATAAAGTTACTTGCCCAGGGTCACACAACTAGTAAGTCTGTGAGGCCAGATTTGAACTTAGGAAGATGAGTCTTCTTGATTCCACTTCCCAAACTGAAACTCCATTTCACCACCTATCGCCCCTTCCATATGGATAAAAGTACTTTTATTTAATCAAGCAACCAAACACATATTAAAGACCTACTGTGTTCAAAGCACCATCCTAGGCCATTTTAGGCATGGTTCAGATAAGCCTTTCAGTATTTGCTCAGATAAACTAAGAATTGTCCTTAACTCTTCAAAGTGAAGTAAAGCCTATCTCTCAAATGAGGTTGGACTGGTGGGTCTTGAAGCTATGTGAATCAAGGCCTACAGTTTGGATGGAGAAGCAGGTAAAAATTGAGTCAGGTAAATGAATGGCAAGACAAGAGGTATTTGGCCTAATCTCTTCTACTTAGGTGTATTGGGTGGGTTGGGTTTCAAAGAGAGAAAAATGCTATTTCTGGGAGGAGGGAGCTGATTAAAATATATAAGCTATATATCAATGCTAGTAATGGCATCTTAATAGTCATTCTGCTTGAGGTGGGATCAGGTTTGTCAGTTATAATGGAAGGAATTCTCTTTGTTTCCCTCAGATTTTCAGAGTCACATGTCTGATATGACACCTTTCCTGAGGTATCCAGAACAATGGTGCATGTTTTTATTGTCAGTGGGAAGCAGGGGAGGTCATGAGGCAGATGAAAAATTTGCTGTTCCAGCAGGGAAGATAGAATGTCTGCCACTCAGCCCTGGGAAGGGCAATGTGACCACAGTCTTTTGGGAATAAAGCATTTCTATTCCTTTTTGAGCCAGTAGCCCTAGTTTAGTGATATAGCAGTAAAGAACTCATAGGATCATAGATTTTAAAAGTGGAAGAAACCTTGGAGGTCATAGTTCAGCCCCTCATTTTACCCATAATGAAACTGAAAGCCTCTAAATGACTTAAATGGCCATTCTAAGGGGAAGTGTCAGAGCTGCTACTCAACTCAAATCCTCTGATTCTAAACATCATCCATCTTCTTGATGGCAAAAAGGGAGACAGTATTGGAAAGAGCACAGAATTGGAGTCAGGACACCTGGGTTCTAGTCCTGGCTCTCCAAACTTGGGCAAGCTACTCAACCCCTTGAAGAAGCCTCTATGTTTTCTTTTGTAAAATTAGGAGAAATTATTACCCATCCCTTCTAGCTCTAAAACTCTCTAAGTTAAATTAGTATTAGGATGCAGCTAGGTGGTACAGTGGATAGTGCTGGGCCTGAAGTCAGAAAGATACCAGTTCAAATCTGACCTCAGACACTTACTAGCTGTGTGACCCTGGGCAAGTCACTTAACCTCTGTTTGCCTCAGTTTTCTCATCTGTAAAATGGGGGGCAATAATAACACCTAACTCCCAGGGTTGTTGGGAAATAATAAATGGAAAGTGATTGGCACAGTGCCTCACACATGATAAACATTATATAAATGTTATCTATTATTATTATTGTTAATTATCAGTTATAATAACAATAATAGCATTTGCTTATGTATCACTTAAAGGTTTACAATGCATTTTACAAATTTTATTTTATTAGGTCCTCACATGATACCCTTGTGGGGTATATCTTAGCCAGAACTCAAGTCTCCCAATTCCTGGTTCAGTGTTCCTTTCACTCCTGTTATGCTTCTATACTACAAAGACCTGTGATTTCATCAGTATTGGGTCTTCTCTCTTCCCTGGTGTAGATTATACCCCTCTTCAGTGCCTTAATAGTTATTGTGGCCAGAAAAAGTCTTCATCTGGAAGCCAGTCATGTGGTATTAAGCATCTTAGGATGCCGCTTGTAGTCTGCTAGCATAGCCCAGTGTGACCTCTAAGTCACAAAAGGGGCCCAGAGTAGGACCTTATCAGAGGCTACATCACATCCAGGCCCCAAACTAAAATACACCCTTTTGTATATCATGAAACTCATTGGCAGTCTATGGACCTTAGAATTATGTTTTTAACACTAAAAGGACCAGGTGTGCTAATTTGAAACTATTTTTCAAATAGTTTAAAATACTTTTACTATAACTTCTCCTACTTATACCAATGCATGTTAAATATAAATGGATATCATTTTACTTTTAAATAAAAATTGTCATCCTACTATCTCTATTTTTTTTAGATAAAAAATGTGCTACATCAGTGGATTCTGCTTGGTCTTTTGAGGTACTCTTAAGTTCTGGTTCTTTTAAATGCACAAAATAAAATACATAGGACCATGAAGGAAACTAATAATAGTGAAATACAATTAGCACAATAAAAAAGTTCACAGACCCTTGCCATAGGGAATTTTTAAAAATCCTACTTTGAGAAAAAACCACAACTTCTTTCTGTCACTAGGGAGAATTTCTGCTGTCTCAAAATTACATTTATAAGGATAGAGTTGCTGGTTCCCAGGGACCAAAGCAATCATGCTATCCACTGGAGCAAAATTCATGTCATTAAACAAAAAACACAGGTTTGGGGGCTTGTTTTTTTGTAGTAATGAAGTTATTTTCCTTCATAAATGTCCATCTTTACATAAAAAATCCCAATGTTCTGAAAGTTTATATGCCATGAAGTATTCTTTAAAGTAAAGGCAGAAGTTCTTGAGGGCAGGAACTATTTAACTTTGTCTTTGGACAAAAGCACCTTGCATACAGTAGATGCCTAATGAATGCTTGTTGAATTTCAGAAAATTTCTCTGATCTAATCTCTGAATTTTCTCCTAAGTAAGAATAGTTTCTGCAGTTAGCCATTAAAAGCCATCTGGCAAAGGGAAGTAAGATTCTGATCCCCTTTGTCTGGCAAGACACATTCTTTGAAATGGTTCCCAGCTGCTGGATGCTTCCAAAAAGTGAATATTAGCAAACAATGCTAAAAAGTCGATGTAGGAAGCCGTTAGTTGGTGGCTGGCAGCTACTGCAAGTGTCAATCCCCGTGATGTATCAGAAAACACATTCTCTGAAGCATGATTGGGAACCTTGGATCTGTCAGGCTTCTCACATAACTTAATGAAGATGATTCCAAAGGGATGATGAAGATATGCCTCTCTTTGTGGGAGGAATGAAAACATGCATTTCCAAAGTCTGGCACTCCAGGATTGTCCAAAAGTCATCAGACCAATGTATTACCATTCTCGGTATCATTCAGAGACTCTGGTTTTTTTTCAAGTTCACATTCAGTTTGACCTCTCTGTTATCTAGGTCTGAAAGTGCTCTGGAAAAAGGCTTTGGCTATGTAGGGTTATAAGAAGAGTCCCCAGAGTCAGTTTACTGTTGAAAGAGGGGCCAAAGCTGGGTAGGTAAAAAAGAGTTCACCACAGCACCCAATATCCACTTCCTTCTTTGTCTTCTCCTCTGATCCATTACACACAGGAGTCACTTGTGTCTTTCCTCCATCTTCCAAACAACTGGGATAAAAATTGCCTTCATATCCCACCAATTATCACCTAGAGAGGAAAAGGGAAAATGGGAGAAAGGTAGAATTTTATAGTTACTGTCTTTGGGAAGGTGCATAAAGTCACTGGATTAAGAACCTAAAGTTCTAGTGTTTTACCACCAAAATTTGCACAAAAATTATCCCAGGATTATTTTATGTCTCTGGGTCCTTCTCTGCAAAACGAGATTGATAATACCTACATTTTCAATTCCTTACAGGTGTATGGAGGCTAAGTATGCATGATGAGCTTTGAGAACTTTTAAAAGGCTCTAGGAAAAGACATAGTTTTATGTAGAGAGGCCGCTGGTGGTATAGAAAACACATTCAATTAGGAATCAAAAAGTCTGGGGTCCACATCCAAAGTCTTCCATGTATTAGCTCTAGGACCTTTGGGCAAATCGTATGACCATCTGGGGATCCCAGTTTCCTTATCCATACAATAAAGATAATAATACGTTCCCCAAGAGAAAGCATGGATTATGGATAGAGAATTGGTGCTCAGAATCCAAAAGACCTAGGCTCAAGTCTCAGCCTCTGAAACATACTGGCTGTGTGCCCTTAGGAATAATATTTACCTTCCCTGTACCTTCAGGCAACCTTCTAAGATTATAGAGCAGACCCCAAGATACAAGGGCAAAGGAAATTTCTTCACTGAAGAGGAAACATGCTAGGAAATGCTGAACAAATGTAATGCTACTATTTAGGTGCATCTTTAGGGATCATGAGGAGAACAGTAGGGATCATTTCAAGTTCTCCAGCCAGAACATATTAGAAGCCCAGAGGGACAGTTAGGAGATTCTTTCCTAGGGGTAAGGGAAAGAATGAATGTACATATCTGCCTCTTTTCATTGTCAGGACAAGGGGAAGAATTCTCATTCTAGAATAAAAGGATATAAATCATGATCAACAGAGAGCAATAACCACCAGAAATGAAGCTACCCCCCCCCCAAGTTTTGTCTCCTTGAGATAGAGAAGGAAAAGATACTCTTGGCCCTCAAAATAGAGTTTTCCCCTAGGCCTAGCCTCTATGCTGCTTAAACACTGCAGACAGAAGACAGGACTCAGAGAGAAATAGCATTTCTACATTTTTTTTCTTTTTTAAAACAAAAAGTAAAAAAAAAAACCAGTCAATGAGAGGATGCCAGCTGTGTGCCAGTGCCCACATGAAAGGATAGTTATGGAAATTTGGACAAGAATGTCTTCATTTTGCTTTTTCCAATATCTTCTTTGCCCTACACTCTCCTGTAGCATCTGAGTGAAGCACTTTGCAAATCTTAAAGCACTTTCTAAATGCTAGCAATTGTTATTCTCTCTCTCTCTCTCCCCCACCCCACCGCCCCACTTCACTCCCCAAATGAAGCTACCCTCTGTTAAATGAACCTTTTCCCAGGAGCAGTAGGCAACTTTTGCTCCTACAACCAAGACCAATAGTGCCAAAATTATATGTTACTCTAAAAGGCCACTTCAAATATCCAGCTGTCTTCTGGGTCAGATCAACCCTGTCTGTACTTAGCACTGGCAACTGAAGTTTCTGAGCAAAGGGGGAGTTGCAAAGCAAAATGGGATTTGGAGAATGGTAAATGGTAAATTCATCTTTCATTTCCTTTGCAGATCCTTCCTCTACCATTGATCTAACTTTCTCTAGCCCTAATTGAGGCTTTCTGCCCCAAGTTAGGACATGGCAATGACCTGTGAGTAGGTAACTTAGCTACAGTGATACAGTGGTATACACCTTGTTAATATTAGATCTTATTTATTAACAAGTTTAAATTCCAGTAGAGAGAAATGAAAAGAGGAAAACCTGAGTTGCCTCTAAACTCATCACGATAAGAACTGACTGGTCAATATTGCCATTGTCTTCATTATCTCCTTTAATCCACAGTTCAAAAAATCTGGGAGGTAGATAAATACAAGCATTATTTGACAGATGTAAAAATTGAGTCTTCTGGGGATGAGGTTGCTTGCGTAAAGTCACAAAGACCTGAGACAAATGTAATTTTCGGCATTCTTTCCCCCACATCATACTGCTCTGTTCTTTCTCATTCTCCACATGGAGCGGTCCTTATGAAATCCTACTCCTTTCTCGGTTAAGTAATCCTTTTTCTCACCCCTATTATGAACTTCCTGTTTTTCTTCCCAGATTTGTCTTTGTTTATTTACAGAAACAGAAAATTGGATGGATACAAAAACTATCCAGTCAAATCAATATGAAGAAAATCACCATTTGCCTATAAATTATCTAGAAATTTGGGTAAAGTATTTTGGGTAAAGTAAAAGGTCTTATTTTTATGCAGCTTTTTAGAGACAAGTGGGGGAGCAGTAGATAGAATGCTGGGCCTGGCAGAGTCAGGAAGACCTGAGTCCAGATTCAGAGTCAAACACTTCTTAGCTGTGTGACCCTGAGCAAGTCATTTAACCTCTGTCTGCCTCAGTTCCCTCAGGTATAAAATGGAGATAATAATACCTCCCAGAGCTGCCCTGAGGATCAAATGTAAAAATATTTATAAAGCACTTAGCACGGTGTGTGATAGTGGGTGCTTAATAAATCCTTACTCTCTTGCTCTTGTGGATAGTTTTCTCTCTCTCTTTTTAACTTTACTTTGTGTACTTAAGAGTTGAATGTATTTTCTCTTCATGAGAACAGTGTTGTGAGGGCATTAGAGTCTATTCATAGGAATCACTTATTTCCACAGGGAGTTCACTAAAGAAGAGACGAGGTTGTGTTCCTATACTAGACCACAGACCTACCAACATTCATAGACCTTATGGGCATCTTGGGGAGACAAGAGTTCACAAAGATGACTTTTGAGACATGTAACACTAAGGGATTCTCCACTCGTGGCACAGAAACCTCCCCACCCCTATGTCTGTCATTGGTATGGGGACTTTTGATAGTTTCTATTTCTTTTCTCATGGTAAGATTGAAGTTTTCCGTCTGATTTCAGCTGGTGTGCAACTCTTCTTCCCAACGTCCTGTCTCCATGCTGGCACGCTTTCTGTTTGCCTGGCCCCTGGAAAGATTCCTTTCGTTAATCACTTCAGGTGCCACCACCGCCAGTCCCTGAGTCTCAAGTTCCACTTGTGGCTGAGGAACTGGGGCCTGACTGAAGCCGAAAATGAAAAAGTCCAAGTTAAATAAATCTCTACACAACCAAGGCTTTGATTTTATGCTGTTCTTTTTGCCCTGAACTTAATTTTTTGAGACGTGCTTTCTCATTAGATAAGAAGAAACATCCAAAGAAATTCAAAGCATTGTTTGGATAGCTGACCTTTTTCCCAATGCCCATTGGGCTGTTCTAATAAGCCTCAATCATACATAGGAAAGGATGAAACAAGAGAAGAGCAAGAACCTTCCTTCTGAGACCTTATCCAATCAAGGCAGCTTTGGGGTACCTTGATAGAAGACTATTTTCAAAGTAGAAGTAACATGGTCCTGAGTCTAGGGAGACCCTTAAATCAATGACATGATCTCTGGTGGCTGGCTGCCTCCCAAGGGAAGGTGGAAAAGCAGGACTCACCTGATTTGGTAAGGGGGAACACCTGGCTGAACATATCAACTCTGAGGGTTAATGATAACTACAGTTACAAGTGGTGCAGTAGATCAAGAGCTGTGCCTGAAATCAGGAAGGCCCAAGTTCTAATTCAACCTCAGACACTTACTTGCTGTGTTACCTTAGGCAAGTCACTTAACCTCTGTCATCTTTAGTTTCCTCCACTGTAAAGTGAGGATAATAATAGCAACTTCCTCCTAGGATTGTTGCAAAGATCCAATGAGATAACATTTGAAAATTGCTTAGCACAGTACCTGGCACATAGTAGAAACTTAATAAAGGCTTGTTTCCTTCCTTCAAATTTGAGAAAGGAAACAGCTCAAACTATGGGAAAAGTATCAGTTTACTCTCTGGAGAAATACTGCCATTGCCTGATATAAAATGCATCAATAAATATGTATACCTTCATATAAGAACAATATTTCCTACCACCCAGTCTAATAAGAGAGAAGTACCTGGAAGATCCTTCAGTCTTTTCACTAAGAACATCCAACTGGTCACAGGGTAAATGTTACTTGCTCCTTGAGCCTGAACTGGTTCTTCCTCTTGAAAACACCAATACCCCATGTCTCTCTTACTATAGCAAAGGCAAATAGCATGAAGGAAATTCAAAAAAGCCTTTTGGCTTCTTTAGAAATAGCCCTTCTGATTCTAGGCATTCCATGGCTAATGACTGCTCTGTGCATTGGTCATTTACATCGATCAGATGACAGAAAAAAGCTGATTTGTAAGGGCTAACAGTAAAAGAGCTGTTTGGGAACATTTCACAAGGTGAGTTATGGATAATTTTTTTTTTTTGCTTTTCCTTCTGCTCTTTGGAGGAAAGAATTTCCTGGCTCATTAATTACGGCTTCCACTTCAGTTATGTCATTAGTTAGAAGTTACAGTTTGCATTACAAACACTTTCTTTATGCACATATTATACACTCCCCATTATTTTTTATTATTTCCCCCAAATTACCTATCATGTTTTAAATGGGAAATCCCCATCCTGATGGCCACCTGCAATCTAAGAGGCTCAGATCTCTCCTTATAATAAACAGAAATGGTGCACGTTATTAATACCTCTCTGGGCACATCATAGGAAAGCCTGTTCTATCCTGCTCTGCCAGCAAATCCAAATCCCTTTATTACTCGCCTGGCACCTGGTTAGGGATTCAGGGAGTTACAAAGACTTTCCTAACTGCTGCCAGAATTGAGACTTTCAATGAAGACAGAAGGTTTAAAAAGCACCTCTCCTGTTTTCTTCCGGCACACTGCTCTTCAAATAGAAAAGGTCAAGCATCACGTCCCTCTGGCAAAAGATTTTTCCCAATAAATGTTCACTTCAGAAGCATTTTGTGGGGAAGAGGGGTCAAGATTAAATCCTCTAAGGAAATACTATGAGCACGTTTTGTAAGAGAAGATAGATTTTCCTTCTATGAAGCAGATTCAGATCAGATTCAAGACCAAAAGAGGGAGACTAGGTTTAGTTTTAAAATTTAATCTAAAGTAGGTGTTTAGAGCCCTGTCATTAACTTTCAGAGGCATGAATATCAATTTATCAGGCATAATCAGCTTCTGGTTCTGCTCCCAAATTGCTACATGCTGCTGTACATGTTGAAACCAATTGGCAAGATGGGCTCATTAATGGGTACGTCTTCTCTGACTAAGGCAACTTTACACCAACAGATGAGACAACAGATGGAGCCATATAAAAGGAAGGGAAGGATTTTCAGAACCTTGTCAGTGAAGATAGAAAACCTAGGTTTTTACACATGAAAATCACCCACACTGTATAATGCATTTATTGACTGGGCTGGTGGGAGATGGGGGCGGGGGAGGAAAATAGGGAGGAGGATGGAGACAAATAAGAAAAAATACACTCCCTTTGACACAGCCTTCATGCTGTAGAAAGAAAGGCTTGGCCTGGCTGAAGTCACATGGAGTAGGATGGCCCAGTCAGGGATGCCTGGTCTTTCAGGCACTGTGCTGTAAGTGGTCCTGAAACAGGAAACCTAGGGTGGGCCAAAGGGGCAGCTGTATTCCCTCAACATCAAAGTGACACAATGCTGTAAGGGTCATTTCTGATCTGAAGCTTAGTTAATCACTTTTAATCCAAGAAAGGTTTGCTTGTTCCTTACAATCCAAGTATAGTAAAACTCCCTGAAATTAAAAAAGGCGAAGAACTTCAGCCTGCATTGATAGGACAAGGTTGTGTGTGCACATGCATGTGTGAGTGCATACACGTGTTAATATTTAAACTGACTGTTCCCAAACACAGTACCCTTACCTTGGACAGTTAGGAAAGACAATAGGGTCATAGGATTGAGAGTGGGATGGTGTTTTAGGCCTCACCTAATCTGTTTTAGCAGATTTAAGATTCAAACCCAAATCATGGCTCCAAGTCCAATGGTTTTTCTCACTGAATCTCTATTAAAAGGCAAGAGGCATCAGTTATTTCTTTCATGCTCCTTCAGGACCCAGCTCAAATCCTGTTTTTCAATGAAACCTTTCTTAATAAATCCCAGCACTTAGCATATTGCCTGGTTTGATGGATTGATATTTTAGCCCCACAATGATCTACCTTTCACTTCTCTGATGGAAGCTAGGCGGTGTGGTAGTTAGAATGCTAGGCTTGAGTCAGGAAGCCTCATCTTCCTGAGTTCAAATTTGGCCTCAACACTTAGTAGCTGTGTGATCCTGGACAAGTCACTTAACCTTGTTTGCTTTATTTCTCATCTATAAAATGATATAGAGGAAGATATGACAAGTTATTCTGGTATCTTTGCCAAGAAAACCCCAAATACAGTCATGAAGATTTAGACTGCTGAACACTTCTCTGAACTTTTCTGCATGTTCAGTCAGTTCTACGTAGTTCCATACTTATTGCTAAATGGCTTCCCAAATTCAATGGCCATCCTGTGTATCTGAAATGCACTACTTCCTTCCCTTCCCCTCATAGAATTCCTCTCTTCCTTTAAGACACCCCTTTTTCTTTGTTATAAGGAATAGGCTCTGTGGAAGGGGGTGGTAGAGGGATACAGGCAAGAATGGGCTGGAAAATGTTTAACATCAGCTCTCCAGGAAAAAAAATGTATATGTGATATGCTATTAAGTTTAATTTGCACTATGGACATTTTTTCCATTACTTTCTTAAGTCTATCCAATCAATAAAAAACAAAATCAAGATCTGATTTGTTTCATTTGCTAATTTCTGAGGTACAAATGCTCAAACAGAAAATTTAACAATCAACTCTTGCAAGCTGACTGGAGCATACCACAGAGTCTAGGGGGAAAGCTAGATGGCATAGAAACAAAATATAACAATAAAAATCTATTTTTTAAAAAGGCACAGCTTATACATCATCTTCTACACTGAACTTCTTCTGATCCCCCAGCTGTTGGCTGTCCCCCTCCCAAACTTGTTTGCATTTAACTACTTTGTATTTATTTGCTTTATATTTATGCTGTATGTTTATATGTGTACATAAGTGTGTATATACATATATAGATCTATATACATATATATGCTTATTCATCACCTTCTTCAAAGGAATGTTAGCCTCTTTTGGGAAGGAATTGTTTCATTCTTTAAAATTATAACTGCACTACCTGAAATATAGCGGGTGGTAAATAAATATTTGTTCATTAAGTATGTGCTAAATTCAGATTTAGATACATTTAAGAATGATAGAGACGTCAATGGCTCATAAGAGAAGCTGAGGGGATGTTTAGATGCGGCAGAAAGATCAGTAAACTTGGAACAAAGAAAGGTCACAGTTGAACGCTACGTCATTCACTAGTTCTGTGACTTTGGTATTGCATGCACTCGAGGACTTCAAAATAAGTACGGGGATACCGTGGGGAGAGTAGTAAATATGAACTCAGAGAAGTGGGATTCAGTCTTAGCTCTGATGGTTACCTTCATCTGAACGCAAATGATACTTCTACTTGTGTGGGTCCAGTGAAATAAAGGATTTGAAAACATTTGAAAATCAATCATTTTTATGCATCAGGTATTGTTCTAGTTCCTGGGGATATGTGAGGCACTGAAGAAACAAACACAAACATGAAGCATCCCCTGCCCTCAAGAAGCTTATATTCCATCAGAGGACAACAACATGTACATACATAAATATATACAAAACAACTACAAGGCAAATTGGTGGGAGGAGAGAGGAGACAGGAAAGTCTTTGTGTGGTGCTTAAGCAGGGTTTTAAGGGAAACAAAGGATTCTAAGAGACAGAGTTAATGTGGGAGTGTGTTTCTGGCACATGGGATGTCCAATGCAAAGACAATGAGATGGGAGACAGAGTTCTGTATGTGAAGCATATCAAGAAAACCAATCTGGCTGGACTGTAGAGTGTAAAGAGGTAAACACTTTCTAATAAGAGTGAAAAGTAGATCTTACGTTTTATCCTAGAGGCAATAGGGAACCATTTGAGTTTCTTGAGCAGGGTTAAATGCCATATAAGTAGGTTGTTTTTATAATCACCACATAATTATACTAATTCTAGCATCATTTTTGTTATTACCTAACTTTCAAGGTTGACATTTAGGGGAAGAATGCACTCTCCCGTGGTATATTCCTTGGGACCTCTGTTGGCAAAAAGACACTGGATTGGTTGTTTAACATTTGTTGATTGTAGTACCCACCCATCTGAGGTGCCCAGAAAGATCAGGGTAGAAATAATTGAACATATAGTGCTGTCTGCAATGATTCAAGCACCAGAAGATTGGTGCACATACAACAAAACAAAAGAAATAAAGTTTGCCTTCACCCAATGTGCAATGGGAAGAATGATAACACAAATCTTCTCTGCAGGAGAAATGAACTCCACAAGAGGTCAGAAACTGTATTAGAAGCTAATTGGTCTATGATGGAAGAAGACTCATAGTAAATCTCCTAACAAGGATCACAGCCAGTAGATGGTCTGACTGACTAACAGGTTAGATTTCACTTGACCATAAATGGCCAACCAAGAGGCTAAAAATTCAGTTGGCCAAGATAGTGGGCAAGCTGTGTAGGAAGAAAGGGAGCAAAGGGTTATTTTTTCTGGTGTTCAGTAGATCTTCCAACCTGACAAGTAAAAGGTTAAATTATGAGATTATGATCACAATATCCATGAGAAAACTGCACATCTTTTCCCTTGGTTCCTTGGAAATACCCATGAATAGGCTCAATTGCCAGAGAAGAAAGACAGAAATTGGGGACAGAGGACAAAGAGAAGCAGAATCATCTTTAAGGCAGCCACTGGTAGAAATTTAGGTGCACTAGAAAAACTTGGGCAGACTCATGAAAACTTAGTTTTATAAAGCTGATCTAAAGACAACACTCACATCCATGATCTCATTTGTTTTGTATTGTTTTGCTTTTTGAAGGGTTAAGTGACCAAGGTCACATGGCTAGTTTTTGTGTTAAGTGTCTGAGGCTGGATTTGAACTCAGGTCCTCCTGACTCCAGGGCCCATGCTCTATTCACTTCACCACCTAGCTACCCCCATGATCTCATTTGAATCCTTATAACAAATGGTGAGGTTGAAAGGATAGATATGATGATCTCCAATTTATAGATGAGGGAACTAAAGCCACAAGAGGTCAGGTGACTTGGTCAAGGCTATAGATAGCTTGTATAGCTAGCAGTTTTGTCTGATTCTTTGTGAACTCATTTGGGTTTTCTTGGCAAAGATTCTAGAGTTATTTGCCACTTCTTTCCCCAGCTTGTTTTACAGATAGAGGAACTGAGGCAAACAAGATTGAGTTGCCCAGGGTCACAGAGCTAGTAAGTGTCTGAGGCCAGATTTGAACTCAGGAAGATAAGTCTTTCTGATTCTTGGCCTGTAGCTCTATCCACTGCACCATCTAGATGCCCCGAAGCTCATATGTAGCAGCTAGGAACTGAACTCAGGTGTTTTGCCTTCTTAATTTAAGGCTCTTTTGGGGCCGATAGGTGGCACAGTGAATAGAGCATGGGCCCTGGAGTCAGGAGGACCTGAGTTCAAATCTGACCTCAGACACTTAACACAAAAATACTTAACATTTAACATACACACACACACTAGGCATGTGACCTTGGGCAAGTCACTTAACCCCAATTGCCCTACCCTCCCCCCATCCAAAAAGCAAAATAAAAAAAAAAATTAAGGATCTTTCCATCATGTCCCACTGCCATGTTTAAACAAAGGATCAAAGACATTTAAATATAATGGCAATTCTTTTTAAACAGTGGCCCAAATTGCTACATTCTATAAAAGGAAAATCTGGTCAGCTCTCTCTATGAACTCCTCTTCAGGGAAGCCAGCATCGAGCACAGATGGCTGGCTGGCTGACGGGCTGGCTGGCCCTTATCAACAATAGCATTACTCTACGAAAGTGGAACTTGGCAGGGCCTCCTGATTCCCACAGGGCTCAATCTGGGCCATCAGATGAAAGGCTATCCTGTGCCATGGCAGGGCTGTGTCAGTGAGCACAACCCCACAATCTGGGAACCTTAACAGGAAGGTTTCAGCTGAAACTCAATGATAATTCAGAATCTTCAACCCGACACAGGGCAGTTTCTTCATCATCTGGCTCAAAGTCTTTCTAGCTTACATCTGTATGATTTATTGACATTTGAAGTGATTGCATAAATTAGAATGGAATTATTTTTATTTTCTCTGTAGTCTGAGGTAGGGGACCCATGAAATATTCATGCCGTTGGCTTGCTTGGCTTCTCTCCAGGTTTCTCAAGTTGCCCTGATTAGGCTCACTTGTCTTTGAGAACCTTGGAAAATTTCCCCAAACTATTTTCATATAAGTTTGTAGGCAAATGATCAGCAACATGAAGACTCAATCAACCAACACATTTGCTGAGTGTATGTGACCGGGATGGGAAAGAGGGAGAGTGTTGTAGGGAAAGGAGCTGGAATCAAGTCCCAGCTCCACTGTTTACTATTGATTTTGTAGGTTTGTATTGAATCCATTGGATCCACTGGATGGAATAATGGGTGTGAAATGTCTTTATAATCATAAAATATAACAGAGATGTCAGTCATTTCTAGTGTGATGTGCAAGTGGTCTGCCAGATGTTGGGGGATGAGACACAAAGAAAGAAGCAAAAGACACAGACCTTTAACTATGTTGATCAATATAACAATCCATGACAATTCCAAAGACCACATGATGAAATATTCCATCTACCTCCAGAGAGAGAAGTGATGAACTCTGAGTGCAGATTGAAGCATACTTTTTCCACTTTATATTTCTTGCTATTCCCCCTCCACAACATGGTATGTGTATATATGTGTGTATGTATACATGTATATGTATATATGTATATGTGTGTATGTGTATGTATATATGTATGCGTATGTATATATGTATATGTATGCACATGTATATGTATGTGTATATGTATATATAATATTTCTTGTCTTCTGAATTGCTGGAGGGAGAGAGAGAAAGAGAGAATTTGGAACTGAAAATAAAAATTAAGAATTAAAAGAAACACAGACCTTGACTTAAAGGATCTTGCCATCTAATTGAAGAAAGAAAACTAACACACAGGAAATAATTAAGAGGACAATTAAGTTCCAAATGTATTGTATGGATTGTAGTGCCCAGAAAAGCTCAAATAAAGGAGGAAGATTAATGGGCTGATGTCATCGAAAAAGAAAGAGCTGGGGGTACTGATGGATCTTGAAGGATAAGTAAAATTTGGAGAGAGGGAAGGGTGGAAGGAGAGATATGACATGGGTGGGAATGGCACAGTTTCATAAAGGCCTACCCCTCACTCCCACATGCCACATTTTGTTGAACGAATCTAAAATTATCAGGAAGAATAGCTTCCTCTCCAAAACAGTATAAAAAGCTTAACATGTAAATATTCCTGACATAGGCCCTTTCTCAGTCACACTAAATTACAAGTATCTGATAACACCAATTGTAGTTCTGATAAAAGAGCAGACAGAACCTAACAATTCACATTACATAGCTCTTTAAAGTTTGTAAAGTCTTTACATATAACGTTCAATGTGATCCTGTGATTACTGTGATCCTACCCTGTTAGGTAGGTGCAGTCAATGGTCCTGTTTAACATATAAAGAAACTGAGGCTGAGGGAGGTTATGCTTTGCCTTTGGTCCCACAGCTAATGAGTTTCAGAGGTGGCATTCAAACCCAGGTCTCAACTGACTTCAGGTCTAGTTCTCTATCTACTACACCATAGAAAGGGAAACACAAAATATAGAAAGAGGAGGCTGGGGGTTCGAGGATCTTAGTCAACTTAACAATTTTACCCACATTTGATCCTATTAGTTCATAAATATTTGAGGACATATGAATCCATATGGGGTAGGAAGTATTTGGGATTACAGGTGTATGGTTTACAGGAAACAATTAGGTTTCAGAACTAAATTTTAGAAGCAGAAGAAGGGGAAAATGTGTTTATTTCCCATCAAATTTATTTGTCAATAACCCAGAGATGATTGCAAAGTAAGGAAATGCAAGATCCTTACACTTGAGCCTTTTCAAAAAGAGACTTCATAGAGGAATCATATCATGCATGGCAGAAAGAAATTAGACTGGACATCTGCCACTATCTAGATGTGCGACCTTGGAGTTTGGTTACCTTTTCTGTAAATAAAGTCACCAGATGGCACCAGGTAATCCCTAACATCCGTCTCAATCTGTAAAACCTATGATGTTATAGTTTAAGAATTCATTTTTACCATTAACAAGTACTAGTGAATATTCAGAAAACACACCACATCATCTTGAGCATCCCTAGAGTTCTATATTGGTGGGAGGATGTGAATTAGTGGAATGGGGCAGGGGAAGAGAGGTACTGATCTGTATGTCAATTATTTTTAAGCCTTAACATGTAATAATAATAATAAATGTTTCACATATCTATAACAATTTAAAACTTGTGCAACACTTTTCCCCCAACAACCATGGGAGTTAGGTGACATGACTCTTGCCATCCCCATTTTACAGATGAAAAATTCAAAGCTTAGAGAGGTTAAGTGGCACCCAGCTAAGAGCTGAAGGTGGGATATCAAGTCAGGTCTCCCCCAAGTCACAGACTGGAAAGAACCTGAGAAGGACGTCTAGATCAATACTCTCATTTTACATAGAAGGAAGCTGAGGCCCAGAGAAGGCAATAGACTTGCCTGATGTCATATACATGGTAAGCAGTAGTACAGGAGATGACCCAGAACTACCTCACTCAAAGTGAGAACCTGAAAAAGTCTTAGCTTTAGGGCCAAGGTCTCCCACTACATCCTGGGCCATCTCCAGTCATCCTAATAAATATCTGGTCACTGGACCCAGATGGTTCTGGAGGAGAAAGTGAGGCTGGTGACCTTGCACAGCCCTTCCTCACTCAAATCCAAGTCAACTGCAAGTCATATCATCATCTCCCTGATGCCATGGTCCTCTTTGAGAACAAAGGACAAACACAACAACAGCAGTACAAGATCTGAACTCAGATTCTATGACACTTTAAGCTTGACACCTTTTCTGCTGCACGAAACTGCTTGACAAAGCCAAGGCCTTGGAGAATATTTGGTGGTGAGGTGGAAAGGGAAGGAGGGGCAGGGTGTTCAAGAAGCATAATGAAATCTGATTAATGGCCTCTGTAAGTTTAACTCTGTTTCTTAGTCAAGATTAAATAAATCATTCTCTTATTCCTGGCTTTATATAACAGGCATAATAAGATGTGCAGTTTATAATTATAATTTACAAATCACTATTAATTATATAGACATATTTATATATAACTATTTATGTAATACATGAATATGCAAATATTTATATTATATAAATAAATGTTATTTTAATAATATGACAAGATGTACATATTAATATACTATACAAATGTTATTTAAATATAACTATACTGCACTATATATTTATAAACATATATATATATATACAAATATAGAAATTATAATAGTTTGTAACTAATTATAACTAAAGCAGATCTAAACTGTGGGTAAATCTAGTCTCTTCCCCATTATTATATGCAGGTTTAAGTAGCTAGAAATAGACCCATAAGTTATAGAACTTTCAAGGGTCTTGAATATCTTCCGAAATGGCCTGAGTTCAGGTCCTGGCCCTGATGCTTATTACTTATATGACCCTAGGCAAGTCACATCCTCTCTGGTTCTCAGTTACTTTGTCTATAAAACGGAGTGAGACTATTTGGCCTCTGAGGTCCTACTAAGCTCTAGAGCTATGAGTCTTTGATTCTGTGATCATCTAGTCTAATTTCATATTACAGATCAGGAAACTGAGTTCCAGAGAGGAGAAATGATTCACTCAGGCTAACACAGATAGTAGGTGGAAGACCTAGTCAAAATCCTGATCTCTTGGCTCTTAGTCCAGTGATCTTCGTTCACTATGCTACACGTGCTTTTCATGTTATTTAATATTTATCTACCTACTATAGAGCCCCAGAGACGGCTGGGGATGGGCTGCCATCAACTTTTTTATTTCTCTCTTTTTCATCTTCACCTAATCCCTGATCCCCTACTCTACTCCTCCATAGTTTGTCTTTTATAAGGGGGTTGAAAATTCGATCTCTTTTCAGCTACTCTAGGTGTCTTTGGTCAAGCTTCTTTCTGTGCTATGTTGAGAAATCGCCTAAACTTCACTTTTTTATCACTGTACTTGAATCTCAGAAGGATTCTGACCTTTGACTCCCACCTGAAGGAATAACAATAGTACCAGCTGTACTGTACTCTGAGAGTCTGGCAGCAAAGAAGGATTCATATACAGGCAAGTCTTTTACTCTGTCTGAAAAGGAAGGTTTACAATAGCCAAGGGGCCGGTAACTGGAGCAGCCTCTGCAGTGGAGCTCAGTGGGCCTACTGACCTTCCTTTCCCTGCTTCCCTTTCCCCAGCACTTGGAGGAGAACATTAAGTGACCCCATGGGGCCATTGTGAGGGATGGGGTGGAGCAGGGAGAGTGAATAAAAGGAATTATAACACAGGGCTACTGAACTCCTGGTAGACTTCTTTACAACAAGATGGGCTTGGTTCAGACAAGATGAGAATCTAATTTATTGGCACCTGCTTTGTCTGGAAATCAGACTGGAATCTCATGAGGCAAATTCTGGCTAAAGTTCAGAGCAAACAGCCTTCCTCATGGTGCTGCTTCTGTTTCCAGGTTCAGACAAAACCAGGAAATGTAGAGGCATGTGGATATTTGTGCTGCATATACTCTATGTTCTCTGATTCTACTCCTTGCCTCCACACCTGCTTTTTCTTCCCTCTTAGTCCCTCTGGTCTCCCCCCACCCACCCCCCAAGTCATACTGGAGCAGGGAGAAGAATGGACTTGGTTTGGGTTCAAGTCTTGGCAAAGGGTTAGGGTAGTCTTTGTTTGATCTGATATGGCTGGCCTTTCCCTAGATTATTTATTTGTAGAAATCACCCTGTTTCCTGCCACTTCAAATAGGTCTACAGGAAATGAGGATTGTCAGGGGGTTACAAGGCATGTTTTTACAGCCCATTATGGGAGCAATAGAGAATTTGGTCATGACCCTGCATTGTGGGGCACAGGTGCCTGAGTCATTTTTCCTAAGCCAAAGCAAATGAAATGAAATCACCTTTTCATTCAAAAGGCCTTGAAGAGCCTAACCTCATAAAATCACACATTAGCAGAAGACTACTCTCATCAAAATCTCTCAAGTGCACATCAAGACAATCAATCTGAAGAAAAAAAAATCTAAAAAGAGAGAACAGGCATTATTATGTAACCAAAAAGCCCCAGCTTGGTGCATCTCTTCCAAATCCTGTGGTTATGAAACCAGTCATATGCATTTCAATGGGCAACAGCAAATCCTTCTTAATTCAGAAGCACATGACATGGCAATGTGATCACTGAAATGCCACAAATATATATATACACATTGGGCCCTGAGAGTTTTCAATCCTTATACAAGCATGGACTCCTTTAAACAGCATCAAGTCTGTGCCTGCTGTATGACTAGCTGACCTGTTCTTATACTGGCAACTCATTCCTCTACGGAATCCTATCCTGTATTTTTGCTTGTTGAGTGATTAAGCATGAAGGAATGTAGAATAACAGTAAATGACTGGTTGCCCTGCATCGGGGTGGGGAAGCTGTGACCTCCAGGCCACATGTGGCCCTCTAGGTCCTCAAGTGGGGCCCTTTGGCTAAATCAGAACAAATCCCCTCAATAAAAGGATTTATTCTATAAAACTTGGACTCAATCAAAGGCCTCACCTAAGGATCTAGAAGGCTACATGTGGCCTTCAGGCTGCAGGTTCCCCACTCCATCCCTGGCCTAGACTGTCCAGAAAATTCATCTTAGCCATCACAAGAAGCCCCTCCAGGAACACAGGCTTCTATATCATAAGCTGGTTGCTTAGGGGAAAAATCATTGCCGTAATCACACTGAACACACTAATCATACTGAGCAGAAACTAAAGGGAGAAAAGGGGAAGGGAAGAGAGAGAAAGAAAAAAGAGGAAAGATGAGATGGAAGACAGTGAGGAGAAAGAGAGATATGAAATGAGGGAAGAGAAGGGAATGGGGGAAAAGAGAAGAAAAGGAGATGGGGAAGAATGAGAATGAGAAAGGAGAGACTGGAGAGAAAGGAAAGAAGAAAAGAAAGATTAAAAAAGACAAAGAAGCGATAAGGAAGAGAAAGGGAAAGGAAGAGGAAGAAGAAAGAAAGAAAAAATGAGAGGGGAAAAGACAAAAGGAGAGAAAGAACAAAATGAAGACAAATCCAGAGAGAAAAGAATGAAACACAAGAGGAGAGAGGGCAGGTGGTGGAAAGGGAAGCAAGAGGTAGGGAAGGAGGGGACAGATTTTTCTGGTTGTTAATGTTTTCATTTTTGCAGAGCTGAAATATTAGTCACCATCTGCCAGGGAGTGACTGGCATTTCTGACTTAATTACTCCTTAAAGACACCAACAATAAAATGGGCAAGGTTAGGATCAGGTAGCTTTGTGGTGGTAGGATAGAGTCAACTGCTCTCAAGACGATTCCTCTCTCTTTTACCCTCCCCTAATTAGCATCTTCAAGTCTGTGGGGAAGGATTTAAAAAAAAAATAGATTTTGAGCCACCATTCCTTCACTGAGGTCTTTTTCTGATGACTCATTGTGCCTTGAAGAAAAATTAAATAACCTTAGTCTAAGCCAGATTTCCCCTAACTCTGTTGAATTCAGTCAAACCTTTCCTCTGGGATTACTTTCAATTGATCATACATATATGTGTGTGTATGTATGTGTATGTATATATGTATATGTAGATACACACATGTGTATATGTATGTGTGTATATATTTCTTGTGTGTACATAGTTATTTTTATATTGTCTCCCTCACTAGAATATTAGCTCCTTAATAGTAAACATTATTAAATTAATTAATAATAATATTAAAGCTATCATTTATATAGCACTTTAAGGTTTGTAAAACACATTATAAGTTAACTTATTTGTTTCTTGAGAGCAGGGGCATGCACCTGCCTTGCTTTGTGCCTCTAATGCTTAACACAGCTCCTAGCACACAGTAGGTGCCTAATACTACAAGGACCAGACCTATTAACTGACACAAACATTTTATTATAATTTTACTTTGAAATAAATTTTTTTCATGCTATTTCTATATTATTTGCTTTATAGATTAAAAAATGCCCTGTATCAACTGATATGTCTTATTCTTTGAGGTGTTCTTAAATTCCAATTCTTTTTTAAAAATGCTCAACAAATGGACTGATTCCAAACCCACTGGAAATATATAGGCCCAACCAAGGACGTGGCACTGATACTGGATTTGGAGTCAGAGGATCTGGATTCAGATTCCCATTCTCTTAGTACCTATGGGAACTTAGGGAAACCACTTCCCCACCCTAACCTACATTTCCTCATCTGCAGAACGGGGGGAAACTGGATCACTATAATCCCTCTCAGCTCTAAAGCCACAGTTCTATGGCTGCATCTGCTATCTAAGAACAAGTAAATTCAGAGAACCTGGGCAGCCATCAGATTATTAGATTTTTTTGGCCACAGAAAGTCAGAAAGTTGGTCCATTAAAGCCCTGGAGGGGTTGTGATCTTGAGTGAAGGGAGGACCCACTTAGATAAAACCACAAATCGTTTGAAGTATTGCAATAAGAGCCACCATGTGATTGCTGCTGTTATTTGAAAGGAACTCTGCCAGATGGCTCCCAGAAAAGTAGGTTATCTGGTTCTTTTGGCTGTTGTTAACAGGTTGATACGTGAAATTGATTTTGGCTCCCTGTTCTCAGCTTCCCTGCCAGACTCAGATGAATGAAGAAACTGGTTACCGCTTTGTCAGTGGGAATTGCACTTGGTGTGTCAAAATACTCTATCTTCTCACAAGGATTTCTTGACACAAATTCAGTAATAATAAATAGTAACTCTAATTTGTGTGGTATTAACCATTAAAGAGCACTTTCCAACTAACCCAGGGAGGTAACCTTAGGCTCATGTAAGAATTATTATTCATATTTTACAGAAGGAGAAACTGAGGCATAGGGAAGAGACATGCCCAGGGGCACCACAGATATTGAGTGTTGGAACAGGCTCTCAAAAATCAGCTCTCAAGAAGACTAATCCCCATCCTTCATCCCAGGTAGCACCATCCTGGCTCTCCCCCTTTACTCCCTGTGTGATCATGGGCATGTCACTTTACCACCCTGAATCTCAGTTCTCTCATCTATAAAAAGAAGGGGGTGCAGCAGGCAATGTGGTACAGTAGACTGTTTCCTCTATTCAATTTGCTCTAGATTCAGAGCAGCTGGGTCCAAATATGGTCTTCAACATTTACTACTGGTGTGACACTGACAAATCCATGGGCTTTACTTCCATGGGCCTCAGTTTCCTCATCTGAAAAACGAAGGAGTTGGATTAGATGACACCTGAGGTCCCTTCTGTCTCTAGGTCTGTGATGCTAAGGTCTGGTCCAGCTCTGAATTCTACAGTCTTGTGATGATTGAATAAATAATGAGTTAGGAGAAATTGCTGAAGCAAATGAGAAAAGCAGGCTACTTTGGGAGAGTAGCATTGAACAAAACGCTTGTTTAATTGAATTGAGCCTAAAGACTTGGGTTTTGATTAGAATCAGCAACTTAGCTAATTGGATTTTGGCCCTCTGCATCTCAGATTCTGTTATTTTCCTATTTTTCCCACTTCTCATGGGGATGTAAAAAAAGACTCCTGCTTCCATCTACATAGTATGTTGTAAGTAAGCATATAGTAAGCAAGCCCTGGGAAGAGGTTAAAGCAAGTATTTAGAATTTATTTTCTAGGTGAGAATTCTAAGGCACCAAGAGGTTAAGTAATTTGCCACCAAGCATGTAAGAAGTCGTGGAGTCTGGACTTGAATCTAAGCCTTTAGATTAATCCAGCACGTTTTTTTTCTTTTCTCCATCATACCATGCTATCTCAATTTAAAATCCCAGGTGTTCAGTTTCTAGGCATAGAGTCTGGAAGTACCAACGAATTAGGCTGCAGGGAAACTATAGTGTTCCAAACCACAACAGAGACTAGTCCCAAAAGTGTAAGATTGGAAAGGGAAAAATTCAGGGAACTCCCTTCCAGTGGTCTTGAACTTTGAAATTCCCTTCACTAACTACAATCTCCACCTCTTACCTCTTCTCTTCTACTCCCTTACTCCTCAAAAAACCATTTCTCTGCCCTAGTAGTAAACTTATGTCCCATGATTCCTTAATATTTTCCCAATCTGTTAAAACCTATTCTGGGCTAATTTCCCTCTCTACCCAATCTTGTCCTAATGGTGAACCATTTCAATAATATTTTCTTCTCCAGCCTTGAATCCCTTCTATTATTACTGCTTCATGACCCCCCAATCCCAGGTAGCTTCTGCCAGGCCCTCCCCACTCCCCTGCTCCACCCCTGCAGTTTCATCATCTGATTAGCTAATTCTTCTTAGAATTTACCTCCATTATAAAGAAAACACTCAGGACAGTCGTGTCATTATTTCTCTCCAGGCTGCATACCTGGTTCTTCAGACTTTCTCTACTATTTTATAGAGAAATGCCCTACCATCCCCCCAGAGTGAGACATGGGAAACTTCCCCTCAACTTTCTTTAATGTATAACCTATCCCCCTTAGAATACAAGCTCCTTGAGGGCAGAGACTGTATTTCTTTCTTCTTGTATTTGTATTCCCAGTACTTAGCACAGTGTCTGGCTAAGCATAGTAAGTACTTAATGATTGTTGACTTGACTTGAAGGAACATTGTTGAAAAAAAATCTATGTATGTATATGCGTGTATATCTACTTTTCTTTAGCTCTTCTCATCACCATTGGTAAAAGCACTCTTACCCCTCCCTCCACAAGTTCACAGGCTTACACAAGCACACACACGACACATACATACACACATAAACTCTACAGCTTATACCACCATTGATAACACACATGTCTCTACTTGTCTTAAACATCCCTAACAAATTTTTGGGTCGATTGTTCCAGGGCTCAGAGCACTTTTTTCCCTGCCTGGTTTGTTTTACATTATTGGTTTTCTGGCTTACACTCTTGTATCGAAGTATCAGGGGATTGTGCTTGCCCCCCAACACCTTTTCCCCCAGGCTTGTTCCTTCTTTCTAGGTCTGTTCATCTCAGTCAGGGTGAGGAGGAGATAACATCGATATGGATGGAGCACAGTTCATGATCATAATAAAAGCATCTCATATTTTTATACAACTTTATATTTTACAAAAGTATTTTCCTCATTGAAATCCTATGAAGTTGTTGGTGTTGTTCAGTTGTCTCAGTCATGTCCAACTCTTTGTGACCCCATTTGGGTTTTTCTTGGCAAAGATACTGGAGTGGTTTGCTATTTCCTTTTCCATCTCTTTTTACAGATGAGGAAACTGAGACAAACAGGGTAAAGTGACTTGCCCAGGGTCACATGGCTAGTAAGTGTCAGGGGCCAGATTTGAACTCAGAAAGATGAGTCTTCCTGACTCCAGACCTTGTACTCTATGCACTACATCACCTAGTGGCCCATAAAGCTGAAGCTTAGCTTCAGGTTAACTCATCTGTAAAAGAAAGTCAATCCTGTCCAGATCTAATTCTATGACTCCATGAAACCCAATTTTTGGTCCTGATTCTGACACTAGCTAACCATAAGTAGAAGAAGTTGGTATAACAGTAGATAGAGATCTGGCCCTGGAGTCAGGGAGACCTATGTTGAAATCTAGCTTCAGAGATTTACTAACTGTATGACCCTGAACAAGTCACTTAACTTCTATTTATTTCAGTTTCCTCAAACGTAAAATGGGGATAATAATAGAGCCTACCGTGTAAGTTTGTTATGGGGATAAAATGAGATAGTATTTGTTCTAAAAAAAAAAAGTCCCTCTTAATACAGTGCCTGGCACATGTAAATGCTTGTTCCTTTCCCTTCCCCCTCCACAGGCAAGTTGGACAACCTATTTCACTTCTTTGTACCCTAGTTTCCTCATATATAATAATAATAATTATTATTATTAAAAGGTTGGATTAGATGATCTCAAAGATCTTTCACAACTCTAGCATTTTGGGGGTGGGGTGGGAGTGACAGGGAAAATTCAACAGACTTGTTGGCCAGGCAAACATTTAGAGAATACTACTCTAAGTCAATATAGCTTTGATGATTTCATCATTTTCCAAAATAAATATGATAAACGAGAAGCTAAATGAGTTGTAGGATGAAATAAATAGTAAAACTCTACTAGTGGGGGACCTCAACCTTCCACTCTCAGAACTAGATAAATCTAACCACAAAATAAACAAGAAAGAAATTAGTGGTGAAAGAAGAGGCAAACAGAATTTTAGAAAAGTTAGATGTGATAGACCTGTGGAGAAAATTGAATGGGGATAGAAAGGAATATACCTTTTTCTCAGTAGTATATGGCACCTACACAAAAAGTTGATTATGCATTAGGACATAAAACCCTCATACTCAAATGTAGAAAACCAGAAATATTAAACACATCCTTTTCAGATCACAGTGCAACAAAAATTAAATTTAATAAAGGGCCAAAGAAAGATGATTAAAAATTAATTGGAAACAAAATAAATATGATGGAAAGGATTAAAATAAAACATAAAGCCTCTATTTAATGTGGAGTCTGACAATTACACAGAGGAAGCTAACATTTTTACTGGTAGCTGTTCTGCATTTTAAGGCCAATTAACATCCAGTAAAGTCATAATAATAAAGTTGGAAGGGACTTTAGAAGTTATCCACTCCAGCCTTCCACTTAATCTTGTAATCCTTTTTAAGACATGCCTCATACATGTTCATCCAGCCCCATTTTAGCATTTCTGGTGCCAGAAACATAATTACCTAAAATGGTTACAGATTTCGAGCTGGAAGTAACCATAGAGGTCTGAGACCTTAAATAGGTCAAGGGACTTGTCCAATATCACACAAGTAGTGAGCTACAGTCTGATATAAAACTGGGATCCTCTAACTTTGAACCCAGATCCCTTTCCACAACAAGGTAATGCTTCCCTTCAGTAGAACTTTTAATCTGGGGACAACTCCAGTATCCAGGAGGCTTTCCCTTCTATGACCTGAAATCTGCCTGTCTGTATCTTACATTTGCGAGTCCTAGCTCTCCCCTCCATGGCCATGCAAAACAAGTCCAATACTTTTTCTTCATGATACTGTTTCAAATATTGAGGCACTATTGCATAATGGATAGAACACAGGAGTTCAAATCCTCCCTCAGATGCAGACAATTGTGGGAATTACTTCAAGTCACACTTGATAGGGTTGTTATGATGAACAAATGAGATAATAAATACAAGGGGCTTCAGAGACCTTAAAGTGATATGCAATGCCCTTACAGAAGGGCAGGGAGGTGGTACAGTGGATAGAGCTCCAGGCCTGAAGTCAGGAAAATTCATCTTCCTAGGTTCAAATCTAGCCTCAGACAGTAATAGTTGTGTGACCCTGAGCAAGTCACTTAACCCTATTTACCTCAGTTTCCTCATCTGTAAAATGAGCTGGAGAAGGAAATGGCAAACCATTCCAGTATCTTTACCAAGAAAACCCTAAATGGGGTCACAAAGAGTCAGTCACAACTGAACAACAACAAAATGGTACCCTATTATTATTTGAAAATAGCAGTCCTATTCCCTCTTTTTCAAGTCTTTTTTTACAGGTGGAACATCTCCAGTTCATTCCTCATAATATAGTTTCTAAAGTCATTATCATCCTGATCTCCCTTTTCCAGATGTGTTCTCATTCATCGCTATCCCCTATTAAAAAATGGCACCTAAAATTAGACACAGTAAGTCAGATGTGCTATAACCAGTGTGAACAGTGAGACTATTACCTTCCATGCTCTGGACACTCTATTCCTAATAATGTAGCTTAGGTCTGCCTTAGCCCTTTTTGGAAGCCTTTTAATTTATTACCCAAGATGAGGTGGGCCTGTATATGGAATAGCTATAATACCTAGATTCTGAGAGAGAAAGAGACCATCAAATGACGACTTGGCATTTTCTCCCTGCTAAGGATCTGAGTCAGTGTTTCACTTCTATTTTAAACATTAAAACCCCTTCCAAGTCAATGATACAAGTAACCTGATGATAGTAATGGGATTTGGTAATAATATTCTGTACCTGTTAAGCTGGCCATCCCAGCAGCTCATAGACTTTACTGAAGAGAAAATCAAGGATTTTCCAGCCAATTTGGAATATGATGAGTGGAGCAGAAAGTCCTCATAATTTCACCTTCAGTCTCACCACATATCTACTAATAAGGTCCACCTAAAGCAAGCTCATTTGTTCCAATGGACCCTAGCCATTTTCTCCCTGCTCTCGCTTCACTGTATATGCCCAGATACTGGTGATTTCTTCCCTTTCATTTGCTAGAGAGCAGTGAAAGCAGGATTGCTTTCCCAAATGTCAGCACTGCCCTAAGACTTGTGAGGTAACTGCAGCAGTAATGGAAAGACCACTGGATTTGGAGTCAGGACACTACCTATTTATTAGATCTAAATTTAATTGTCATCAAAAAGTTATTAAACCGAAAGGAAGCCAAACTCTGAGTAAACATAATGACCAATCTCGGTTCCAGAGAACAAATAAAAGGTGTCTCCCTTGATATCTATGATCCTTTTGGCAGAAAGGTGGTGGACTAGGGGCAAGGATGGGGGACATGAAATTGAATACATTGTCAGATATAGTTACTTATCAGTTATTTCTGCTTAGCTGCTAGGGTAGGGTACCACATCTAGAAATGATGGTGATGTAAAGGCAAAAGGGATGGATAAATAAAATAAAATAATTCATTAGTACCAGGTTTTATCCAACTCACTCAAAGATGGTGATTGTTGTTACACAACATACTGCCAATTTGGGAGGTGTCGCAAACCTGTGCTGTCGCCTCCATGGTCAATAAAATTGGAACTTTTGCTTTTAATGTGTCATTAAATGAGCTACTGATTTAACTCTAGGATTTGCTTTTAATCTATTAAGAGGTTTTTGTTATTAACTGCTCAGAAATCATAACCTAGTTGTTTATAATCCCTCCAGCCTACCTTGCTACTGCTCAAAGATTTCATTTTGTACAAAACTAGAGAGACTTTTATAGCAACTTTTATGGAAAAGTTGCCTGGCATAATAAGGGAGGCATGCAGTCTACTGAGATGAATGCAGATTTGAAGAGGTTGATCAGCTTAATGGAAAGAACACTGACCAGACTGGGATTCGGGTTCAGGTCCCTGTTTTGATATTTACTAGCTCTGACTGGGGCCAAGTAGACTCCTGTCTCTGACACTTGGTCTCCTATTCTACATAATACTGGGGGAAGCAGATCTTGTATATTTACTAACACAAAGCTTTTCAGAAATTTATAGAGTCATAAATGAAGAGCTAGAAGGAACCTTGGAGACTTTTTAGTCTAACTCCCTCACTCTACAGGAGAGGACATTGAAGTCCATAGAGGTTAAGGCAAATCAACAAGCATTTATTAAACATAATGCTAAGCTCTGGGGATACAAAGAAAAGCAAAATGCCAGTCCCTGTCCTTGAGGAGTTCACAGTCTAGTAGGGGAAGAGGATTAAATGATCTCCATCCAACTCAACCCCTTCATTTTACAGATGAGGAAATGGAGATCCAGAGAATGGATTTTGCCCAAGGTCATATAGTGAGGGAAATGTTTTATAGAGAGCTTTATCAATATGATTTGTTATTGCATTGGAGTAAAGGTGCTCTCACTATGCCCTTTGAGGACAAGCTCTGGAAAAAGCTACCCATCCAGAAAATCTTTAAGAACCAGACAGTGATAGACTCATAGTGTCTGGCACCAAGGAGGCACAATAAATGCTTATTGACTTGATCCTGTATTTGTCACCTGTGGACCAACACAGATAAGTTGAGTAAGGCTCACTTCTAGGAAATCATGTCAAAAGTTGATTTTTTTTCAGCCACAAAAATTAGTGACAAACACTTCATAAGACTTTTGGGGATGGGGGGGCAGATGATAGAGAAATCTATGGGGGTGGAAGGAAAAACCAAACTGATGAAATTGAAGATCTTGAAATACTGAAGTGAGTAATCATCACTAAATCAGTCATGTTGAGGGGCTGCATCAAAATCCTTAGGTTCTGGCCAGAGGGTTATTTTGTAATAATGACCCATGTTGATACAGAGATTTAAGAAAGCACTTTACATATAACAATAGCTAGTATTTATATAACAGTTTAAGACCTGCAAAACACTTTATAGATTATCTCATTTTATCTTACAACAACCTTGGAAGGTAGTAGAGACTGCTATTTTCCTCCATTTTATAGTTGAGGATACTTTGACAGGGAAAGGTAAAATGACTTGCTCAAGGTCATGTCTCTACAAGTGTCTAAGCCTTGCCCCCTCCAGGTCCAGACCTTTATACAGTGTCACTTAGTTGCCACATTATATCCAATCCTTCCAACAAACTTGTGAAGATCCAGGCTGCTATTTTTCTCTTTCTCATTTTGCAGATGAGGAAATATGAGCTCAGAAAAGTTGTATCGCACCCAAGGTCACACAGCTAATAAATGTCTGAAGCAGGATTCGAATTCAGGAATCTTCGATTCCAAGTCCAATACTCTTTCCACTAATACCTGGCTGCTCCTATGCACAAAAAATGAAGAGGTAGATTCTAAGGAAAGAATGAGGCTTTACAAATAGTGTCAGGAAAGCTAGGGCCTAGAATGAGCTAGAACTTGAGAAAGGTCATCAGTTTCCAAAAGGGGCATCCTTCTAAAAGCTATCCTTAGAGGAAGAAGAACCAGCCCAGCATGGGATGGAAAACAGACAACAAATGACAGCAAGAAGCAAGACAGATTAGCTTGCAGATGTTAGTTGATGACTAATTTAATATGAGGGGCAGCTAGGTGATGCAGTGGATAGAGCACTGGGCTTGGAATCAGGAAGACTCATCTGCATGAGTTCAAATCTGACCTCAGACACTTAATAGATGTGTGACTCTGGAAAAGTCATTTCACCCTATTTGCCTCAGCTCTTCATCTGTGAAATGAGCTAGAGAAGGAAATGACAAAACACTCCAGTATCTTTGCCAAGAAATCCCCAAATGAGGTCATGGAGAGTCAGACATGACTGGAAAAGACACTAATATATCTCAAGCACCGTGAAAAGTGTTCTGAAAAAGGACACAGACTCTGCTCTAAAGGAGCTCACATTCCAATTATATAAAAGACCCTTTAGACAAAGCAGACTCCAAGGCCCAAAGGGACCATTAGGGAGTCAGTAGGTTGTAAATATTCAGTGCTCTGGTGGGCATAGAGTCAGGGCACATGGTAAGCCCCAGAGAAGTTTAGGATGCATTGGTAGGGCAGACGATGAGGTCTGCTGGTTCTCCACCTGACCGATTGATTACAATTGGTGACTCCCATCTCATCTAAGTAGGGTGAGCAACCATTTCATGATTCTTGTTCTAAGAGGTCTAGATGGTTCAGGATTAGGGGAGAGGAGCAAGGGAAGACAAGGGAGTAGGCACCCCTTGTGGCAAGAAGATGGATCCTATGGGGTCCATAAGAAGAGGACAAAGGGAAGGCATGGGAAGAGAGCACTCCCCTTCCCCCCAGCAATCCATCATTATTGGAAGTGCTTAATCAGAATCTGAATGACAACCTGTCAGAGATATTATAGAAAATATTCTTTTCTAGAGTAAAGGGTTGAACTAGATACCTAAGGTCACCTCCAACTTTAACGTTCTGTAATTCAACCACATTTTTTCAGCAAATAGACAGCAATACTGTGGCAGCTTCCCTTCATACTTACAACTAGAGAATGCAGAGGAATTAAGTTTTAAGGTACCACAGAAAAAGACCACTATGAGAAGGAAGAGGGAAAGCTCACCACCTGTGTATCTACTCTATATTATCATCCAGAATTTCACTGAATGAAAAAAATTCAAAGTTTTCCAGATGTGTATGTCAGTAAGTTCTCCTAAGCATGTTCTCTCCTTCTGATGCTCCCTATCATGGACTCATAGAATGTCAAAGTTGGATTGAACCTTACGGATTACATAGTTCTAACCCATCATTTTCCACATGAGGAAACTCTGGTCCGTGGACAGGAAGTAGCTAAGAACACACTGGCATTTGCCTTCACCAAATACATCTCAGTTCCCTGGAACATAGATCCCTAGAACAGACTACAGAAGGAAAAGGGAGGGGAATTGGTTCACCATCCTTTAGGTCCAATGCCTGATTTTCTTTGGGCACACCCTTGATTCTTTAAGGCCAATGCTAATTTCACGGCTGGGAGAACCAAAGAGTTAGAGGAGCTCATTAAAGATGCCCTGGCAGTGTTTGCTGCGCTGAAATTAGTCCCAGTGTGCTGGATGAAGTTCAATGAGCGTCAGTTGCATTTGTCTAAGATCTTCCAATAGCTTCAGCTGGAAAAAGTTATTCTCTGCTTTTCCTCTTTAAAATTGGAATGAGTTGTCATGGTTGTGGATCAGCTGCTTGCATTTCTGAAGCAGGGAAGAGGAGTTCTTAATTCTCCAACTTCTTGCATTCCAAAAAAGAGAGAAAAGCACAAAGGTACCAGCCTAAGGTGACTGAAACTGGACACACCGAGGGAAATCTCCACCTGGGAAAGGAGCTGTTGTTACTTAAGCAAAGATTACTTGAAATAATTATCTTTTCTAAAGATAAAAGACTTATGGAATAATCTACTGAAAAGCTTTGATCACCTTAGCAGCCTGACAGAGATAGATGTCTCATCATTAGGCAATAAGAATCCACAATTCTTAGTAAAGAAAGATACTTATTGTCAGCATGAGCAGAAGTATTAATCAGACTGCCAAGGTAATAAGCTTCTTTGGAGATTTGATGTATTTCTTATTTTTTTAGACTCAGTAGGAAAAAATAATATAGCTTTGAAGGCTCTCCTCAAACATAGCATCTCCCTATATATTGAATTAATATAGAAAATGACTATATTAATACTTTGGATATATTAAAATTATAAAAGACTCTGTGACATGTGTAACTTTGTTCAGTCTTATGTCAAATAGTAATATTATGTGAGTTGAAAACCAGAGAGACATATGCTCACATAGAGTGTTGGCCAGCATCACGGTGGATGTCCTACACGGAGCAAAAAGGAAAGGATTTCCTATAGAAGGTGAAATTTCATTTGAATATGGCACTGTATTAATTGCATTGAACTATAGAATACTACCAAGTCTCCTCACTAAAGCCCATAATAATGTGAAAGAGATTGATCTAACCTATCCACATTGGAAAAACAAAGTGGATAAAAAATATATACTTCCCAGCCTAAGACATGCAACTATACTCACATAGGTGTTGAAGAGAGGTCCAGAATTGAGTAGGTAAAGGAAATTTCACTGAAGTAACTACATACAGCTTGCAATGATGCTAAAACTGCTTACAGCTGCAAAAGCAGTGATATTCTTTTGCAAATCATGAAATACAATGACTTTGGAAGAGCCAAAGTTACAGGGAAGTCAAAGAACAATAGAGAGATGTGTGGTGAGTATATGTAGGCTGTAAAGTATTACTAATGGCTACTAATGAGTGAAAAATGGCATAAAAGACATCACCAGAAAGGGAGGTGAATTGATAATGTAGTGAGAACAAGAGATAACAGATTGACAGTCCAAGTGCTCCACTGCTTCCCTTGAGATAGTATAGAACTAGAGAAATTTCTCAAGGCCAGTGAGTTCTCTAGGTTCATATTCAGGAGTTTTGGAAAAGATATGGAAAAATCCATAGCTCCATATGCACTCCTCTTTTTGTTCTTTGTATGTTGAAATGTTTATTTCTGTCTATGCTTGTTAATTTTGTAACAAAAAAGAAAATTTAACTTAAAAAAAAAGATGTGGTCAAGAATGGAATAAGATGGGGTGGCTAGGTGGTGCAGTGAGTAGAGCGTAGGCCCTGGAGTCAGAAGGACCCGAGTTCAGATCTGGCCTCAGACACTTAACACACACAAACACACACCTAGCCGTGTGACCTTGGGCAAGTTACTTAACCTCAATTGCCCTCCAAAAAGAAAAAAAAAAGAATGGAATAAGATGAGATGATACGGGAGGATTTCTGTCTGTGTTGTAGAAATGAGGAAAATGAAGCCTAAAAATACGTGGCTACTCTCCTTACCTCTGCCTCTTGTCTTCCTTTGTTTCCTTTCTTCCTTCCTTCCTTCCTTCCTGCGAAAATCCTACCTACTGCAACCCCCTCCAGAAAAAAAAAAAAACCTTTCCCAGTACCCCCAGGTGCTAGCATTTTCTCATCGTAGATCAATCATCTTCCATATCTTCTGTTTATGTCTTGTATGTAGTCAGTTATTTGTATGATGTACCCCACCCATTAGGATGTGAACTCCCTGAGGGCAAGGACTGTTTTTACCTTTTTTGTATCCCCAGCACCTAACATGTTGCCTGGCATATCTAAGTGCTTGTTTACTGACTGATAGCAGTTAACGGCAGACAGTAACCTCTTTTAGCTGGTAGTCTGCCCCTTCGATTGTACCATACCGTCTCTTCATTGGTTAGCAATATTTACATTTGCATTCCCCCTCATGAAGAAAAGAAGAATTGGCTTTCTCAATAGGTTAGAACAGTGAGAATCTGATGCTAGAAATTCCACTCGAGCTCTCATATTTAGACCTTTAATTAAAAAGCAAAATTCATTTTTCTGCCTTGACCTCCATTCAGTTTTCTCTGAACCAATTAAAGATTGCCACTGTTTTCTCCCTTTAGAGGAATGGATTGAAAAGCAATAGAGGAAACTGTTGTTATCATCATCATTGGCACCACAGAGGCCACCTAGTCCAATCCCTTCATTTTGTAGATAAGGAAACTGAGCCCCAAAGAGATTAAGTGACTTATCCAAATGATCCAGGGAGTAAGTGGCAGAGCCAATCTTCAAACCTATATCGACCTTTCATTTCCATTCTAACATAATTCTTTGTTCTCTGTGCTAAAAGGACCCCTTAGTACAAGCAGCCTTTATATCTGACCTGATCTGGAAGTACTGATGCTCATATCAAGACTAGATACTATTTGTTGGGACCATGGAGAGAGGTATTTTTTTCCTCAGGTGTTGAGGCATATTTTAGTAGCTCTCCTAGCATGTTTCCAATTTGGTCCTCATTGGAACAAAGACATGAAGTAAAGCACATAAACAGCTCCCAGGGCCTCTAAAACACACACATTTTATAGATGAAGTCTGTGCTTCATCCTTCTCTGCAAGGAATGGAAATGAAATAAAAACAACCTTGCTTGGCTCTTCTCCAGGGTCCTAGTGCAGAAAGAAGGGAAAGGAGGGGGGAAATCCCACCAAGTATGTCATGTCATGAAAGCTTAAAAATAAAATCCTCCTTCAGACTGGGAAAAGGGCAAGTTTCAGCTACAAGAAACAAACTCAGGAAAAACATGTGAGCCAGGTCAGAATCATGTTCTCTTTTTATATAACATCATATAAACAGAAAGAATTGTCCTCCATAAATGCCATTGTGGTTCACTGGATGAACACTTCCCTTAATGAAACACTTCTTACAGTTAGGGCACCATGCCCTGCACTGATTCATTGATCCGTCCATCATCCATAATGCATTTGTTAGGGACCTACTGTGCTATGAGCTATGATAGAGTACACAACCTCTGCCCTGAAGGATCTTATAGTCTAAGTGAGAAAATGGCAAATAATAAATGGCAATCCTACAAGTGAGAGACAGAGGTATCAAATAGTGCAGGAGTCTGAAGATGCAAAGATACAAGTGGGCTTGTATGGTCATACAAGGCTTCAAAGAAGAGATAGGACAAAAGTTAGACCTTGAAAGATAGATACGATGTAGACATGTGTAAAGAAGGAGAGAGAACTCCAGGAAGGGCTAAAGAGTGTGCAAAGATACAGAGGCAGGAACATATATATGGAATATTAAGGGGAAAGTGACTATACCAGGCTGCCTGGACTGAAGGGTTTCTGTATAGGAGAATAGGGCAGATATCTTTGGAAAGGCAGTCTATGCCTATGATGTGGGGACTCACTGAAGGCTTTGCAGAGGTTGAGTGATATAACAACTCACAATGATATAGTACTTTGAAGCTTCCCCAGTGTGTACTTTCTCTCTCTCTCTCTCTCTCTCTCTCTCTCTCTCTCTCTCTCTCTCTCTCTCTTTCTCTCCCTCCTTCCCTCTGTCCTTCCTTCTCTACTTGTGTGTGTCTTTCTGTCTCTCTGTGTGTGTCTGTCTCTCTCTCCATCCATCCATCAATCCATCCCTTCCCTCTCTCCATCTATCCCTTCCCTCTCTCTCTGTCTATCCCTTCCCTCTCTCTACATCTATCCTTCCTTCCTTCCCCCTCCACACCCTTACACATAGATATACCCACATTTGAGGCTCTCAACAACTCTTTGAAGTAGTTACATTATAGGTATTGTTATTATTACGGCTTACATTTAACAGATGAGAATATTTCTGATGGTTTAGCACATGACAATAATTATGACTTAAGGAAATGATTCTGGTAGTGGCATGTAGGGTATCTAGGAAGAGAAAGAAACTTGAGGCAAGAAGAAAAGGCCACTGCCTATAGCAATTATCTAGGAGGGAAGTGCTGAGGTCTTAAGTCATAGCTCTAGAGAAGGAAAGGAAGAGATGTGAAAGACATTAAAAAGAATCAACACATAGTCAAAGATGAATCAAAGGTTTCTGAGGCAGTTTGGTGTGTGATGAATAGAGAACTGGGCCTAGAGCCAGGAAAGATCTGAGTCCACTTAAGTTGTCTGCCTCAGTTTCCTTATCTGTAAAAGGATAATAATATCACCCACCATTCAGGGTTGTTGAGAGTATAAAATGAGATAGTATTGTAAAATGATTAGCACAGTGCCTGGCACCAAATAGGCACTATATAAATGCTATTTTTATTATTACATTTAGATTCTATATGGTTGGGGAAATGATATCAGCTTTGACTGAAGTAGAAAATTGGGAGAGGGAGGTGTTCTGGGAGGGAAATTAGTTTGATTTCAGACCTTTCGAATTTGAAGGGATGACATGTTATACAAGAGTATTATCAGCTTGACCTAGACTAGCAGAATAGTGGGAAAGAAAGACAGATTTAGAGATACAGCTATCTGCAGAGAAGGGATAATTAGAATCTCAAGAGTATACAAATTCTTTAAAAGAGTACAAAAAGAAAGGAAGGTAAAGGACCTTGCTTTGGGAATGGTCTACTATTGAGGACAGGACTTGGAATAGAAGCCATTGAAGGAAACTATGAATAATCAGAGAGGCAGGAGGAAAGTAGTGTTATAAGGCCAAGAGAAGAAAGATGTTCAAGAAGAAGGATCCAGTCAAGGAAGAAAGAAGGAGCCTAAGAAAAAATCATTGGATTCGACAGTTGGGAGGTTGACAACATGAAAGAGTATAGTTTCCATAAATTATTAAAGAAGATAGATTCTAAGACACAAGAATGAATGGACTGTGAGGTGTAAAGCAGGTGTTCAAGAACTTTGGCCCATGGGAGGACAATTTGAAGGAAACCTGCAGTATTAGAAGAGCCTTATGTTGGGCACATGCTGCAAGGAGATCAGTGCCAAAAAGAAAGGTCTCATATACACTAAAGTCTTTATAGCATTAGTTTTTTTGTAGAAGCAAAGAAATGGAAGTAATACCAACCCACTGACCAAGGAATGGTTGAATATGTTGTGGTACATGACTGAACCAATGAATGAAGAAGCATTTCTTAAGGGTTTAACAATGTGCAAAGGAATTCACTAAGTGCTGGGGAAACAAATAGAAAAGCATGAATGTAATGAACTGTCTCTATATCACATGAAACGATGAAAGTAAAGAACACAGTGAAGATTTATACAAAACGAAGTAAGCCAAAACAGGGAAAAAATCACTACAAAGGGGTAAATTGAAAGAATGATAATAGCAAAACTGTGGAAACTGACTGCTATGAAATTGTTAGAACCAAGTTTGGCCTCAGAGAAGAGAGGGGAGAAGCTGCCTCTCCCAGCTTCTTGGTAGAGGTGTGCAACACTATATAACATTAAACCTTTTGGATATGTTAGATGGTTTTGCTAAACTGTTCCATTCATTTGGGTTTTCTGTTTCAATGGATTGTTCCCTGGGAGGGGGAAGGAAAATTGAAACACTTGGAAGTGCGGGAGATGGAAAAACAGGAGATTATAAGGTATTAATAAAATTTATTTTTTAGTAAATAAGCTGTGTGTTTATGTCTGTGTATGTGAATGCACATGTGTGCAGGGATGCGTGTATGGAGGACTCAGGAAGGTAAATGATGAAGGTTACAGGTGGGTAACATTAGCCATAGCAAAGAGGGAAGGATAGGAGATGAGTGTATGTTTTACCTATAGACATGCAAAAAAAAAACCCTCAGAAACTAGCAATTGCATAACACCAAAGATATAAACAATAGGTGTGGGAATTTTGGCAAATAAACCAAATAAACATAATTTATATTCCAGAGCAGCAAGGAATAGAAAAACGTTTCTTTTTGGTACGTGAGTCATGACACCACCCCCCACCTCTAAGTCCGATTCCCTTCCCTCATCATACCCAGAAGCAGACCTGGGTAATTTGAAGCCTGCCCAGCTGGCCCCAGAGGGAATTGCATGACTACAGAAATGACTGGGGAGGGAGAAATTGGGGCCCTGCAAAGCCTCTAAATGCTAGGGGGGTATTGATGTGGAGAGAGAACCTTAGGCTATGTAATTCATGTTCACCCAACCTGGTATTAGGGATGGAAACCTGCTTGCAAGAGGAGGAGTAGGATGTTCCTGATCACTGGGCAAGCTTCTGTGCAACCAAAGGTTGGCAGAAATTATAGAGCAACAGGAAAATCCAAAGTAGGGTCCCTTATTTGGTTAGTACTTGGCATTATGGTATAAGTATATAGTAATACTAGTAGTGGTAGTAGTAGTAGTAGTAGTAGTAGTAGTAGTAGTAACTAATACCATTAATCATAGCTGATACCACATCTCTCCAGTCAGATTGGCTAAGATGAAAAAACAAGAAAGTGACAAATGCTGGAGAGGATGTGGACAAATTGGAACACTAAATACATTGCTGGTGGAGTTGTGAACTTATCCAACCATTCTGGAGAGCAATCTGGAATTATGCCCAAAGGATTATAAATAATTTCATACCCTTTGACCCAACAACACGACTTCTAGGGTTATATCCCAAAGAGATCACAGAAGTGGGAGAAAGACCCATATGTACAAAAATATTTATAGCAGCCCTTTTTGTGGTTGCAAAGAATTGGAAACTAAAGGGGTGCCCATCAATTGGGGAATGGCTAAACAAGTTGTGGTATATGAATGTAATGGAATATTATTGTGCTATAAGAAACGAGGAGGTGATGGATTTCATAATTACCTGGAGAGACTTATACAAACGGATGCTGAGCGAGAAGAGTAGAATCAGAAGAAATTTGTATACAATCACAGACATACCATATCTGTTATGACCAGTTATGACAGACTGGACTCTCTTCAGCAATGCAGTGATATAAGTCAATCCCAAAAGACTCAAGAAAGAGAGAAATGCGCCATCCAGAGATATAACTAGAAAGAACTGAGCCTGAATCCTGATGGAAGCAAACTAAATGATCTTTTTCTTTTCATTGTTTGGTTTTATTTCTTCTTTACCATCTTTCATCCCACCTAGTACAATACATGTTTGTAATTGGAATAATGGCTAATATGAATGTATTTGCAGATCCCATACTGGACTATATGCTGTCGTGGGGGAGGGGGGGGAGGGAAGTAAAGGAAATTTGTAAATCAAGGAACTATGGAATTGAATCTTGTTAACTGAAGCTAAACTAATAAATTAATTAAAAAAAAACATTAATCATAGCTAATATAAAGCAAGAGGGAAATTCAAAGTGTGGTCACTTATTTGGTTAGCATTTACCATCATGGCATTAGTATGGTAGTGGTAATGGTAGCAGTAGCATCATCAGCTGCTGCTACAGTAACTAATAATAATAACAACTGGTATTTAAATAGTTTCCAGGTTTTCAAAGTGTTTTACAGGTTGTCTTATTTTAACATCACAAAAACCCTGGGAGGTAGATATTATCAATCATCCCCATTTTACAGATGAGGAAATTGAAGCACAGAAATGGCAAAAGACTTGCCAGGGTCACTCAAGTAGTAAGTGTGTGAGGTTGGATCCAAATTGAAGGCTTCTTGACTCCAGGTTCAGCACTCATGCAAAGACCAAGCAGAGAGATGGTAGAGAGACCAAGTGTCTGTGGGCAAATTTGGATACTTATTAGCTATGTGACCTTGGTCAAGTCAGAGAAGTCCAGAATTGAAAGGGATTATAGAGGTCCAGCCCTTAGCCAAAGCATCTCCACCTCTTCCTGCTAGTACATTTCCATCTACAAGTACCTGTTTATAACACTCCTAACAAATAGTCACACCATAGTACAGTGTAATTTGGGCTATTTGTTTGGAAAATATCTAGTGACAAGCAACTCACTACTTCTTGTGGAGGTCCATTTCATTTTGGGGCAGCTCTAATCACTAAGAAGTTTTCTCTTATATTAAGTCAAAATCTTTTTTTCATGTAACTTCCTCCCACTGGCCCTACGTCTGCTCTTCAGAACCAAGCAGAACAAGTCTAAACTAATTCCTAAAGGACGGCCTTTCCAAAACGGTTATCATGTTCCCCCTAAGTCTTCTCTTCCCTAGAACAAAAATCCCCAGATCCTGCAATCTATTTTATATTATTTAGTATTATATAGCAAGGCTTTGAGTTCTCTTTCCATCCTGGCCACCCTCCTTTTGGATATATCACAATTCATCAACATCCCTCCTAAAATGTGGTACCAAGAACTGGATTTAATATTCCAGATGTGGGCTGACTAGGGCAGGGCACAGTGGGAGTATCACCTCCCTCACTGTGGACACCATACATACATACATAAATATAGCCCAAGTTCCTTATTAGCTTTTTTGGCTGCTGCATCATCCTGCTGACTCAGATTGAGTTTGCAATGCATTACAACCCCCAGATTTTTTTCCCATAAAGTGCTTTCTCTTTAGTCATTTCTCTTCCATCCTGTACTTATATATACAGTTGACTTTTGACACAAGACAGCAGCTCCATGACCTCTACAGTAAGTGTGAACAGTTAAGTCATGTTTTTTTAATTTCATGGTTATGTTTGATTTGGGTTGTCTCAACGTCGGTGACCCTTCTGGCTCTGAAGTTGTTGGGTTTGGTAGACATGGCCTCTCAAATAAATAGCATGCACGTAAGCAGTGACTTTTAGAATGGTGGGAGCCAGGCAACCTTTGGTTTTCAAAGTGTTTGCTTTAAAAGCTACCACTTTAGGTCGATAAGAAAAGTTGGCTGTTGGAAACTGAGGAAAATCTAGCTAGCATCCAAAAGTCTCTAATATCCCATAACCATCCTGGAAAGCTCTTTCCCTTAACTTTTAACCTTCCTCTCTTTACAGTAACAGCTTAATCATTCCATCATGTTCCTAATACAATCCTTCCAACTCACAGAATGAAGGAATAACTTTTAGACCTACAGGTTCTTAGACTTTAGAGATCATCTGGTCCTTACAGACGAGGATGCTAAGGCTTCACCAGCATCATAAATTTAGTGAAAAGTTTAGCCTGGTTTCTCTTTTACTCCCTATGCTTCTCCTTCCCCATCACCAGTCGCCATAAGTTCTGTAACTTAGAAACAGATTGACAAATTCAGAGGATTTAGAGCATAAAGAAACCTCAGATATCATTTGAATCTAACTTTTTTTAATGGATGAGGAAATTGAGGGATAGGGAGGTGAAGCCCAAGATTCTAATTCAGGTCCTCTGAATCCAAACTCACTGTCTTCTTTACTATATCACAATACCCTATACTCCAAACTTCCTTGGATTGCATATAGCTGTATTCATAGGGACAAGTCCCTTGTGAATTAAAATTCTCTATTTGTTCAGCTTCACCTTTCTTGACTATTCAGTATAATCTCAATCTTTTGATTAGAAACCAGGAGTAAGTCTATTCTTGCTAAGATTGCTTGTCCCCCAATTTTTTGTCCAAACATGGAACTCGACCATGTATGTTTTAACTAAGATGTTTGGTCCTAAAGAGGCAGGTATGTAATATTGTTGGGCATTCATCTTCTCTGCCCAGGGTAAATGCCGACAGTGATAGTGAAGAGTGTCCTTAGGCTAAACAGTATGGCCTGGAGCCAGTATGGGGCAAAGAGAAAGAATGTAAGGGAAAAGATTTGTAGTCCTGAAGAGGTTTAAAACACTTTGCAAGCCAGCAGTCCAATAGCTCTGGATGCATCACTTTGTGAGGGTTCATCCCAGACCTCTCTCCTCATTTGCATGTCCCTGCCCTAAATAGCAGGATGTTATAGCTGTGATTATGAGGAATTCTTGGAAAAGAGATCACTTTACCTTCTGTAGAAGCATTGACCCTTTTGAAGAGGGGAACTGATTTCAGGGAAGAGGAGGATTTGAACTGGCCAATTTTTTAACACAACTTAGTTAACTATGAACCTGGAGACAGGAGCCCAACTTAAAGCTCTGAGACATGTCCTATTGAAATCCTACACATTTGTAAAGATCAGTTCTACTATTCCCATTAAGCTTTCCCTGTTCTCTGAAGGTGGAAACAATTCTTTCCCCTTGAGACATCTTATGGTACTTTAATTCATTAATCAGTTAAAACTTATTAAGCACCTAATGAAGGGTAGCTAAGTGGTACAGGGGATAGAGTGCTGGGTTTGAAGTCAGGAATACCTGAGTTCAGATCCAGCCTCAGACACTAGCTGTGTGACCCTGGATAAATCACTTAATCACTGCCTGCCTTGATTTTCTCAATTGTAAAATGGGGATAATAATATAAGGATAAAATGATAAAATGCTTAGCACAGGGCCTGGCACATTAATAGACACTATAAAATGCTAGCTGTTATCATTATTGACAACAATAATAATTAATAATATTTATCGTTATTATCTAACGTACATAGAACATTGTGCTAAGTATTAGGGGAAATACAAAGTGTGGCTAAAACAAGGTCCCTGACCTTATGGACTTTAGAGTCTAGGAGAATGGATAAAACAACAGACAGTTAGCTATGAGACACAATTATCATATAACAAGCCCTACAGAGAGGCATGAAACAAAGAGCTATGTGAGATTGAAGGAGTAAAGTTAATGAGTGGGAGGTTCGTGAAGGATTTCAGGGGAGAGACAGAATTTAAAGGTGGGTCAACTTTAAAGGATGAATAGGAATTAATCTGGTAAAGAAGGGAAGGAAGACTTTGATGGACTTAGCTCTTCTCACAATGCAATAGTCTAAGACAACTACAAAAAGCTCGTGATGGAAAATGCTATCCACATCCACAGAAAGAACTATGGAGTCTGAATGAAGATCGAAGCATACTATTTTCTATTTGTTTGTTTTGTTTTTGTTTTCTTTCTCCTGGTTTTTCCCTTTTGTTCTGATTCTTCTTTTACAGCAAAACTAATGTAGAAATATGTTTAATATGATTGTACCTGTATAGCCTATATCAGATTACATGCCGTCTTGGCACGAGGGGGAATTTAGAATTCAAAGTCTTATAAAAGTGAATTTGAAAACTAAAAATTAATTAATTTTAAAAAATTAAAAGGAAGGAATGCCATACAGCAAATCAAAGAGGTTGGAGAGTTTAGTGTGGAGTGTAAAGAGGGGTGTCCTGTGATATAAGGCCACAAAGGTAGAGTACCTCCAAGATTTTAAAGAACCTTAGATGTCAGACAAAACGGTTTGAACTTTACTCAGGAGGCAAGGAGGAGTCACTGACAATTTCTCCTATGCACTCATATTCTTTTTTGCATCTATTTAATTTTTTAAAAATTATTCTTACACATCTGTCTTTCCTATTAAATTGTTTATTCCTAGGCATCAAGTGCTATCTTATTCTTCAAGGCCTACAACATCAATGTACACTTAATAGATTTGTTGAAACAAATTGATCTTGCAGAGAGCAATGGAGACAATGCTTCCCTCTGCTCTCACGTGTTAAGGAGACACAAGGAAGGCATTTTCTTCCCCACCTCCTGGGACCTCCTCACTTTAGAGAAGTAGAAGGTGATAAGATCATGGGCTGAGAAGTGTTGGGTACCCTAGTCCTATTGTGTAAAAGTACCTTAGATATCTTAGTGCTGGAGCTTCTACCTTCTTAAGTCCCCAGGAGCTCCCAATGAAACAGGAAAGAAATGATCCTCCTTTCTTTCCTTTTTCCCCTTCTCTGCCTCCCCTCCCCCGAGCCCCCAACCAAGCAGACCTGGCCTTCACTGTCATAATCAGAGGATCAGACCTTAGCAGGCCCTTCAAAACCATCTAGGCTGACCTACCCATTTTATAAATGTGAAAATGGAGGCCCAGAGACATTAAATGATTTGCCTTGGGCCACTCAAGTGCCTTTAGATCAAAGCCTACTCCTTCTCCTGACTTCACTACTTTAATCAATATTATTACCTTTCTAACCCCCTGAACTAAAACCCTTGAAGTTAGCTTTGACTTTCTCCCTCCTTACCCCAAATATTTTACTGATTAAGAAATCCTCCCTAGTCCCACTGCTATACTAAATTTGAAATCATTAGACTTGGGTTTGAATCTTGGCTTTGCCCCTTTTTGTCGATGTGAATGGGTGGGCCCAGTCACTTTACCTCTGGGTGCCTTAGTATCTGTAAAATAAAGAAGCCAGTCTTAATATTCTCAAAGCTTTCTTCTAGCTCTAGATGGTATGGTTTGAATAGAGACCCTTATCTTCTCCTGCCTATACCATGACGATAGTCAGAAACTGCAAATAGTCAGAAACTTGCACTTTATACAGTGAAGAACACTGGACTTGTAGCCAAGGGACCTGGGGTGGAATCCTGAGAGTTGTGGATGGCACTTACATGATGTTAAACAAATAGAATGCTCGACTAAGAGGCAGGAAGAACTGAATTTGAATCCTACGTCAAATACTATTTGCTGTATGATGCCAAGCAACATAATTTCTGTCAGCTTCTAAAATGGAGGCAATAACAATACTTTACCTCTCTCACAAGCTCATTGCAAGGATCGTGTGTGTGTGTGTGTGTGTGTGTGTATGTGTGTGTGTAGTGGTTTGCAAGCTTTAAAGCATTATATATTCACTATTATTATAATTATCCTCTGGATCTCAGTTTACTCATCTATAAAATGAGAGCATTAGGCTAAATGGTCTCTAAGGCTCCTTCCAACCCTAAATTCTATGATCCCCTCCTAATCCATTCTACAGACAATCACCATATTGAAACATGGCTGTCATCATGTCAATGCTCAACTTAAAACCCTTCAGGGATTTCCCCTATTACCTACTGAATCAAGCCCCAATTCATTAACGTAGCAGTTACCTGAACAATTAAGGCACCCTCTACCCCCAAGAGGCTGAATCAGGATTCTGAATTCTAGAAAGTTTTCACTGTGTACCAGTTCACCGCATCTGGAAGCTCATTTCCACTGGTTTGAAGACATCTCCCCTTTGGGCCAGTAAAGTGGCCAGATTATTGAAATCCCAGCAGGATCCTAATTCTCCAGTAAGTTTGCCCAAGGCCAGGAGGCAAACTAAGCTTTTCCTTATGGCCTGGAGAGGTGTTCAACTTTTCATGCTTTTTGCAATTGCTATGGTGGCCTCACCTTCAAATAAACAGCTTCCTGGGCCCAGAGCCTGGGAAAACCTCCAAGAGATGCCAGCATTTCAAGGACTTCAGCAGACCTACTCCTTTCTCTGCCCTTCTGACTGATGCCTTGCTAGGCATGGGGCTTGTTGAGAAAACATAGCTCCTCCTCTCCAAAATGAACTTACTATAAACAGGGTAATGATGAAAGGGATTTTATTTTTCCTTCCTGGGAATTTCAGCCACTGCACTGGTCAAGACCAGGGAGGAAAAAAGTCCCACGGGGCTTCGACCCTGGCCCTGCTACTCTAATGGGGTAAGCAGTTCCATAAACATGTTACAAGGTGCTGGATGGTCTGCTTGAGGCCAACTAAGGTGTCAGCACAGTTCAGAAAAAGCAAAGAGAAAGCTGTCCAGGAATCCAGCCTCCATGTGGGTCCATTTCCCAGAACTTATTGGGTCTCTGTGGCTTCTCTCTCAGACAAAGGAAACGAACAGGGAGTTGCCAAGAGGCAAGAGCCAAAACAACAAGGGAAGGTTTGGCTCAGTGTTTTGCTCAAGCTTCTGAAGTTCATTCTGGGTACCAAATGTGGACGTGCAGCTTTCTGCAATGATTTCACTTTCCCCATCCAAAGAAGAGAATGTCATCTGCCTGGCTCACTGGTTAATCCTTTCCTATGTGCCAGGCATGGTGCTGCCTCATTGTAAGCAAAATCAAAACAGAAACAAGTTTGATTATGTCCTTTACCAAATTATTTTTGGCATTGGATAAGATGCTAAAGACACAGGTCCATGGTTCTGGCTTGAGAGTCAGAAGGCTCTGTTTCTTCACTCGCTGTATATAAGTCGCTTCACATCTCTGTTTCATCTATAAAATGAGATGACAGGACCAGATGACCTCTAAGGACCCTTTCAGAATTAAATCTCTGATTTTATGATCCTTCCCTACTGAATAGCCATCTACCTCCTTCCCCCCTCCCCCACCATATGTTCAATTTGGGACTTGACTACAACTGTCATAAACTAAATCATCTTATCTTAGGTAAAAGTTTAAAGTTATGATTTTTCAAAAGTGAATCAATATAAATAAACACATAAATATATGTCAGGTACCTGTACACATGTATCATTGGACTTACTCAGGAAAAATTTCCCAACTCTACATAAGAACCCCTCTATGTCTGATGGAGAAAAAGGCATTTCTAGCATAACTGGAAATGCTTTACTCTGACTTGTAGCTCACTCATTCAATATCCCTTAACTGTGCCTTCATTCTACACAGCAGGAAGAAAGCCAATTTGTGTTGAGTCCATGGAATGACTAGGGTGGGTGAGTGGGAACAGTCTAGGAGAGGGTGCCAAGTAGAAGCTATTCCCCAAAGCTAGAAGCCTGTGGGAAGGTCTGGGTGAGAAAGTGAGTAGAAAAATGTGATCTGGCAGGATAGTCGTGGACTGAGCTGGAGAGGGGTGTGGTACTGGTGGGATGCAGGCCCTCCATGGCCATATGTATTGAAAGAGAGAACAAAGATGAGAGTTAACACTGAGTGGAAAAAGCGGGGGAAGGAAAAAGGCAAGAGGCACCCAAATGAGGAAGATGGAGGGAAAAGACTCCATCCTTGGAATTTTTTCTAAGCATAAAATAATCAGTAACACCTCTTCTGGAGATTCCAGAACCAAGGATCTATATTGCCAATCCAATTCAACAAGCATTTATTGAGATCCTACTGCATACATGGCACTATGCTAGAAACTGAGGATATAAAGACACATTAAAAAACAGTTTCAAATCTCAGGGAGTTTATGTCCCTTTGAAGGAATACAACATGTACACAGATATGTATGTATGTGATAGTTTTTGGAGGAAAAGTTTACTAACAACCAGAGGAATCAGGAAAAGCTTCCTAGACAAGGTGGCAGCTGAATTGAAACTTAAAAGAAGATAGGGATTGTGAGAGGTAGAAGCGGAAAGGGAATGTATGCATTCCAGCCATACAGAGACAGCTTGCAAAAAGGCATTAAACTGGGAATGGAATACTACCAGATTGAGGAGAACAGAAAGTAGATTGGCTTGACTGGGATGGAGAGTGTATGAAGGGAAGTAACATGAAATAAGAACCTAAAACCTAGTTTTCTAAGGGAAAGTGGAGCAAAGACCATGGAAACAGTGATATAGAATGTCAACCTGCATCCCCATCAGGTCATACCAAATGCCTTAATCTAGATTTTAAAAGCTTTCAACTTGAACTCAAGCAGAGATAATGAATTCAGGCAGATCTAGAACTCCTAAATGAATATAAAATATAATTTCATTAAGTCTATATAGACTTACTAAAATTTTGCATCATTTAAAGAAATTGCTATTTCCCTACCTAAAAACATTATTAATTTGAACTTGATCAATTCTCAAGTTGTTTTTATCTTGGCTCTTGCAAAATCAGATTTATGAGTTTTTACTGTATCTCTTGCGTTGACTCCCCTCACCCTGCAACACTCAGTATTTGAAGCCCCAAACCTATTCCCCATCTTAACCTTAGCACAGTTCAGTCTCCAGAGATGAAGCCCTAGAAATTTGTCAATGCCTGTTCTGGGAGCTGCTTTGTAATGCAATCTTGCTACATTTCGTCAGTCCCTCTCTCTAGAGACTGACAGCACTAAATTGGAAGAGGGAAGGTGGGGAAGGGGAAGAAGGACAGCTGACACTCAGCTTAATGTCTCAATTCACAGTGCAGAGAACAGCTGGTCAATCCATCTCAATTTGTTTGGACCTGGCTCCACTGAAATATGTATAAATTGCAATTTTGACTCAAAAGCCTCAAAATGAGCCACCTGTGATCATGTTTGTCTAGAAAGTCATCACCATCTAGAATATGCCCACCAGAAAAGGGTTGAAAGCAAAAGAAAGGGGTCAGGTCAATTACTTGGCTAAATTTGGAAAGGCACTGGTCAGCTGTTTCTATGCTTCCCCCATCCTGCCCCCACACCCCGGCATTTTGCCTATTTTAATAGCCTCATTCTTGGGTACTTATTCTTGCTTAAGCTCCATCAGCTATTTTCCACAGGAGATGCTCAATACTCTTCAGAAAAGGGATAAAAATTGGCATGTTGTAGTACAAATAGTTGTCCCAGCAGCTGTGGACAATCTCTCAGGGCGGGGGCAGGGAGGGTGGCCAGAGACATCAAAGCAGGAAGTCTCGTCCCACTCATCAGTTGCTTTGCTAAAGGAGGCAGCTTGTGCTGAGAGTTATACACTGGGAAGTTTAGACCTGAGTTCTAAGTATCATTCAACCAGACACCCGTAAGCATATCATTTCTTTATGCTTAAAGCCCCTGTTTCTCCAGCTGTTCAATGAGGAAAGAAATGCACAAGTGGTTGTTTGGGAGAAAGCCCTTGTAACCAACCAACATCCAATCACCACAAGTAGGCTCAGGGAAGGAGTAAGGAGAATGGATGAAACTCTTTGTATATGGAGGACACAAAAAAAAATGTTTGCCAAATGGAACTACACTACAATCTCTTTTTCAGAGGTTCTCCTTGGGAAAAGTCTTCAGATCACATAACACTGTAGCCTAAGAACCTTCAGTGGCTCCCTATTACCTCTGGGATAAAACAAATTCTTCAAGTTGTCAAACACTATTTGATTCCAGCTTGCCTTTCTAGGCTAATTTCCTTTTTCTAATTTCTAATTTTTAATTTCCTAAATTCCCCTTTCCTAAGTTCTACCTGCCATCCAAATTGACCTGTATGTTGTTCCCTCAATTCTCTTTTTTCCACTTCTTTGCTTCTTGATGGAAGAAACTGTCTTTTGCCTCTCTTTGTAGCCTCAGTGCCTGGGGCATAGTAGGTACTTAATTTCCCCATCTGAGGATCCCCAGTTTCCTTCAAGGCCCAACTCAGGTGCCACCTCCTATATGAACCCTTTCCCGAGCTCTTTCTCTCTTCTTCCTTCTCCTCCTTTTCTTTTCCCATGTCTTTGTATTCCAAGTACCTTGAATAACATATTTACTATTTAGGCACTTAGGGACTAGATTGATTGAATGATGAAATTAGTTGGATGATCTTTGACCCTAAAGAGAATATAGTATCTAGGTGAGCAGAGTGAGCTCCCTTTCATGTGATCCCCATCACCCATTGAATTATAAAACTGCACTGATTCATACTTTGTCTTTATCCCCACTCCACCCTCACCCCATCTGACATTGGACCTTACACACTCTAAGTGTTCAATAAATATTTATACAAATGACCTGATCCTGACACTAGTCAGCACTGTCACCTCGGTTAACTTCTTTGGGACTCCCTTTCTGCATCTATAAGATATTTTTTCCAAGGGTGATCCAACTAAAAATGTGATGATTCTATAATTCTTGATCAGAGAACTGGGAGACTCAGGGTCTCTCTCCTCTGATGTGCCTCCTGAACAGAGCAGAGATGTCAAAACTCTCAGTTATTACTAGATGATCTATGATAATCTGGGATACAGTCAAATCATCTGGGCAACATTAACCTAGGGTAAGTTGAACTATGGGGTAACTAGGTGGCCCAGTGGATAGAGGCACTGGGTTTGGAATCAGGAAGACTCATCTTCATGAGTTCAAATCTGGCCTCCGACACTTTACTAGCTGTGCAACCCTGGACAAGTCACTTAGCCCTGTTTGCCTCAGTTCCTCATCTATGAAATGAACTGGACAAGGAAATGGCAAACTACTACAGTATCTCTGCCAAGAAAACCCCAAATGGGGTCATGGAGAGTCAGATACTACTTAACAACAAAGTTGAACTATGGAAGGACCCTCCCTCTACTTATGCCTTAGTATTTTTAAACATATGAAATTTGATTAAGACAAATATCAAGACCAGCCTTAAGTGGGGTAAAGACATATAGAACGTACTACAAGAATGAATTATGGCAACCTGAAGGATATGTATGGGAGTGGATTGTTGTTGCTGAGGCAGCCAGCCTCAGTACCCTGGCAAATACCCAGATACTCAGAATAGAAACCTACATGTCTGAACCACATGACTAGTGTTACCTCCTTTTCCCATATCATTGCCTCATTGGGGCAGGCCCAACCAGACTTCTGGTCCCCCAGGTTTGATGAGGGAGGTCACAGAGTAGGGGACACAGGGATGAAACCATAGCAGTCTCTCTCTTATTAACTTTATTAACTAGGGATTTTGTTGGTGGAGGGGAAAGGAGAAAGGGACCTAGACTTGTGATTTCATCAGGATTAGGAACTCCATCAGTCAATTCAGATAGCAACTCTTTAGTTATTTATAGTCTTAGAAGGAAGGCAAGAAACAATCTGCTATGTGCTAGGCACTGTACTAGGTGTTTTACAAATATTTCATTTAATCCTCACAACAACCCTGGGAGGTGGGTGCTATTTTTAGCCCCATTGTACAGACTAGGAAACTGAGGCAAAGAGTGACTTATCCATGGTCACACATCTAGTGAGTGTCTGAGGCCAAATTAGAACTCAGGCCTTCCTGGCTCCAGACCCAGTGCTCTATCCACCATGTCACCTATCTCCCTCTTAGAGGAAGGTTTCTTATCCTTTGTTCTATCATTGACCCCTTGGGCAGTTTAATGAAACCTATGGACCCCCTCTCAGAATAATATGTTAAGTGAATTAAAAAAATGTAGGATTACAAGGGAAATGAATCATATTGAAAGACATGTGTATCTATACATATGTGTGTATAGATACACACATAGATATTCATTTATTTAAGCCAAGTTTCAGGCCCCAGATTAAGCCCTACCCCACCTTTCCCCCTCACACTCATTGTGATCTATTTTAGAGAATTGCCTGGGGGTACTGAAACCTCTTATGGCCAGCATGTGTAGAAAGGAGACAATCTCAGGTCTTCCTGATTCTAAGGCCAGCTTCTAACACATCCCATTCCTGCCTTTTACCTTAGGGTTGACTCTGGGAAGAGCACAAACTTTCAAAATCCCCAGAGACTGCTAAACTCCATTGATGTTAATTGAGTCAACCTTCTGTTGGACGAAGTAATGGGAAGGTGTATGTCAGTAGCACAGATAACACAAAAGATATTTTCTCTTTGGCTTTGATATGTATTAAAGTCTTTCTCTTCCTCCCATATATAGACATGTCATTCAGACTGTGGCATTTCAGGATTAATAGTCAAGTTAGTTTGCCTTTCCTGAGTACCCACAAGCTGACTAACAGAGTAGGCTAGGGTAGTGAAAGCATGCTAGATGGTGAGAGGAAGTCAGGCCCAGATTAAATATTTGCCATAGGGCAGCTAGGGGGCACAGTGCATAGAGTGCTGGGCCTGGAGTCAGGAAGACTTATCTTCCTGAGTTCAAATCTGGCCTCAGACACTTACTAGCTGTATGACCCATAAGTCACTTAGCCCTGTTTACCTCAGTAAAATGAGCTAGAGAAGGAAATGGCAAACTCCTCCATTATCTTTGCCAATAAAACCCCAAAAGAGGTCATGAGGAGTTGGACACAACTGAAAAACAACTAAATAATAAGAACCAGCGCATCCTTTGCCCTGGTGTCCAGGCTGACCCAAATACTCCACCACCTCAGATGCTGAAGGAAATTTCGCCCATCCCCCAAGTATCCTCAAGCCTGGCTAATTATACTTGAGGAATGAAACACATTTCTGGAGCCAAAGCTATCTAGCAACACAGTTTTTCAACACAAAGATAATGGGGGAGTGGATTATGGGGGTGGGGGCAGGAGCAAAAGTATGCAGTAGCCAACTCATCTCGGGTTGTGGGTAGCTCTTGGCTACTAACCCAGGCACACTAACCGTTGCTAATTATTTTGCTATCAATCATCTTACAGTCTTAAATTCATAGGGAGGAAATTCCTATTCTTGCTTCTAAAGAAATAGACCAGCAGAGAACACACAGTGATTCTGGGGCAGAGATGAGGACACAGGTGAGACCTCCCAACTCCTCATCTAATCCCTCTTTCCACACCAGACTCTGCTATGTTGGCAACTGGATGCTGAGATTTTTTTAAAGTGAAATAAAACGTCTTGATTTTTTGGCAATGGTCTCAGCAAAGCTAAATATCAGCCATCACCACAGTGCAGCTTAGACTGTCCTTAGCAAACTTCTTCAAATACCAAAGAGTTGAAAGCCATCTGTTGGCAGAGATACGCCATCCCATCTCCCAAGCTGCTGCTCCGGCTCCACTGCCATTAGTGAACAATCCACACAGTGTGACGGGTACATTTTATGAATTTATTTAGCTCTGTTTACTTCCTCAGGGAAATGGCGGAGAGAAACAGCCCCTTCTGACTATTTTGTGGGCATTTCTTGACTGCTGTGTTGATATTTCCATTCCAACTTCAAGAAGCACCCAGAAAACCAAGCAAATATTTGAAAACTGTTGCCTTTCCACTGTCCTGAAGGATGAGCCAAGGGAAAAGGCAAGGCTGCTCCTGAGATAATCACAACCAAGAGGCAGAGGGAACTAGACAAACAGGGGAGACCCTGAGATTCTGCTAACAGACCTTGAGACGTCGCATCCACACTCATCAGCAAAAAGAATTTTATCAAATAACCACCTCCTTTTCACTTTTCTCTGAAGCTTATCCTCTTGAAGACCAAGCACTGGGGCACTGGCCCCCCACTTGGAGATTTCTAGGTCCCAGCCAAAAGTCCACTCCAGCCTTGTAACAATATTAGTTATAATTACCCAACTCTCAATTGCCTAGTGTCCTAAGGCTTTGAAAAGCATTTCTCTCTAAACAAATCCTCAAGGTAGGCACTACAAATCATTCCCATTTTGTGGATGAAGAAACTGAGCCTCAGTTTCCATAGGGACCAGGTCTCCTGATTTAGAGTGTGATAATGTACCTCATAGCAATTCTTAAACTAACTTTTATTATGATCTTTTTTTACATAACCTGCATTTCCCAATATATCCCTCTCTCAACAAAGAATAATAATTTATTAGCACTTTATTATCAAATTAATTAAATTATTAATATTTATAAAGTGCTTTAAAGTTTGAAAATCATCAAAAATTGTTGGGGAAAATAAAATATTTAAATTAAAAAATTTTAAGCTTATAAATATAGACATACATATATACATATAAAATCATATATGTGATTTTGGCCTTACATTAACTCTGTGAAGTAGTTGCTATTATTATACCTATTTTCCAGATGTAGGAACTGATGCAGAAAGAAAGAAGTTAAATGACTGAAAAAAGTTCAGCAAAACTAAGTAACACATTGAAAAGGTCTAACATTTGTGCTTTGTTCCACATTAGCAGTCCCTCACCTCTGCAAAGATTGCCCCATAACTATTTATGGGGCCTCATTAGTAGAAAATTCCTATATCCAGTCCTGCTCAAACCTCTGTTTGGTTCAGGGCACTGCTCTAAGCCTGATATTGTCTTTATCATGCACCCTCCCCATTAGGCGTGAGAACATCCAGATCAGCTCAAAGTACAATTTAAGGAGTTGTGACCCCAACATATCATGCTAATCTTCCTATCCCAGGGCTAGTGTGTAGTTTGTGCTATAGGAGAAAAATCCAAAGCCATAGGAGGCCACCTTGTTTTCTTCTGTTCATTCAGAGCACATCCAAGCCAAAAATGCCACCTGGTCTGTTTGCTCTGACCCCTTTCTTCAAGCAGGCTTCCCTGATGCTGAACAGGGGACAGACCAGCAAGGAGGCTAAATTCCTGCCTTTTTGCTCCCATTTAGGAGACAAGACTGTAAAAAAAAAGTTGCATTTGTGGCTTTCTGTAGGGGCCTGAAGCCAGGAGGTCTGGCCTCCAATGTAGCACCAAAGCTGCCAGTGATGTCCCCCCTGGAGCCCTTGCTTTCTTTGAGAGTCCTCCTATGGAGAAGGAATGCAGAGACTCAGATTTTCAGGGTAGTGATGAGGTCAGTCAAGAGTTGTGGGGTGGGATTTGGCTTTCTGTTCCTTAAAGAGCCACCTCAGCCCTTCCTTATCCCATGAAAAAAAAGATACCAGCATCCCTTCCCCCAGCTCTAAGGTCTGGCTGTCCTGTCCCTCATAACAAGCCTCCTCTGTTTCTCTAATTCATTCTTAAGTCTGGGTTCAGACTGAACCCACAAAATCAAACACACACACACACACACACACACACACACACACACACACACACACACACACTTGACATTGCAGTGGTTTTCTCCTGGCTCTCCTTTTTAACAGTAACTTCCTGTTCTCTGGAAAGTATATAAGGCTGGCTTAGTACAGCCCTGGGCTGGAGGGAGCTCCTACCCTGGGGATATTGGGGTCTATTAGCTTGTTATAAGAACACTCACTGTGGGACCTTCAGCAATTTGCTTTCCCTTTCTGAGCCTCACTTTCCTCATCTGTAGAATGAGGGATTGGGTAAATGATTTCTAAAAAAATCCCCCCCACACCCGGCTAGCTCTAAATTGCAGGCCCCTACCTATTTCACTTACAGCTCACTCTCCAGTCTGTTCCACCTGTAGGTTGGCTGCCCCTGCAGGTACCCTCCCTTTCTCTCTATTCCTCCTCCCTCCCTTTTCAGTTCTCCCTTCTATCTTGTCTTTCCCTATTAGAATAGAAGCTGCTGGAGAGTAGGGACTACCTTTTTTCCTCACTTGTGTAACTCCAGTGCAGTATAATAAGTGCACATAGTAAGTGCTCAGTCTGTCTGTGATCTCTACCAACTATTGCCTTCCTTCACACTCTTACCACTAGGGAATCCCAGCCCCAACTTGAAGATTTGGGAGAGGTAAAGAACCTCCTTTATGAGCAATCTAGAACCCCAGCCTTAGGAGCAGTCCAAGCCTGCTTACAGAGTCTATCACACTGCTTACACTCCCTAGGACTCTCCATGGAAGTCTTCAGTCAAAAGCTTGGATGATCCCTTTTGGTGTATGTTGTAAAGGGGATTATTGTAAGGGATGAGTTAGATTAGATAGCCTCTGAAGTGCCTTTCAACTCAGGGATTCCATGATTCTGCAAAACAGTTGTCCAGGCTCCTAAACCATTCCTTCCTCACCCCACCTTCATTCCAATTAAAATTCCAAAGGTTTTCAATGCTCAACTATTCACCCTAAGGTTCCTTAGTGTATTAACTCTTCCAGGAGGGCATTGGCATTTTTAAAAGGAATCCTTGTTAATGCAAATGAACATTCAATGGTGGGATTCCAGGCAATGAGACAAGTCTGGTTGGGTGTGCAATTAGTGGGTCCCTCTCATCACACCTCTCACAGAATCATCTGTTCTATTCATGTTTAAGACTAGCCTTGATTCAGCCTGGCACTTTGGTCTAAATGGTGACAGACTTTAATATTCCTCTCCTAAATGTGAAAAAAGGATAAAGACTGTATTTGGCTTTTTGAAGTGAATCACAGTTATGACTCAACTATGTTTGAGCTGAAAGGTATCTCATATCATTAAATTCAACTTCTTCAATTTAATATTGGCTGATTTTTTTATAGTTCATTTAGATTTACAAAGCACTTTATAAAACATCTCACCACAATCAGACAATAGTCTTTTCAGGAGGGCATTGCAAGTATTTTTATCCATTTGGTCCATAAGGAAACTGAGGCTCAGAGAGATGATTTGTTTATGGTCACCTATCAGAGATGGGATTCAAATCCAGTGCTTTTTCCAGGCTTCTCTCATTCTCTCAAAGTGTCTGAAGTCCAGTTGATTTGTACTTGGCCAAAGCCATAAAGAGAGTTCATGGCATAGTAGAAAGAATGAAGGGCTTGGAACCAAAGATACCTACTTTTATATATCCTCTCTAGCTTTTAGACTACAGGCAAATTACTTAACCTCTCAGTCACTTCTTCTTCATCTGTAAAATGGGGTAATAATACCTGTATTGCCTTCCTTACAGTGTTGTTGTGAGATTCAAATGAGATAATGCAAGCAACCCAAAAGCATTCAATCCATTAGCTATTGGTAGTATTGTTGTTTTTCATCTCCACTGATGGAGTTGCTAGAAACAAATTTGGAATAAGTTGCTATCCTGCTACTATTCTTTTATATTTAATGGATTTTTTTAATGAAGTTGCAAAAGGGGGATAAAAATAATTGCTTTTTGTGGTTAAGTAAAAACTTTTATTCTATAAGCTCATGTTCTATAGGCTTACCGGAAGCATCCTTGGTAAAACATCAGTAGTAGACAAGATAATGAGAGTGATCTATGCTTCCTCCTTTTCTCATATGGTTTTGATTTGTTCTCCTAGATCTCTAGCTTTTGAAAGTTTTTCATTCCATGCAGATTGGAGATTACTTGTGTTTAGCATGGTGACAATATTGTTGTTGTTGTTATCTTTTGTTCTCTTAAAATTGATAGAGTTCAGACAGAAATGGCCCTAGAACAAGTTGATGATAGTGGTGGTGGTGGTGATGATGATGATGATGATGGTGATGATGATGATGAAGGAGTTTGGATTAGAACTGAGGACTCCCAAGTTACAGATCAGGCCTCCTTCCACAACACCACCCTTTTGCCAAAGTCATTTTGCATCTGCTTTCAGTTACTTTCAATGGAGTCAATAATATAAATGGTGTATCTTTGACATTTGCCTTATTATGTCCTCTTGGCTTCTTGGAAGGCATTATTCTAATATAACTATTTATGAGAGTGACTCTTATACCAATGAATAACATATGAACAAAACAAAACAAAAAAATCAGAGACAAGGATAGAAAGAACCTGCTGCAAATATGTGCAATCTATTACCATTTAAATGACCCAGCATTATTCCACAAGGGCCACCATCTGCTCCTGCCATTAATATCTTTCCTGACAAAGGCGACTGAGGATGAAAATAATGCTCCAATCTGAATCTAATACTGTCCATGTATTTTCAGGAAAGTATTTCAAAGTCACCTTTCCATCACCTTCACCATAAACTGACCTCTACATTCTAGAAAATTGAAGATGATGAGCCCAAGAGTACAGTAGAAGGCATCTTTCTCTAGGGGCAACAGCCTGGTTTCATAGAAAAAGTGCTAGATTACTAGTCCAAAGACCAGGGTTTGAGCCTCAGCATACCATGTCCTAGCTGTGTGGTCCTAAACAAGTCACTTTATTTTTCTGAACTTTAGTTTTCTTATGGGTAAAGTAAGGATAGTGATTCTGTGCTATATACTCCAACAGGAAAGTGCTTTATTTACTATAAAGCTACAAAAATATAACTTATTATTATCCTCTAAGTAAAGTGATTCCATCTCAGAATCAAGGTGATTGTACAAACAACACAGCAAAGTGACAGAAATAGGGATAAGGACTAGGATTCTGATTTAATTGGTAAATGGAATGAAAAACTTTCAAAAGCTAGAGATCTTATATCAGGAAAGTCCATCTACCAGCTCAGGGAGGCACCTTCTCTGCAATTTATAATCTTAAAGAGTTACTTAATATACTGAGAGGTTAAGTCATTTGCCCAGGGTCATAGAGAACAGTATGTGCCAGAGATAGGGTCTGAGCCCAGTTCTTCCTGGCTGCAGTGCCAACTCTCTATGGTTAAGCTGCCTTTAAATTTTTTCTGTCTCTTAGAAGGGTAAATTGTCTCCTCTTCTCTGACCAGATTAGGCTAATTCAACAGATAAGGGACTGTCTACCTCCCCTCTGAGATTATCTCCAATTTACCTTGTATGTCTTGTATATACACAGTTGCTTACATGTTTTCTCTCCCATTAGAATGTGAGTTTCCTAAAGACAGACTATTTTTTTACCTTTCTTTGTATCCCTGGTGCTTAGTACAATTCTTGGCACATAGTAGATGCCTAATAAATGTTATTGTTTGTTTTTGTCTTTTGCTGTTGCTACTGCTTTTCTTTGCAAAGTGGAATACCACAGAGGAATGAGTTCAAGTCAGTCAAGACACATTAGATTTAGCCCCAGTTCAGCCATTAACTGACTCTTGACCTTGGTGAAGTCCCTCTCTCTCTGAGTCTTGGTTTTCTCATCTATCAAATGAGGGAACAGGCAGCAATAATCTCTAAATTTCTTTCTGGCTTAACCAGTCTAATTGGCAGAGTTTACAGGTTTAACTATAAGTATCCTATCAGTTGAAGGATTAACTGAATCCACAGAATGAAACTTCCTTGGCAGAAAAGTACACCTAACATTATATGCCAACCAACTGTTACACACCCCTGGCAGGCAAGCCAGACTAGCTGAAGCAGCCAGGGTCTCTGGAGAGGAGATAGGAGGCAGCATGTGTCAAGTGAGTAAAACCACCACCTTGAGCATTATCTCCCCTCCCAGTCCAATGGAGACAGCCCAGGGTCCCGAACCCAAGAGCCTTGGGGATAGTAGTGCCTTATAAATCACCATACCTCTATCCAGCCCAGCGCCCTCCAGCCATCATCCTTAGAAGCAACCCCTGTAGAGATGCAATCTGGCAACTGCCCCTACACATGCTGTGGCTACAGTTACTAAAGACCCAGAAAAAAAAAGTCTTACCCTGAAAAGTCTTGGTTCTGTTCGACATTATGAACCGATGATGAGAAATGACAGTAGAGAAGAGGCATTAACAACTGCTTACTGTTGTTGTTGTTGTTCAATCTTTTCAGTCATGTCTGACTCTTTGTGACCCCATTGGGGTTTTCTTGGCAAAGATACTGGAGTGGTTTGTCATTTCCTTCTCCAGTTCATTTTACAGATGAGGAAACTGAGGCAAACAGGGCAAAGTGACTTGTCCAGGGTCACACAGCTAGCAAGTGTCTGAAGCCAGATTTGAACTTATAAAAATGAGTCTTCCTGACTCCAAATCTGGTCCTCTGCCCATTGTGCAACCCAGCTGCCCATTTGTGAGATCACCCAATTAAATTAATTATAAGAGTTAAAAGCATGTAATTTAGGAAACTACCTCTTATAGAAAATATTAGTATAAATGTTAATTTAACATTGCCTATTTGCATATTAACATCAAATTAAACTATCACTGTAGCAAAACATAAAGGAATGTAATGGGTAGGCACAGATTAGTACCCAAGGTACCATGCTACCAGTGGCATCCAACTCTAAGTACAGTAATAAAAGAAAGTCAGGAGATATAATTCTGATAGGCAAAGGATATGTTTTTATAATTTCATCATCATTTATTTCCTATACTAAAACATGTTTTGGGTGTAGATTCTATAATACTTCAACATATGACCTGAACCAACACCAAAATTTGAAAACAACTCTTTTGCCCTTACTTCCAATTAAAGATAGCATAAGACAAAAAGGTCATAGATCGGGGTCAATACCATGTGTTCCACTGCTCTCATGCCTCCCTGCCTCTATCAATCTCACCCCATCTGCTCTCTAACTTACATAAAAATATGATGATGCCAATTAACACAGTCTCAGGATGATCTCTATGTACCAAATCATTCATATACCAGCAGCTTTCCTTCTCCCTGACACTATTAAATATCTCTGTGGAAATGCTAATACAATCAGCTGCTCTCAGCTGCTCCCAAAATGGTGAGAGTTACAGAGAAAACTTCCCTTCCAGGCTACTCAAATGTCCTCATCACCTATATCTACCCTTGTGTCCACATAGACACCAGTCTTAGATCCCATCTCTCTAATCTCAATTGTAAATAATTCCTACTTAACTTCTTCTACTCCAGGGTCACATAGCCCAAATGAGTCAAGAAAAATAGTAGTTACTTTGAATTTATCCTGAATATTTTCTTATATATGATAAATTACAGCACTAGACCACTACACATATAAGGAAATGTTTTGATATTCTAATATGTAAGAAAATATTAGGATATTCTAGTATTAGAACATTTTCTAATCAAAAATCTTCTTCAATATGTATGCTGTTTGCAGAGCCATACACACTGCTTCCAGTGTGCAAAACTCACCCCAGCTTCTTCTTCTGATGCAGTCATTTCCCTGATCTAGGGTGTCAAAAGATTTTTAATGGGTCTTCTTCATCAGAGATCATATATTTGTCAGTCACTGATCATTCTATCTGTCTAGATAACTTAGACCATTACGTGTGGATCTAGTCATGGAAAAAATTCACACCTGGTTTTCTTCTCTGATCAAAACTATTTCAACCCCATGGCAGTTTCTCCTAATCTCCTAATCAGCATATTGTGATTATTGCTGACCATGTTATCAATTACCCACTCCCATCTTGGGTGAAAGCTTTTCTGCACATAAGTAAAAACATAGTTATTTGAAGTTAGATGAGCATTAGAGCTAACACCAGCATTATGAGCTTGGTTAAGTCCTTTGGCCTCTATGCACTTGTCTCCATATAAGTGAAATGATGATGGTGGTGTCATAATAATTATAAAGTTAATAAAAATAACAAAACTAAGTAGCCCTATCAACTCAAAGGGTTGTAGTGAAGGTGATGTTTTGTAAATTTTAAAGCATGATATAGATGCATTCTTTGTATAATAAAATTATTAAACTCAAAGTTACTAATTTACTTATCCCTCCAGCTCCTGTAGGTTTTTTTTTAAGATTTTAACCAGTTGACTTTATTGACCAAAACTGTTTTTTTTTTTTCATACACGCTCTTCTTAAAAGGTCTAAACTTCTTTTCCTACTGAGCATTTTAAACATTTTGGACAAAGTTTTTTAAATACAACAACTTAGTCACAGTTCTTTTGATTCTGACCTCTTCCAAAAAGGAGAGAGAGAGAGAGAGAGAGAGAGTGAATTGAGCCAAGACCAAGTCATTCAACTGAATCCCTTTGTTTCCTCTTTCCAATGATCTGCACAAACTCAAAAATGACACTTTTCCTACAATCTTCAGTGAAGTGCTTAGTACCCATCCATAGTGTTTCTCACATGCTCATTTCAGCCAGATTCTCCCTCTCAAATTTTCTAGTAGTCCTTTGAGCTTTCTAAGTGGGTAATAAAACCTATTCTTGGTGTTTTAGTTCCTATGGTTCCTTTATGAAGTCTAAAAACAACAAAGGGCTGAGGAGAAGGAGACAGTGGAAAGATTGCCCACTTGTAAACTGTTTGTTAACCTCAGATCCACTCTCCTCCTTAGCAAGAAGGCAGTTGGTTATGTCTGTGGTTCCACATTTTATCCCCTGTACAGGGTTGAATAGGTTCCACAAAGCAAGCTGGACTAGCTTCTGGAGCGGCAAGCCACTAAACTGAGATTCCAAAGTTTCCTCCTATTTTTAGTACCACTTTAGATACACAAGGGCAGACCATTGCAGCACTCTCTCCCCTCCCTGAAAAGTTCCCAAAGTGCTCCAGCCCCCACATACCCTTATACAAAAAAATCTAATTGTCCTCTGGAGTCCACTGAAGTAAACTAACCTTGAATTTGTACTTGGTTTTGTACTTTGGTTTTCCCTCTTTCAACAAGAGGCTCTTTAAGGTCAAGTTTTCTGCCTTCTGCCTCCTTGGTCTCTTCCTCGGTGGACCCAAAACAACACTCTACGCATCAGCTTATGTTTACTGAACTAGGTCTGGGTTTAGCTGATAAAACACCCCAAGCCATCCTGACTGTAGACATAAACATCATATCCAAACCAATCATGTAGAAATCCCAGTGGCTGTGAATATGTCCTCAAAGGCTGCTGTTTCATGTATACAGACTGGATGACTTCCTGATTATATTGGACCCATCTCCAACCTTTAATTTGATGACCCATATCATTTGGTTGCCTAGGATTGTCTAGACAGCAACACACCAGACTGGAACTCCAGAACTGGGGAGTGTTGTTCGACTTCTAGAACACCTTCTACCACATGATCTTGGATGGTTCTTTATTTCTGTTACTCAGTTTGCTTGTTGTAATGTGAGAATGCCATTGCCATTAAAAAACATCCAACAATGACAAAACAGTAGACAACACATTCAAATAGACGGCAGGTCTACATTCTTTTTTATGTATTCTGAATTTTTAATTTGAATTAATTTAAATTTAAAATTAATTTAATCCAAACTTTTAACACATGCTGAATTATTACATATATTCCCTCCTTAATTCCTACTAATTTTTCAATGCCCAAGATTCTGAGTTATGGAAGCACCACAGCATGGCCCTCAGCAGCTCTGCCAAAAGCAAGCTAGAGCTTATTATGAGCTGTTAAGAAGGTTAGAGAAAGAAGAGAGAGATCTTGAGAACAAATAGATAGGAAAATTATGGAGACGATAAAAATAAAGAGATTGTTTGACAATAAACTTAAATTTAACTATAAAAAGTGATAGGGCAGCTAAGTGGAGCAGTGGATAGAGTGTTGGACCTAGAGTCAGGAAGACTCCTCTTGGTGAATTCAAATCTAACCTCAGACACTTACTAGCTGTGTGACCCTAAACAAGTCATTTAACTCTGTTTGTCTCAATTTCCTCATCTGTAAAAATGAGCTGGAGAAGAAAATGGTAAATTACTCCAGTATTTTTGCCAAGAAAACTCCCAGTAGGGTCATGAATAATTGAATATGACAGAAAAATGACTGAACAGCAACAACTAACATAGATAGATAGATATAGATATATAATTATATGCAAACAGCAAATATTTAAGAACCTGGATCAGAGAATCAAAGCTTTAAAATCAGGATCATAGAACCAGCGTTAGAAGTGATGTCAGAAGCCATTGTGTCCAACCTCATCATTTTATAGATGAAGACACCGAAGGTCAAAGAGATTAAGAGATTTGTCCAAGATTATACAGATGGTGAGCATCAGTGACAAGATCTGAACCCAGGTCCCCCAGCTCCAGAAGCATTGCTCATTCCATTGTCTTTTATCCATAGACATGCAAGGAACACATGAACTGGTTATGCATGGCTGTACCAACACTCCCTCAGTGTTATAAAGGCCTTCACCTTTATAAACAGGGCCACTCTGGGGCAAAACAGAAAAGCCTAATCATTATTTCATCTGATAGCTCTTTGAATACTTGAAAACAACTATCATACCCCTTTCCCCCAACTACAACTTCCAGGACAAATGATTAAGAGAAGACAATGGGAATTTTCTAGGGTCAGCTACTCATTATTCTTTAACATAGACTAAGAATGAAGATTCCTTGGTTTTAGTCCCAGTTCTGCCATTTTTTAAAGTTGCATTATCATAGGAAAATCGGAGGCTGCCCTCTGATTCTTACTTCTCTTGTTTATAGAATGAGGAGGATGGGCAATATGATTTTTAAGATCACTGTCAATTCTAACAGTCTAGAACTCCATGGAGATAAATGTTGGGAATGGCAATATTGAAAGATGATTCCCAGCTCTCCTACTTCCTACATGTATGTCTCTGCCAAGTCATTTCTCCATTATGGGCTTCAGTTTTTTCATCTATAAAATAAAGAGGTTGGACTAGATCAGTGGTGTCAAGCTCAAAGAGAAACCAGGCTACACACTGACTTGCAAAACCACAATTTGGCATTATCTATGTTGCATTGTATTTTTTTAAATTTTGTTTAACATTTCTCAATTACATTTTAATCTGGTTTGGATCTCACTCAGGAGGTTTGTGGGTCTGCAATTGTTGCAGTGAGTTTGACACCTCTGGACTAGATGACTTCCAAGGTCTCTTCCAGATCTCAATCCTATCTGTAATCTTATAATCCCACGACTTGCTTAAGAGGAGTTGGGCCATATTAGTTGATGGTACAAGGGAAAAAGGAAAGTGGCCTGTGAAAAGCTAAGAAGGCTTGTTAGAAATCTATTTTGGGGAGAAAAAGACAGAGAGAACAAAAGATAGGGTGATAGGAGAGATGTAGGATATATTGATCCAAGGTGCATTGATTGAGTTTATAAACTATTAGAAGAACTTAAGACCAAAGGCTAAGGATAGGAAGAAATCTAGGAGGCACATATCCAAAGTTAGTGAGGAAAGTACCTTCATGGCCCCAAAGAAGGTAGAATCCTGAGTCAGAGAAATCTGAGAAGTCTGAATCCCAAGTCAGAAAGATACCTTGTTCCTCTAGAAGTCAAAAGGGAATTAAAAGAAGCAACTTGGCCTGGATCCACAGGGTAAAATCAAGATAGCTGTTGTTCATTCGGGTCCAACTCTTGGTGACCCCATTTGGGATTCTCTTGGCAAAAATGCTGGAGTAGTTTGCTATTTCCTTCTCTAGGTCATTTTGCAAATGAGGACATTGAGGCAAACAGGGCTAAGTGACTTACCCAGAGTCACACAGCTAGTAAGTGTCTTAGGCCAGACTTGAACTCACAGAGGACTCTTCCTGATTACAGGCCTGGCACTCTATCCATTGCACCACTTAGCTGCCCTGGGATCAAAGTAGATTAGAATAAAACCAAGATTCAAACCCCTGAGAATCAGGGTCAAACTAGGGTTGAAGGGTCTGTGGATTAAAGCCACACGGACCACACTGAGTCCCTGGAAGGGATTTTTAGTGCTTTCAAACATGGGTCTGTATGTGTGGTTTACCTCAAAAGAACAGAGTCTGTTTGCTGCAATTCCCCTCAAACTGTGTAAAAATTCAGTTGCATCTTTGACTAAGTATACTAGAGAACCAAGAACTGGATGGGGAACAGGAAAGTATATGGAAAAAGGAGACTATGGGGTGGGGGAGGAAGAGTACAGGGGAAGTCTAGGACCCCAGGGCAGAGTCTACTGGGAGAACCTCACCTTTTTCATTGTTGGATCATGGCAACCAAAAACTAACTTGAGATCTCTTCAGTGATGAGATGGGTTGTTATACAACTGCTATGTCACCAACAGAGTCTACACATGGGAGTGAGAATCAACAGATACTCAGCTATTCCTATTCATTCAACTTGAGGGCAAATATTTGCATATTTAGACACATAGCAAAATTGCCTGAAAGTTTTCATTTTTAACCGAATGTTTTGCTTTGTGTAAATACAACCTTTGCCACAGAAGGGTTAGGAAGCTTGCCCAGGGTCACATCAAAAATGAGTAGCTGTCCTGGAAGGAGAATCCCTCTGGTGTTCCATTTCTGGAAGGGTTGGTAGCCCACTGAGCCAAGCTCCACTTCTTGAGGGTCTGTGTGCATGGAATGTCTGAGTAGGTTAAAGGTTTTAAAGTGCCCAAAGACTGTACATGAAGAGCCTAGCTCAATTTCACATGAGATAATCAAGTCTGGACTTTACATGGATCCTAAAAGCAGAAGTACCAACATTCTGCCCATTCCTCAGAAATTGCTTTCTCCCAATTGGTCAAAGGATATTGTTGGCGTTTTTTTTTTGCTATCACTTTCCAACACCCTCCACACCCTTCTCCCAATTATGATCCCTCAATTCCCTTTCCATAAGACTCTTAAGGGTCAAGAAAGGAACAGGTGTTCTCATTCCTATTTTATCACTGAGAAGTTCTTCCCTGGGAATGCCAGACTAGCAGAACAGGCACTCCTGAAACTTTTGTTCAACTCCTCAACTCTTCTTACATCATCAGCATTTTTAAAGGTATCATACAGACACATGCTTACACAAATGTGCTGTCCTAAGGCAGCTACAACAGTGTTTCTAATCGGGAGTCTGTTAAATTGGGCTTTTACATTAAGACAGGACCCCTCTTACTTTTCCATCAAGATCATAAATCATAGATTTAGAGCTAGAATGCCCTCATTTTTCAGATAAAGAAACTGAGGCTCCAAAAGGTCAAATGACTTTTCCAGTGTCACACAGATTATAAGTGGCAGAGCTGAGATTCAAATCCAGTTTTGACTCCCAATTTGGCGATTTTTGCATGGATGAGCTGGTCTTAAAATCATGCACAATTCTGCCATGTCTGGGGTCATGAACTCCAAAGCTCCATTTAAGTAGACAATGATTCAGAGATATTCTCATTTCTCACCTAGCTACACTACTTCTCTACCTGACCTCTATCCTGCCCCTGCATCAGGTATCTCATCCTCTTCCATTCCCCCCAACCTTCCAATCCATCTACCTGCTTCTCAGCTTTCTTTTGTGCTCTATCTTCCCTAATTAAATTGTAAGCTCCTTGAGAGCAAGAGCTATTTTCTTTTTTCATGTTTAGCACTCAGCACAGTGCTTGGCACGTATTAAGCACTTAATAAATATTTATTGACTATCAACCTCCCAAGACACTATGGGCCTTGAATACAAAGAGCGACTTTTTTCCTCAAAAAGGTTTGCAGACAAATAATTTTTACCTTTTCAAGATCCTGTGCCAACAACTTAGAATCATAGAATGCCTTTCTTTTAAAAAGTAGTTGGGATGGAAAGGCGGGAGATAACTACAGATATCAAGCATGACACACACCCTCAGACTTCATGAAGTGCTGGTTTTCCTTGTCCATATCTCTTTGTTACCAAGTGGAGCTCTAAGCACAGGATGGACACTGGGAAATGCATATGGCTCAGTTAAAATATCAAAAGGTACCAATAAGGCTTAAAAAAAAAGAATCAGAGGATGTGAGAACTGAACCAGATTTAGAGGATTATTGAATTTAAGCTTTTTCATTTTACAGGGAAAGAAACATTAATGCCCATGGGCTAAATACCTGCCCAAGGTTACACAGAACTGGCTCCCCAAGTTCTTTGATTTCCAGGTCATTGCTCTTCATTTTAATGAGACCTTTTCTTTTCTTGGAGACTATTTTGCTTTGCAAATTTGATAATTACTTCCTTCTCTTTTTTTTTAGCTTTTTGGTTCTATTCCAACTGTGAACATTTAACACCATGACAAAGGCCTTCGGACCAAGTTTCCTCAGGACTCTTGGTCATAGCTAACAGCAGCTCTTCTTCAGGCCAAAAGCTCTCAGCTTTGGAACGTTGTATGGATCTACCACAATTCTTCTGGTGTGTATACTTGATCAGAACCACAAACATGCTTTGTTTAAGACTGTTTGTGATGCCACAACAAGGCCGGGGCAACTAACCAAATGTAGTTAGGCTATTGCTGTACAACAAGTCAAGAAAACCTCTCTAATGTGGCCTTGAGCAAATCACACATAAACATCATAAGAAAAAATTTATAATGTTTCCTCCTCTCCACCCCTCCTTACAGTGATTTTTTTTCTGCTTTGAAAATAAATCACTGCTTCTGTCCCAATTAACTCTAAGTTGACACAATGCTCTGCAGATAAGTAGGCATTTTGTCCTTGTCAGGGCAGAGAAACTGGGTGAGAGGAGAAGCTATATTATTGTCCCTGGGTAGGGCAAGAAGCATTATTCCTCTACCTCCAAACAGATGCCTTTCACCTCCCTCTTTTTCATCTCTGTCTCTCTCCTGCCTTCTTTGAGCTGCGGGCTAAAAGCTGACCATGGGCCCTTGCTACATTCCCAGACCTTAAGTGAGGCTGGCACTTTTTCAACTTGCCAAGGTACTTAAACTCCAGAAGTGAGACGTTAAAGAAAAGAAAATACTGAATTTAAATACCACCTTGCAAAACTTACCTACAAATGGGAAGGGACTTTATATAGCACCTACTATGTGCCAAGAATTGTGCCAAGTACATTTTACAACATCATCTCATTTGATCGCCACAACAACCCTGTGAGGTAGGTGTTATTATGATCTCCATTTTATAGTTGAAAAAACTGAGGCAAGCAAAAGTTAAATGACTTGTCCAGGGCCCCACAACTAGCAGGTGTCTGAGACTAGATTTGATTTCATCTTCTTGACTCCAGATCCAACTCTCTACCCACTGTGCCACCAGCTGCCTCACAAATGATCATTATTTACCCTACCTCCCCTTCAGACACACTGTCTCTCTCATATACACAAACACAAAGCAAACATATGTGAGTTTTTTAAAGGGCAGGAGGAGGAGTTGTTTGCTCTCAATAACAAAGACCCACTGAAGGGAGAGACCATGGTGTCATTATATTATTAGAAGCCAATTAACCATCACTGATTACCATGGAACTAAGGGTAGGTCACTGTTGCTTAAGAAATCAAGAAAAAAATCTCAAAAATTAGTGAAAGTTGTCAAGGGCACCAATAAACTATGCTTCAAAGGTTTACATAAAAATCTTTATGAAAAAATGCAGATTGATTTTTATAAAAAGTAAAATCAAAGCAAGTGAGAATGAATGGACAAAGAGCCCTGATGAAACCTTGTAGCAATTTTTTGGGGTCTCCATATCCTTTGTCTTTCAGTAAACATTCATACCTCCTATGGAATATGAAAGAAAGCTAATTATAGAGTTTATTGTACATGTGTCCATAAGAAATTTTCAAAACAATTCCAAAGGATAACATGATGGAAAATGCCAGACACATCCAGAGAAAGAGCTATGGAGTTGGAATGCAGAACGAAGCAGACTATTCTCTTTTTTGTTTTATTATTTATTTTTCTTTCTCATGGTCTCTCCCATTCATTATAATTCTTCTATGCAATATGACTAATGTGAAAATGTATTTAATAGGAATGTATGTGTAGAGCCCATATCAGATTGCAAAGTCATCTTGGGAAGAGAGGTGAGGAGGGAGGGGGAGAAAATTTTAAACTTATGGAAATGAATGTTGAAAATTAAAAATAAATACTTTAGTCTTTAAAAAAAAATTAAAAATGTACATATAAAAAAGAAATTTTTAAAAGATTAAATTAAAAGTGTGCATGCAAAAAATACTTAATTTGTAAATTGGAAATCAAGTCAGAGTTTGTAGAATATTTTTATAGAATAATAGTTATTTATGAAATATTCCTCACATCTCCTTGATAAACTTATTGTACCTCTTGGGAGGTCTGCATGTCCTAGATTAGAAATATGTACTGTAGGGGCGGCTAGGTGGCGCAGTGAGTAAGAGCGCCGGCCTCAGAGTTGTGATGACCCGAGATGGAATCCGGCCTCAGAAAATGAGCACCCACACATAAGTAATGACTAGCCGTGTAACCTTGAGCAAGTTACTTAACCCCAATTGCTTATAAAATTAAAAAAAAAAAGAAATATGTACTGTAGAGGAAGTGAAATATAAATTATAACATCTAGATGATCATTAACTCTGTTGACCCACTCAACAAATAATTATTGAGCACCAACTATGCTAGGTAATTTAGAGGACATAAATAAAATGGTGATGATATTAATAATGATATTACTAGATCACATTCAGATGTTGCTTTATGGCTTGCAAAATACATTACATATATTATTTCATTTGATCCTCATAAGAACCCTGTGAAGTAGGAGCTATTATCCCCATTTTACAGATAGGAAATAGGGTAAGAGAGGTTAACTGAATTGTCCAGGGTCACACAGCTAGTAAATGTCTGGGGACTTGAATTCAGGTCTTCCTGACTCCAAATCTGGTACTCCACTACATCACCTAACTGACTTTATATAGCTCCTACTATGGGCCAAGAATTGTGCTTAGAGCTTTTTACAATATTATCTCATTTGATCCTCACAACAATTCTGTGAGGTAGGTGCTATTATAATCTTCATTTTGTAGTTGAAAAAAAAGATGTATAAGAAAAAAGCTGAATCTT